>HG995243.1:5017500-6267500 GCA_905332985.1 Mimas tiliae
ATTTCTGGCAGTAAGGATGAGAGCCCCACCAAACGCCAGAAAGAGCTCTAAGAACATTAACATTCTTTTCGCACTTGTCAGCAATGTAGTTCAGGTGAGGAGCACCAGTCAACTTTGAATAAAGAATAACTCCCAAGAATTTAGTATGATCTTTAATCGGAAGGGGGTGCCCATTAATAAAAATATTAACATTAGGAATCAATCTCTTTCTAGAAAATATGACTATGTTACTTTTTCAATGAATAAATTTAATCTGTGATCCAATAAGCAGTCATTAAGATATGATAAAGCAGAATTTAAACGAGAAGAAGCATCACGAAAACAAGGTGAAATGGCATACAGTGCGATATCACCTGCATATTGAAGAATTTCACAAAAAGAATCCACCGTTTTGTCCAAGTCACAAGTATATAAACTGTAAAGAATACGACTCAGAACAGACCCATGAGGCAAACCCTTCCAAACCATACGCGGAGGAAGAAGAGAACCTTGGTGACGAACGGAAATTAGACGTGCCATATGAAGGGAACAAATCACATTAGTTAATCTCACAGGGATACCTAAATAGAGCATTTTCCGTCTGAGTAACGAGAGGTCAACACAGTCATAGGCAGATGAGATATCCAGAAACACTCTAACCACATGCTCGTTCTTAGAAAAAGCCAATCTAATGTCAGTGGTTAAAAGGGCAAGACTATCAATAGTACCCAAACCACGCCTGAAACCAAATTGAGATTTAGAAAGGATACCTTTACTCTCCACAATACACTCTAATCTATTTTTTTATAAATGCTCAAATACTTTAGCCATAACCGAAGAAAGAGCAATCGGTCTATATGCCGAAGGGTCTTTGGGATCCTTACCTGGTTTTAAAATCGGAATAATTATTTGATTTTTCCAGGAAACTGGAAAAATACCCGAAATAAAAATATGATTAATAATGTTTAAGAACAAATGTTTAGTTGAGGATGAAGCCTTACAAATAAATGAATAAGGAATACCGTCACCACCTGGAGCAGAATCATGAAGATTATTCAAAACACAAGATAACTCTTCAAAAGAAAATAATTCATCCATTCTATCTGTGGAATTTAAATTGGAAATTGGAAGCGGGAAACAATCAAGAGAGGGAACAAATGGAGGAGCCAAATTATCTAAAAAGCCATTTATCCATGAAGAAGTATCATTAGACGAGATATTATAATTATCCACCTTGGAACTACGAAAGCGCTTAATATTCCTCCAGACAACTGAAGAGGGAGTATTAGGTGAGAGACTTTCACAAAATGATTTCCAGCCATTTCTTCATGGATAAAAGTCTATTAGTACGCGCCGAAATCTGTTTAAAGTTTAAAAAATTAACAATATTAATGTTGTTACAATAAACAAGTTCAGCCGACTTACGTTGTTTTACAATGGCCGAGCACTCAGAGTCCCACCATGGTGGAGAAGGGAGTTTATGGCATGAAGAGTTTTGACGGGAAAACTAGAATTTGCAACACACAGCAGAGCTTCAGTAAGTTTAGAATACAGATTAATAAAATTATGCCTATCAACAGGGGGAAGAGAAGAAATAACTACATCAACTAACACCGAAAACCGGTCCCAATCTGCCAGCTCCAATCTGAACTTTAGTAAAGGAGGGGATAGAGGAGGGGAGACTAAAACAGAATTTGAAGAAAGGGGAAAAGATATTAAAATTGGGTGATGATCACTACCAAAAGTAGAGGGTAAAACCATCCAGGATAAAAGAGAGGCGAGGTTTGGAGAAACTAAAGATAAATCTAGATGACTTGAGTTTTGGAATGGAGATACTCTACGAGTAGGAGCTTCGTCATTCAAAAGGACCAAATTATCATTATCAAAGAGGTCAATCAAAGCTGAAGAATTTTAAGACGCGAAATGAGACCCCCACATAGGATGATGACAATTAAAATCACCTAGAATAAAAACAGGACGAGGAAGAATAGAAAAAATAGAAGACAATTCAGACATAATGGAAGCGTTAGGATAAGGGATGTAAATGGAAAGAAAAGAGATGTTGTTAACCCTAGCCGCCACAACATTAAAATCAGGGCTATGAGAGGGAAGATAAATTTGATGAAAAGACAAATTTCTTTTGATAAGAAGGGCACAACCCCCATACCCATCTATCCTGTCATCCCGGAGACAAGAGAAGCCAGTTACCCTAAAAAGGGAACCAGGCTTAAGCCAAGTCTCAGAAATGGCACAGACAAAGGGATGAAATTGATTAATTAGAAAAACAAGATCATGTTTTTTATGATTAATACTTTTAAGATTCCACTGTAGAAGACATTAGTTGGAATCCACTTTTATCAATAAGAGAAATCATATTCTGAAGCTTATGTAAGACATTGTTCGGTATGGAATCATTAAATTTAGAAACAATATTAATAAGGAGATCGGAGAGGAGAACAATTAAATTATCATTTAGAGATGGATCTTGTATTTGGGATAGACAGCTACCATTAGGCATAGAAGAGGGTGGAGATGAAGTGATACGGTTGTGAGCCTCATGATCAAAGGAAACACCAAGGGAAGGTCTAGGACGATGAGGGATAAGAACAGATTTCCTATAAGACTGCACAAGAGAAGGGGAAGAAGATAAATGGGGAGGAGAATGAATAACATTAGAAGGGGATTGAGAAAAGGGCTGGGATTTTGCAACCTCAGAAAAACGCCGATGGGAAGACATTGGAAACCTCCGAGAAAGAAATATTATCAACTGACATAGCCAGCTTAATAGCCTTTTGCCGGGAATGTTCCGGGCAGACTTTATTGGAAGCAAAATGAGATCCAGAGCAGAAGAGACAGGTAGACTCAGATTCAGAAACATCACAAGTATCCCCTGTATGTTGTTGCGCACACCTGAAGCAACGCGGTTTAGACCGGCATTGATTCTTAATGTGACCAAAACGACAGCATGCTAAACACTGAATAGATGGAAGATGATATACATCTTCAGGTATTAATTTTAATCACTTGTTAGTTACTATTAATCACTATTCAATATGACCAACACTCAATTTTCAAAAAAACGTGTAGGTACGTCATTCTAAGGACATACGTACGTCTTTAAAATAATATAATACTAATTTATGTTGCGAACTAATATGGAAAGAGTCTGTGTGCTGAAAACGATATACCATCCACTAGAAATACTTTAAATTTAAAGATCTAATTCTCGGGTCTCCATTTATTAACTTGGCATAATACAGCCGACGAGCCTATTGTAAGCTATTATCAGCTGCACCAACGAATACAAATTCATAATACTTTCTTTTAGTCAAATATAACATATTCGTAATCATACTTTATAATTCAGAATTTACCGAATTGACTGCGTCAAATAAATGTTGACCTTTGACAACTGTTTTTTAATTTTAAATAATATGATAATATAATATTGAAATCGGGGATGAAACACTATACACTGCCTAAATTTGACCACACCTGTCTATAACACCTTGTATATTAATATTATACACGCTAATTGGTAGTCGTCATTTAAATTGATTTTATTAACAACGTTGGCAGACATAATCCTTGAATACGTACGCAACTGGTAATATGTTGTTCGAGGTTCAAGAACGATATAGATAAATCGCAATACTTCCTAATGACTATTCCGAATAAAATTTGCGTTTTAATGTTTGCGTAGGCCTAAAATTGACCTAGAATCATGGTCAACAGTGTACATATGTAAGGTTAGGTCGAAGGCAAACAGCGGTACGGTAGGTTACGCTAGGCAGCGACTTAGCTGTTGAATTCCATGTGCGACGCTGACCACTTACTATTAGGTTTGCATGCTCATCTACCCTACGACAAAAAAGGCATCGGTTCCGACAGCAATCTGTGATGTTTCAGCACGGGTATCGAGTGCCTTATCCTGAGTCAGCCTCGATGGAAGAAGTCACAGAGGTGCATCCTGCACTCTCTGGAGGCGGGCACGGCGCGCGGATGGGGTGGCATGGGCGCGGGGGCGGGGGCGGGCACAGGTGCTGGCGCTGCGGGTGGTGCAGGGGGTGCGGGGGCGGGTGGTGGTGCGAGCAGTGCATGCGGATGGGGATGGGGTGCGTGGGGTTGGGGAGGACGCGCGGCCTGGCGCGCCGCATGGGACGCGATGCGCGCTTCCGCCCGCGACCACGTCACTCTTGTGCACTTCAACACATTGCACGACACGTTGCACAACTACCTCAGGAAACATCGTTTCTGTGCCGATTGCAAAACTAAGGTGAGCACTTTTTAGTACTTTGAGTATGTTCTAGTCTCTAGGTACAGCAACGGCCATGTTGGCCGTCACGCTGTACGTCCATTACTGTATGCATAAAACAGTTAAGTATTTCGGGTTGCAGGTGATACATTTGATCGCTCCGTACATTCAATATGTTCCACATTACTTGAAAATGTCAATTTTTCTGTACCTTACACTTACATAATTCTTCATCTTCATTAAAAGAGGCAATAACCCATTAGCTAAAACACGGCATTTCTGCTAGCCAAGAAATGCCGACCTTAACATGCTAGATTATGTATAAAAAATAATAGTCCTATAAAAGTGATATTTATGACCCGATTTACAGATGAAGGATTTTATTTAATTAACACAGTAGCATATAGCAGTGATAGCTCAGCGGGGAGTGGTATGGACTGTCGAGACGAAAGTCGCAGGTTCGAAACCAGCCCCAAGTGCATACACCTCTGACTTTTCTAAGTTATGTGTATATTAATTGTTAATTATCACTTGCTTTAACGGTGAAGGAAAAACATCGTGAGGAAACCTGCATACCTGAGAAAAGTTCTTCATAAGAATTTCGAAGGTATGTGAAGTCTGCCAACCCACATTAGGCCAGTGTGGTAGACTAAGGCCTAACCCCTCTCATTCAGTAGAGGAGGCCCGTGCCCAGCAGTGGGACGTATATAATAAAGGGCTAGTAAAAAAAAAAAAAAAAAAGTAGCATACGTCATTTAAGGCATAACTTTAATGAAACCATTTCAGTTTTATGTTATAAAACGATACGAAGCGACGAAGTTCGGAAACGTAGACTTACACACTTATGCTAGTGTAACATAAAAAAATCCATCACAATGATAATATTATTTTTAATATAAAATACTATGATTAAATTATAGGCGTGGATAAAAGCGTGTATAAAAAGGGGAATATTTTTAGTGGAGTTTTTATCACTTTTTCATATTTTCTATCACTTTAACATTAAATATTGGAGGAAATAAAGATAAATATTAAAAAAATACAAATTTTTCATATATTATATCATATATTACTTACAAATTCATCTTAGTATTACCACCTTGTATCCAAATTATTATTATTGACATGCCTATTCTATACCTACTTTATGTATGTTCCGAACTTCGTTGCTGATTTACACCATAGAGGCCCAGTCTCGTAAAACACGTCTTCGTAGTACGCAGGATCATTATACTTAGGAAGTAAAAAAAAAAACACGGAAAAAAAAGACGATGAGAAAAGAAAGCTTGAAAATTATTTATAACGTATAATGACAGACTTCTTAACACCTCGTCAATAGTTAGACGTGCGTTTCAGTGTACGTGCGTTTGAACACAGCGCATTGGTGATTCTTGCAATGGGTCATCGACAAATAAGCGCGCGCTTCACGCGATGTATGGTGTGTCTTTACGGCTGAGTAAATCATTCATCTTATAATACGTAGGTATCTCCAGTTTGCATTTAGAAGTTATAAAAATAGACCTTCTAGATAATGACAACAAGTACACATTTAATTTACATCAGTAGTCGAAAGTCATATTTTGACACAGAGCTTTGATTACCTAATCTTAAATTTATCAATGTGATAAGACGGATTAGATTGATTGATATCGTTACTTATCTCACAAGCTTTGTGCATGTACTATGAGTAGATATTGTATACAGGGTAGAGTTTATACATTTTTATGCAGTTTCTTTATTATTATGGACTAGCTTTTGCTCGCATCTCACTCCCGCGTGGACGGCCTTTTTCGAGGTAAAGTAGCCTAGTCCTAGTTCCTAGTCCAGGTCATGGTCTACCTGTGAGCCAAATTTCATCCAAATCCGCCGTTACGGCGTAATTGTTGTTAGTCAATTACATTACAATTACAGCCGTAACATTTAAACTTTTACATGTATAATAATAGTAGGAAGTAGGATATAAAATTAAATTCTATTTCAATTATCTTTAATTAAATTTTGTAACATATAATCAAATATTAGTAATACCAATAATATGTAAATGTTTATTTTTTAACAAGTAACTTTTGCTCCTGCCGAGCTTTCATGAATCTTCCAGTTGGATGGGGAGTTTAATGACCTTAAATTGAATTCGATCCAAAATTGGTGATTTTTATTTTTATTGTCGGTTTTATTTTCGTTAAAAGTTTTTATTTTACTATTTTTAGTGGATGAATCTTCAAAATCGGTGCACAAATGACGGAATTTTAAAACCTCTCATCCTCGATTTTGCCCTTTTTAAGGTGGAAGTTCTTCTTGAAATCAAAATGAGACTAATTGAAGCTGTGCTAAGCAATTCGATTGAAAAAAGATTCATCCAAATCCGTTCACATTTGGTGGAGTTATGTGTGGTTATACATACAAAAAAGATACGCGTCGAATTGAAAACCTCCTCCGTTTTTTTCGTCGATTAAAAAGAATAACTAAAAGTATACTAGTGGTATATTTTCTATGCAATTTTTATTGCAAACCCTAACATGACAATGTTATTTAATCGTATCGAAATCGACAAGTCGCTAGTTTTATCACTCGCGTGCGAGATATCTCGTCGGCTCATGTTAGTCCTGGTGAGTGAGTCGCGAGGGAGTTAACATAATAGGTGTATGACCGATGACGCCGCACTCGTATATAGACATTTTTAACACGCCTGAGGTTTGGCGCTGGCCCCCGCATTTTTGTATATATTTTTGTTACTATACGCTTGGTGTGTGCTGGTCGCATATAAGACACGCATGTAACAACATAGCAGGTGTGTTGTGCCGCAGTGTACGTATTAATTGCGGTACGAAAAGGGAGCTCACATGCGATATCCTTATATTATCCGTGATCCGTGGTTCAACCAGTTAAGACTACCGCAGATTAATACACTGACAAAATATTATAAAGACTGTTTCAGTTGTAGTAATGCACAAAATTATAATAACCGTTATATTTGAAATCATACATACACACTTCACTTGTAATTATTTTGATTCAGGTGCTGCGCGCGTATCAACTTCTAGTTGAGGAGAAAGAGCCACAGAAAGAGAAGGGTTATGTAGGAGCACTGTACAGTGGCATAAAAAGATGTCTGTTGGACAAACATCTGCACTTGCAAGCTAAGACTGATTATATCACACACTTGATTGGCAGAGCGGAGCCCGAGCTTCTCGGCAACCATAGAGAAAGACACGCTAAGACACTAGAAATTGCACAAGAAGAGGTAAGTGGTATACTGTAGTTGTATTAACTGTGTAATGTTCTGGGTCAATTTTCTCTGACTGTCAGACCGAGACCTACTGGCTGCGGTCAGCTTAGAACTCGTTCTAAATTATATGGTGCAGCGTGTCTCTTTCCTAGACACGCTACAAAAGATTTGGCTTAATTTTTTCAGTTAGATACAGGAGTAATTCTACATCGGCGAGTCTTCCTTTTTTAATGAAATCCTTGTAGTAATAGGACAGCTTTAACCGTAACTTAGCTCTACATTGTAATATTCAGTGTCGTATGTTGTTGTGGCGCGCCATGGCGGTCGACTCTTGTGTATTTGAGTATATTGGTTACTTTCAATTTGTATATTGTAGGTGCTGATTTGCCTTGGAATATGTATTTATGAACGCCTCCAACGCATCTCCCTGCGACTCCGCGAGGAGGAAGGCACGTGTCAGACGCTGGCCGCAGTCGCTGTTGAAGCGTTATATCGCAAGTTCGAGACAGCGGTCGAACACAAAAGCGGAGTCTCCAAACTACAGCTTTTGTATGATGAAATCACGCAAGAAGAACTTACTAGGCAACAAAGAAAGGAACAAAAGAAACTTAAACGGCGTAAGAAGAAGGAACGACAGGCTGTCGAGAGCAAATGCAAGGTAATTTGTTATCTTTATTGATTAGACTAGCTTCTGCCCGCGGCTCCGCGTGCACGAATGTCTTTCTGGGATAAAAAGTAGCCTATGTTTTAAATCCTTTCTTAGAGAGTTCCTACATTACACCATCATCTGACTAAGTTTCATGATCCTAGCCTTAGTAGTTTTTGAGATTTCGTGATTAATCAATGAGTTAGTGAGTGGTATTTCACTTTTATATATTAAATTATATTATATCTAGTATAGTAGCACACTTTGAATGCAATCCAACATGCGAGATGGAAACAGCATCCTACTATCTGAAGGATCTCTGCATATTCAATCAATAAAACTAGACATGTATAGAGGGAATTCGATCTGGTTGTCAGTTGTAAAGTGAAAATTAAAATAGCTACCCAACTTATTCGATTCATTCTTGTTCCATTCAGGAAGCCGATTCAGAGGAGCCAGACGAGAAGTGCCAATGTGAAGAGTGCTTATTAGAAGAGCGCGATACGCCGACTGATCTATTATCACCGCGCGACTACAACCAGTGCTTCGAGGCGAGCGGGGACGGGTGCCAATCGTGCCAAGTCGACTCGACGGACAAACGCCGCTCGCCTAACAAAACAAGCAAAAAACGAGCCAAAAACGGAAACATCTCGCCCAACGATCACACTCAAGACTGCGGATACTCTTCGGGGAATAATGGTGGATGTTGCGAGACAATATCTGGCTCTTCCTCACTCATGAGTTCTCCGGAAGGGTCCGAGGTGGCATGTTCCGAAGGATTCTGCAACCACGAAAGAGGAGACTGTTTAGACTTGGTTAAAAATGACAAAACCTCGTGTACGGGTTTTACACTTTCTCTACAAGAAATGTTAATGGTGAGTTTACAAGACCATTTTCATCTTACTTTTTTGTGTTTTTATTATCGTTCTAATCATTTATTATTACAATTTAGGACACATGTTCATCAGACGAGGAAGAAGATACCAGTTATATACCTATAGAAGAAGTAATGGAATTCAAATCACGCAGAAATATAACAGAAAAAAGACAAGAGTTACGACAAAATTTACGAAAGAAATTCGCTCAATTGTGCGTAAACACACCGCAGACACCGGCGGCGACGGCGTCGGCGTGCGACAAGTCTGGCGTCTAACTCATCACGCTCCGGCTCATTCAACTGCACCTTGAGAAATTATACTCATTTCACTCCAAAAGACACATATAATTGCTTTCATGATCAGTAGTGGTTGAACAGTAAATGTTTCATATGTATTTCACTATTCCGGTATAACTAGTAGCCCTCCCATGAAAAAATGACATTTTCAGTACCTACCTTTTCAATCAATGCATATTTAAAATGATGTAATAAAAGTCCGTGATGTCATAAGCCAGGGCCGTTATGAGTGTATCTTACATTAGTCAAAGAATCATATACATCAACAAATTGTTAACAATCTAATGTAATGATGTATGGCAATAAATGTATGTATCATTTATATTGTGTTCCAACTTCTTTGTTATATGTATTCAGTATAATGTTTTGGAACTTTTATTGGCCTATTGTGATAATCGTGTTCGCTGTCCAACTTTCCTTATATTACTTTCTTTAATTGGTTCAAACATATTTAAGTCACATGATGTTGTGTCAAGATGTTATTATTTGAAACATAATTTATATTCATATAAATATGTATTTCTATTTAAAATATGAAAAATCTTATTTTGTTATACATAATTGTATCCAGTGTTAAATGAATATAATCAAGTGCAAGTTTGAATGGTTCAATCAATATCAATTTCAATACATTTTGACTGGATAGACCCAGCATTTTAATATATTTACCATTTAAAATATTAGAAAGCTTAGCAATGAAATGTTTAAAGTAGCATATTTTGATCAAATTATTTTATTTTCATGCTTTACATGATTCAATATTGTGATGAATTATTGCTTGTTATCAGAAGCTTAAGACAGCATGAGGTTGGGAGTTACCTTGGCTATATTGCCACTGTTGTTAAAGTCGGAAAACATTTGTAACTCAGTTTTAAATATACTATATAATACAGTGAAAAAAAGTTTTATTTTCACATAAACATTATCTTTAAAGTATATTTTATTTTCTCTCATTTTGTAGTTTTTGGTTCATAAATGTTTTATATCACAGTTCCTAAAAACTTTTTCAAAATTGGTACTAATTAAAGGGAATTAAATTATTCTACCTGTGTAACTAATAGACCTTTATTACGCCAAGCTTATTTCCGTCCCATGATCTGATAGGAGGCAAGACTAAAATATTAATGATAGAGAAACTTATCACTTTACCCAACTTGAGGATCGAACCCAAGACCTCAGCACAACAGTCATACCACGTTAATATATTAATATGATATTATTCACTGATGAATTTTGTTATTCTTGTTGGCCTCTTCTCAATTTATAATATTTGCTGACAGAAAACATTTTGGACCTACCCCAATCATTAATATTGTAACAACTATTTTTATTAATTTTTACTGATCATTTAAATCATAGCCTTTATAGTTAAACTTGTGCAAAGCAGAGTGTTGCATTAGTACCACCAAAACCAAATGAGTTTTTTAAAGCTACTCTCCTCTCCAGTTCCCATTTCCTTGATGTTTTATCAACATAATTTAGTTCATCTACAGGCTCATCTAAATTCAATGTAGGTGGGAGTACCCCATGGTAGCAGGACAGCACTGTGAACAGAGCTTCCAAGTTACCAGCTGCTCCTAACAGATGTCCATGCGCTCCTTTTGTTGATGACACTGATATATTTGGTGTATGTCCTTCAAAAAGTCTTTTAATAGCTGTAGCCTCAATACCATCTCCTGTAGGAGTGGATGTTGCATGGGCATTTATATGAGTTATTACTTCTTTTTCAATACCACTATCATTTAATGCCCGAGTCATTGATAAAACTGCACCACTGCCATCTTCTTTAGGAGAAGTAATATGAGAAGCATCTCCAGATAGCCCATATCCTAAAATTTCAGCATACATTTTAGCATTTCGTTTCAATGCATGTTCGTATTCTTCTAAAACTAAGACAGCTGCTCCTTCACCCATTACAAAACCATCTCTTTTCTTATCAAAGGGTCTTGAAGCTTTCATAGGTTCATCATTAAAAGAAGTACTAAGGGCTCGTAATCTACAAAACCCTGCTATAGCCAGGGGACTGATGCAGGCTTCAGCCCCTCCACATAACATTACATTTGCATCACCATTTCTTATAAATCTAAATGCATCTCCTATAGAATGAGCGCCTGTAGCGCATGCTGTTGAGACAGCATGATTGGGCCCTCTAAATCCATACTTTATACTTATATGCCCTGCTGCCATATTTGGCAATATTCTAGGCACAAAAAATGGGCTCACTTTATTGTAGCCCAGTTTTAGAGCATCATTAGTGTCACAAACATCTTTCAGATCTATCATTCCCATTCCAATAGCTACACCAGTAAGTTCCTTTTCATTGTCCGAGTCTGGTAACCATTTTGCATCAGATAATGCTTCAGCAGTAGCAACAAGAGCCAAACATGTTGCAGGGGCCATCGATTTCAAATTAGTCTTTGATAATGCCTTAACAATTTTCTCATCGGTTTGTTGTGGTATAACACCGGCTATTCTGCATGGCAATTTGGCGTAGTCTTCGCTTTCGAGACGGGCTATACCACAATGACCTTTGAGTAAATTATTCCATACCAACTCAACGCCTGTACCCAAAGGTGAGACGACTCCAAGTCCAGTAACTACAACTCTTCTTCTTGGTGGATATTGTGATGTTTTTAGGTGACGAACAATATTCATTGTTAGGCTATTATAATTAACCATTATTACGTATCAAAGAGTGTAATAATTTGTTTAAAAATATCTATTCTAATTTGATTTGTTATAAAAATGTGATGATTTTCAAAAAATAACCACAACGAATGCAAGTAAATAAACAATAGGAATGTGCCAAGTCGATTTAAGATCGATTCTATATGGTAAGAAAATCGATGCAAACTAAGTACGATTCAGGAACGATTTCCTGAAACATAGGGAAAGAGTAATAAGCTGAATTCTCCGTGACTTCTTCTATTTGACATCATTTAAGTAAAGAATTTGTAGATAAGCTGTAAAGCATTACGAGCCTATCTCCATACCAGCCACGATGCCAGACGCCAGATTGATACTTAGCATTTCGTAATATAAAAACTCAATATCACAGTTACTTGACCCGAGGATCGGACCCTAGAACTCAGCACAGCAGTCGCACCGCATACATATTACAACTGTGCCACCGATCACTTAGATATATCTTAGAATTAAATTTTTTCACACTCTGAATCAGTTGATGATCCTGTTACTCTGAGTACAGAAATAATCTAATTCTGAAATTACTAGTTTACAATTAAACTTAATTGACGTCTCTGAGTGTGTCATTCTTTCTTCTTCTTCTTTTTTTAAACATCGTGGCTCCACCGAAGTGTGTCATTAAAGATCTCGAACCTAAAGTTCGGTGAATATTAAGTGATGGAATAAATACGACATCAAACGGGGATTTTCATTTCGCAGGCTAGTTACCTTTACATTTCTTTATTGTAGATTTAAAGATAAATTCTTATTTTTTGTGTAAAATGTATATATGTTGTGTTTTACTATTTGTTGTTCAATTGTATTAAATAAATTAATCTGTTTAAATATATCGTTGACTGAGTTATACTCCCTCTACGACATATATAGCGTTTAAAAAACTATATATCAGATCGATTAATTGAAAACTCAATCTTACAAGCACGATATTCGAGAATCTATCTATTAGGTTCAAATTGAATCATTCTACAATCTAATATTTTATAGAGAATTGACATCCATAATAAAAATATTGCAATGTTCAGTCAACTTTCTTCAGTCAACAGCTAACAAAGTGTAACGTGTACAATAGTTAATGTAATGAGAATGTCACCTCATAATTCAATGCAATACCGGTTTTGCAATCATTACGTTTCCTCCCTAGCGGAGAACAATAAGATGACCCTGGTCAATGGTCATTGACCCCAAATGATCGACGACTTTCCATTATGATTTATGCTTGCTTGTCATGTTACTGTTTTGGTCACTGTACTCTGTAATATGGTTTCAAAATAGTTTCAAACAAATTTAAATAAGTTTTATTTTTATGACTAAAATATTTTATAGTGCATATCGCATTTAAATGGTGTAAAATCGCATTCAATACATTCAAGCCTTCTAACAGAAGACTCATCAACGGGAAACGGAAACGTATCTAAAGGGAAACGGGAATAAAAAGGCCGGGAAAAGATTAGTTTGAACGCAACACGGATTGCTTGTGTTATTATCTACCTACGTAGAGTTTAGGACAATATATTTAAGTAACACATTTATGAAAACGTTAAAATGAACCATTTAAAGTTGAAACTGATATTGCCTCTCTCATTGGTTTTTATAAGTGTTTTTTATCGTAGTCATCTGGAAACGATTTTTAAGAATTTATTTAATTTTGTTAGTGTAAAAGAAGGAAAAAATAGTCCTAAAGTATTCTCCCAAGAAGAGCTCTCGCAATTTAGGGGAATTATCAAGAAAAATCTTTATGTATCTGTATTAGGTACAGTGTTTGATGTAACTAAAGGGAAAACGCACTATGAAAAAGGTTCCCCATACCACTATTTTACAGGTAGGTAAATGATATTACATAAATAAACATATATTTAGCTTAAACTGCCTCGGTAGCGCAGTTGTAATGCGTACGCGTTACTATTGAGGTCAACGCTGAGGTCTCGGGTTCGATCCCCAGGTCGGGTAAAGTGGTATTGGGTTTTTCTATTACGATATGCTCAGTATCAGCCTGGAGTCTGGAATTTGTGCCCGGTATGGCGATTGGCTCGCCCCCTATCACATAAGGGACGGAAATACACATGTGGGTGTACTGGTTACACCTCTAGCTACCTCTTCGGGGATTACAGGCGTACGTATGTATGTATTTTAGCTTAAATATATTTTATTGTGTGAATGTAAATTCTAAGCTACCATGTCCATTAAACTATTATTGTGTTATAGGCAAGGATGGAAGCCGTGCACTTGTTTCTGGAGATTTTCAAGATGAGAGTGAAAATCGAGATCACATTATGGATCTGTCTTGTGATGATTTAATCACATTGGTGAATTGGAGAAGTACTTTTAGGAAAAAATATAAAAGTATTGGTAAGTTTGGCTTTTCAACATTACCAGTTATTTTTCCTTTCAATGTGTTTTTTGCTTATACCAATTTAAATAAAATATATATAAAATTTATGAACAATATGTGCAAGGATCGTAGCAAGTGGAAATCCATTGTCTCAGCCTACCCCTATAGGAATCAGACGTGAGCCTATGTATAAATAATCTCTTTATTAGGGCTCCGTAACCAAAGGGTGGCAATAACTCTATTGCAGGGTGTCTGCTGTCTATCTGTACTACCTTTTAAATACTCTATCTTCTGATCCTTAATAGATACCATGTTTCCAGAATATGTGTTATTATGGTGGATATCCTATCAACTAATAAAAATTACATAAAATGTCTACATTAAGTTATGTACAACAGTAAAGCAACATTGTTTAGCACTATTAGTAATAACAGTTAGCTATTATGTATAATTATGAAATTAAAATGTTCATTCACTATCTTTTTGTTAATCATATTTTGGTTGTCATATGCAATATTTTAGCATTAACAAGTTAGTAACAGAGATAGGTGTCGGGTTATTTAAATAATATTTTTATTGGTTTTAAATGTAACAGAAACAAATCTGCTTAATTGCTCTTAATAATAAGCCTTCACTTTTTTTAGGTGTACTGAACGGAAGATATTTTGATAAACATGGGGAAAAAACTGTTTACTACCAAGATGTGATAAAAAAAGTAAACAAATGCAAACAAGATAAGGAAATTGTCCAGAAACAAGATCAAGAATATCCACCATGCAATGTAGAATGGAGTGAAGAGCAAGGTTCAAGGGTATGGTGTTCCCAAAACAGGTATATTTAACTAAAGTAAATTAAACATTAAATTTTAATAGATGACATAAGTGTCCCACTTCGGCTATCGAAATTAAAAACAATATATCATAGTCGAAATTGTGCATACACACAGATTGAGTCTGCTCTCAACTTTGCTGGAGTAAGTCGTCATTTGTACATGAAAAAAGCCATATAGTGTTCTAGACAAAATTATGGTTTTCATACACATAGAGATCACTTGAGTCGTCTATTTAGGCCTATGTCTGAGATCAACATTATTATATGCAATGCAGCTGTTGCCCGCGGCTCCGCCCACGTGAATGCCTATTTCCAGGATTAAAGTAGCCTAGTGGCTAATAAAAAATAGGGGTTGATTGTAGAGGGTTGCAAATTTAGGGTTGTATGTATTTTTTAATGCTGTATCATAAAAAATAAAAACAAAAAATGTTTCTAATAAATAAAAAATAAAATTGAGGGGTGTACCACCCTTAACATTTAGGGGGATAAAAAATAGATCGCCGATTCTCAGACCTACTGAATATAAAATTTCATAAAAATTGGTCAAGCCGTTTCGGAGGAGTATGGGAACAAACATTATGACATGAGAATTTTATATATTAGATATTAGATAGCACTGAAAAGTAAAAAATGCAAATTTCTATACTTAAGCCTTTGTATTATGTATCTATGACTTAAGTAGGTCTCTTTGGTCTGCCAACCCGTATCAAGTCAGTGTGATGGACTACAACCTAACCCCTCTCATTCAGTAGATGAGGCCTAGTAATACAGAGCTAGTATTATAGCATAGTATTAAGTTTATGTTACTAACATAATGACTGTAATTATATATTTCTATATATGTTAGTTTGTAAGGTATGTATATATGGGCCATAGTAGCCTGAAATTTATTATTATTAGAATTTATTATTATTATTATTATATAGGCATCTTTGGAGTCAGTGCCGATGCAGCTGCTGATCAATTGTATTTTTTCACCATGATTGATTTTGGGTTCCTTGCCTGATGGTAAAGAATGGTAACCTAATGGTTCCTTCTGTTTATTTGCCCATAAACAGAAGCAACACCATGCAGAACTTTGAATTAACGAGATTATTCAGAGGGTCTGAACGTTTTAAAAGAACTGCAAACTACTGAGGGAAATCTATGGTGGATAAATTTTGTAACTATCATGTATGTTAAACAGCTGATTTTTGTATTGAAATTCCTGTCGATTTGAGATTGATGATTGACTTTGTATTCCGTCCGTTCTTGCAGTTTAAATATTTATATATAAAATAGCTAATAAATAATAATTAATTTAATACAATTAACTTTTGGCATTACCTATCTGCAAAAATGATAATTGTCACCTTACACAAGTTATTTTAAGTTATTTATTATTTAATTAATGGTGCCTCCAGGTACTTCCATAGAAGATGTTTCCATAACATTGAACAACCTAGTCCATCTGCATTGAAATCAACCCTTAAATAGTATGTAATGCATAACATAAATTGGCATTGCACTCTTCAAATCTTCTCTTCACTTCTTTCTGCTCATTACCATTAGACATTTAATGCCCTTAATTTTTATAAATTTGTTATATGAAATTTATATAAAAGTTCATGTTTTTTACAGTGGTGGAATTACAAGAAATTGGGTGGGAGTCCCTCGGCAGTTCTATGAGCCAGGTGAAGACAAGCCTCGATGTGTTTGCATTAAGGATGATAAAGATCTTCCAGTAGGACTTGTCCAAGAATATAACAATTGCCCCAAAACATCTGCCACATGTTTATTGCCTGTTAGTTAGTAATGTAGGTACAGGTAAATTGTAACATTACAAAATAAAGTATTATTTGACCTGCTACCTGATCAAATTAGAGGCTACATTGTTAAATTAATATTAATGTATCAGTATAATTTTTCGTTTTGAAACACATTCGAATTAACTTAATTTAGCACATTTGTTTTGGATATAATATGTACTAATGCAAAACAAAATATTTAATGTAAATTGAATGACAAGAGCTGGAAAAAAGTGTTATGAACCTGGTGGGATTGTAACATATCCCTGCTTTTTTAAATTTCACACAAATCTGACTGCTATGTAGCACAATACATCACTTGATATAAGAAGTTACCATAAAATAATCTGATTGTAATTAATGGATATTTTTAATAGAATATATCATGTTATGTTAGAACAATATATTTTAGTAATTATGATAATTTACATGAAAAACATTCCTGTTCCTCATCAGTTAATAAATGTGTAAATAATAAGTATAATTGAATCTCATATTTAGTAAGTATATTGTTGGAAACATTTAGTATTGAATTCAGTAATAAAATTCTATTAAAATTTTGTTGTGTGTTTGACTCAATATTCTTAACCATATATAATTATAATGTATCAAAATCAATTTTCTACAATAGGTACACAAATCATAAGAATGTTGAAAAGATACCCAGTTGTGAATCCTTATTCTGTGATTTATATGCTGATAAACCATTGAACATAGTGTGGTTTTAAACCACACACTTCTGTTTTTCCCAAAAAGCTAGCTCAAAATGGGGAATTCCTCCTGTCATGAAAAGAAACCATTAAATATTTTGTACTTTCTGTATTTATTCAAAGGTTTGATAATATTCACAGAACTTAATGTACCACAGGTACATAGATCATACAACTTATACTATATTATCCTTGCTTATTATTATCTGGTGGGGCAGTTTCAGTCTTTACTACTTCATCTAGCTCAAGACATTCTATTGTCTTAAGAAATACTTGCATTGGGATTTTTTTTCTATTTAAGAAAGTCTTATTTCCGAGTAACTTCTTGATCTTTGCTCTGCGCCTTTTAATCTTTTCTTTAGTGTACTGGTTGCCTAGCTGGAATGTGAGCAGTCTTTTTATTTTCCGTCCGCCGATAAATGCTTCGGAGTTACTGCTTTGACTTTTAGGCTCTTCATAAATTGTCTCTAGGGTCTGAGAAAGTGTTTTAACCTTTTTGTTGAGATACAGTGCCTCTATTTGTTTAGGATTAGCGTTCTCAACCATAACATGTTTCCGTGGTTTCATGTTAACTCTACGGTTAGAGGGTTTAGTAATTTCGGGAACCAGAGATTTGCGTTTTCTTAAAACTCGCGACGTTAAATCCGGTACTTGCACAACTTCTTCAGGTACATTCGTACAGTTCTCATCTATTTCCATTATATCTAAGTGTGCCATTTTATTTGGTAATTCAGAATCAACCCTGTAAAATAGTAACTACTTGTTTACATCAAGCACTTCACTGGATGCTAAGACTGGATGAATAAAAATACAGTTAGATTGTAACATTCTTACCTCGACCCTTCCATAATTATTATTTAAAAACTTTTGCTTGTTAAATGTACATGATTGTATTAGAATATTTAATATGTAAATTAAAATATATCACAGCCATAGAACCGTTGCATTCGTAAACATACACGTTGCTACAAAAAAAAATGAACTTCCCTTCCTCTGCCCTGCCTCAGTAATTAGTATTGCCAAATGCCAACTTTTATTTCCCTAACCCACCGTTAAAAGTGAAAACCCTACTCGTTGACTGAGTATCTAGTACTACTAGATTTTTTAGCATGACAATAGAAAAAAGATTGTAGATTTTGCTGTATTTTGGTGTGTAAACTCGAATATAAAAAACCCATTAAATATACTATTATCAATTAATGACTTTATACTTATACAGCGTCACAACAAAGGTACGAAATAATTAAAGGCTATTCTCTAAAGAAGAACCGTATCTGTTTATGTAGATAGGTAATCGAGATAGATTAGACTACATAAACAGATATGATTCTAAAAAATATATTATTTAACTCATCGCGTCCAAGATCATCGTACTCATCTCCCCAGAAGGGTTAACGTGAGGCAGGCGGCCGCGGCGCGGCGGGTCGTAAAAACTACAAGCCAAATTTTTCTGTAACATGTGATAAAAAGCCTGTTGCGCTGATCCCACTGCGAGTGCTATAATAATAATAATAATAATCATTTATTTCGGACGTTTGAAAATCCATATTGGGTTAGATGACAAAATTTCTTAAATAACTATATTAGCAAGAGACAACACAACGATTACATAACATACAAACGGAAAAATCACAATTTCGATACAATCTGCCTATTGGTGATGCAGATACGTACACAACGCTTAATTATGCTTGAGTCATATCTACAAGCTATAGTCTTCAGGATGAAATTGGCGCTCCCCCGCACTCTGCAGAGCAGCGACGCCGTTCTTTTACGCATTATGGCATCAAAGTTGTCGGTACGTGCCAATGCAAACATTGTCGAGGCACTGCAGAAGCGTGGCAAGCCCAACATCATCCTTAGTCCGTATAAGGACAGGTGAAAGAATACTCATCATGCCCAAAGATGTTTTACTTAAACAACTATGTATGTCGGAAACCAAAAATCGAGCCGTGGCTGTGAGAGTTACACATAATATATGGAGAGGAGATCCCTCTGACTATTAGATATAGCCAGAATGCATAGCGTACGTTAATCAACACAATACAACGGTATAAACAACACAGTATTATCATTTCTCAGTCTACGAATAAAGCTATAAAAAGTTCAATTCGTGACTCGCGAACGTAATATACTAGTTTAGTGTTAATTAATATAGTTTAGTGGTTGACTGTTGAGTGCCCTCCTTCTACTAACTTAAGAAAACTAAAACACAAAAATTTCCACTAGCTACTAATATTCACCCACCAGCAGGGATGCAAACCACCACAGTTAGGTTATTCTACTATGCTGGCAACACGGTTCTGGACTTTCAAATAAATAATTCGTTCAGAAATCAGATTTCCAAATTCCATCTGTTACAAAAAAATGCGTAAAATGCATTATAGAAAAAAGCGCGGGTAACGTTCGAATTTGGCGGGTGTCTTTTTTGGATTTTAATTGAAAATATTATGCATTGTATATAAAATTAGTCAGATAAGTTGTAAATTGTATATATTTTGCTTATTTATTCTTTGTAGTATAGTGTATATGTAAAGAAATAAACTATTGGTAAGTTTTTATAAATGTATTTGTACATACGAAGGGTGGGATGAATGAGCCCCCAAATCCTGGGGGGGATGTTCCCCAACCATCACAATATGTTACGGTAGAAACCGCGTCTAGCATGGACACTGATTGCTCAGTGACCAACACTAATAAACGTAAGAGGACACGATTGCATAAGGTCTGTAAAATGTGCAATAAAAAAAACGGAAAAACGCAATGGCCGTAGACTCCGGCAAAAGTGGATGTCATTATGAAGACAATGACGAGAAGGTTTCTGAAAATCCGCCTCCTCTGAAAGCACCATATTCACAAGCGCTTCCAGCTCAGGTCTCTAACTTACCTTCTCCCTCTTCTGGTGGTATTGGAAGAAAGGAATACACATCACCGGATGCTTCTCCGTTTGTTATTCATGTAACTAAGGCTGGTACTGGAGATGTAACACAAGACATTAACTTGCATCCAATATGCTTTGGTCACTTTCTATATAAAAATCAAGTGCAAAACATAGTTCAAGGTAGTTTGAAGCGCATTGGTCGCAATAAAATTTCTATGGCATTCTCCAGCCACTCAGCTGCAAATTCTTTTTTAATACATCATGCCTTAACAGAGAAAGGTTATGAAGCTTATATTCCATCATTTAGTATAGCCAGAATGGGGCTTGTACGTGGTATCCCAGCTGATATGTCTTTAGATGAAGTAAAAGAAAATATTACTGTTCCTTTGGGTTGTGGTGACATTATAAAAGTAAGACGCTTAAATTATAAAACAATCATAGATGATTCTGTTACTTGGAAACCTTCACAAACTGTAGTTCTCACTTTTGACGGTCAGATCCTTCCCACAAAAATATTTATGTGTTTTAATTCCCTCAAAGTTGAGTTATATATTTATCCCTCTATTCAGTGCTATAATTGTTGCCGGTATGGGCATACTAAGGATACCTGTAGGTCTAAGCCAAGGTGCTATAAATGTGGACAAGGTCATACAGGTGTATCTTGTGACTGTGACAAGGATGACAGTTATTGTTGTCTTTGTGGTGGCCACCATATTGCAATCTGCAAGACTTGCCCAGAAGCCAGTAGACAGTCTAATATTAAAAGGTATATGGCCCAAAACTGCGTGTCATATTCCGAAGCGACAAAGGTACACCCTCCTGTAATAAAGTCGTATTCTGATGCATTATTGATTTAATCGATTCCCATAATTTATGTGTTCTGAATTCGGGTTCTCCTACACGTCGCACTAAGCCTGATGAAGGTTTCAGTGCCGTGGATATATCTATTTGTACACCAAACTTTGCTTCTTTTCTCACTTGGGAAATTCTCTCTTATTCCCATGGGAGTGATCACGTACCAATTTTAATTAAGTTTCCTATTACTAATAAACCCGCTGCTACACGGTCGCCTCGTTTAAAATACGTTATAAATGATGCAGATTGGGACGAGTATAAAAAAAGGCTTGATGATAAAATTTCTAATCTTCCTGATATCCAAAACAATAATGAAGCTATATGTTCTGAAGCTCTTGCCAGAGCAATGACTGAAGTTGCGGATGATATTTCCTAATATGAACAGCAGAAGTTCAAGGATTCCTTCTCCGCCATGGTGGGACCGAGAGTGTACAGAAGCTGCTAATAAAAGGAAAAAGCTGAAAGGGCTTACTGTAATAATATGACATCTGAGAAATTTGATTACTACATATTAGTTTCTAAACAGACGAAAACTTTATTTCAAAGGAAAAAATCTGAAGGCTGGAAATTATTTTGTCATTCTATTTCTCCTGATACACGTCCATCAATTGTTTGGCGTAATATTAGAAGATTTTCAGATTTTTTCAGAGATGATCAGCTTTTAGTGACAGCTCCGTCTGTGTACTCTCTCCTTCTTTAACAGAAGATTTTTTGGATAATTTGGCTCCTCCTACTGTTTCAGAACAAATTTGTCTTTCTGCTATCCCAAAAACAAACGATGAATTAAACTCTCTGTTTTCATTATCAGAGCTCAAAGGGGTTTTAAGCAGCGTCAAAGATTCTTCCCCAGGGGAAGACGGTATTCCCTACTCATTTTTCTGTAAACTCAGTGAAACAGTTCTACTTTATTATTTAAAATTAGTAAATTCTATTATGTTATCTGGTAATATACCAGACTCATGGAGATCACAAATTGTGTTACCTATTTTAAAGCCCGGTAAGATTCCATCTCTAACCTCATCTTACCGTCCTATAGTTTTATCCTCCGTGCTGTTGAAACTTGCTGAACACCTGGTTAAGAATCGTTTGGAGTGGTATATAGAAAATAATCGTCTATTATCAGAGGAGCCAATATGGATTTCGCAAGGGGAAAAGTACTTTAGATAGTGTTAGTATTTTTGTGTCTGATATTCGCCTGGCTTTTTCTGAAAGCGAATCAGTGGTTGCAGCATTTTTAGATATCACTTCAGCATACGATAATGTGGTTCTCTCGGTCCTGATAAAAAAAATGCGCAATCTTAACGTTCCAATTATATTGTCTAATTTTATTGCTAATTTAATAAGAGAAAGATTTATTAGTATCCGTCCAGATGATGTAACTAAATTCTCTAGAACTGTATCGAGGGGTCTGCCCCAGGGGTCTGTGCTAAGTCCCCTACTATACAATATTTATACATATGATCTGGAATCAGCTTTAAATGGTTCCGTTAAAATCCTGCAATATGATCTTCTTCTTTATTCTTCAGATAAGTTAACTACTAATATTTGTGGCTATGAGCTTTTTAGAGTCTTGGATGACTCTAAATGGCTTAGATCTTTCCCCTTCTAAAAGCTCTTTAGTTCTATTTAGAAGAAAACGTACTGCTCCCTTAATAGAAGTGAGATACAAAAATTGTCCCATTCCTATTAAGAATGAAGTGAGATTTCTTGGTCTCGTATTGGATTCAAACTTACAGGTTCCCCACATTTTGATTACTTAGTTACCAAATGTGAGCGTAGTCTGAATATTTTACGATGTCTTTCAGGTGTTTGGTGGGGGGCGCACCCTTTTTCATTACGATTAATATATAACGCTTTGATTAGAAGCCTTTTAGATTATGGCACATTTATTTTAGAACCTCGTAATTTAGCTGCTTTTGAAAAACTAGACAAAATTCAAAACAAGGCTGTTAGAATAATTGCTGGTGCGATGAAATCCAGCCCCATTAATGCCCTTGAAGTTGGGTGTGTAGAACCTCCCCTTAAATTGCGACGCCAGTATCTCTCAGATAGATTTCTGTTTCGAGCCCTACAATTTTTTCTTCACGCTCTTTTTCCAAAACTCCAAAGTCTTTCTGATCATGTTGCAACTTCTTCATTCTGGAGTAGAAAACCACTCCCCTGTTTGGTTATTAGTTTTCGTAAATTTATAAGCTTTCAGGCACCTATTTATCGTTCCGTTTCCCTCCCACTATTTATGGTTGGATTTAAATCACTTTTACTCTCTCCTGTGATTTGTTATTCATTAGGTGTTTATAAAAACCATCCTGATACTAATATCCACTTTAATGAATTAGTAAGCATGAAATGGCCTGACTTTCACCATGTTTTCACTGATGCGTCAAAACACTCTTCGACAGATTTTGGTGGCGTGGGAGTATACCATCCTCGCTATAATATTATACAAAAAATAAAACTCCCTGCAGAAACTTCAGTCTTTACTATGGAATTTATAAGGCATTGGAATACATTCTCCTTACCAAACTCAATAAAACTATTATATTTTCGGATTCATATAGCGCCCTTCAGGCAATCGAAAAATTTCCTTTCAAATCAAAGTCTCACAATACTGTCATAATGGGTATAAGAGAGAGGCTTTTAGAGTGTCTTTCTAAAGATTTTATTGTTGTTTTATCCTGGATCCCTAGTCACTGTGGTATAAAGGGAAATGAAAAAGCGGACTGTTTGGCTAATGAGGCAATTATAAGTGGGGATGTATATCCTTATATAAATTATTGCACTGATCTGGCTGCTCTTCCTGGTACTTATCTCAGAGAATCCTGGGTTAAGTGTTGGGAAGAAAGCAGTCAGATGAAAGGGAAATTATATTCCAAAGTTCAGCCGAGTATACCAGATAGGCCGTGGTTTTCTAAGTTGAAACTTGGCAAGCGCTCTACAAGTTCAATAATAAGGATGCGCTTGGGTCATGTATCCTCGCCAGCTCATCTTGCGAGGCTTCATATTATTAGCAGTGGAGCTTGTGAATGTGGTGAGGAGGTGGGTGACCTTAATCACATTTTCTTTGCTTGTCCACTTTACGATCGTTGTTCTTTTATAAGGAAACTCATTTCTTTTAAGGTTCCTCTTCCTACTTGTATTACTTCCTTACTCTTATTTAATGTAAATATTTATATAGCTATATCCTCATTTATTTTGCTAAATAATATAAAATGCAGGCATTTCCTCATGGTGTTTTACCGTTATCGATAATTAATAATGAATACACACGTTACTTCTAAAAGTTAAAAGTGTGCTAAAAGTCTGGGCTAGTCTCTAAAACCGCGAATTTCTGTCTCGAGTGCTTGCCACTCAGTCATCGGCCATCGTTGCAGTATTTATCCATATACGTATGTATTTAAAGCATACTGACTACTGTAGTAAAGTGTCTTCTTCTTCCACCTACCCATATCCCATATCTGCTCATATCGCAGTAAGGTTGGTGTAACATGCCTTATACAACACATGTTACAGAAAGATTTGGCTTGTAGATTTTACGACTGGCTGCCTGCCGGAGGTCAACCCCTCTAGAGAGAAAACACCCAGACCCGGAACAAATATTTGTGGATCACACAAACATTTGTCTCGGTGCGGGAATCGAACCCGCGGCCGCTCGCTTCACAGCTGGCTATTCTCTGTTTAATATTAATAAATATAGATGTCTGATGTGGAAGAGTAATATAATAAATAATACTTGCATTATTTATTCACTTCTCGGTCAATAAATCCACCTATTTAAGAATACGTATGTAGGTACCTGCTCATCCATCCATAATAAATGTACTGCAATAATATAGCTTAAAGCCCTACAGAACCTTATACTTGCACAATAAGTAAGTACTAAGTATCTACCTCAGACCAAACGGTCTATAGTTTTTAACCGACTTAAAAAGGGTGGTTCTGTATTTGACCTTTAAGTATGTTAATTCCGCGACTTAGTTCTGATTCTTTAGCTTATTTGATATCATATAAAAATATATCACTTGCGCCTAATCTCCGTCTACCTGGTTTATTATTTTTACTTCAATATCATATCTATTCATAAATCGCATCCCAGAACAAAAGTATTTCAGTGTTATCTGAGAAGAGAATAATTCTTTGAAATGTATGTCGCACCAACCGATGGGGGCGACCTACAGGAATAAACCAACCGGATTGTCTGCTCCGCTGCAGTGGAAAAACCAACGCTCTTTAAAATTTAGATTTTTTTCTATTCCGCTAGCCTCCGCTTCAGTGAAAATGTATCCCAAGAGTAAGTAACCATGTGAATAACATTTATTTATATAATTTTAATCATGAGAACGAATGAAACAAGTGTCGTTTTATAACGATTTATTGTACAAAACAATAATACATTAAAATGTACAGGTATGTTTAAATTTTTGGACTCAGGTCCCAAACACTGGACAATCATGTAAATTATCCTTCACTTACAGACACCATTTTGCTCGTCGAGGTGTCAGCACTAATAGAAACAGACTCGGCTCTAGATAAGCAAACTAGATTATAATAATAGAATAAAAATATAACAATAAATTAATAAAGTGCTCTCAACTTAAGTACATCGTCTATCGCACTGCTTCTGTCGACGGGCACCATGTAGTCTTTATTTAGAACAACGTAATATAACAAATCGATTAAACCTCCTAAGCATACTGTAGTATATACACATTATGAACAACATTATGTCCTCTCTGGTGAACTAGCGCAGGTGAGCTGGTGAGCTGGTGAGCTGGTGAGCTGGTGGACGGGTCGGCTGCCCGCTCCGCATCGTCAGTAGTCTCGGCTCCATGACTCCAAACTATACTACCGTGGCACGATCACAAGCTACCCACTTACGTACACATCTAAAAGCCATTCGGTTATTACATCTGGAGACGAGAGCGGTAGAGAAGTGGCAGAGAGAAGCGGGTGAGGAACTATGACATGGTGGCGTTTACCACTTGTCAATGACCACCTCGTTCGCTGTAAAACAACGATAGTGTTAGTGTGTTGCGGGCTCGAGCGTGGCTGCCGTCCGAACTTACTGGATCTTATGTAGATATCACAACCGTGTTCTAGTTAACATGTGTAGTTTCACTGCGGGATCACAACAAACAATGAGTGTTCATGGAATATGTGCGTGCAGTTTCGATGCGGCGACGTCCGGCGCTTACAGCTTACAGCTTCCACGTCGGCTGGGCTGTGGGAGTAGATAACAACACCACGTTAGTGCATGCGGGACGGGGATACTCTCTTACTTACATGCGCCTTCCGTTTAAGTTCCACTTCACGTGACTTAAATTTGGTGATGGAAATTTTGGGATCAGATTGGAAAACATGTCGATAGAATTTGTAAATTCTTATATTCGTATGACTTTGTAAAAAAAAAAAAATTGTCCTGGTAATTTAAACATAATCGAAATATAGCCAAATAGCGTCTTTGAAGCTCGTAAAACTTTGGTTATTATCAAAACCACAGACCAAAGATAATATCGAGTATGTACTACAAATGTATGGATACCAAGCGTGCCAATTTTGATTTAGTCCGACATTGTATCGCGATGCGCATAGATATTATATAACATAGTGCGTATTACGCTAAACGTCAGCACCCAATGTGGTACATCTATTCTATTATCCGTGATCTGTAATCAAAACAGTGTTAGCAGGAAAAAACAACACTAAGTTACTTGTGTAATCAAGGACATGAACACAATATAAGAACCTATTAGGGTTTTGTGTGACATGTGGGTGCCAAGTGGTCTTAATAATTGGATCACATAAGGGAAATAACTAAAACATCTAATGTTCACTATTTTAATTGAATGTAAAATAGTATTTATAAACGACTGTACATTTCAATAAATAAACTGACGTTATTTTAACAGTTCCAGTATCAGGGATAATCACAACAAGGTTTTGAACATGCCTTGTAATATGCAATGTTGAGTGTGTGTGCGAGTGTGTATGTGTGTGTATCTATTATCATTGGCAGACGGATCGCCGAAAAGTAAGTTATATTCATAATTAATTCTAGATCATATATTGTTTAATTTTATTGAGCGACGCAATCCACTAAAGTAATTTTCACATTTACTAAATGTCAACAAATGTCTAATATACAATTACGAATAGTAAGTAGTGCATAATATATGGTCACCTCAGGGAATGACGTCGCATTATATTGCTCTATAGTTATATATGTTAATAAAACATATCGATTTCATTCTAAAATCACCACCATGCAATGCAAACATGCAATATTACACTAATTTATTATAAAAACTTATGTACGTACGGACCTTGTACCATAACATTTAATAAATGGACAATTTTCATTTACCTTGGTATACTTAAAGTAATATTATGTTCCATTTAAAAAACAGACTTGATAATCCTTCAATCAACATAAAGAAGACAATATTTAAATTAAATCAACAAAATTGTATAAGCTAAAAGTACCACAATTAAATTTAAATAGCAGTTTAATGTTCGTACATACATTATATTGCTTTAGTTTAATATATTTGCATAACTCTTGTCACACATGGTTTATGTACTGCCAAACATAATGCAGCATGGTCCAAACATTTAAATGTCGCACAAGCGTGGCACGTAGCATGAGTAATCGTATACACTAGATTACTAAAGCTACTTGGCTGCACGCAATCCCGTATAGGCAGAGATATTCAGTTAATGAGGTACGACAAGATTAGATGCAGCGGCCAAGTGCTTTAAGAATAGAAACAGAGGTTAAATTACAAGTAAAAAGTAAAAAAATGCATCAGGAGTTGTTAATAAGCAAATTCAGGCAAAAGGAGAAAGGAAAGTAACATCTTTCAGTGAGAACAATATGTTGAGAAATAATTATAACCACGTCCCTAACAATACATTTAGGATTAATTACACTAAGCTAACAATGTACCTTACTATAAACAGTAAGCTTACATGTCTGCAGTCCACAATATGGACAAGGTACTGAGCTATGTGCGAGTCGCTATAACGGGCTGTTGCGAAACGGAGCTTTGTTAACTTCTTTACAAATGTATTATAAAAATGCAATTAATCTAACTTATAAATACCTCTCAATAAACCAATTTTTGGTGTCTCATGTTAGCATTATGAAGGTCTTCACAGCCACTTCATATCAAATAAGTGTATAACATTACAACATACTCGGTAAAAGTAAGAAAAATATAATCGATGTATCTCTCGTCTTAGTAAAAATGAGCTCCAAACTATTTATTGTCTCGCACATATAAAATGCAATAGAACTGAGTGGGCCGCGTCCACGTCCAACGTTACATATACGACACTAATCCTACATACACAGTACAGACAGTACAGACACTACGAGACTTATTTGAGACACCGAGCAGTGCAGAGAGCGTCCGGTCACTCACTCGTCATCACTCTTCATCATACAACATCACTCGACATCACACGACATCACTCGACATCACTCGCGGGCGCGTGCACTAGGAACACTTCACACATGTGCACCGCGTTAGCATTCAAACGGTTAGAGACGGTACTGTGGGAGCGAGCTCATGGTCCATCGGTTTCCACAGTGGAACTGGTGCACCACCCACCACCGGTGCGACATCTAGTAATGTACAGCGACTGACATGTGGGTGGAGCACTGTTCCGTTGGAGGGTATTAGGTGTGAATCAAACGGGGTTGTGGCACGGCACACGGGCGGGCCGGCTTATAGGGGTCCGTAGATGATGATGCCAAAGAAGACGGCCCACATGAGCACAATCCACTGCATGCCGTGGAGCCAGTCTATCACACTCCTGGTCTCACCGTCGGAGATCTTGCGCGCGACGAACTTCAACACCTCGTCGAGGAGCACCACCGGTATTGAGAACTTCATTACCGTCATCCACTCGTCGACTGACAGGGGTGTCACTTGGAATACGGCCTGGGAACACATTCGTCATATTTGTTATGCTAGGAAACGGTTGTGTTTTCTACTGTTGCTACTGGATTATCGCAAGTACATAACAGTCCATTGAAAATAAATACCATCGAGCAACCTCATATCGCCATAATAATCTCAGTTTCCTAAATTTTATAGACATTAGTAAACGGGTACTTACCGAGAGGACCTCCACGTAGAGAATGACGAAGTGGAGAGTGAAGGAGAGCGCCATGGAGCCGACGAGCCACATGTTGTACCAGGGCGGCATGGTGACCAGAGACTGGTTCTCAGACAAACTGTTCATGGCGTTCAACATCTCGATGGTTACCAATACTGACAGAGCCATGGTCATGGGGTGAGGGTCAGTGAAGATCTTGCAGTCAACGCCCTGGAAAAATTAAATGTTTTTATTCAATAAGTTATGCAATAAATTATAAAATTCACACAATAATTTTTCTATTAGTCATTTTACATGAATAAATTAACAGACTCGACTTGTAATGACGTCATCATCAATATTGGATGATAATAATTGATGTAAAGTTAAAACATCGATGTTATGTCAAATTAGAAACATCGAGTCAGCGAAATGAACGTAATTGAGTTAATGTTAGCTAGCGAAATCACTACATTGATATCAACAACTCTGTGATCTACTCTGAAATATTTATGAAGGCATTACTACCTATTTATCACGTTTTAAATAATAGAATTTTAACATCGATGTTTTGTGTACGATAGACAGCGAGTATCGATGTTTTTTTTGCAAAATCATCCCTAGTGCGCGCGTTCGTCAAATGTACAAAGTACATATCGACAAGAGCTAACAGTAGTGTTGTTACCTTGAAGTCATCTCCACCGCCGCCGAGACACTGCAAGTGATGTGTGAGTTGCCAGTATGTCATCTGAGGTCCGAACGGAGAGTACATGAACCACCAGGAAGCAGCTCCGACGGTGGCAGCACCGACGTACCCACCGATAGCCATATACCTGAATAACACAATAGAACAGTTTTACATAACCCTCAGTTTATCATTCTATTTAATATTATTCGGTTTCATAATAAAATGTTTCACAAAATTAGTGCAGTTTGGAATGTGAAAATAATTTAATGACAATTGCGACGTTATTAGTTACTACTTATAAATATGTAAAAAAAAATACGACATATCATATCTTCGGAATGAAATTAAATAATGGGATGGAATAATGAATATCAACAATGTAAACCACATTGACTTTTGGAAGTTATGTAATTAAGTTTGAAGTAAGGATGTTCATTGACTTATCACTTGTTTCAACAGTGAAGGAAAACATAGCGAGCCAATCAGCACATATGAGTTCTCAAAGGAATTATCGAGGTATATGAAGTCTACCAACTTGCATTAGGCCAGTGTTGTGACCTATACCACTCATTAGTGTATAAAGCCCGTGGTGAAGCAGTGAAAACAGTAACACGAGCTGGTTATAGTAATGTTAAACTAAAATACCTGAAGAAGAGCCATCCAGAGATGAGACCCTCGTCAGCCTTGCGGGGTGGTTTGTCCATGATGTCGAGATCAGGTGGGTTGAAGCCGAGAGCGGTGGCGGGGAGACCGTCAGTCACCAAGTTGACCCAAAGCAGTTGAACCGGAATGAGAGCCTCGGGCAGACCCAGAGCGGCGGTCAAGAAGATAGACACCACCTCACCGATGTTCGACGAGATCAGGTAACGGATGAACTGCTTCATGTTATTGTAGATGGCACGACCTGGTAACACAATTCAAATCCTATATTGTAAAATCAGTCAGAAATCTATGATATCAATCAAATAGTTGATTGTGTGTCATTATTATTTGAGTAGGGATAAATTTAGCGTATTGTGGAACTTTACACCAGTAGTACAAAACACGCAAAATAACTTGACCAGCCTGAAGGTAGAGGAACCTCAGGCCGGCCAAATTATTTTGCGCATATTGTATATAGCGTCGCTGGTGAGAGGGTACCTGAAGCTAGTGCATGTCCAGTAACTTCCGACCGACATAATGTCTCTTGACGGTCGACATTATATTTGGACTACGCCATTCTTACCATCAGGTGCAGAGTATTCACTTAACTTTAATGACAATACGTTATCAGCGCTCATGATTCTTGCTGTTAGTGAAGTGAAGTACTTTTGTTGAAAGTTGCGGCCGCAGCGAAAAAAAACAAGTTTTATAAGGTGCAACTTGCCTTCCTCAACAGCAGCTACAATGGATGAGAAGTTGTCGTCGGCCAACACCATCTCAGCGGCAGACTTGGCCACAGCTGTACCGGAACCCATGGCGATACCGATTTCGGCCTTCTTCAAGGCAGGGGCGTCGTTCACACCATCACCAGTCTGTAATATTCGAATGTCATTGAAAAGCCGAGAGATACCTGTGTTAATATAACGAATGGTCGCCTCATTGTTCAAGTGGCAGGCTAAGCAGTTTCAATCCAAGGTCGGGGTAAGCAGACAGTTGACCGAGACTGGAACTGGACTTGGGTGATAGGCTAGGCTATCACATCACAGGACGAAAATAAGCTCACAGAATCGTGGGTGAACTAATTGCGCTTCTGCCCCGTCGGGGTACAGCAGGTATGAGTTTATATAATATGTATGTAATAAATTTAATGGATATCGGTTGTCGGATTGTGGTTTTATTTATTTACTGAACATGTGCTAGCCACATGGAATCATATTTGCATTTACTATTATTACCGTTGATTTTATAACACAGGATACTATCGGTTCCGCACAGATAACTTTCAAGTGTAGTTTATAAACAGTGTAGCCCTAACGTAAACACAAGCGCTTCTAATATGTGGTACGAAATGTAAACATTAATAGCACGAAACTGTGTTTTGGTAAATTATGAAGACATTGTTTGCTATTCAATAAACAGTACATTATGTTAGTATATTGTATGCAACAACACCTGCAGATGATGATTTTACTCCGTTATTAATTAGTGCAATTTCTGGCAAATTTATATTTTTAGCGAGTTTAGTCTGCGTCAGTAATTCTGGATAATATTAATTTAAAAGTATGATGATTTCCAGTGTTTGGACATTGGCCATGTCTAAGTCAAGATGAGCAATTGGTTGTAGGCGGCGTAGAACATTATGAACGGATCTTGGACTTGTTGTAATTTTGACTTACATAAGCTAAAGTATGTAGGTGATTTACGACCATTAATGCAAACAACACTGTAAGTTATTTACAGTAAATATTATTCAATTACGTAAACTGTAAGTTGGGAAACATAGTATTTCAGAAATAGAAGTTCATATATGTGTACCTAAATGAATAATAATAATATAATAATACATCCAACAGTCACACACATAGTCCTGACCCCACACTAGGTAAACCTGTGTCGTGGGTATCAGGAACTACGAGGGACTTGCGGTCCCACAACACCCAGACCCGAGACCAATATTTGTGGTTCACACAAACATTTGTCTCGGTGTGGGAATCGAACCCACGGCCTCTCGCTTCGCAGCCGACTATTCGCCCGATGCGCCACGGAGCTGTCAAGTATATATGAGCCACTTACGTAAGTACAAAAAACTTACAAATGTTTTTCAGTTAGTTAACAGTACTTTTTACAATATAAGGATATCCTCAGAGAAGAAATAAAAATACTGACCATAGCTGAGATCTCGTTCATGCTCTGCAGATATTCAACAATCTTGGATTTATGGGCGGGCTCCACGCGAGAGAAGAGACGGGCTTTGGCACAAGCGGCCCTCTGTTCAGAGACGGGAAGATCGTCGAATTCACGGCCAGAGTAAGACTTGCCAGTGGTGTCCTCATCTTCACCGAACACACCGATACGCCTGAAATGATAAGACAATCATTGTAAAATATGTTTGGGTCATGACTCAATGACTAATTGGTTCAATGGAATTTAGCTTTTAGATGATTAGTGTAAAACATATTTTTTTAAGTGAAACTATATGAGGATAATGCTAACAAAAATTACCTGCAGATAGCTTCAGCAGTAGCCTTGTTGTCACCAGTAATGACAATAACTCGGATGCCAGCGGCGCGGCAACGGACGATGGAGTCGAAAACTTCCTTACGGGGAGGATCCAACATACCCACGACACCGACGAAGGTGAGGTTGACTTCATATGTGTAGAATTTGGTGGAGTCACCTAGGTCCATTTCTTCAGGTTTCAAAGGGTTGTCAGCTGTGGCCAGAGCCAAGCAACGCAGAGTGTCACGGCCGGTACCGTATTGGCGGGTAAGTTCAAGAATGCGGTTCTTGAGAGTAGTGTTAAGAGGAACTTTGGCAGTGCCGACACGAGCGTGGCTGCAACGTTCTAGCACACCTTCAGGGGCACCCTTGACGAACAGTTTGGGACCAGTGCCCAGGCGGGAAGGCTTAAGAGGTGTGCAGTATGTGGACATAGATTTCCTGTCACGAGAGAACTCAAGAGTGAATTCTTTCTTCCATTTAGTCTCAACTTCCTGACGTACAACAATGGCAGAGGAACGGCGGTCGAGTCCAGTCTTAGGAACGTTGAAGGGGTTCATTTTCTCAGCGAGTACAATGAGAGCGGTTTCAGTAGCCTCACCGACCTTTTCGAAAGCCTGTTTGAATTCATTGAAATCAATAGCAGAGTCGTTGCACATAACACAGATGGTTCCTAATTCATGAAGAGCATCGAATTCAGCAGCCTTAACTTTCTGTCCCTTAAGGTAAACGTCGCCAATAGGTTCATAAGTAGAGCCAGTGATTTCAAATTCAAGGAAGCTGCTGTCACCACCTTCGATTTTATCAAAGATGAACATGCGAGACACGGACATTTGGTTGGTGGTGAGAGTACCAGTCTTGTCTGAGCAAATAACCGATGTGCAACCCAGGGTTTCTACGGAGGGCAGAGACCTGACGATGGCATTCTTCTTGGCCATACGTCTGGTACCCAAAGCGAGACAAGTTGTAATGACGGCGGGCAGACCTTCTGGAATGGCAGCGACGGCGAGAGCAACGGCAATTTTGAAGTAGTATACGGCACCTTTAATCCAGCTGCCACCGTGAGCGGGGTCGTTGAAGTGACCGATGTTGATAGCCCAGACGGCAACGCAAATGACTGAGATAACCTTAGAGAGTTGTTCGCCGAACTCGTCGAGTTTCTGTTGCAGAGGAGTTTTGATTTCTTCAGTCTCAGACATTTCAGTACGGATTTTACCAATAGCCGTGTTAAGACCGGTGCCGATGACAACACCACGAGCTTTACCGGCAGCGACATTGGTACCCGAGAAGAGGATATTCTTTTTGTCTTGGTTTACAGCGCGGGGGTCAGGAATGGCATCTGTGTGCTTGATGACGGAAACAGACTCTCCGGTCAAGATGGACTGATCGATACGGATGGTGGTAGAGAAAATTTTGATGAGACGAATGTCAGCGGGAATTTTGTCACCGACAGACACTTCAACGACGTCGCCGGGTACAATTTCCTTCGCTCTAATTTTCTGTACACCAGATTTGTCCCCTCTTATAACTTTACCCATTTCGGGTTCGTACTCTTTTAAAGCTTCGATGGCAGATTCGGCATTTCTTTCCTGTGAATCGGTAATTATAATAAGCAACTGTTTTTACATGTATTTATTTATTTCACAACACAATGTACAATTTTCTTACCTGCCATACTCCTACTACAGCGTTAGCAATAAGAATTAGTAAAATTACAAAAGGTTCTACAAAGGCTGAGAAAGCATCTTCATGCTCTTCAAATAAAGCTAAAACCTGAAAAAAGAATGACACTAATTAAATAACCTTCAAACACATCTAACTGATTTAACTTCATTTTCGATATACTCACGAATGAAATAATAGCGGCTAACAGCAAAATCTTTACTAAGAGGTCATCGAATTGTTCCAGGACTAACTGCCATATACTTTTGCCTAAAAAGATAACATAAAAATAGAGACGCAACTGGTAGTGTAAGTAGTAAATAGTAGTAGGGTATAAAGTTATAGACTTTGTTAGAAAACTAATAAACATAGCATACTATACATATATATAACAAGCTTCGTCGATATTTGAAGTGAGAGACACGTAAGTGGGCTTCAGCTCGACAAATTGAGCGAGCGAGGGATGTGAAAGTGGGTCAACATGGTAAGAAAAAACAACGCTACTGAATTATTGACAACTTTGTACTTTTACTTTAAATTTAGATCTAGTTACTCTTTGTTATAGAACAAATGATTTACAATTGTAATTTTATATGTCTTATCAATGGGAAATTTTAATCTTTGCAGATGAGAGCATCGCTATTTATTATATAAATCATTCAAAGCGAGCCCCACACTGGTTCTGGTGATAAGTGCGTTTAAAGGTTTTACCAAAAATGAGTGAGTTTTAAGTATTGTTTTATTTAGTAGCTCCCACAAAGTAAGTAACTATCAAAATGGTTGTCTTACCTTCCTCGGCAGGTAATTCTGAAATGAGAGAAAAAACATAATTAAAGTTTTGAATAAAACATCAAAGGAGTTAATGGAACAAGCGATAAACCAGTCAGAACAGGGCATGCGATCTATCTCGACAGTTACGATCGAATATAAATATACTACTACATTTGTTGGATGCGCGGTTTCTAATCAGAGACGCGGCGCGGCGGTGCGCAATGGAGGCAGCGCAACTCTTCGGATTATCATAATCCATGCTGCTGACGTCAAATATAGGTAAATGTCTATCTAGTAATACAAATGGTTTCGCTTACTCTACGTTTGATTATATGAAATATATATAATACGCACAACGCAGAACGCAGTTTAGTCGTGGACGTTTATAACTAAAATTCATATAGGCATAGACAATTTACTGCCCACATGTGAGCCGTTTACCTAATCAGTGGAAAGCGAAGTAGGATCCGCTAAGATGTGATATCAGGTTGTAACAAAGCAAATGCGTCTATTTATAGATTACTAGCTGTTGCCCGCGTGAATGCCTATTTCCAGGATTAAAGTAGCCCAGTGGGCGCATCAAGCGAGTCCCGGTGAGAAACGCGCTTGACAAAAATACTAATGTCGCTATTAAAAAATAGGGGATGATCGTAGAGGGTTGAAAATTTAGGGTTGTATGTATTTTTTTATGTTGTATCATAAAAAAATAAAAACAAAAAAAATTGTCTATAAAATAAAAAATAAACATTAGGGGTGGACCACCCTTAACATTTAGGGGGATGAAAAATAGATGTTGGCCGATTCTCAGACCTACCCGATATGCACTCAAAATTTCATACAAATCAGTCCAGCCGTTTCTGAGGAGTATGGGAACGAACATTGTGACACGAGAATTTTATATATAAGATATAGCTTCGCATAAAATAAAAGAAGACACATAGATGCCGTCACTCACGAGATAATTTCTCGAGATGAGACGTGTACTGGTTAATGAACCTGCCAGGTATCGCGGCAACGATTTAATTAAAGAATAACAGGCGGTTATAGTGTGATTTGTATATTTTGTTAGTAACCTTAATAATATTGACATGGGTACAGAAAACGCGGCGATTGTTTGTACGACGTAGTTTTCGGCAACGTCGCGTTATGTAGTTATGCTAATAATAAATCATCTTGGAGCGGTCACATTGGGCTATGTCGCGAGTCGCGACCCGTACTCTGTTCACTGACCTCATGACGTCCTCATGTAGCCTCAATGTAATTACAACCTTGTTGATGTGCCGGATATAATTGACTTTCAATAAACGTAATTACAAAATCTATCAATGGTAGCTCGTTGAAATTGTTAACAGATTATATTTCTGATGAATTGACGTTATTAAAGCGTTGCGACGTAAATAGTGAGATTTCTCAAACATACGCAGAGATCTAGTAGAGAAATATAAACTGGCAACGTGCGCTAAGTCAATCGTACCAGCTCTATTTGCGTACGAAACCGGGCTGCCAGGCTCGCCGTGACTAATGTTTGCAATTAGTCAACGCATCGATAACGCCATGTCAGCATCTGTGCTCGCTCGGCGCTCGCCAATGATCAATAAACACTAACGACACAGCATAGAGAGTATGCGTGCCGTCTCGCCGCATCATCGCTGCCACATAGCCGCCGCTTCGTCCCAGCTCACTTCCTCCCGAACCACTTACGTCAGGTCCACGGACGGCCGTGCTCAGACTGACAAATGACAATGTCATCAAACAATACGCAATATTTGGTATCATTGTCCACAGCGCTCATGTAATAATAACAGGATTGAAGTGTCACTATCGCATAATCAATTAGACGCATGGCTATCGTTGAATAACATGAAACGGTTATGTGCTAATGTTTTATTGTTTGAGCAGTTAAGATGTGACAATCGGATTAACACATGATCCACACGGTAGCGTTCTCCGATTGTATTTTGATCCTATTTTTACAATGTTTCGTCTGTTTCTATTAAAATCGATCAATTATTTAAGCATACGATTTACTTCTCTTTTAATCGATAAACAGATATGTGTGGTAAAAACATCCACAAAAAAGATATACGACTAAAGGTGAAAGCACCATTTACAATAAACTAAATAAACAACTCCATACTAGTTCTGCTTTTACTCAACATGTGGAATGGGAAATGTTTCAAAAACTGGGAAACCTGAGAACAATAAAAAGACTTCCGGACAGAAACAGCTAGTTGCATGAATAAAAATATTGCTGAATAACATTAAACAACTCTAGTGTCGCATTAGGAAATTGAAGAGTTAAACAAGCAAAAAATGTGTATGATATCGATTTCTCAGTCTAATTATTGCCATGATAGTGTTCACGGCGACTATTTAATTCATTCATTACGTTCATGCTCTAGTTTGCAGCCACACGGGTATGCAAGATAATACTTGACCGCAAGATACGGTGACAAATTGAAACTTTGTTGACCGACTCCATTGAAGCGATGTGTTAGCATTTTTTATTGGGAGATTAAGAAATAGTCGTAGGCAATATCATAATAGATACAATATTGGAACGTGAAATGGTTGTGAGTATAGAACGTCAGCCGCGTTTGTAGACGCAACCCGCCAACGTAGACCGTCCAAAATAAACCTGTGTACCTATATAATATTTCAGCCAGCAGGCACTCGAAACTCGCAGCGGGTGCGCTGGCATTCTCGACGCCGGATTTGCCGTTCCCGAGCACGGTGCCCGAGCTCGCTTGTGTTTCTTTTCCTAATAGTCTAATGCGATGAACAGTGAACACGGCTTAATCTACGTTGGCGTGGTGCTACCATCATAACATTACATCACTGAATTGAGACATTTCCGCTGAAACTGATGCATTCAATTTAAACGTAATCAGCGCCGCGCTGGTTTAACGGATTTCGATGTGTTTCACTTGCATTATAACTGGGCAAACTCAGTTGTTATCAAGTACAACGTGCGTAACACTTATTGTATGTATTAGCATGTTCTGTGGGCTACTAACGTGTTTTGAGGATGAATTCTTTTAGTTTTATTTTAGTTTATTGCACGTACGATATTCGCAGTCACAAAAGTAAAATGAAAACGGAATGATAAAATAATGAAGGTCGAAATTAACATTTTTGAAGCATGTTACGTGCCTATTTGCGAATAATTTAAATATAGCTAAAATATGTTAACCGCAGAAGCGTTGGTAGAATGCTAGTTGTTCTTAACCAGTAAATTGTAGAATATTTAAGGTAGGTATAGTTGCCATATATTATATATACATACGCACTCACGTCTGTAATCCCCGAAGGTATAGGCAAACGGTGTAACTAGTACACCCACATTTCGCCGAGCATATCTCGGTCCCATGATGTGATAGGGAGCGAGCCTATCGCCATACCGGGCACAATTCCAGACTCCGGGCTGACACTGAGCATTTTGTAATAGAAAAACCCAATATCACTTATACCCGTCGCGGGGATCGAAATCGAGAACTCAGCGTCTGCCTCAGTCGTAACACATACGCATTACAACTGCGCCACCGAGGCAGTGATATATTAAATGCTTCACTTTTTATATTAACCATGACAACACAAAGCGACGCGGTGCGGCGCGGTGGCGGCGTTGAAATTCGAAAACAACTTTGTCTACGCTCTCGTAACGTAAATCGTAGGTACTCGATATACATTATCAGTGATTCTTATGCGTGACGTGTTTTTGCTGCTCTGTTAATAATATAAGTGTAGTGAATACATTCGTATGCGCTCCGACAAAAGTCAATAGGTACTAGTTCGGCAACGCGTTCCTTAACTTCATAACGTGTGATGAAAACTGTATAGGTTGTAGATAATGTTAAAATGAACGCCGAAATGACTGTTATTTAATAAACGCGTATCTGCGTCGGAATCTATTCTCGTTTGAGGTTTTCCGTATTGTGACCGAGCTTCAAGTAGTAGACTGACGCGAGGTTTATGCGATGGTTTTCCGAAGCAAAATAAGCGCTGGTTGTACGATGTAGAAAAAATAAACAATGGAAGTCTAGCTGGATCTCGCGCTGCCTAGATATTTTTTGAATAGACAATGTTGCCCACTATTACCATTATGTATTATGACGAAAAAATGGAGCCGAGCCGCCGAATGTACATTGAACAATATTTTAAAATGCTTGAACATATTTTATGGTACATTGTCGAATCTGTTTGTTTTTACATTTCACATTCATTGTCTTAAATCAAATAGATATGTAGTTATAATTGACTTTTCAACAGTGCTGAAGATATTTGTTGTTAGTAAAATATTACCCTGCCCAGTATCTTTCAAGTAAGAACAAGTAAGTACCTAGTAATCTTTTAAAATGAATCCTGTTGACACGAGGAATATTGATAGTTATTCTGGGGTTTTATATGAGCCTATCCCAGTTATTGGAAAATAAGTGGGATTACCAAAAAGTTTAACATTCCTTGTGTCTATGACAGAGCAGTACCTAACACCGATCTTAAGTATCGTTTTTGTCTGGACTTTCCCCATTTGTGTTTTTAGTTCATCGTTCTCATGGGTATTCCACCGTGTCCGTCATGTTAAGACAACAAACATTTTGTACGTACGTTTTAATTTAATCTATTGTGGAAATAGAAATATAAACACATTGTCTTGCGATCCATTTCTAAGAATAAGTTTCGCATTTGTGCTAGTGTGGTTATTGATTATTTGCAACCTGATAATTTATTGGAACGTTTATGGGGCGCCATAATAACGTGCTATACGTAGGTATGACGGTCGTGAGGGCTGAGGACACGTGCCGGGCCCTGGCGGGTGCTCGTGCACACGCACCACTGCGGCTTTGGTCAGGCTCACCACTGATCGACCTAACACCTGCCCGTTTATAAATAGACGCCTCCGAACGCACTCACAGCGTCCGTCGTTCATCATCTAGCGCTTTACAACAGACAGTAACGGCGACTTACTATCAACTCGAAACTGTTCAATCCGTATTTTTATTCGACAATGCCTATTGTCTTTACAGGTTGTAAATATGACGCACGATCGACTAACACCGTAGTTTTTGCGCTATAATTATTTTATTGAAGCTTAGTATTTTTTTGTAGGAAAATTCTACGTTATGTTAATTGATTGAATAGGAAGCTTACAGAACAGCCAGCTTGTAGACCATCTAGTTCCACACAAAAAATGGATACGTTTGCAGTGTTGAAATTGTGATTGGGTATGTTGGGAAATGTTCTTGTTATGTTGCCCAGAGGACTTTGAACAGATACTACCATCGGCCAATGGGGATTGGTCGGCCGATCTGATCGTTTGAACTAGTTCCACCTAAATCATTTCTCACTAAACTAACGAACATTCTACTTCTTACTAATAGTATAATTAATGTGAAAGTTTGTGAATTTGTATGTTTGTTACTCAATCACGCCTTAAAGGCTGAACGGATGGATGTAATTTGGCAAATAGGTAGACCGTGAATTGGAGTAGGACATAGGCTACTTTATATAGAAAATAGATAATTACGCGGGCGGAGCCGTGAGCAAATGCTGGCAGTTTAATAAGGGAATGAACTCCGAGAGCTGAAGGGGTTGCCATTATATGTGTTTGGAGGCTCGTAAACTAGACGTTACAGACAGTTCATATGAAGTTAAATAATCTTTGTTACATTATGGCCCACTAGCACGACGATCCTAAATAGAATTTAACCCACTAAACCAGTTTAAGAGACGTCAAATCATATGAACAATTTAAATAAGTTTAGTGGTAAATCTCGATTTAGGATCGTCGTGCAAGTCACCTTTTATGAGTTTGAATATCAATTATTACTATGTTATCTAAATTACTGAAGTACAACAATACATTTTAATAATTATGTAGATATATTCATTGTGATTCATTCACATGTTGCGATATGTACATAGTAGGTCGTCTGCTTCCTAATCTTTTGTTTCTAAGATCTTATCAAATATTTTGTTACTTTATTGTGCGATAAAAGTGATTATGTATCTGTGTCAATATGGGGATACATTTTCGACTTCCTTAAAGATTTAAAAATACTACACCTTACAAGATAGATTTATTTCCTGAACATGATATGTACTGACTGCCTCGGTGGCACAGTTCTAATGCGTACGCGTTACGATTGAGGCTAACCCTGAGGTCGCGGGTTCGATCCCCGGGTCGGGTAAAGTGGTATTGGGTTTTTCTATCACGAAATGCTCAGTATCAACCCGGAGTCTGGAATTTGTGCCCGGTATGGCGATAGGCTCGCCCCCTATCACATCGTGGGACGGAGATACGCTCGGCGAAATGCGGGTGTACTGGTTACACCTCTGCCTACCCCTTCGGGGATTACAGGCGTGAGTGCGTATGTATGATATGTATGTTACACATATTCTATTATGAAACTGTAACAGCTTGAAAATTGGCCGATTTGATGAGAACTGTGTTTATAAGCATAAAAGATTATGCTTAAATAAAAAAAAGTAATATAATGACGGGAGCCGGCGATATAACAATATACTTAACCACGCAAGCAGAACTGCGGACTTTGACATAATTTTAATAAAATACAAAGCAATTTAAATAAAAAATGCAACAAAATTTAGCCCATATAATCGTATTCTCAAACTGGACATAAGCAGCATGGCAGCAATTGACCATCAATAATGTTATTATTGAAGTTACTAAACACGTAAACATCAGATATCTACACACGTGTGACGTGAGGTATACCGGTAGTGTTGGAATATCCGCCTCCACAAAACCGAATTCTTTAATATTTATACAATGAGGATAATTAAGTGATACTATTAAATGGTATAGCTTTCGTTCTTGTTGTTTATCACGTGCGTTTTGGGCCAATAACAATTATTCATGTTGTCTGCTTCGGCAAACATTACGGAATTTATTTATATTACACTCCTTTTGCACACAAGATTTTCTATAAGTTTAGTGGTTTGGTCCCGAGCGAATGCTTGACATTCCTATTCCTGTCAATATATTAATATTTTAATATCAAAACATATTGTTATAAAGATATTCTTTTAATTCTACAAGCTTTGTTTATAGAGATATGAAGGGATTATAAATATAAAACACGCAACATCTTTCTCATCAGTCAGTGAACTCGAGTTTTACAAATGTAGTATTTTCTCGACAGTGCCGTGTGTCTGAAAGCTTATGTTGTGTTGAAGAATTACGTGACGACATTAAAGTTCATTTAAGTTCATTATGTATTGTCTTATGATTCGTATTTACTGTAAGATATCTTTAAAGTTTAGATTAATAGATAAAACACAGAAATAGCTTTCCGCATGAATCATTGTGCTTCTTATATATTATAGACAGTTATTGTTATGTATTTATTACCGCTTTCAAAGTACTATGGAGATGTATGGTTTTCCATAATACAAAATACCAGATCGTGTGAATGGAATGTGTTACTATATTATGTTTAAACATTATGCATTATCATAAATGCCATTGTTAGTTTTAAAAAACTGGTTAATAACGATAATCATTAATAATTTACACAATATTAGTACTGCAAAGAGGTAAAGTAAAAGTGTGTGAGTCATTGGAATGGGGGTAATCTTTGACACTTTTGATCTGATTTTGAAAATTATTTCTCCAATATGAAGCTACATTATACCCGATAGGCTATAAAAAATAAAGATATAAGATAAGGAGGGGGTAAATAATACAAAAAAGGTAAGACAAGATATGTAAACAAAAGCTAAAGCCGTCAGAGTCAGTGATAGTGTTATACAGATAGTAATTAAGATAGGTTGATATTTTTATCTTGATAAATATTCAAAACTATTTAGAATTCAGAATCCTCAGATACAGACAAGTCTTATCCTGTTGATGAGGATGGATATGATATTAAACTCTTTGATTTTATTTATCATTATGTACTATTTTTTTTTTACTTTCCCATTTCTGTTTTATATTTTTTAATCACAATATTATCATCAGTTGAATGAAAGACCGTGTTGATTGATGTAAACTGTCAAACTATTTACTTCTAGTGCAAATGTTGATAATTCTGTTAAGTAATTAGTGGTTGTTGCTGTCTACCTGCTAACCTTTACAAACTTGTCAAATAATCAATAGGTTAATGATGACACTATACAGAAATAGCAGTAAAAGTGTAACTATATAACTTCCCATTTTTAAAATATTCTCCCTTCACCACTGGTTGGTATACATTCATTTTACAATCATCTAATATATTATCAAGAATAATTATCACAATAATCAGGTGTCATAAAAAAATATATTTAATCTTTTATTAATGTAGTTTGTACTACTTTGAAAGTTCTTTTGAAAAATACTCCAAAATTAGCAATATAGAAAATAAAATACAATAATTTTATTATTATTAACATAATTTGTTTTTAAATCAAGTTCAGAAAGATATCTAATAATGGTCATCAAATATGATAGCTATGTTCAGAATTTAATTAATGATATAACCAACCTTGGTCTTCATAACCCTTGTGTCCCATCTATTTTTAACCATACTTTGTCAACACAGGATGAGTCATGGCCAAGAGTAACTAGCTGGCAAAATTTCAACTAACCCTGACTGATAGCCCCACAATGAAAAATAATTTATCTCAAATTCATGGACACATAGTTTTCACCCACATGGGTCTTTAAGTAAGATTTTTTTTACAACTATTGTTACTTTTAATGTAGTAATATAACAGAAGACACATGTACTTTTCTGTTATTATGTATCTTTTTTGTATTGAAGTTTGTCTTTTTTATGTGCTGAAGCTTTCTTTTAACAAGTAGGGAATTTAAATTGGAATAGATCTTTCTGTATGAGATTTAGGACAATAAGACATTTTAAAGCTATTTAAAACATTTTCAGTTATATCATAATTGCATATTAACTACTTTTAATTTTTCCGTAATATTCTCAAGAACAAGCACAGAACAATATGGCTTTGTGTGCTCATTAAAACCAAGACAACATTTAAAAAAAACATTTAATGTAATTTAATAAAACAAAAAAATCTTTAGCATTGGTATTTTTTATAATACTAGCTGTTGCCCGCGGCTCCGCCCGCGTGAATGCCTATTTCCAGGATTAAAGTAGCCTAGTGGGCGCCCCCGGTGAGAAACGCGCTTGTTAAAAATACTAAAAGGCCTATTAACAAAATAGGGGTTGATGGTAGAAGGGTGAAAATTTATATATATATGTATTTTTAGTGCTGTATCATAAAAAAAATAAAAATAAATATTTAGGGGTGGACCACCCTTAACATTTAGGGGGATGAAAAATAGATATTGGCCGATTCTCAGACCTACCCGATATGCACACAAAATTTCAAACAAATCGGTCCAGCCGTTTCGGAGGAGTATTTATATATAAGATTATATGTATACCACTTAAAAGAATAATATGTTATTATAGATTTTAAACATGCTTGTGTGATTCATTGATTATTAAATACAGTTTTCTAATGCACCAAATTATGGTGGTCTTCACTGTAGCCTATAACATCAAATCACTTTTATTGTCTATTCTGTTACAGCCCTTTTAGATTTAATGTGAATATTTATGCCATCAAGATTGCCTTATGCAAATAACTCAAATTCAGAATTTGACCTGGTAAATATTCTTATTGGACATTTTCACATTTGAAATAGAACATAGAATCAAGTGATTTATAAAATCTTGAATTGCCCAGGGTTGGAATTTGTACCCGGTATGTCAATGGGTTCACCTTTATCACATTATGGGACGAAACTAAACTGGGCGAACAATGGATGTAATAGTTGCATCTCTGCCTACCTAATTGTATTTGTATTGTATTTATAGTGGAAACATAGGGACTTAATCCCAGTTTGGGTGGCAACCCCTGAGAGATAGTCTCCACCGTTAGGGTTTTGGCTGCAGCTCAGACAAGTCTTTGGGGCATTGTAGCTAGCTCTACCAGATTTGCACCTTTATGAATTGTCCACTTCAGCTGCCCATTGATAGCCCCACAATGGCAATCCTTAGAGACTACTGCGTCAGGAACATCAGAGAAGACAGTGCTCAGCCTATATGTGATAATACCCCTTCAGGGTGACAGGCATGAGTTTTTTATGTTATGTGATTGCATACTTTTATAGGTATAGTGCATATATTACGATGATGTGGAATTAAAAGAGAATGTAAATAAGACTAATTTAGCAGTTGAAATTAAAACTCGAAATAGGACACAAAAATATGGTGGTATTGGTGTAATGTACTTGAAAGATAACATTTAGTTGTGCTTCAAGTGACCTTGGCCAATTAAGTTGTTTATAATCATGATAAACAATTTGAAGAACATAAAGGGTATGAATGAAGTTAGTTGAAAATAAGATCATACTACTGTGACTCATAACAAGTCTTGGCAATTTGAAAAATATTAATTGATATAACTGTAAAATAAATGGCCGCATGCTCTGTTCTGTTCAATTTATCAATGAAAAATAAATGTTTAACTGAACTTACCGTTTGGCCCATATTTATCTTGGTTCCTTTTCACTTGGTCTGCACTAAGGCCTTTGTCTGGGTCTGTGCCAAAATACTTTAAGACTTCGTCCACGGATTTCGTGTGAGCGTCCTCCATGGTGGAATTACTACGTTGCCGTCAGTTCTAGAAGGCAAAAAGAGTAATAGGTTAGAAATGACGAGTCATCATTAACAACATAAAAGTTTTTGAGGTTATGTTGCTTCTGTGTCAGTAAGTAAAGGAAAATCAATTCATGTCTCGTTCGACCAAGCAAATACTACAAATTGACACCTTTTTTATTCAAGTTCAATTTAACCAATTTCGTCTTATACGACTGTTTCCTTTTTCTGTTCAGGTTACTGGGTCATCGTAAACGTCAAATATCGCACTTAATCTACACAACCCAGGGCCACTATGATGTATTATAATTTTAACGTTTAACTAAATTAAATTATATGCAATAACATTACGGATAAAGAAGGATTTCCTATATCGCAAGCACCAGTTTTAAGCACCACCACTCACCAAGAAATTATTTAAAATACATGAGAAAGAAATGTCTTTGAACAATATTTCATTTAATTAGAATTTTATACTTTAAACGCCTTTATTATTGAGTAAAAACTGATTTCTGTACTAGTCCGATACTTTTTCTCGTAAATATCATAAACGACAAGAACACGTATCCAATGCAGCCGTCATTTTTCCTACACTGACGTAGCAAATGTAGACGATACTAGCGCCACCTTTTACTTTAGCTACGAACTATAATTATCAAGCAAAATTCTTTTTTAATGAAAAAAGTCTTTATTTCAACAATAAATTAGAATAATACAACGATGTAGTTATATGAGGCCAAAAACGGCGCCTAGTTTATAGTTTCTTTAGATAATAACGGTATATAATTTACGACCACATATAAATGTGGAGCCATGCGATAGGTTGATTTTGTATCACGTGATGAAAAGCTATTTTGGTGTCAAAGGCGCCTACAAATTGCGGTATTTTTAAAATTCCAAAATTTGCTTCGCGTTATGTAACACTTTATCACTTATTTATAATCACAACTTCCTTTTAAAACTGTTATGGCACTCAATTTGCACTCAGGGTTACTACACTCACGGTCATTTCCTTTTTATATTGGTATTATGGAACTTACTGAGATATTTTTTTCGACAGCGTCGGGAAGGAAAGAAGAAATAAGAGTGGCGCGGGAGATGTTTTCCCGCCGCGCCCCGAGTAGTGACTCCCGGGCGAAGAGCGACGATTTTAGAGCGGCGCGGGCGCGGTGGAGGGACATTGTCGGAGATTTCTTTAATTATTTTGGCAACAGCACTCGATGGCACAGTCGAGTCGCTTTCCAGGGTTGCATGTCGCGCAGCGGCCGACGACGGCCGTCCTATGATGATCTTTTTATAGCGGACTTTGCCTGGCTCGAGCGCCCGGTTCTTGCCGTGTGCTGACTTCTGTTTACGATTTTTAAATAGGCAGGTTTTTAAAATATTTTATGTCGCCCTTGCAGTAATGCTAATTACTTAAATGAGAGCTTTGGGGCCGCCACGTTCGGTGAGCTTTCAATTGCCGGAGATATTGTATCATTTGTATCGTCGCGTCCGTATCTCTCGGGATTACATTACCTTGATATCACATTGATCAAACAGCGTTTTTATACATTACAACTCATGCTTTATTAGGTAGGTACTCATAGTATATACCCCAAGAGATTTGGAAACCATTTGAAAATATAGATAGCAAATTTTATGGATTGAACAAGAACAGAATTAATGACACCTATTTCCATTGTACTGAACTGAAAACTCTGGGCAAGTCGGAACGAAGTCGCTCGCAGAGTCAAGCTCGTAAATCAATTTGCGTTTCTTGTTTACCTATCTATTGTTATTATATATAAATAATAAAAGTGAAATACTTTTCAATCAATCATAAATCATGTCATCATCAAATAATCATGAAATTTCAGGAACAATATACATACTAGATCTTATAAATGTTAAATCGGGCGGCAAGTTTCTATAGACAGTACTCACAAAAGTATGTACTGTGAAGGTACCTATCCGCTAAGACCCGCTTTTGCAATAATCCAACCGCATAAGGGTGAAATGGCAGTTAAAAGGTTGTGTGGACGTCATAAGGATTTTCACACAGGTGAAATATATTATTAATGTATATACATATTATTAAATATATATTTTATGGCATATTCTATGGCTAATCCTTGATAACTATGGATAGTTAGAGAGTGGACATAATATGGAGCTGAGGCTTTCGTGCCGTCAGCCCCGGATCTTCGATTTTTTCGAACCGGGGCAGAAACTTGATAGTGGCGCCCATCTCTTCAGCAATTGACATAAACTTAAAAAAACTCACAAATATATCATGGTGGACATTTTTCGTGAATGGGACAATAAGAACCCTTAAATAAATTTGTACTTTTATGTGGGCCTGTTTGGCGCTTTTTCCTTACAAGTCGACGGTAGGCCAACCAGACTTCCGTATGCTAAGCGCTTTGTGGAGCAAGGTTTTTATTTTTAATCATATTATACTATGATTTTGGCACCCCCTGAAACTGCCGCCCGGTGCGGTGCCCCGGTTGATGGCTAACGTAGGGCACTACGTTAGCAAACCTACAATCTCAAGATAATGATCAATAGGTATGCTCTTTATCTTTCTGATGAAAACTAGAAAACTTATACTTTACTATTTCAGTCCATCGGCACCGACAGCAGGATCAACCCCTAAAAGGTCGCTAATCTGCTTTCGTTCATGTAAGAAAATAACGTTAATTTTGAATAATTAATGTTATTTTTTGGATTCAGATTTTAAGTTTTAGTTAAACTTATTTTTATATTGTAATTTTTAGTATTGATGTTTGTACAGCTATTGTGTGTCTCTGGAGGAGTGCCCAGTCTACGACGAAAACCTCAGAGTTCTAAGAACAATCGTCGGTAGAGACCTCCCTCCGGCCGTGGTAGCTACCATGGTCGGCAGACAGAGGTCGGGGCATGTGATGGTCTCCTGCGAATGTGTCATATCACAGAAGGAGAGCGCAGAACGTGATCGGGAATGAAGGGATTTCACCTGTCACTAAGTGATAAGGAGGGTTGACGATTGATCGGTGCTTGCCGCCCAATTCGTATAGAATTCTACCACGGTATCACCTGCTGTTGCAAGAAGCGACTTATTGGGGTCATTTGGGTTCGTGGTCGTGCAGCAGAGCATATGGGGCCTTTGTACATTTGTATATTTTTTTGGTGCAACAAGACGGAGCGAGACAGACTTCAGCGGGAAAACTTCTACTGCCGTAGTTGCTGAGGGCGTCTTGGTTGTGAAGCGGATTTCAAATCCCAAAGGAGACGAGCTACAAAGGCAGAGCTGCTACGTAAGGACGGTACTGAAAGCAATATTTATACTAGGATCTAACGGAATCGCCCCACGAGCACTGATGGAGCCCACTATGGGGTTATTGGTCTGTACAACGGCGTAGGAAAATTGGTTAGGAGCTCGATTTACTGTGATGTGAATTAGGCCCGAAAGCCGGTGAGTCCGGCATACTCATCACTCCACCCTCGGGGTGGAGAAGGTGTAAGATGGATTTTCCCTGCAAAAACAAAACGTGTATATTCATTGAGTGTAGTTTTTTGCTTTGTAATGTGAATTTCGAATAATTTGTGTCTTTAAGATATGTCTGAGTACCTGTATAATGTGATGTGTTTTATATGGTATTGAATATAATTTAACGCCCGCTTAAAATGATATTACAATTCTATAAGAAGCGTTAATCTTTATCTAAAACTATAATCCCTCGACGTCAATTACAAACGGTTAAACAGATTTGCTTTAAATATAGCTAAGATCCATTTAGTTTAAACCATATTTCAAGAAAAAAACGCATTTTTTATTAGCTTGAGTGAGGAAACTAGCAGGTCGCTCGCCTGATGGTTAGCGTCACGCCTGTCCATAAACAGAAGCAACATCACACATAACTTTGAATTACAAAGTACTGCATAACATTGGACTACGCTCGTCACCCCAAGACATGATAAGTCTCACAATGCCCAGTAATTTCACTGGTTAGAAATCGGTTGGCATCCAAATCGATTCATTGTTTAGGCGCTACGATGCCACAGACAAATACAGACATCCACCCCCACAGACAAAGGGATCAAACTTATTACACTCCATTATTTTGACCGCCTCTATGGTGCAGCGGGTTCGATTCCCGCACCGAGACAAATGTTTGTGCGATCCACAAATATTGGTGTCGGGTCTGGGTGTTTTGAGACCGTAAGTTTCTCGTAGTTTCTGATAACCATGCATATGATACAGGTTAACCTAGTGTGGGGTCAGGACTATGTATGTGACTATTGGGTTGTTTTATTTATTATTAATATTGTTATTGTTAATTTTTCGGAAGTTATCAAAAAATAATATGCGCGTAATAGTAGAAAGAAAGCGATTAGACGCCGCATATTTTTAAATTTCGTTTACAAATCTGCTAATGTATTTAACCATATTATTATATGATGTTTATTTTCTGTTGCCACTAATTGATGACTATAAAAATGTAATAAAAATCAGCACATTGCATGTTTAACTGCGAGTTAATTTATTTAAAAATTAAAATCGTTTTACAGTGGTCTCACACGCGGCGATTTCAGCAAAAATGTCAACCTTGCGTTTGAGTGAGTTTATATTTAGACAGTGAAAATAGAGAATCACAGCGTACAGCTGAATGCCAATGTTAACGTCTATTTTGGCTGCTGGAATGAAATATACATACATTTTATAAATAATGATTATGATAATCATATGTAACAGGTCGCCTTGTAGAACCGCTTTAATTATTTATAGGAGATTATAATTTTTATAATAAATTATACGGTAATAAACAGAGTTAGTTGGTTCTAGAAAACTTTAAGAACATCATGAAATAAAATAATTGTAGACACAATATATAATTTTAGTTAAAAAAAATTAGTAGCTGTAGCCGTAGTTTTTATTATCTTTTTTAAAAAAATACGTTTTTCTACTTAGTATAAATTAAGCCCGTTTTTTCTCAGAGATAAAACCACGGTGGATGTAGGATGGTTATACCGGGATTACCAGCTTTCCTGCCTAGCGGACCGTTGGATCAGGGCCTCTATCCTACAAAACGATACGAAGCGACGAAGATCGAATATAGACCTAGGTGGTGTATAAAAATAACCATCACAAAGATAATATTTCCAATATTAAATACTACGACTAAGATAAAACCATGGATAAAAGCGTATGAAAAGGGGAATATTTTGTATTATTATTGATGTTGGAATTTTTATAGTACGTTTTTATTTAATTTTTATCAATTTTACATGAATAGTACTTTTTATATATACTTTTCCGTTTTCGTTGAGAATTATAGAACAGGGGCTTTGGTCTGTAATCAATCATTCCTATGCTGCCATACGAGCTAAGACCTCCCTGGAGGCCTTCCTCGGTGTAAGTGGGATGGTTCCTAGGGATCTTATGTGTATTCTGGACTGCCGCCAGACTCATCCCTGAGCTATTGTTTAAGTTTATGTTACGCCTGTTATTCTGGTAGAGTCACGTCGTGGACACTTTCTTCTACATGATAAATGGGTCAATTCGACCGAGTTAGTATCACTGTCTCACAGAAATCTGTCATCAAGTGGCAGCTGGCTCTTACACTCACAATATCAGAATAAATATGGACTCGTTATCGACCTTGAAGGAAAAGGATATTTAAGGGATCAAGAAGGATTTGGGCCTCTGCATATCGCATTCATAGTATGAAACACAACAGCAAGCTGTTACTTTAGAAAGAAAGAAAGAAAGTCTGCTTCCTGTGAGATAGTGGTAATAACCCGGTCGAGCCGGCCCATTCATACTGTAGAGCGTAGACAAGCTGTCTACAGCGTGGCTCTACCACTTACAAAATGTTGTATACCTGTACTTTTTGGTTTTTGATTCTACTCTTGTAAGGTGGACACTATTTTTATAATATATAATGTCGGGTGTACTTGTGTAGTGTAGGATCCCTATAGAATCACCCATGCGGAGCTACTACTAGACTATTGAGGTAAATGTAAAAGCAAACAGAAGTAAACTTCAATCAGCTGTTGGAATTACTCATAAAGGCGCCTGCAAACTTTAATGATCGATTAAAATTCACTCTACTGTGACTAGTGTACTATTTTCGATGTATTTTATGGCTCACCAATTAATGTATAACCGATATTTTTAGGCTGCGATCCGTCATGAGTTTATGCAATTATTATTAATATTTCGGTTAATATTAATAGCAAAGTAATACATACAACCACAGTAGTCAGATTTTTTTTGAACCTTATGACATTGTGTCTTAATTCTGGTTATTTTGAAATTAAAACAAAAACTTGTAAAAATATAAATACAAAACAATAAATAAAATTAGTGTTGATCTATTTTTTTAACCATTTCGGTGCTATTGTTATGCTAGTTCTATGTCAATAATAAAATCCTAATCCTACTCCTAATTTTATAAACTAATTTATGATCAACTCTACAATCTCTATCTTATCATAGTAATATTATAAATGTGAATATAAATTGGTTTGTTACGCTTTGACGCGAAAACTACTTAAGCGATCATCATGGAACTTTGTACACATATTCTTGGAGGTATAAGAAGTAACATAGGATACTGTTTATGAAAAATTATATATTTATCTATTTGTTTGTTACGCTTCACGCCTAAATCACTGAACCGATTTTGATGAATTTTGATGTAGAGATAGATGGGACCCTGGAGACGGTTATAGGCTACGTTTTATTTAATCACGCGGGCGAAGCCGCGAGCAAAAGCAAGTATGCAATAAAAAATAAGAACATGTATTTTTACACCGAATATTATGAATGGGCCTTACTTATAAGCTTAAGTAACATTTATAAGTAAGGCCCCAAATGTAACGTAACGTTAATGGTACATGGTTTCGTTATTTAGGCTAATAAAAAAATCAAAAAGGAGATCATGGGTTCGATCCCTGCAGCTAGGGCATACACCATTGGCTTTCAAATAGGCCAGAGGCAATAAAGAACCGGGGCAATCCTAACAATGTTCTGAACGCGTTGTTAAATTGGACACGGAGAGCATTGTAATTGACTTGCGTGTAGTTAGCTCATAGGTTGCATAAGCACAGTGTAAAGCGTACTCTTCACTTCAGTAGACCAGCGCATTAGCCTGCCGACCGGTCATATTTTTGCTTTTTTCGTCAACGTTCTCCGCTTCGGTTCAATGTCTGCATTGTCGCTAAGACTCGTTGACTTTACCAAAATATTTAAATTGATGGTGGCACGTTTTGTGGTAATTTTACACCAGCAGTTTTAAAGACCATACACTACATTAGTGCGTCTCCACTTGTGACATTTCGCCGCACCGCTAGGCGCATCGGTTATGCGTAACTGTGACAGACACGCGTGACGAACTCTGAAGTGTTGACGGTTGTCAAATTTACGACCTAATTAATGTCAATGAAGTGATCCGCTCAGAGTAACATTTCGCGGTGACATGTAATTTAAGGTCTTGTAATTTTTTTTAAGCTACATAGTTAAGTAAACTTAAAATGATAACTCACAGAATATCTGTTGAGGCCAAAATCCAATATAGTTGTGGTGAAATTTAACAAAGTTTAACTACAGCCTAGGAATCCATACAGTCTTCCGACGACGATATTTTGACTGAGCAATCGTGCATCGTATAACAACAATTATAACAAACAACTCAGCAGTTAGCTATAATTTCTCCAAGGAAATAGTAGACTTATTCTATACTAGTTGTTTTTGTTGTCAAGATCATCAGTTTTGTTTGTAATACAGGCTTTATTACTATTTTCCTAAGATCATCTTCATCATCTTTGGAAGTAAAAAGAACGCCTAATGCTTTGTTTGGCGTTTAAGTAATGACAACCAGTGAAGGTAACAGGGGATGGTACTTGTTTTGTAATAGTAACTCAAGGGCGTAGAAATAAGTTTTTTGGGGTGGATCAGATTTAAACACTGTTCCCGGTTACCAAAGGTAGATCAAGTAAAAAAATGGTGATTCGCAGGGTTCTGGGATGAAGCAGCAAGATTTTCGGACGTGACGAGTTCAACTGGCTTACCTGTTTGCTACATCTATAAGTAACATCCCGTTTAGATAGGCGATGATGCAAAGCATTTTGTTTTCTGTTTATGCTTTTTCTTATGGTTCAATGCTTACAAAGTTAAGACTTATACCTAGTTAAGGCTCGCAAGTTTATATGAACTATTGTATTACGTAATAAGTCGTAGAAACACTCAAGATCAGTGGGGTGAGTGACAATAGCGCGAACTAGCATTTTCTACACCCGGCATTGAAAACTATTATTTTTTGGTGTCATCTTTCAAGTAACGGTGAAACGGAGATTTCAACTACTATCAGTACTATAAAATCAGCTGTCTACTATCCGAATTAATTGTCATTCATTCGATCTACTCATTATGTAACTCTAGATAACTTAGAAAACTTTCCGCTGCACATAAGTGGACTTCTATCAACTTTGGCAGTAAGAAAATTTATTTGACGCTATTAGATGTTATATGTCTACGCCATATGTCTCAGTCAATGCAGCGTTTATGGAGAAGTTACTTCGCCCCATATGCTGATTTGATTATTATACAAGTGAAACTCTTACACTTACTAATACTGTAATGTAGGACGGATATCGTTGTATTAGGCGAGTAAATAAGCAACATAGTTTGATAAGAATGTTAAAACACTTTTTAATTTTTCTTTTTTACCTGGCTGTAAATATGACTTTATGTAGTTTGTAAGTAATTTGTCTGTTCGTTCTTTGTTCTTATCGAATAAACACCTCGTCAAAACTGTAGTTAATTTTCATAAAGAAGAATTCTAACAGCAAAAGAATTTCTATTAATTCATTTATTTAATTTCGAATATATTTCTTAGATCGTCCACTAGCCATATTCAAAGTTATATTTTAATTTATTAATAGCCTTCAATACTACGTCTTTTATAGCAATTGTCATATGTTTAATGCCAAAATTGTTTAATGTTTATTCCACTCATATTGTACAGCGTGTATATTAAAAATTGACAGGGAATTATTCAGACTAAAATATTAAAAAAGAGCCGATTGATTTCTTCTGTCCCCAAAGGAACATCCATCAGCACCATTGCCTTGAAAGCTGTGATTGTCGTCATGCAATTGCGTTTGCTTCAATGCTCCATGCCACATACCGAAACAATAATAAAAGATCTAATAAGATTCGAAATGTATTTCTGGTTTTTTATTTTCCATTACTGAGATCACGATTGCGTGGTGTTCTGCGGTTCTAACGTTTGTTGTTATTGGCACATGTCGAAAGACGAACATTGATTAGTCCCGTTGATTCATGAACCGAGTTATGTCCGTAATTACAGCGGTATATTTGAAGTAATGAAACGGAACTTGTTACTTAGGTAACAAATTAAAATGCTGATCATTTTGATAGTATCGTGCTAATAATAAAAAAGGGTTGCAGGAAGCCGATGGATGCAGGCCGCTTCCAACGGGTCGGCCTGGAAGGCATTAGGGGCGGCCTATGTTCAGCAGTGGACGTGGATGATGATGATGATGTGTTAATAATGGAAGGAATACCAGGAAGTTACTATTGTATTGGTGAACGACATGTCTCAAGTTATTTTTAATTTACTGTAAGTGATAACTAAATGTAAATGGAAAGTTCAGAAAACATTGAAGCATTAAGAATTTGGCTGTTCAACATTATTTATTGTATTGACTTTATTGAACTCATTCGTTATGATTTCCCTTTTGATCTTGATATACATCCCTTCAAACAAACAGACAGCGTGCAGAAACACTTAAATCGAATACAATTACGCTCTGTACACGAACTATTACGGACAATATAGATAGCCCGCGAAATCAGACGAGGTGCGGAGTACTGAATCAAGCTTTTAAAATTCCTAGATAATGTAACGAGTATGGACGCACGCACGGATATATTTTGATATCGAATATAGCGCGCGCACCTTCGCCGAATATTCGTAAGGCTGTCCGTCATCTACAAATAAACGGGCGAAGGTAATAATCGAAATAGAATTATCGTACGTACGAGTGTTTCGCAATCGTCTGTTTTGGCATAACAGAGTGTCGGCCGTTGGCGGGACACTCAGGGATTTAGACCGAACATGTTGGACATGCACGAGAAGGTTAACATCTCTCAGCCAAAGCTATGATTTATTGTTTGGATTGAGAGTGCCACGTGTTGCGAACGTTTTGTTTGTTCAATCAATTCGCCTCTTAGTCCAGATTGCCTGTAGATGTTTTCATCGGATACTTTAAGCGACTTATCAGTAACTAACGAATCAGTAGCTAATACTTGTTGGTTTGAAAGCTCTAGTGCGGATTTATATCAATATTACAAGAACAAGCATTCAAAGAGACAACAATTTTATGTTAATACAATATACATAACTATGTAGAACATGTCAGGGATGAAGGTAGATTATTCATGATCAATACAAAAGAACGAAATAAAGAAGTCCATGGGTCATCAGAGCTGAAAATATAGAATAACAAAGGAATACTACAAATTGCTAGCAATGTTTGCGATAGTAAACAAGGGTCGGGTTAGTGGAAAGTTCAAAATGTTTTATTTTAGTTTGGTACCTGTTACCGGTTAATTTTTAATTACCAAGGTCATTTTAGGCATTGCGATAGTATGAGATCAGTATTATATAATTGTAGTTCTTATGTATTAGTGATGTACATATTTCTAAGGAGTGCATTGACGTCATTGTATATTAGGTGCTTTGTAAGCGTATTCGCGGTTTTATAATCTGAAATGAAGCGTATTTTTACAGCTGGCAGTAACTGCACAGAGTAAACATAACTTCTCGTTTCGGAGCGTAAGCTTACCATTGCATAAAGTTTTATTAGAGAAAGAAAACTAATCATATCTAATTTTTGAAATTTAAAAATATATTGTAAGAGACTCTATATTTACAAATAAGGTCAAGGTAAATGTCTGAAAACTTCCGTGATCGCAAACCAATGTTCATATTGTGTTGCATGTTGCATATTGTAAAGTAATATTGACTGCGTTTTATCCGAACTTCACAAACTCGACATAATTATTTTGGTGGTTGGACCATTTATTACTAGTGGTCGCATAGTGGTCGAAAATTAACTTATTTATTGAAGTTTGTTTTATCACGTCAGCTGCGGGATTTGACTTTCAGACATTTTCAGTGTGAGCGTAAACAATGAATGTTTTTATTTAATTTAATTATATGTACATATTTGTACAGATGTTATATATAAATAGCTTTCTGCACCCCTCCTCCATATATACACTTTAATTATCCCAAATCAAACAAATCTCCGTGCGCGCAATATGCTTAAAATGAGGTCCGAAGTTTTCTCTTCACGTATTATAAGATTATCTATGTTAGATATTTTAGTATCGTAGATAAAAATGACATTGGACCTACACTCTTTACATGCCACCAGATGGCGCTAGTATCTTCACGGTAAATTTTTGACAAAAAGCCAAGTCAATTGGCGGCAGTAAGTAAAAACCTACACATTTTTTTATATTAGAAGCTAGCATTATACGAAAAGCAACTGGTTTTAGTACATTTTTATCCACAACAGTAAGAAGTATCTAGTAATGTAATCTCACAATTCTTTTATTTTTATCTCTGGTAACACGAGCTTTTGACACCAAATTTTTCGATATTAAGGCGATGGTGCTTATTTGATCAAATTACAAATTTTCGTCACATGTCGTTTCTTTATTTATGTCACTACATTGTCCGTGTATTCTTCAAAATGAGCGCTCACGATTCCGCTACAATGACACCACTGAAACAGTCACTTTGCACAATTCACAGTCCTGTTGGTAACACCGTCGCGTGTTTGAAACTTACCGTATCACTTAATATCACTTGGTCCCGGTCACTATTTGCGGTGATACATAAAATGTATTTTTATTTATTTTGATTGGTATTATCGAGAGAGGTTAGCGCGCCCCATGAGGACAGCGTCGGAAGTGCGGCGCGCCGGGCGCGGGAGCAGATACCCGCCCTCTTTTATAAGCTCCGTTGTGGGCAGCGGGCGGGTTGCCAGCCAGCTCTCTCGCAACTATACACGCGGCTAACAAAAACATAACATGATGCGTGCTGTACTCAATAACTCAATGGCACAGAGTCCAAAATTCAAATAAATTCTTTTTCCTATCTGTAAATGGAACTTGCCAAGTCTAGGTTTACTGATAACGTTTGATACTATCTGTACACTACAGACTCTTGTAGAAAAAGTACGAATCAATTAACATAAAAAAATCTGTGACATCCGGTCGGAGAACTTCGACCAAAATAACATCATGGATAAGGTAGAACATTTTTATCACATGTACATATATAGTATAAAGAAAAAAGAGCTCATTGGCTGCAGGCTTGTGTTGATAGCGATACTGGTATTTTATTTATTTGCATCTTCATACTAAGATAACTGAATGTTATAATAATGTTGTTAGCTGTAGCTATGGTAATGGAAGCGTAGAGTCTTAAGACAACACGAATTATGCGAATAGCCTGGATCTTATGGCTTTTCGTTTATTTTTCAATGACTTTCGAGGTGAATACTGTAAGGAAATATTCTAATATGAAATAAATAAATTGACATAAAAATATTTTATAACAAATGAATATAATATCAATATAATTCACCTTTTACCATATTCAAGTATGCAGATGCTGATACGTATTCAAACGTAATTGTAGCGTTGTTTTGTATGAATATGTTTACTCCTTTCGTCTACAAAATACTACATCGTAGCAGGAAGCTACGATGGCTACGAAGGGCAGCTGTACGTTTTTGGAGTTTATTCTCTACGAACTAAATCTTTTTTTCTTATTTTTTTTAACTAAATATATTTATTCTGATATAATTATTTGTTAAAGATGCTTATCATATAATTTCAAAGATAAACTTGACATTGAAACGTCGCATCGTCTTGTTCTATGCTCGTCTATGTATAGTTGCAACAATGGTGTTTTCTAAAATAGAATGTACTACAGCTGCAACCTTTGGCACTTCTCCTTTCTACTTGATATAGTTATTAAACGGGAAATGGTTCGATTTGTATACGTTACGCAGCTGCCTATAAATATAATATTTCAACGAAATTAAATTAAACTAACACGAGTATTAAATATATACAGACGTGTCAAATAAAGAAGAAAAATAAATAAAATTCTTTTAAAGCGACGCGTAGCGCCTCTAGCAGTTTACGGAGGCACTATGGTTTTATACATAATTTACATAAACCGAATTGGTAAAGATTGCAAGTTACAGTATATATGAATTTAATATTTGTTTACTTGACACGTCTATAATTATTGATACTCATAGTAATCTCTGTTTTGATATGTCTATACAATTATTGTTGGGCATTTGAAAGCTTCTTACAACATACTTAATGGTAGAGCCACGCTGTTCACACTTTTGTCTACAGCATGAATGTGCCGGCTCGTCCGGATCGTTACCACTGTCACACAGAAAACCGGCGTAAAGTAGCACCTTGCTGCTGCGTTTCGTACGGTGAGTGAGATATCCGGAGGTCCATACCCCCCTCCCATTCCCTTAAATATCCCTTTCCTTTAAGACCGGTAACGCGCCCATAATTCTCTTGGTATTGCAGGCGTACTTGGGCGGTGGAGATCACTTACCATCAGGTGACCCACCTGGTCGGTTGCCGGCCTATGCTATAAAAAGAAGTTACATCTGTCAAAACACGTTTATTAACTATTAACAAAAAATAAACCTTGGCTGAAATAAGAACTTCCTTTTCGCTCAAATATAAAAACATAATATGAATGATTAATAACATATAATATTTCATTAATACCTTTATAACATGTAACGGCAGCTCTAATCGCTTCCGTGACGCGTACGCCAAATTCTCCGGTAGTATAAGTTTGGCACTGTTATCAGACCAAAGATCTGAATACTCGTTTGGCACCAGAGGGGCTAGCACGGAAACTTGCGAAAAGTTATTCGAGCTGTCATCGACAGCAATTTCTATGAGATTTTAATACAGCGCCTCTATCGTACGTAAAAAAACTAATATATATGGAATATAGACCAATGATATTTAAGGAATTATCTATCGAGCCCTCGATACCTTTACATTACGATTTCGATAGTTTTCCGTGCTAGTCCCTCAGGTAAGCCAGCTGCTTTGCATATAATGCTGCCATTTTAGTATTTCTACTCAACACATGTTGTGCACATTATATGGCAACATCACTTTTATATATGTAACTTTAAAACTTGTAAAACTTAATAAAATGCAATTATCAAGTACTATATAAACATAAGCTCACGCTCATATCCTCGAAGGGGTAAGCAGAGATGTACTAGTGTACCTGCGGTTCGCCGAGATTATTTCCGTTGTTTAATATGAGCCTACTGCTATAACGGGCATTAATTCTAATCCTAGGCATTTCGTGTGATTTTCGAATAGAAAACTCGAACACAAATTATTATTTCCACACTTGGGATTTGAATCCGGGACTTCACGGTTTCTAAGCAGCTAGACTAGTGGGGGTGATCTTACTTGCTAATTTATAATTAATAATGAATTAAACAATTGCTAATTAGTTGGGAAAATCTTCTTCCTCCATCAGCCCTTATTCCACTTGCAGTGGGGTCGACAACTTGCTCGTTTGACGCCCTATGCTATTAAAGGGCCTAGGCTAAAAAAAATATGCAAAGTTCTTAATTTCTTTTGAATTTGATTTGATCTTCAAAATTATCAAACTACATATTTTAAACTGACTTAAAAATGAGAATCTTAAGTCGGCGTATTTCTTTTTTATGTATATACATCGATTTCTCCGCCAATTAAGAACCGATTTTGAAAAAAAAAACCGTTTTGCTGCGATGTGGTCCCATATAGATTTGGTTAAAATTTAATGACGGAGTACAGAGTAAAAAAATGAAACGTCACAAAGGATAACAGCACACTCATGGCGAATATGTTCTAATATTGGAATTTACATGCCATAGCTGTTCCTTTTACTAAAATTTGTGAAATAAAATAAGTTAGCACAAAACTTAAAAAATAATACTGAAAAGTTAAACTAATAATAACAATTTCCAGAAGTCTTTTTGCCGCTGCCGCTGCCAGGAAACTGAAATTGCACCAACTCCGCTTTTTTCTATGCCCTAGTAGGTACATAAATGAGATGGTGAAGGTATGTCCAGAAACTACACTACGGCCTATGGTCCACCGCTTATAGTAAACTACATTGTATAGGTACAATAATGTCTGCATATAAATCAAATAAACTGCTATAGCAGTTGTAATGTCAGAATCGTAATTTTTATTACATTAACATCACTGCCAAGATATAACCGATGTGTTTTGTCAAGGTTAAATAATTGTAATTTCTGAAACTTATTACAAATGACTAAACATTTTTACATTTAATTTATACATTAAAATATTATGTGTACTTACGTATAACTCAATCAATATATAATTATATTTTTTGCGGTCAGCAACTTTTCCACAAATACGAGTAAATTACGCCATGCAACAATGGTATGTTCTGCAACAATGCGTGTGTAAGATACATTTGTAAATAATGTTCAGATTTTATCGGCACACAAGGGTAGGCAGGTGAGTCCTGGCGGCGCGCCAAGTGGCCTACGCACATCGCTCGCTTACTGTATATCTGCTAAATGCTTCATTTTGACATCTATCATACAATTTTTTTGAGTTTAAATTTAAATGCATAAAAGTTGTATTCAAAGTTGATGTCCAAATCTCTGGTGGCATCTGCTTTGCAACTATTTTTATTGCCTCACGCATATCGCAGGGCTGCACCTTCACGAATTCGCCTCGTACATTAACAAATTTGACTGAAATGTTGATGTTAGTTAGGGAATGTTTTGAATATTAGCATCAACTGTGCATCAAAGCAATAATTCAACATCGGCAAACTGTTTTATATGAGAATTAACTTGTAATATGTTTTAGATTTAAATACATAATACATTAGATTGAATTTTACGAACCTAATTTGATTGTCGTTTTTAAATGTAGCAACGGTTTACTATGAAGTCGTATTGTTGCTTCACACCTAGACTGGGGCGCTAGTAGTCAATAAAAGATAAGCTGATTAATTTTGCAAATGTTTAATAATAATAATAATAATATCGTTTATTTTCTCAACACAATGGTTGTCTTAAAGTTAATATAACATTAACATAATTATTTATATATACCACCTTTGTGCTAGACTGGTGCCTGAAGTAGGTTTCGCTAGAAAACCTGTATTACAGGTCACCAGGGCTCCACCCGCGGATGGATTACAAATACATGGAACAGACCGTGAGAAAAAGACGAATAAGTATATAAAAAACCAAATTAAATATTTATAAGCTGGAGGCCCCTTGCACGACGATCTCAACCGAGATTTACCTCTAAACCTATTTACATATGTCAAATTTTCGTGTGATTTGACGTTTCTTGAACAGGTTAAGTTGGCTAAGCCGGATCTAGGATCGTCGTGCAAGTGAGTCTGACCCTATTTCTGAAATTAGGATTAAAGAATTAGTGTGTGTTTGTGTAAGCAAGGGTCTGGGTGCAAGCACATGAGCAATGTGAAATTGAGGAGTGTGTGTAAGTGTTAATGTGTAGCGAGTGAGACGTAAGGAACAGCTATGAATGCAGAATGCAGGTACTTAGGGATTATTCGGGAACGGTCACAAATTTCTCTGTATTTTGGTAATCTAAAGTCTTTAGGAATTTGTTTACTGATGTATTACAGCTTGATTTATTTTTGTGATATATACTAGTAGAGCGATTAATTTTTTTGTATAGATGTGATCCAAGAAAGCAATAGAATTTGTGAGAAAGCGATGATTTGAGTCGGAGACGTTGCCTTTACGGTGCTTGTCTTTAACTAAATTGTAGTCATACTGCAAGTGAGAGTGTTTTTTAATCACCGTACGCAAAATAAATGTTTGCCTGACAGTGAGCCCATTTTTTATAAAGGTCCAAAGTAGGGAATCGAAAGGGAAGACCAGCACCAACTTTCAGTATGACGCGTTGAGCCCTCTCTAATTTTAATAGATGCGTTTTAGCGACGCCCCCCCATGAACTGATGCAGTAATCGATTAGTGATTGACATAATGCATAATAGACCATTTTGATTGTCTTTCAATCCGCATAGTGCCTTAAAGTTTTAAAAATAAAGATAAGTTTCCGGAGTCTGGTTACAAGGGCCTCTATATGCCATTTAAAAGTTAGATGTTGATCAATAATGATTCCAAGACACTTAATATTTTCTGCTCTATCAAGATTAGGACATGAACATGGCGATTTGGTGTCACAGGCATGGGCAGAGATTGTTAGAGAGTTCGGTAGGAGTAGGTTTGACCTATGTGCAAATGTTATGTATTTCGTTTTAGGTACGTTAAGTGTCAAAACATTACTTTGCAGCCAATCAATAACCCTATTTAGACCCAACTGAGCATCACAGAATACCGCATACCAACTATCGCCGCTAAAGAACAAAGCAGTATCGTCAGCAAAGGTGATGATTTGGCCTTTGTGGAGGGTTAGTTGGCAAAGCTCGTTGATGTACACCAGGAAAAGCGTCGGCCCAAGAATGCTCCCTTGCGGTACTCCAAATTCAATAGCTGCCTCATCGCTAACCATATTATCTATCTTTACACGTTGCTTTCTCCCCGTAAGGTAGTCTTCTATTAAATTCGGGGAAATTCCTCTTACTCCGGTTCTATCCAATTTTTTTAGAAGATGCGGAATAGAAACTGTATCGAACGCCTTGGCAAGGTCAAGGAACACCGTTAAACATTTCTTCCTGTCATCCAAGTTAACTACTATAGAGTTTACCAACTCGTGGACCGCGTCACTTGTACTTTTACCAGTTCGAAAACCAAATTGTGCAGGAGATAGGAGCTTATGAGTCTCTAAAAAATGTAGGAGACGTTGGTTTATTACGCGTTCCAAGATCTTCGACAGAGCTGGTAAAATTGAGATGGGTCGGTAGTTATTTACGCAACATTTATCTCCAGCCTTATATATAGGTTTGATAAGTGCTGTTTTAAATGCCCTTGATATTGACAGGTTACATATGTATGTTATGGCGGAAGTAAGAATGTACGCATATCTTTTGATTACTTTACCACTGATCAGATCGATTCCCATAGCACAATTATCTTTTAATTCTTTAAGGAGGTTAAAAATTTCAACCTCATCGGCAGGAAATATGACTAGTGAATTGGGTGGTGTATTAGAGACTAGATAATGAGTTTGTGAGGGTGAAATTCGTTCAAAGGGGCGAATATTTTCAGCTAGTTTAGTCCCGACATTAGCAAATAAACTATTAACTTCATTTATGTTCGTATCAGTCCTGTCCGATGACAAGAGGTGTGAGGATGAATAGTCTGTCTTCTTGTTAGTGCTGCTTATCTTTTTAATTATATCCTATAGCTGTTTTTTATTACCCTTTGTGCTTTCAATCTCCTTTTTTTCGAAGCTTCTTTTCGCTTTCTTAAGCAGAGTGTTGCAAAAGTTGCGGTAGCGTCTGTAGGTTATCTTAATACTCTCGTCTTCAGGATTCCGTTTTAGCTTTTTATACAAATTGTCACGGTTTCTCACACAACAAAACAGTCCTTTAGTTACCCATGGTTTAGAGGTCGTTTTTCTTCTAGGTGTTTTAACCAGTCTAGAGTTACTTTTGATGGCTGAGGATAAGTATGAAACGAGAAGATCAGTGCATATATTCGGATCATGGCATTCAAGGATAGGCTTAAAATTTGCAATTTGCATAAATTTATCAAGGTTTTCGAAGTCAATTGAGTAGCATGCCTTACTTTTTTGTCTACATCTAATTGCTACACTCTCGTGGTCGGTAATAGAAGTTACAAATACGAAACAGAATGCTTCCATATCAGTTTTAATTATCATGTGATCTAGACATGTACGTCCATGCGTTGGCAAAGTATGACCTGGGAGCATACCATGGCTAGCTAAAATATTCAAGTACTCATACGATCGTTTATCAGAGCTGTTTGGAACTATGTTAATATTAATATCACCACAGAGGGAAATATTTTTGAAGTTCTTCAAACTATTAAGGAGCAAGTCTAGAGTATCAAAAAACTTTGCTGTATTCACTTGACTTGGAGGGCGATATATGCCCAGAATGCATGTATCACAACCTATTTTTACCATCAGACAATTAGCGTCTGTAACTACGGGTTCTTCGCATGCTACGTTGAAGTGCTTATTGTAGTAGATGACCACTCCTTCATTTTGAGTTTTGTGTAAGGTTGTCATAGTATGATTGAAGTTGTCGAGAGTAGGTATGTATTTATCTGTCACTCCGATAGGACACATATGTCCCAGGGTATTTCAGATCTTTGTAGAAGGGTAATGAAATGGGGCATATTACAGTTGATGCTACGAATATTTTGAGAAAGGATATTGAGAGTGGAGTTATTGTTGGGTATAGAATTTTTTGCATCTTCTATGTTACAGGTGATAGTTGTAGCTACTTGTAATAAGTCCAGATTTGAGTTTAAAACTTCAATATCTTGCATTAAACTTTATTAAAAGTGACGACACGTCTATTGCGTGACGTAAAGATGAATGAAGTTTCAAGTAAGCTTTAATCTGGAACACTGTAGCTTTAATAACTGTAAACAGACATAATGCAAGTTGTAGTGGTGGAATTCGGTTTGTAGTGTTTGTGTAATTAATTCTGTAATCGCAATATATACTATGTAGTGCACCATAAAATGGTAATCTGGTAATAATAGTTAATAAGAAAGTACAATTTAAACAAGAGAAAGCAAGTAATTGGAGCAAACAGTATTGCACCACTTCCAGTCACAAGGAAATTTTATAGATATCAACTTCTTCATCAATACGAACCGGTATCGATCCCTCTACTTTTTTGACATACACCTTTCCATATGACGTCCACGCAGCGACAAGCTTCTTATTTTTGACATTTTCGCGTGCTACGTAGAAAATTCGCCTTGTTTTAGTGGTCAAATACTCAGATATGTATATTGTACGCGGCGCGCCAGGTAAATTAATATGCTCTGTATTCAACTGCGGTTCTTTGTTAGCGCCTCTAGTTTTGTTATATGACTTATATTTAGATATAAATGAGTCCTTCCGTACGTTGGTGGCGAAGTCCAAGACTATTGCTTCCGAATTCGATCGAAAATATCTCTAATTTCGGTCTGAAGTATTGGGGTGTCAAGGCCCAACGTCAAGCCAAGCTGTTGGATTGTTTCTGTCAAAATTGTCTTATTTTCGGATTCTTGTTTAGGTAAATTACGAACTTCCATTGTCGAACAGCGCACAGTTTTGTCTATATAATCAAGTCTATTTGACAGCCTCCGTGGCGTAGCGGGCGAGTAGCCGGCTGCGAAGCGAGAGGCCGTGGGTTTGATTCCCGCACCGAGACAAATATTTGTGTGATCCACAAAAATTTGGTTCGGGTCTGGGTGTTGTGGGACCGCAAGTCCCTCGTAGTTCCTGATACCCACGATACAGGCTTACCTAGTGTGGGGTCAGGACTATGTGTGTGACTGTTGGGTGTATTTATTATTTATTTATTTATTTATTTTTTTTCCAAAATTGATACTCTCTTTTTATACTCGTTGTTCTCATATTCTAAATTATTAATCTTCAATATTAGGTCATCGTGTTTAGCTGTTAGATTTTCAACCGATTTTTGTATACCCTGGTTTTGGGTCAAAATGGTAGAAAGAGTATTATTCAAAGTCTCGAACTTGAGTTCTTGATGAGTAGTGAGATAATCAAGCATGTTCTTTATTTCGGAGGAGAACCCAGGTTGTTCAATTAGTTCACCAAAAGTGTTCAAAAAAGTTTGATGTTGTACTTTTAAGTACATTTATGAGTAAATGCAAAACTGAAGTTTTACTAAAATGTAATATTCCCAGTAGAGTAACAATCCTAGTTATACTTAGGACGTGGCGTGGGCGCATCAGCGACGTGGATGTACCTTAGAATATAATCTCTACAGATAAAAATGTGCAAATGTTAGTTATAGATTGACAACTATACTTGGAGATGAGTGACGCTGTCGTTAAACGCTCATTTTATAATCTTGAAAGATTATTCTATACATTTAGTAAAAAATTATCACAAACAATCTTAGACAACCAACTTATCATTATCGCACTCTAAATTAGAAAATGTCAATTCGGGTGTCAAATGTTTATCTTGGACAATGTGGGACAATGGTTACGCGTCACGAACCGTATGACATGTCGGTTTCAATTCGATACTGTTATTTGTTCGGTTAAATAAGATCAGCCTTTCAGGAATAGTCGAGGACGAATAACAATTGTAAAGTTTCCACATTATTACTATTAATGCAATAATAATATCCGAAAGAGAACCGGTAGACTCTTTCTAAGTACTCGTGTACAACTAAATGCATGTAGTGGCCTATTTGCAGAATAAACGTTTTTATTTTTAATTGAATTGCATTTATTAGTTGCACCAGGCATTGAATCTAAAAGGATTTTTAAATAATTTAACCGTTATAATCACCGACATAAATAAAAAAATTGTGTAGTTTCTATAAATATCATTTGTCTAAATATTATTAAAAATCATCTTGATTGAACCAGTTTTCAATAGCCGGCGGCTGTCGTAGCGGCCTTTTGTACTCTTGCAGCACAGATGGTTGCTGTTGTTGCCACCAAGGGCGTTTGTTCGGTGCGCGGAGGCTTTTGAGCTTTTGCCCCCCACAAGGAGATGGGGCGCTAGGCGGCATCGCGAAGGGGCGGTTCCGGCAGCAAACCTGGTTTATCTTAGTATATATCGGGGCCGTTCCGCAAGCGCTGAAGATGACCGCGAGATTTTTAGTTAGTGTTGTTGGTGTAGGGTGTACATAGTGTTAGGGACTCGGCCCAGCGGTCGCCCAGATGTCTACCATCTCTCCCGGATGGCTTAACGTTGGGTCGTAAGTCTGGTGAGGCCAACGTAACCGTTCCGCCTCCCCGCGGGGCGAGGCGGCTAATTGACAAAGAGCAGAGCTTTTGTTGCACTCCAGCATTGCTATTCTCTCTCACGCACTTCAACACACTCACGCGGGCGGATTTGCGAGCAAAAGCTAGTATGAACATAAACAATATTTTTTAAGAGTTGATCTATTAAAAGAATATTGATTATTGTATATATAAAAGATTCGCGGTGACGTCAATGTGGAATTAGGCACGAAAATACATGCATTTTATATATATTTTATAAATTTTAATTACAATAACAGGACACCGTAGCGCGAATCGTTTCTCTTTCATTTTTTCTCATTTCAAACATCCTCTGTCATTCAAATTACATTTACTCGTCTTCTATATTTCCAAACACTCACACTGACCAGCTAGAATCATAACATTGAAATCACAAATCACTCATCCTGCATCAACACTATAATGAATGTTATTGATTTTTTTGTAATTGGTTAATTAAACAACGTTTTTCATTCGAATTCAAAATATATTTTAAGCTACGTTATTTTCATGCAACTAGTAAATTTGATGAACGATGTTATATTTTCATAATAACAAAAGCCTCGCTGCATTCTTTTACCATCCTTGATAATGGATGTCAAGACTGTGGGTATTTCGTGTAGCTAAACATTAACTTCGCACGAAGTAAATAAGTTTGGAACAAACGTATGGGAAAAAAATATGAGACACTTTTTATTTGTGCATTTTATTATTGTGGAATAGTCCACAAATCTAAAAATGTTTTACTATATTGGTACAGTTTATGAGTTACGAGTATTCTCGGGAGGCTCTGTTATCTTTACAAGCTATATTGTGACCGCTATCTAGTTTTCATATTTAGATCAGGGTAATAATATCATTTAGTAGATAATAATATAGATTGCTATTGTGACACTCAATCTATTATTAAGTAGATCATTCGAATTATAAAAAATATAAGTGGTAGAGCCATGCTGTAGACAGTTTTGCCTACAGCATGAATGAATCGGCTCGACCGGGTTGTTGCACTGTCTCACAGAAAACCAATGTGAAGTAGTAGCTTGCTGTTACGTTTTGTACGGTGAGTGAGATATCTGAAGGTCCAAATCCCCGTCCCCTACGCAATCCCTTAATTTTCCCTTTTCTTTAAGGTTGGTAACGCATTCGTGATGCCTCAGGTATTGTGGATGTTCATGGGCAGTCTTTAATGCAGTAATGATTTAATATACCTACCAAAGTGTCTTTAAATGATTCCATCTGTATTAAAAACTTTAATGGATAGCCCATTATCGACCTGTCCAAATTAAATATACAGCAGCGATGACCCACCAAGACTTATAGTAACTTTGTAGATTGGTTATATTATTGGAATGGTTGTCGCCACGTGCCGACATCCTTAGAGATTTCAGTGTGGTTTTAGCATGACAACACTAACCTATTAAGAATCCATAAACAAGATTGACAGAGACTTTTGTTTCGCCTCGTGCAAGATTAAGAGGGCAAATCAAACGGCAGTAAATTTGAACGGACCGAGAGAGACACCCACTCCCGGCGTGTATATGAGTATGTTATAATAGTATGCTTTAGAGACACGTAAAACAATAATTAATCTGAAAAGGAGAGTGCTGGCAAATGTCCACACAAAAATTCCTCTTTGTGACCGATGACGACTATTCGATGTTATATGTAGGTATGTGATGTATGCTACGAAATCTTCCCAGGCACTAGGCAGAACTAAGAAGGTACCTTTGACGCTTTTATTGATGTCTTTGTGACATTTATAAAATATATGGATTGCGTTGAAACAGCATCTTTTAGTCGATCGATTAAGTCGTTTTTTTGTTGTAACTAAAAACAGCATAATGCGTCATGAACGCATGAAAAAAACGGTTATGGAGGGCAACAAACTAATAAAATTAGTAATTACCGATACTGTACACAAATTACACATCGACTGTCAGTTTATATTAGCCACGCACGTGATGTTGGACTTCGTAATATTTTTATAAAAGCTGCGAATGTGTTATAATCAAAATGGAACAAAAATAAATCAGAGTTAGACAGTGCAAGTGAATTTCGTTTTACTTACGTCAACGTTCCATTAAATCTGCAAGAAAATGAAAAAAATTGCTTTCTTACGTTCTGACTTGATTTATTTTTGCCATGTATTAATTTTAATTGAAATAGTGCCAATGTTAAATACTAGGAATTACTTGGGATTAGGAAAATATTCTTCAATTCTACTGTCCTATGTTTTATACTTGCTGTTACCCACGGTTCCGCCCGCGTGAATATCTTTTTCTGGGATAAAAATATTCCGTTCTATAAAAAAGTTTTATACAAAGTGAATATTAAATGTAAATTTCCAAAAATCCGTTCTTAGCTGACGTCTACATTACACGAACTATCATCTAACCAATTTTCATGATTCCAGCTTCAGTAGTTTTTGAGAAATCGTAATTAATCAGTGAGTGAGTGGTATTTCACTTTTATATATAGATTAATTATGTACTTACCAAAGTTACAGTGGTGTAACTTTGTTCTTTACTTAATTACGTAAATATAGGTATATTTTACAATATTGATAATATGTTATTAATGTAACGTACAATAATATAATGTAAAATATTGATGTATTAAAACAAAATTTTATGTCACATCACTATTACTATCCACTAAGGACGAGGCATTTGAATATCATATTTTGTTATAAAGTACACCTGTTTTTAGATACTTTATGTAGTTATTATAATAGATGTTATTTGTTGGGTGCGGTAAAGTTTCATTTTTATCATTGGTCTGCAGTAAGAAACTACGTATCAACAAAAACTAAAGCAGTTTAGTTATTTTGATTACGTTTAGGATAGTGAAAATAATTACCGCATTTGTTGTGAACCCGCACATACTGCAAGGCCATGACGCGACGTAGTTATTATACTCGTAGATCACCGTGTTGCTACGTCGCGTCGCGTCGTCGTGCAATATTAGTAAAAAGACAAGTTCTTCTGATACGCTTTTACCTCTCGGTTCAACTTATAGAAAAAAGATACTTGAGTAAGGAGGTTCTTTACGATCGAGATTAACCGCCCAATGGCAAGAGATTACGTAATCCGCTCGCGTCATACCCGCGTCATTGGGATAATATACTTCCAATACCTGTTGCGATACGTCATACTGTTTAAATTAATTCTTTTGAATACTTCGCCAACTATCGGTTTTGTTTAAAAAAACGTGTGTGGAATTCTAGTTGGTGATACGGCTAAGAAATTAAAAGAGAAGCATAAATGTTTAGTTTAGTTTAATATTTTAATATCCTAAGTCATATTTATAATTTATTTTGTAAGTAATACAAAAATACACGGGTGATCCCATTCAATATTTTTTTATTGGCAGAGACGAAGGACTAATATTTTTTCAGTGAAATAAATATTATGCATGTTGAGGTGATTTAGTATAATTACTTAATGAATATTATTTTTTCATGCGCGTTCAGTTGATATGGCCGTTGTTGTAGAATTGATTACAGTACGCGGCTAAACATAGTTGTTATTGTAGTTTGTAGATGCACAGTAAATCCCGGGATGTGCAGCTTGGTATCAGACCAAAATATCTGAATATTATGCAGATATTATATTATGTACGATCACCTTGAGTACAAAATTAGATAGTTTTACATGTGAGCAAGTGCTATTCGCTCATGTAAATTATTTTTAGTGTTTACACGAGTACCGCAATTGATTTGATAAAGTAAAAGGTAGTATTTAGATGAAGACGTGAGAGAAGGGATTTCTCATATTTACACATGTCTGATGTGTGCATATTTTACATTGACGAAACTAAACTAATTAGATAACGTTGTTATCGTAGCATTTATATTATAATTATTGATAATATGTAAACTGTCAGTTACAATAAGCGCTATCTATTATTATTGTTGTATTGTTTTGTAAATGAAAAAAGTCGACCATAATCTAACGGATAAGCGTCAAAGTTTAAACAAGAACAATTTCCTGCGTTCGATAATTTATAAAATTTTTACTCACTTAACATAAGACAGGTATATAGAAAGAAGAAACTGTTTCCCATTATGTTTGTTTAAGAGTCTGTTTCGTAATTCATCAAACTCAACGGACGGTTATAAATTGACGGATATGAATAATGCAACATGTTTTAAACATAACACGTTATCTGTTTTTGGCCATGCCTAATGTGTAATACATGCCAAAGAATATAAAATCGATATTATGTATTTGCTGAATCATGTTTTCTTCCCCCTGCCCTTATCCCACTTGCAGTGGGGTCGACGCAACATGCTATGTAACACATTTTATAGAATAATTTGACTTGTAGTTTTTACGACCGGCCGTCTCACCGACGTTCACCCCTCTGGGGAATTTGCTGAATGATATAAAATACAAACATTTATAATAAACCATTTAAACTAAAAGTTCATTTCTTAATCTGAAGCTACTTATTATTTAGACACCAGAGAAAAGAACAATAAGTTATTGCTCAGTACGTTTTTAGTTTGCCTGTTCTGAAAGTAGTGTCGTAATTCTTTTATTTTATGGATTAGCGATTAGTTTTTTTCCACAGAAATACGAAATGCAAGCAGAGATGCTGTCGGCAGCCGGTCTGCGAGTTAATAGGAGTCTCAATATTGGAATTTACATTTTGTTTACGTTTTTAAATCTTTTCTCTGTGATCATCGGTTCGTGAAATGAGTAATTTTTCAAGAGAATGTGTCATAACAACCACCAGTAGATGTATCTGGTTGCTCTGTTATTTATTAAATCCTCTTTCCGTTAATCATTATTCAATTGGTTAAGGAAATATACTGTTTTACACATCACTCACAATCGTGTAGGAAGTTTTTTGTTATTGTTTCTACCAATTCATATATTTTAGTAACTAAAATCTTAAGTTTTACGCAATTATGTGCAATATTTATGACAAAACTGTTTTCAACTGTTGTCTCCGTGGTGACAAAGTCTATTAACTTTTAAAGGACGGCTTAGTGTCATATTATCACGTCATGGTCTACCTAGAGTGCTAGACAGACTTATTACCCCCGTAATCATAAATGTTACTATAAGGCCTCATAGTGAGCGCGAACGCATAGTGGCGATTTCTGTGCATACAGAAGTCGACGCTGAGCAAATAGTTCAAGTAAGTGTTGTTTGTGAATACAGGCCTTAGCCCCGTGAGGCCTCATAGTAATGTTTATAAATACGGCGGTAAGACTCTTAAGTCTGGGTTTAAGCCTTGTCTTCTCTAACTTACTCGAAAGTACTCTTTAACAACCCCTAACAGATAGATGATATAAAATTATAATAATATTTGCCCCTTGTCATCAGTCAATGGGTATGCTAGTAACTAGCAATATTTAACTGCCTTCCAGACGATCATTATGCGAGTTTGGACTCGAGGGACACCGCACACGAATGTGATACTATCATGTTTATCATATCTTGAGATCGAAATATACGCAATGGGTGTTATTATGGATGAGATAAGTAATTTTATTGATATCTTCTTTGTAGTTAAAAAAAGATGAAAACCTTCGAAAAAAAGTAAAATAAAAAAACACCTATTCTTAAATTAAACGAATAACAATTTGTGTAACTACTGATCGATATAATTACCGTAAAATAAATGAACGGATGTTGGTCGTAAAATGGAGTATTGACGACACGTTAGAGTTTTATTCGCGGCTAAACGCGCCGACCCGGTATGCATACACATTAATTTTAAGATCGTTTAGAACTAACGACGTGGGTATAGGACATTATAGAAATAAACCAGGGTAAATAAACATTTTTCCCTCAATATTACTGAAGTATTTAACACAGTATGTGGTAGAGTCACGATTTAGCTAATTTGATCTACATCATGGGCGTGATGAGGTAGCACCGCAATCCTACAGAAAACCATCGTGAACTGGTAGCTAGCTCTTGCGTTTTTTAATGTGAGTAAGATTTTCGAAGGTCCAAAAAAATCAGCCTGCTTCGCATTTTGCAATTGTTTTTAAAGCAACGCCCGCATGGTTCGTCGCAAACCGAGGATGTCCATGGGCGTTGGGTGAGCCACACGCCCTTCTGCTATAAAAAAGATGAGAGTTAGTATTAAAAAAAAAACAAAATTAAAATTATCTGGGATGATTCACACGTACAAAAACGCGTCGCGTTGTTTCAGTTTACCCGCGTGTAACAATGGGTGTTTTGAAATAGAAAATATCTGTTTCTTCTAGTTAAGTATGGCTCAATAAACAGCTCCCTAGAAAATTTCCAAACCATTCAATTATAGTTATAAGTTTAGATAAAGAGTACTTCTTATGTTTTATATTTTAAATTAATTTGAGCAGTATCTGGTGAGAGTTCGGACTATTGCACTACAATGTTTAATAAGTGGGAATTTAAAGGGATATAGAATTCGTAAGATATATAGCGGGGATAAGAATCCTCGTCAAAAGTGACATTGAGATGGCCGATCGCGGCGTTATGGTCATAGGCTAGAATATTTTTCTTGGCTAAGGGACTTAAGCCCCCCCGAAAAGAATTTGGGTCCATACAATATAATTTTCATCGCTTATCCTTACTTATTAAATTTTAAGTAGGTATAGTATATTCTCAATTTTTTTATTCTAATTTTGGGTCAAGCCCACCCCCAAACCCAAAATCCTGGATCCGCCACTGGTAGTTACCTATTCTAAGTCTAAAAGAGTTCCTCGCATTGAAAAAAGTTTCACTTTTATAAGGTGGTATTTATACTTAATGTGATAAAATCATCGGATAAAATAGAAATTTTATTTATATAACGTACTTGGGAGGTGAAGGGGCATTAACATCATAACTATATTATCAAATAATTATTGACCTGTGTGTGTCTTATATGAAGGAGGTCAAATTGTGGAGACATTTTATGTTTCCTCTGATTATCAGCCAAGATCATAATAATATATTTTATAGTAATAGTGTAATGTGTTATAGTGGAAAAACTTGTCGCCCATTAACGCCATCCCACTAACCATTTATTATTTTTGCTACAATAATATTGGTTGACACATTTTTTAAATTGTATTTTTTATAGGGGACAGAGAGGGGTATGATGAAATGGTTTGGGCGTATGGAGAGGATGGATGAAAGACGACTTACGAAAGGCATTTATCGTGCGAATGTGAATGGGAGGGTGGCAAGAGGGCGCTAGAGTACAACATAATATGCTGATCAAATAAATGATCTTCTCCGAAAAGGGCATGTCACGAGTACCATCAACCGACGAAAATGTATGAATGTGGAACAGACGAAAGAGGTGTGTCAGGATCGTAACTTGAGGAACTCAATAGTCTTTCTACCGCCATGGGACATAGACGTGACTGTGTATGTATATATCTCTTATAGCAGAGGCTGGCATACGATCAAGTTGGTCACCTGATGGGAAGTGGTATCACCGCGGCATATACACCCATGATACCGGAAGAATCATGGATGTGTTGTCGACCTTTAAGGGGAGGAATGAGATTTGGAGAAATCTCACTTACCATACGAAACACAACACAAAAAGGTGCCCCTTCATGTCGTTCTTATGTGTCATAGTGGTACCAACTCGGTCGAGCCGGACTATTCATGTTGTAAATAAAACTGTCGAAAGCGTAGCTCTACCACTACAAATTGGGAATCCAACGATATACCGGTTTTTGTTTATAGCGTGAATGAGACCCGGCTCTCTATTCTCATTACCACTGCCTCACAGAAAGTCGACGTGAAGGACGATTTGTAGGACGCCTAGTAGATACCCTCGTAACCTCGCAATGCATTTCTTTACTACCTACGATTCCTCTAGGAATTATGAATTGCGGGAGTTCACTGACGGTTGCATGTTTGCTCACCTATTTAAAAATGTAGTTGCGTTTAAATTTTGTTTTAATTTATTTGATCAAAGTGTATTAACGGGTTTTTGGATGCGAATTGCATTATATCTTGAACAATCTAAAACAGGAGTAGGTATATATAACTTTTTAGTCGAAGTCTAATTACAGAGCTTTACATAGTTTCTCGGAAAAATCTCAATAAACCATGGCTAATCAAAACAACTTTGTCGAGCGTAGATTTTTTGTATTTTTTGCAATCTAATCGACTCTTCTTTCGAACTTTTTTAGCGCTACATATTATTATGTAGTATTAGAAGTTTATGATAATTATAAATAAAAGATAAAGATTACGAGACCAGAGATCGTGGGTTTAATTCTAGTTCCCAGGGCATATCTTAGATGCTTTGATGTCGCGTTTGTGTTCGTTGTTAATTATTGCTTACTTTATCAGTGACGAAAAATATTTTAGAAACCGGCATATTTGATAATTCTCCATTTTCTTTCCCACAGGGAAAATCCCATTTACCTTTCAACCTCGGGGCAGAAATGATGGTTTTGCCGGATTCACCAGTTCACTCACAGAACGACCGCTGGATCGGGCCCTAACTACAATTCCTACACTGCTATATCGACTAAAAACTCTACGATGGTTTTTATAGCGGGTACTCTAGATTGCTGCTGTTACCACTCCTGCGCTATGCCGTTTTGTGGCCCATTTCTTAAGGGACTTTGAAGCCCTCACAATAATAACGCCCTTAGGCGTCTCCGGCATCCATCTGAGGGTCACACCTGCCCTGAGATGGATTCCCTGCTATGAGGCGGCGATCATCTTTGGCCCCAATTAGTCGCTTCTTATGATAGACATGATATGGACTGTGTACTGTGGGGGAATTATACAAAGGACCCCAGTCCACAGGCATGAGGTGCTGGCCAGTCGTCTATCTGGCGCTTCTTTCTCCTGTGGCAGCGAGTGTGATCAGCCGATCCCGATCAGACCGAACTAAATCGGAAGTTGACACCGGGAATGTGTCGGTTCATAGATGTAGGTAAAATATGTATATGATGCTGTGGAAACGTCTGTTGTATTTAATACTTTATATTCATTAGGATTATGGTTTGGTTTCAACTAAACACGAAACTGTAATAAACGTTAATTTAGCAAAGTAGAACGAATGGGTCATTGGTATTTGGAATCTTGAGTATCAGAGGCAATGTTTACTTCGGGTTCACGGTGACTGACGATGACTTGATCGAAACGGTTTTCAGTTATACATTATATTGACTTAACACCTGAAACAGTGAGCGGTAGGTACATATTGATGGAAAAATCGCTACCACTGAATTTGCAGTAAAAAAGTTTATGTATAAAAAATATAATAACAATTAGAAGATTTTTTGTAGCAATTGTTATATTATGTTAATTGTTAAAATATTAATTATTCGACATGACTGAGCATAATAAAAATGCAATAAAGCAACCAAAAGCGGCAAACGTAGTCAGTGCCGAGTAGAATCGGTATTTACTTATACAATTTTTCACGCGACCGTAAGGTGTAAATATATCACCGTGCTGGCACCCACCGCCAAGGTCCTAGGTGACCGCCACTCGGCTATTTATAACGCGTGTACGCTCAATAGGGGCTTTATAGCCTTCTTTATCACATTACGGCTATTAAACCAAGTTAATTGCAATCTTTTCTTTCAGTAATTAACACAATTCCTAGTGTCTGTTTGTTTTAGGGGTTTACAAATACCCACGAATTGTGTGAAAAACCGTACTCCCCGCGTTGGCACTGCTTACCAGTTTTACAGCTGCGGTGATTTACGACACCTTTTTGCTTTATGGGAAAACGGATTTGAAAAATATCGGAAATTTTACATTTATAATCGCCTCTATTTCGGAAAAGTTTTGTCTGAGTTACATTTAATATGTCATTACATTTTCAAATCATTACATTCCACAGAAAACAGTGCACTGGTATCATAAATGGGTTGAAAATGGGAAGGAAGGCGAAAAGACGAGTATGGTGGATTTATACCTCTAGTTTCAGCCAGGTTTACATTTACTTTTAAGATACCATTAATAGTCGGACTCTTCATTTTAAGTAATCTCAAAATTAAGACTTGACATACTTAGTTAAACCAGAAATCGATTTTATATACGTTGAAACCTTGTAAATTTAACTACATATGTTTCTGTTTACCTGTGTTACACATGGCAAACGGATAATTTAGGGATTTGGCACTTAGATACGTCATATCTTTGTTGCTCTTAGTTATTAAGGAATTGTAACTCATGTACACGCAGTGCGCATACAGGAAGCGATTTGTTCGTATACATATTTACGTAGCACTTATTGCTACTGCAAATGATCCATCCAAATAATAAATATTTATCGTTTAAACGTTTTATTGCTTGCTCGTAGTAATAAATTCATTACGGCAATTTTAATGAATACAGGGTTATTAGCAAAGACATTATTTGCGATAGGTATAGTAAGCAACTATTAATTTGTTAGCATTTGAAGATAAATTGATAATCAATATTAGCTAATTGTGTTTTCAAATATTGAGGGTTTTAAGTGTAACATGATGACATATTATTTGTATTATTTAAATGAAACAATAGTGCCATTTATTTTTAAGAGTTTAGACATATTTGATGGCGCATTGACCTTGTTTAATCACTAATGGATGATTTACATGAGACCAATCCACTGAGACAAATCAATAAGCGGAACTATTATTGAAATTTCTATTATTGTGTTTTATTATTAGCTTGAATCAAGACGAGCACGTCGTTCTCCTGATGATAAGCGCGACGCCTACCCATAAACAGAAGCAACCCAACACAGAACTTTGAATGATATGACTTTTCGAGTGGTAGAGCCACGCTGTACACTTTTGTCTACAGTATGAATGGGTCACGTCGTCCGGGTCGTTACCACTGTCTCACAGAAAACCGACGTAAAGTAGCAGCTTCCTGCTGCGTTTTGTTTGGTGAGTGAGATATCCGGAGGCCTAAATCCTCCTCCTAAATTGGGAAGGGGCCCAATCCCTTAACCATCCCTTTCCTTTAAGGTCGGCAACGCGCCCATAATTCTCTTGGTATTGTGGGCGTACATGGGCGGTGGAGATCGCTTACCATAAGGTGACCCACTTGCTCGTTTCCGACCTATGACATAAAAAAAATATAACAAAGCAGAGCATGGCATTGGACTGCGTTCATCGCCTGGAACATGATGTAGGTAGTGTAGGCTAGTACTCAGGATCTAAACTATTTTACAGGAATGACAAGTCAATACGTGTTGTGCTGTGTCGGAGGCAGGAGGGGTAGCTCTTAGGCCGGAGTCCATGCGTCGATGTACGAGTGGCGCATGGAACTTCGGCTCCGAAGAGATCGACCCCACCCGGGGGAGATGCGATTGCGGAGATTCCACACTCGACAGTCCTTGCTTCAGGAGTGGAGGCAGCTGCTGGCCAATTCCTCGGCCGGCGTAAGGACTGTCGAGGCTGTTGGCCCAGTTCTGAATGATTGGGTCGACAGGCGGCACGGGTCACTGACCTTCCGGCTGGTGCAGGTCCTCTCGGGGCACGGTTGCTTCGGGAGGTACCTGTGCCGGATAGCCGGAAGAGAGCCGACACACCAGTGTCACCACTGCAGCTGCGACGAGGACACCGCGGCGCACACTCTGGAGGAGTGCCCCGCGTGGGCAGAGCAGCGTCGCGAACTCGTTGCAGAATTGGGGGACGACCTCTCGCTACCAGCTGTGGTTAAGGCCATGGTCGAGAACGAGAGGTCGTGGAACGCGATGACCGCCTTCTGCGAAACAGTTATGTCGCGGAAGGAGGTGGCGGAGCGTGAGCGGGAAATAACATCCCAGCTCGCTATCCGCCGCCGAAGGGTCACGCGCAGGAGGATGCGGGAGGCACTCCTACCCCCCTGACAGAGGCCTGGGCGGCGGACTCGTGGAAGTCCGTCGTCCGACAGTTAAGGCCTCGAGGTGACGCGCGCGGCGTTCCCGCGCGAACCTCTCGAGCGGAGCAAAAAGGTGGGTGGATAACTCCCCCAAACACCCACCGACCGGAGAGGTCCTGTACAAGGGCCGGCGCCGTCGGGGCCGCGGAAGAGTACAATAGCGTTCCCGCAGCCCCGACCGAACAAGCGTACCCGGAGGAACACCGTTGAGTTTTAGTCCGTGGGAGTCGGACATAACCGCCCCGACTGACCACGCGGTGGGGCGGTACCCATAAAGGGTTTCCCAACGTTAAAAAAAAAAAAAAAAAGGGGTAGCTCTTCCCTAATGAATAATTCTGCTTTTGAGCCAATTTGAAGTCAAACAATTTTTTTGTTATTTTTTCATTCTGAGTGTAGTTATCGTTCAGAAACATACATACTTCTAAATGCCAGATGAAACGATAACCGATACACAGATAAAAAAGGGGGCTTAACTCACATCGCAGTAATTAATGCCAAGACTTTTTATACGGAACACCCAATGTTTCAATAACTACTAGCTAGGTTTAAATAAACCTTTTAATTCCGTCTGAAATTAATTTGCATAGCCTTTGAAGATCAAACGATAAGTCCATCTGTTGATATAGGAGATGAGAAGGGCGTAATAGTTGAGTTGCTTTTGATGTATTTTGAACACTGAATTTTCGATACACGTTGACTGAGTCTAGACTATTTTCAGCCTTGTTTATACTAATTATTCATATTATCTTAGAAAAACTCCAGGCCTCGCCAAAGACTAGGTTGCCAATAGCAACGAACTTCCCGGTGGACAGTGTTCTGCGGGCTCAAAATAAAACAATGTAAGCTTTCAGGAATAGCCGCGGTCGGAAATAGAGCGAGTGCGGTGTGCGAACGGTGACGTGTCCTTGGCGCGAGTGGCGCAGAGTCGACCACATGTGTCATTAGCGGAGAGATGCTGCCAGTAGCCATGCCGCATGCCGCGTGCCGCTCGGAAACTAGGAAAAATTTGCAAATCGCACGTTTAATCCGCTGTCGAAATTCTTATTCTGATCTTATTTTCTTAGAACTGTTTTTATGAAATAGAAATATTTATCGCCAACTAGTATTAGAACGTGATCTAACAACACCCAGAACACCAACAAAAGACTATCTTGACACTTACAAAATCTAAAGAAAGTAAAATACGTTTAGCGCGGTAGAATTCTATGAAATTTTTCGCGATACATTATACGAATTTCGTACTTTCGTATGAATATAAAAATATATACACTTTACCTTATGCACAACACCTTCAAATTACTTAATGGAAGTTACAAACTGAAATAAAAGTACTTGCATAACTCTATAAAATTAAATAAAATGTATAATAAAGCGGAGACGAATCTTTATTACATAATGAATGCAACATGAACGCGACATATGTATTAATTTATATTAATATTTATTACGTTTGTAAAAAGAAGGTTTATTACCGTGACAAGTGACAGATGGGGGCGGAATAGTCGTTTATTCCATGAGCTGAAGTTTTGAGTACTTTTGTTAGTTGGGATTTTACTTTAAAAATCAGTCTGGTGTATATGCCAACTGTTGATATATATATTAAGGTGTATTGTACGTAGGCGACCGTGACAAATTAACATAGAGGCACCTGTTGTCCATATATACCAGTGATTGTCGTAACAGTATCAAATGTTTCTCCTGCTTCGTGAAATGTATTCTCATTGTTTGGCAACGGTTGGATACGGAAAACACGCCAACATGCTACTAAATTGATGGGATTTGGAATGATTACTGGTTTTGGTCGCTACATTTAAAAATCTATATCTATACGTGTACTAATTGTATGATTATATCATGTGCCTTCAGATAAATTAAATATAACCTCATTGACGGCGGATACATATAATAAATTTGTAGAACGACGAATGAATGTTCTTTTGTTGCAATTAAATTTCAATAAAAGTTATGAGTTTTACAAGGTGGTAGGTCCCTCGTTTGCTGGCTGGGTTGGTACCACCGCTTTGTCTATTTCTGCCGCCAAGCAACCGTGTGTAAGCACTTCTGTGTTCCGGTTTGAAGGACATTGAAGCCAGTGTAATTACTGGGCATTATGAGACTTAACACCTTATGTCTCGGGGTGACGAGCGCAGTCCAGTGTTATGCAGTGCTTTGTTATTCAAAGTTCTATGTGGCGTTGCTTCTGTTTATGAGCAGGCGGGCCGCTTACCATCAGGCGAGCGACTTGCTCGTCTCGTCATTCAAGCTAATATATATATATATATATATATATATATATAATGGAACGTATAATTTGAACGAATAAAATTTTGCCATAGGTTCTGTTACATCATATCAATCTTGTAATAATTCAGTATATCCTTGACACGAATATTATTGTATTGATTGATAACCGCAATAAAAAAAATAGATTCCACCAGTAACAGGATCGCGCGTATGAAGAAGGAAGTGCGTAGATAGTGGTCAGCCAGTGACTGCGTGATCATCAAAACAAATATAAACCGTGCGCGTGCGTGTCACTGGCGCTGCCCGGAGCCCGGTGCGCGCAGCCCTGCCGCTCACGGAGAAAAGCTCAACTATTGCGTACTGTGACGTAACTGACGTAACGCCAATATGAGAATTCTTTGCAAAAACGACGCGGAAATTTTATTGACATCTTATAAACATGGCAGACATTGTGGTGATACTTATCCGTATTACTCGCGAGTCGCGGCTTGCACGTCAACATCGACGAGGGTCGAGACTACTACACGAAGTCGCATATCTTTCAGCGGCAGTCAATTCGTGGTCATGACTCACGCGCAGTCAAATTGCTCGGCTTATGAAAAACTGTTGTTTATTGCAGGTGAAGATACTTATTGAATCGTTAAACTTTGAACGGAAATAGTTGTATATACGTCAGTATTGCCTACATTTATTTTACACATCAATAAAACAATACGGTACTGCATCGGGAGCGTAATAAAAATCAGCGTCAGTCACCCGCTATATTGGAGCATAGCTGCCCACGCGGGGACCAAATGAAAATATACTCCACGATGCTAGCTGCCAAAGAAATTAAATAGAGTAGATTTTTCATTTAGACAGACATGCATGAACAATAGGTCTCGGTTACAAGGGAAGGACAGGCGTGACGCGCCGAGCGACGTGTGCGCCCGCGCCGCGCCGGGGCCGTCGTGTCGCCGGCCGCCGCTGCCGGCTCGCGCAACTGTCCACTTCACATTCTTAACGTATCCCTTAGATTACGATCAGCCACTACGAATATTTCAACCTCGCACACGTCAACGGCGCAGTTAATCTTTGATTATATCTAATTGCAACGTAAATCTTTAATTAGAGATTAGCACATCAACTGCGTAGTTACATACTTATTACATAATTTAAGACGTCTCTACTTTATTGAGTAGATAATATGGTATATTTTTTTCTTAACAAAGGCTGACAAACTGGTAAATAGGTCACTTGTCGGTAAATGATCTCCACCGCTCATGAATGTGTTGTTGACCTTAAAGGAAAAGTATTTGGATAATACAACCCATTTGAGCCTCTGAAAATTTCACTCCCGTATAAAACTGCTACTTGACGTCGGTTTTCTGTGAGACAATGGTACTTACTACTCCGGTTAAGTCGGCCCATTCATGCTGTAGATAAAACACTCACCCACTCTACCACTTAATAAATATAAATAATTATATCCAACAGTTATTCATATAGTCCTGGACCAGTCTTGTGTCGTGTGCATCAGGAACTACGAGAGACTTTTGGTCTCATAAAATCCAGACCCGAATAATATTTGACTCGGTGCGAGATCGAATCCGCGGCTTCTTATTTCACTGCCATGCTGTCTATTGCGTTACGGAGGCTAACAACTTAGCAACGTTCATTGCAGATAATATTTATATATACATACGTACCAAATATTCGGTAAAGGAAGACACGTTTTCTCTGGAACATCAGCGGAACATCTGTGTTTTTGCGGAAACGTTGGTCGACTTAATGTGTTGAATTCCACAGTGTGACCCATTTACCGGACACCAGAATGTGCGCTATGCGCGGAAAACTAAGATGCTAATTTATTTTCCATCTACGTTAAATAAGAATAAGGTTTAATTTTGTATGGATGTAGTAATTCAGGAATTTTCTTTAGGTAAGTATAACATAATTATGCAAATATAAAAATATAGCTGAAAATATTGAAACGTTCTCACATAATTAATACTAACATAATATTCTATCTGTGAAAACTTTTGAATGGCTTTTTTATAGTTATATCTCTACTAGCTCCTGCTCGCGGCTCCGCGTGATTCGCCTTTTCCAGGATAAAAAGTAGCCTATGTCCTAATCCAGGTCATGGTCTACCTGTATGCCAAATTTCATCTAAGACCATTCGCCTGTTAGACGTGATTGACTAACAAACATACAAATTGATAAACTCACAAACATCCAAACAGTCACATTTATAATAGTAGTAAGATAGTAGGATAACATTGCATGTATGCTAGCTGTAAGATTCCGAATACGATAAAATAAAATATGGTTAAAATTGAAGAGGTTCGACGTTAAACATCTCTAATGTTTGTAAATACAGCTGATAGAGTGTCGACTAAAATGACCTTTGAAAGCATCTACTAATAACCCGACCGATAAATACCACCAACGACTATTAGCGCTGAATCATACGGCTCACCTATGATGATGACATTCAATTTGGATAAAGCCATAAATTTAATCATTGGAACATAGAAGTAAATTACTGAACGTCAGTTATCTGCATAAATAAAATGAATGGCTAAAGTTGTTAAGCGCAAAGCTCGAGAACGGCTGGCCGATTTTTATGTTTTTTTTGTGTGTGTTTAAGTGGGTCCTTAAATGGGATGGTTAAAAAATATTCAGAATTGGATCCGGCAGGACTTTTTTTCAACATTCACACACATAGTCCTGACCCAACACTAGTATCGTGGGTATCACCACGAGGGACTTGGTCCCACAACACCTAGACCCGAGACAAGCATTTGTGGATCACACAAACATTTGTGTCGGTGCGGGAATGGAACCCACGACCTCTCACTTCCCAGCCGGCTAATAACCCACTACGCCACAGAGGTGGTTCTAAATATCAATTATATATTGCGGGTGAAACCGCCCGGGACAGCTAGTGCTGAAATACTATAGGCACTGAAAGGCATTTAAAATTAATCAATTTGGTAGAACCGTATATTATTAGCGTAAGTTTATTAAGTACTACTTTCTTTGTTCTCACATTCTCCAGCAGATTACAATCAAATTTAACGTAGTGTGGTAAGAAGCGGAAACAGTAAAATCCAATGAAACAGATTATCCCGCATTCATAACGCCTGCCATAACATATTTACGGCTTTCATTACTGATACGAAAAGCATGCTCAGCTTTGATATTTTCCGTCTTTATATTAAATTATGTATGAAATTCGTGGGCGGGGTTAATAATTACGGTGCAGCAATAAATAAACCGCACATTGTTAACAATTTCACGTGGTTTCAGCAATTTACAATGTTTTTAACGATAGCTGCAGTGAATTTATGACTAGTTATATTGTTGTTGGAAGAATGGGCGGAGACTGGACGCTCTATTCCGGCTCCTCAGCCGTGACGACTACCACTAAACGATTTCACTTAGTAGCACATAAAACCTAGCAATTGTTCATTGATGCTGGATAAGTCTTACTAATTGCTTATTTAAGTCAATTTAAGACAGCTGAATTAATATTACGTTGTTAGGGCGTAATTATACGCAAATACGCTTTATGTCTTTTACGACCTAAAAGTATTTTTTTGTATTTTACCCGTATTCGTTTTATAACAGACTTACAGTTCATAATATATCTTATGGAAAAGATTATATAAACCCGCAATCACTATAGTAACTATAGGAACAATTACATTTAATTCTACTCATTACTTTCTATTGTAAGTCTTGTGATCAATGTCTGAAGGATTATGGATGGGTTGCCAACCTTAAGGGGGTAAATGTAGATGTAAATGGAGTATTGGTCTTATTTTGGCCTTCGGGAATCTCGCCGACCGTATGAACAGCAGGAAGCCCCTTCACGTCGGTATTCTGTGAGACAGTGACACTACCCTGATAGAGCCGACCTTCGATAAAATATAGGAGCCGGCCCATTCATACGATAGGAAAAAATGTCTACAGCTTGGCTTTACCACTTAGTAAAAACTTTTCACTGCGTTGCATTCCTTTTTATTCCTGTATAAATTTCATCCATCATCCAAAACTAGACTACCGAGAACTTCACTAAATGTTAGCTTGGGCCAAAATCTAATATTATGCCAGGTTTGCAAACAGATTGCCAAAACTGTTAGTAATTTATATATCATAAAATAAATATTTTATCTACATGTCAGGATCGCTTCACAGAGCACTAAGAATGTGATGAAATGCATTCTACACGTAAAACATTTACGGGATACCTAGCCATAATAATTTTATGAAGTTGAAACTGACGAAAACTTTGAATACAAATAATACTCGTATGTATGTTGCAAACAGATGTCTTTGCATCGTTTGCCCGGACACTTAAACCTGGGACGTCCTGGTGAAGTATTGAAGGTCATTAAAGACGCGGCTGGCTTTTTGGACAATCTTAAATGCAATAAATATGACAATTTTGTACGAGAAATAGTTACACGAGAATAATAAATAATATTTGCCATATTTCGTCTGACTTTTATATCATTAGCTATAGCCAAATCTATTTTAAATACTTGGACCATTCAATTTGTATTAAAATTGCAACGTTGTATCGAGTGTGGTCACCGTTTCGGTTACTCATTGTTAGTAACAGTTCTAGTTGCGCAGTTTAGAAAGTTTTTGAAAACGTTTCTTGCGACAATTGTTCGATAACATTAAATAACGTCATCAGTGATGTTTCGTAATAAGCGTTTTTGTATTGTTATTTGATTTCACCCATATGTTTTTCTTTTGTGTTTTCCCGCCAATCCAGATTATTTTTATCTTATCATCGAAGGTCGATGATTGTAGTTTCACTCAGTGGCGGTTTAAGCCCATTGGAGGCCCGGGGCTCGGCGAAGAGCGGCTCTATGAATTGAAATAACTTATCGCTCTATGGACATGCAGCAGTATTTCAGCAACAAGTTTCATTCGAACAAATGATGTAAATCAGTAAATTTTGAACTTAATGTTCGCATAACGTATATCTTGTGAAAGCTTTCGGATGACCATTGTAACATTTTGTGAAAAGCTCTCATCCCTTGATGTCGTATATTATCTTAAAATGGCAAATTATTTATATACATTTTGTTGTAATTATTATACATTTGCTTTAATCCATTACAAATATACCAGGAAATATCTGGTCGGTTGGCGGAGTTGCAGTAAGTTGTAAATCAACATAAATTACGCGTGTCATAATGTTGGCCCGTCCTATTCCTGCCGAGACGTTTGCGTACACTGCACCGAATCGCGAAATATGCGACTAAGTGAAGACTTATTTATTAATTTTCAACTTGTTATGACCGAATAATTCAAATACAATATAACATCTAACAGTAACTAAAGTTACTGTTAAAACAATGAGACTTAACAACTTACATCTCGGGGTAACGAACGCAGTCCAATGCCATGCAGTGCTTTGTAATTCAAAGTTCTGTATGGTGTTGCTTCTGTTTATAGGCAGGCGTGACACTTACTATCAGGCGAGCGACCTGCTCGTTTCGTAATTCAAACCAATAAAAATAATAATAATATGTAAGCTAGTTATAACAGGTTATAACATGACAAAAAATCTAAGGTATCCTATAAAAAACTTTTAAGGTCATTCAAATGTGAAGGTTATGTTTGATGTGTCTGTAGGTCGTAAGAATCTTATTAAACTTAAAATAAATTTATATTTTTGACTGCCTCGGTGGCGCTGCGTAAGTGGTACGACTGTGTGCTGAGGTCTCGAGTTCGATCCTCGGATCGGGTAAAAAGTGATATTGGGATTACTTTACGAAACTTACTTTTGTATTATGAAATGCTCAGTATCGGCCTGGAGTCTGGAACTGTGCTCAGTATGGACGACAGGCTCGCCGCCATTGTATAATTGAGCAGAAATAAGCTCGGCGATGACAGGCGTGATTACGTTTGTATTTTTACCATAAAAGCTGACTTACCAAGAAAAGACAAGAAGAAAGAGAAGTTAATTTTTTTTTTAACAAAAATGTTAGTATAGAGTTTGTTACCGTTTCTTCTTGGCAACACACAAGTCACAACATTCCGAATCAGTAGTAGTCTGACTGTTCCTAACGGAATACCTACATACCATACAGTGGCGGCACCGTACCATATCATTTACACGTTCCTTTTGCTTGGCGTTACCCGGCTTAATGCCAGAGTCCGCCTTCATGTACCATAGATGTGATAGTATTTGGTACTATGTGGGGCGACCCGTTGTCCGACCGCCACAACCCGCAGCACTAATCAAGTTACGTCATTGCCTCAGCAGAGTGTACCACGTGGAGGTAAGGTTGGTGGTCCACTTAGACTCCGCTCACTAAGTTCCGTAGCTAAATACTGTCAACTACGTGTGATTTGCTGTATCTGCTTTATTGTTGAAAGAGCCGTGATGAACTCTTAGAACAATAATATTTCTATAGTCGAAACTAGTGTATTAGAACTTTATTGTAAATTTGACCATCCGCGTCGTTATACATACGTCGTAATATCCGACATATTATTTGTCTGAAGGTTACTAAAACTTATCTCAAAAAGTTTGCTTTACGAAATTCGTACTAGATTTTCAGTCATTTAAAATAATACTTTAGAGTGGCATGACTTCATAGTAGTTTCAAAACTTTCAGGAACGCTCAGCTTAGCAGCTCAGATACTTTATTTATACACTCGAAGACATGCTTAATAGTTTTTTTTATCTAGTAGTAGTTTTTGTAGTATCTACCTAAGTGAACTCTTATGTATTAAAAATACCTGATTCTTAGTGTGGGGTCATGACGACAGGTCAACCCTATTTGTGTGACTGTTGAGTGTATAATAATTTATTTTATTTCGAGCTACAAAATTTATTAGTTTGGACACTTGGGCTGAAATGACAATTTTATTACCCGATAAAAAGCGTTATGTTTTATTTATTTCATAACATAAGCACGGATCGTTACAATTTCCTTTGTGTTTAAATGTAGTGGCTATATTAGCTACTGACACATTATGTGAGAAAATATGAGGTCGCGTTTTTAGATAATCCGCACGTTATTTACTCTCGACAAAACACGTGAACATATTTTTAGTTTCAAAAATAACGGCTTTCACCTAGCAACTTACATTATTGAATACAATCTTGTAATACAAAATGAATAGAACAATTAATGTGTTTCTATTCGAGTTTTCTTAATAGTATAATTAATAGCATTTGAGATACCTTACGAAAATGTAACGCGTTTAATAATAGCAAACATATAAAATTCATGTTCTGGCGACCTGTTGCTCAGAAGGCGGGTTACGATAACGAAACACGGCACGATGATAAGTCGCGGGTTCGATGCTCGCAATAGAATAAATGTTTATGTTATTCGCATTATGTTACATTACGACAATTTATACATATATATATTTATGCCAATAATTATATTATATTACGCCAATATTATTGCATTTTCATTACGATCAGTTTTGAACAAACAAAATAACAATAATATAAGCTCTCGCTCATATCTCTGAGTGCAATCCAGTAGCAGGCAGTAATTCATAATATGAATTTATGATTGGTGATGTTTCTGTTTATGGCAATGTGTGATGCTGACCATAAGGCAAACCACCTGCTCTTCTCGTCATTCTTTTTTTTCTGCCTTGTGTTATCTCAGTTTAGTGCCAAGGTCCACTTCTCTACTAAGACGCCTCCATTTTGCCCGATCATGAGCATCCTCCGTAATAAGCCCATTGGCTCTCATAGCTCCCTCTAATACATCAAGTCAACGCCTATTGGGCCTTCCGTCGTCATTGACGCTGATAAAAAAACAAAGGCAAGTGTTTAGATGTGCCACTAGAACTTAGATGTTCAACTGATTATGGTGATCTCTTACCATCAGGTGAACCTCTAGCCCGTTTGCCCCCTCACTCATAAAAAAAAAACTATGGCACTCTAGTTCGCTAAACTTATTTCCTGTCCCATGATGATAAGTGGCAAGCCTATCGCCATATCGGGTACACATTGCGATTCGACAATGACCAATTATTTATTTTTAAACGACTTCTAAAAAAAAGGAGGTTATCAATTCGACTGTTTTATTTTTAAAATGTTTGTTACCTCTGAACTTACGACTGGGTGAACCGATTTCGATGATTCCTTTTTTATTGGCAAGGATTTACTCCAAGGGTAGTTTGATGAGAGTTTTCGTGAATTAAAAATAAAACAAAGAGACGATGTAAGTAGCATGAATACATCGATTGCAAACTAAAAAAAGTATTTGTTAGTCATATTTACGAACACAATATATTTTCCAAATTACGAATTTACGTCAAAGATATCTTGTATGAAATTATTTTGTGTTTGTTACAGACTTATTTTGTTGGATCCCCCATTTACCGTAAGACTGTGTGTAAGTGCTATTTTTCATCGTATATAGAGTAGATAGAGTGCACTAATGATACATAATAGTGACATTTAAAATGGAAATTTTAAAATATAATATCAATAGTTTTTGTTAAATAAAGCTTTTAACATCGTATAATGAATGTTTAGTCTATTCTATTGTTTGGGCGCCGAAGAAAAATTGCTACACATTATTTATTCCGCGAGTCAAAAGAGCTGTGGATAGACGAGCCAGATTACAAAATATACATTAGAGATGTTCCTACGGTGTACTGTATCGACTAGCAGTACGGTCAATAACGGCTGTTTTTTTGCTCAGTTTTTTTATTAGCTATAAATTTTTTTAATACATTTTTCCTACATTTTATTACAATGTATGGAAATTTGCTACGTAAGATTTTTCATTAAAATCATTTACATTCACATTACTATTGTAAAATCCGCGTACGGAATAACATCGACAATAATAAATCCAATGCTTATTAATGGTCTTATTATTGCTAAGCGAATTATTTTTGTTTCTGGGAGTGGTATGGACTGTAGAGACGAATGTCGCAGGTTCAAAAGCAGTCCCATGCACCTCTGGCTTTACTAAGTTATGTGTATATTCATTGTTAATTAGGTATAGCTTGCTTTAACAGTGAAGGAAACATCTTAGGAATCCTGCATACCTGCCAACCGGCATTAGGCCAGCGTGGTGGGCTAAAGCCTAACCCCTCTCATCCAGTAGAGGAGGTCCGTGCCCAGCAGTGGGAGATGTATAATACAGGGCTACTATTGTTAATCCTTATTTAAAAAGAAGGTGTATAAAGTATTGTTAGCAGCACTGTATCAAAACACGTACAACAGTGCGTCACCAAGTCTGTCGTAGAGTGTACGGTGCACGGTGTTTATAGTAAACTCAGCCATTCTGGAGGAAAGCAAAATTTGACTCTGACGCATTGACGCATGTCACACTTCTACAACTTAACCTTCTTTACAGTAGGTTAAAATAGATGACACATTCAACTAAAACAGTTACAAGAGATAATGAAAATCACCTCGGAGAAAACTGTTGTACGGTATTTTAAACGGTAGGTGGCGTCACTATTATGCCGCAAAACCTACCGTTCTGTGTTACGAAATAGTGGTACTCATTACACCTCGATTTACAAATTGTAGTATTTTTGACACATCTAAGATATTTTATTTAAATTGTTAAATTAATTAGCCATTTCATTTATATATATCTATCGATCACTTGTTGATCTCTAATGTGTTATACAATATACTACCTTTTTAAAAATAAGTATTATGTGTAATGCAAGGAACAGGAAGTTTTCATTTTTAATATTGGTTGTAAATATATTATAATATGATAATTTATTACTTGGTAGTTCTACCAGTGCTAGTGGGTTGTGCATCTGCTTAACGTTACTTTTGGCCTTCATTTTGTTATGTAGATTTTGGGATAAAATTCGAAGCGATACCTACAATTTTTTTTATTGCCTCGATAGACAACCAGGCGGCCCATCTGATGGTAAGTGGTTAACGCCGCCCATGGACCTCAGCAATGCCAGAGCACAGCCAAGCCGCTGCCTAGTTTTCTGCAACGGTCAATGACTTCAATGTATACTACTCGATCGGCTGCGCGGACCATAGAAATTGAACCCACTAAGTTACGGTCAATTCACCGTAACTCAATATTACCATCTCGCTTACTCTCAATTAGAAACCTTATCGCGCTCCCTGTTTGTGTGCTGTCAAACTCCTGCGATATATGACGCAATTTTACTTCTAAGCAGCTCGTCTAGTAGTATACATTAAGTCTTTAGCATTAGTATTGATTTTCTTGTGCACCTGACCATATAGACGTGCGCGTACCTACTCAAAATTAAACAAGACATCTGCAGATAATAAAGAAAAAAACACTGCTGAGGTAGAAATATATATTTTATTGCTTACAATGATTTATGAAATAACTAAGTGGCATATGTGTAACGCATATTACGCGATATAGCTACCAAAATGGCGTAATACTTATAGCTATCAACATAATAGAAATTTAAGTACACTCAAGATATCGACTTTACTTTCTTGTGTATGAAATACAACATTAGTCCTCCGGTGATGAGAGCACTACTCCTGGAACAAAAAACACATTTAAAGACTTAAAACTAATCATTACTTTTTTACAAATCTTTTATTTCTACCTGGCTTTATCACTGTTTAAAACCAGGGTCCGCCTTCTCGTAGAATAGATTTGGCGGTATTTGGGATAATATGGGATAACCCGCCGTCTAACCCCTATACTCCGCAACGGGAATCTAGTTTCGGCATTCGGCGTCCGTTAATCAGCAAAGTGTAGCACATGCAGGACGTTGGCTTTGGGCCTGAGATGTTGGTGGCCCACTTATGGCCGTTCCCTATATTCTGTATATCGACAGATTTGCTTACTATCAATAGTGTTTTGACAGATCTTCCATACAAAATTTGTCAAAATGTTACTGTCAGTAAGCAAATTTGTTGATAGACAGAATATTGGGAACGGCCATTACATTCCACTCTACCAATAAACGCTAGTAATCAATAATTTTGTTAATCACTGTTTTGTCGCTTTCTTCCTCACGTCAAATTATGTAAGAAAAATTCGAAAAGTTCGTAAATTATGGAAGTAGACATGTAACAAAATTTTATCAATATCGTATCCATTTGGGGTCTTCGCGATGGTCTACAACAGGGATCACTAATTAGGTAGTTTTATTGGGAGTCCGGTTGGTAGGTTCGGTACATATTAGCTTGCGCAGACGCGGCCATAAAATATGTTTGTAGGTACTTCATTAAGAATGATCTGCATGAATCATCGTACAAATTCAATTACAATATATTGCGTCAGTGTGAGAGATGTTATTTATTGAAGGTTTTGAACGCAGTGAACCTTCTGTACGTAGTACTATAAGATTATTCTTTTTTTTTAATGTTATAAGCCGACAAACGAGCGAGTGGGTCACCTGATGGTAAGTGATCTCCACCGCCCATGTACGCCCAAAATACCAAAAGAATTATAGGTGCGTTGCTGACCATAAAGGAAAGCGATATTAAGGGATTGGAAAGGGGCGGGGGTTTGGGCCTCCGGGTATCTCACTCATCGTACGAAACGGAGCAGTAAGCTGCTACTTTACGCCGGTTTTTTGTGAGACAGTGGTAACGACCCGGACGAGCCGGCCCATACACGCTGTAGACAAAACTGTCTACAGCGTGGCTCTACCACTCAAAAAATGTTCTACGTTGAATGGTTAGTGGCCAATCTAGTGTCAAAGTTTTCAAGCTGCCCGAAGGCCTCCGACTTGGTTTAACGACTATTGTCAGTTGATAACCAACCGGAACCGAGTTGTTACGTACTGTCCGAAGCACGGAGACGTTCAGTTGAAACAACACTAACAGCCATTATAAATAAACGACCTTAGTTTGGTTCGATCTTGAGATTACCTTGAGATTGGTTATTGATAACCAACCAATCAAATTAAGTAATTTATATGCGTGACCATTAAACTGTATTCTGATTGGACCATTTGTACAATTTATATGCAGAATCAAACTACGATCGGTTATTGAAAATGGCCGTAAACGGTCACCTATTCATAGACTGACAGCGCCAGGGTTTGCTTAACTCAAAGCAGACATGTGCCATTTTGCAATTGGCGATTTATATGTGGAGGTAGTTAGCGGGATTCTAGGGTAGGTTCACATGATTCTGGTTGTTTCGTTCACGGACTTGGTAAAGGAAGATATGAGAACCAATTGTAGATTTTTGAGTGGTAGAGCCACGCTGTAGACACTTACCTCCTTACTTACCGAGGACGTTCCTGATCGAGTGCTATGGAAACGTCTGAATTAATGAAGACGAATCTTGGCAAGAAAACTACATAACGCAAGGCAGAAACAAAGGTTACGCGTCTCATAAACTCTTTTATTTTTCTACACTGCATTCTTTATTCAAAAAACAAAGGCAGCAAACATGCAGTAACGCTGTTTTATTAACTAGATTTTATTCAGTGCTATCGAACGTAATAAACATCAAGGCAATTTATATCGAGTTGTGAACGTTAGTCGGATGCTCTTTACATTTCTCGCATATTTATATATTTCATTTTGAATATAAAATGGTTGGGAATTTATTTAACAGTAGGTGTTGACATCATATATAGATCGCGTCATCGCTACGCACAAGTGTCGATCGGACAGTTGTTACGTGTGTGTACTGTACGCGGTATTCGGTTGTAAGGTTTTGGTGAGTGGTAGAGCCACGCTGTAGACACTTTTGTCTACAGCATGAATGGGCCGGCTCATTTACCACTGTCTCATAGAAAACCGTACGCTACGTAAAGTAGCAGCTTGTTGCTGCGTTTCGTACGGTGAGTGAGATATCTGGAGGCCCAAATCCCCATCCCCTTCCCAATCCCTTAATTATCCCTTTCTTTTAAGGTCGGCAACGCACCCATAATTCTTTTGGTGTTGTGGACGTATATGGGCGGTGGAGATCACTTACCATCAGGTGACCCACTTGCTCGTTTGCTGGCCTATGTAACATTAAGAAAAAAATTGATACGTACCAGAGAGCGACGCGTACCGCCATCGTGTGTCTGTACACGCTGTACGTCGATATCTTGTACTCGCTGTCGTTCTTGAATCTCTTTAGGATTTTTTCTACACTAGAAATAAAAATTTATTGACTTTTTAACCGACTTCAAAAAAGGAGGATAAGGATAGAGATTAGCTGCGATGTGGTCCCATATAAATTTGGTTAAGATCTGATGACGGAGTACGGAGAAAGAAAAAATAACTCCTCAACAGACAACAGTACACTCGTCACGATTGTGTTATTGTATTGGAATTTACATGCTATTGCTTGAAGTCGGTTTCTAAGTTTTGTTAAACGTTATTTATAATACAACTCAATTACGAGAGGAACAAGTCGCTCGTTTGCTTGTAAGCGCTGCGCCTGCTCATAAACAATAGCAACACCCCACTCACAACTTTTAATGACAAAGCACTGCATGACACTGCACTGAGCAGTAATTGCATTGCCTTCAATGTCCTTCAAACCGAAACACAATAGTGCTTGCACACTAATGCTTGGCGGAACTCTCATTATGCTTTAGATTTATGCACTAAAGAGAATGCATCCTTCATTTTATAGAAGCTTCAATTGTCGGTAAACCTTTTAGGTATTTTTCACTGCCTCAGTAGTGTAGTTGAAATGCATAGGCGGTAGGGTAGGGTTCGAACCCCAGGTAAGGTAAAAGTGATATTGGGTTTTTCTATCACAAAATGCTTAATACTAGCTTGGGGTCCGGAATTTGTGCCCGGTATAGCGGTACGCTCGCCCCCTATCACATCATGGGAGGGAATGAAGCTCGGCGATATGTGGGTGTACTAGTTACACCTCTGCCTACCGCTTCGGGGAATAAAGACGTGAGTGCATATGTATGTATTTTTTTTCAGGACAGTAGTATTTCTTACGTTTTATCGGAGTTAGCGGCTATTAGAGCTGTACGGTAGCCGTGCGGTTTCACATCTATGGAACCGAAGCTCGCGAGTATAGACGCCACCTGCAAGATAACATGCATATGACATTAACGGTCAAACAATGACGATGCCATTGTATATCTATATATACGACATACGACACAAACCGACCGAGTCTAATGAAACATATCGAGCGACGACACACACTGGGATTAATTATATATATCTCGACCTTAAATCAACCTTGGCAGTGACATGAAAAATGAGCCTTTACACATCGAAGAAATCAAACACCGGCCGATGGGGACATTTTGTAGGAAAAACGCCGGCACGGTGTAAAAATAAAATTTTTCCGCGTGTGACACTCGGGCATTATCAATCTGTTTTAACTGGCAACGGGAAATATGTGCACGTCGCGTGAATTATGCGCGTGTGGGTGTTACGACGTGCGTGTGCGTGTCGCCGACCTGGCGTACTGCCAACACACTGCGCGGACACCCGACACTGTGTCACACCGTGGCACATCGTGTCACACAGTGCCGCCATCGCGACACAATAGAGCGACACAGAGCCGCTCGCGCACGCAGCTGGAACACGCGTCACCCGCACTACACTTCACCGGCCAAAGTGACAATTATTACTACCATAACTGTTCTTTAACGTATGAGCGCTAATTTTGGCTCCCAGGATCGAGACGCAGACGGGCCCGAGTTAGTTCGGTTGAGCTGAACCGGATCCTATTTTAATTTGATTTTTAAACGGCCGTCCCATTGCATAAATTACCGATCTTCTAGCGCTATTCGCCTATACGAGAACTCCGATAATTTAGCGAGTTGAAATTATTTTACGTACAACTGTCATGCGATTTGAAAATGACCGGGACTGATGCTCGACCTCGACGTCAGCCTTGAAGTCGTGGTCTGTCCATCAAGCCGTATAATATGATGTGGCTGTATACAAAAAGATATGACAGTTTTAGACGCAGACTGACACCTAACAGATGTTCGCGAAACATGTGTGCAGATATTAAAATTTCCCTGTTAAAATCTGGCTACGAGTCTTTGCATAAAGTTGCTAATTTATTGTAGGTTTAAACTTTTTAAAAGATGTGCTTTTGTCTTGTTTGAGGTCATTTGCGAAGGAGTTTAGTGTTTGTTGTATTTATATATCGTAACAAGAGTATTGCCTTGTCGACGTTAATGGGTCGTTGTTGGAGCGTCCTGATGTGCAACCACGCGGGCCGGTGAGGCGTCGGGTCACTGTCCGACACGTTCTGAAACCAAAACATCTGCCCATTACACAACCGATTACAGATCTCGTAATGCTAAAATATTACTCGATATACCACTGTTAAAACAAACATATTGTTATTCAACATCATTACAGTCTTAACAACGCTCAAAATAAAAAAGATTCGCTTACGTGCCAAAACTTCGGCATATTTTTTTCCCAATTTGTACTTTTAGCAATTTGGTTAACAAACATTTTGGCAATAAACATATCAAATGAAAAGAAAGTTATGACCATTTGGCAACCGGCAACACACATTACATAGTAGGTAAAAAAAACAAAAACATGTAATGTGACATGTTGTTAAGGTTTAACGTACCTAATATATAAAAATACAAGTTGAAATGTTATTACTCAGCGCTGCTTGCCAAAAGACCCTCCTTAGGGTAGTTGACACGATTTTTTAATTATTTAAATCAATAAGATAACAACACCTATTACAGAAAGAATTTTATAAATCCGTCCAAAAATAAATAAGTTAGAAGCCGTCCAAATCTGATGGAAGGGGTAATTGTTCAATAATAGATGAAGCAAACCTTGACGTCATCAAGTCAAGATTGGACGTTTGTAGATCTATCACACCTTAACGGCTGAATGCATTTGGATAAAATTTGGCATACAGGTAGACGAAGCCATGAATTAGGCTAATTTTAACCCCTATAAACGACATTAAAGCGGGCGGATCCGCCGGTAACAGCTAGTGATGTATACAATTCAACATAGGAAACTACCCAATTATTTTGAGATTTTGTTTTAATCAGCCCTGTGTGGGGAACTATGCTACTTACGGGGAAGGGTCTCCTCTGAGAATGAGAGAGTTTAAAAAACACCACTCTGACCCAAAGACTTTAATGTATACTACTAGACAAGCTGCGCGGTACATAGAAGTTGTATCACTAAGTTGCGGTCAATTGACCGTAACTCAATATTACCATCTCGCTCACTCTCAACTAGAACCCCTATAGCGCTCCTTGTTTCTGAGCTTTCGAACTCCCGTGTGATGTGACGCAATTTAACTTCTTAACAGCCCGTCTAGTAGTCTATACATTAAAGTTTTTGCTCTGACCCAGATACATACTTTAGAAATTGTTATGGAGAATTTTCAGATTTCCTCAGGATGTTTTTGTTTCACCGTTAAAGCATGCGATAATAGGGTAGTAGACTACATTTTTTTTATTATTTACATCAATAAGTTACGTTACTCAAAATCGATTGCAGAAAGAATTTTATAAATCGGACCAAAAATAAATTAGTTAGTAGCCATTCAAATCCTGTAGAAGGGGTAATTGTCAAATGACAGACGACGCAAACTTTGACGTCACTGTGTAAAATGTTCATTATGGTGCACGCGTGCGAGCGAGATAGTGAGATATCCCTACTACGCACCCACTTTTCCTCATACCAACATTTAAAGTCATAACTGCGGGCACATTTCTCAACCAATTTTGATTGTGTTTTAATAAAAAGGTTTCTTTTGCGTATCATTTTCTGTTGCTTATAAAATAATGTATAAAATTCAATATAGGAAACTACCCTATTAACATGAATAGATGCATAATTAGAAAAGTCAAGAGGTGCATGCTTTTAGGATTAAGAAGATGCGACTTTCGTCTCGGCAATCCGTACCTATCCTGATAGATAGATAGATAACTCTTTATTGTACACCAACAATAAAATTATACACTATGAACCTTACAACTAAATTGTTACAAAAGGTGGTCTTACCGCTAAAAGCTATCTTTACCAAACAACCTGGACAACAATCCTGTTGAGCTATCGGCGATTTATGTGCTTGTTTTATTTTGAGAATTGTTCAAGCTAACATCTATAAACCGAGGATACATGATATCAAGTATTTCGAAAGGGAAATCCTAGTACTTTCAGACAGTCGACATAATTCTGCTGACCGTCGAGGGGCGCAATGTCTCTTAACGGTCCACATTACATTCGGATTTAACTATAGGTACTTAACATCAGGTTCAGTCATCGAAATAAGATGACAAGAAACGTAACTCAAGCAAACAAATTACCCCACCAAAACTCTGTGCAAGGGGGCGGGGCTGTAAAAGTTTGTGCAGCTCGTTCATTCATCAATTCATGAAAAATGATTCATGATCTCTAGTTGACACTTAATACGTCAAATTTTTTGGCCCGGTGAAGAACGTCGTATCTCGATTTAGAAATTTAATATTACAAATTAACTTTTATGAAATAAAGTTGATTTTGAAGGTTCATAAATTTTTATTGTGTGTATGAGGGTTACGTGTTATTTTACCTTTGCATGTGTTCATGCAGTGATAGCTCAGGTGGGAGTGGTATGGACTGTCGAGACGAAAGCCGCAGGTTCGAAACCAGCCCCAAGAGCATACACCTCTGACTTTTCTAAGTTACGTGTATATTAATTGTTAATTATCACTTGCTTTAACGGTGAAGGAAACATCGTGAGGAAACCTACATACCTAAGAAGTTCTCCATAAGAATTTCGAAGGTATGTCAAGTCTACCAACCCGCATTAGGCCAGCGTGGTGGACTACGGCCTAACCCCTCTCATTCAGTAGAGGAGGCCCGTGCCCAGCAGTGGGACATGTATAATACAGGGCTAGTATTAGTATTAATGTGTTACTTACACATGGGAGCCGTATTTTTTGGCAGATTCATATGAGAGTTATCGTTCTAGTTATCTTATTTCGATGGGTTTAGTATAGACACTTTGCCGTGTAAGACGTCAGGTTAAAAAAAGTCATTGCGAGAGATCTCTGGCGACTAATGAGTATTAAAACTAATCCGCATTTTGTCACTTTCTTAAAAAAGTATAGGAGATTTATCTCTTTTGTGTTTTAAAACTTACCGAGTTGAAACATTGATTGCAATAAGTTTATAAATAATACGTAAAATCAACATAAAAAGTCATAAACAACATTGACTTCTTACATGAACGATAGTAGAAGCATTTCCAGACTGGACGCCGGTCAACTGAAACTGAACCCCCTCCAAAAATACCTCTACTCTACTATCGTAATTATTTTATAGCAGGGGCCGGAAAACGAGCAAGTGGGTCACCTGATAGTAAGTAAGCTCCATCGTCCATAAACATCCACAATAAATACAATACAATTACCGTTTCTTTAGTAGTCTACATAGCAATCCCATATATCGATATTTTTCTGGATATACCGATAACGTTTTTTTTATATAGTGATAAGATACAGCGATACACCTTTGTATTTTCGACATGCCTATGTTGTAGTACATAAAAGTAGAGCATATACATATTTTCAATACTCCAGGGACGTGATGATATTTTTCGAGTCCTGGGAATACAAAAAATCTGGGAAATAAATAAAACCCTACTCACCATATATTCGACAGCGCCTCGTATAATATTAATTTTGTTGCAGTATGGCGCTAGCGCGGCGAGTTTCTCCGCGGGTCCTACAGTTCGATACTTGCCGGAGTTCTCAGACGCAGCCCAGTGCCCGAATCTAATGAATATACAACCTGCCGAACGAGTTAGTATTTAATACATACATACGCATTCACGCCTGTATTCCCCGAAGGGGTAGGCAGAGGTGTAACCAGTACACCCACATTTCGCCAAACGTATCTCCGTCCCATGATGTGATAGGGGGCGATCCTACCGCCATACCGGGCACAATTCCAGACTCCGGGCTGATACTGAGCATTTTGAAAATAGAAAAACCCAATACCACTTTACCCGACCCGGGGATCGAACCCAAGACCTCAACGTTGGGCTCAATCGTAACGCGTACGCATTACAACTGCGCCACCGAGGCAGTCATATATGTGTCTCTCGGCTGTTTGTAAACGACGCCGCGACGCCTGCTCATAAATAATAGCAAAACCACTTCAAACTTTGAATTAAAATGTATTACACTGCACTGCGCTCGTCACCAAGGGACGTCAGATGTTGTATCACAATGCTCAGTAATTTTACCGACTTCAATGCCCTTTAAATGTGAAGTCAGTGCTTACACATTGCGGCCTACCGGCAAAAATAGACATAACGGTGGTGCTAGCCCAGATGGACTATTGCATATGAGAGACCTAACACATAGTTAAGATTTACTTCTTGTTTGTTACTTTTATAAATAAATAAATACACCCAACAAGTGACACACATAGTCCTGACCCCACATTAGGTTAAATTATGTCATGAGTATTAGGAACTACGAGGGACTTCCGGTTCCACAGCACCCAGACCCGAAACCGATATTTGTGGATCATACAAACATTTGTCTCAGTGTGGGAATCGAACCGACAGCCTCTCGTTTTACAGCCGGCTACTCCCCCTCTGTGCCACGGATCTGTGATCTATGTATTTGTCAAAATATATTCCTAAATCTAGTTTAAGGCATTTTCATCGAGGCAAAGATATTTGAATACCTGTACAGTAAGAGTCCCAGCCTGCCTCGTGATAAGTCTGCCTCACGTTGAACGGCGTATTTAATCTTATAAAGTTTAGGCCATTTTGTAGTTTCTTACACTTTCCTTCTGAGAAGAATTCGTATAAACTGTAAAATATATATTAACATTACTGTTATTCGATACCTAGGTTAGCTTAATTTTATGTGTCTAATGCAGTAGGATACTTATAAAGGTAATATAATATTAGTTTTATTTAATATTAAGCATGGTAAATAATATATTTTGTTAGGAACATAATGCATCACACTTTTAATTTCAAATATCGTTTATCTTCAAAAGTTTAGAGTTTTCTCAAGGAATATCCTCCTCACGGACGGCAAATAAGCCATGAGTATAGAAATAATACAGCACAGGAAAGATAGTTGAACATTCAAAGGTGATATTAGAAATGCCAGATTGTAATTACTTTATTAACTACCAACAAAAAGAGGGGTGTTATGAGTTAGGCCCCTCTCTCTCTCTGTGCCTGTCTGTGGTAGTGTACCCTTAAACGAATGATCCAATTTAAAGGTTATTTATTTGGTTCAATCTAGATGATTCTTTACATTTATTCCAGATCTTTTGCTAATAGGTAATTAGTATTAGGGATTTTAAATGGTTAGGTTGATAATGATATACTTACTCTTGCAACACACTACTTTTCCATACTTCATCGAATGTTAATTTCTTCCCCATATCCCATGCAATATATTTTGTATCATACAATTTTGGAAACATATTGTTTATATTCTTTTTGAATGTAGAATATTTATTTGGCAACGGTCCTATAAACTGAGTATGTAGGAGTACTAGATCTAGGTACAAATTGTGTCCTACAATAGGCTTCTTATGTGTCTCCAGTAATGATATAATGTGTGAAAAGCCTAATAGATGATTGAGTAGATTTTCTTCTAGTATTGCCATTGGAGCGCTGTTGGCCCCCTCTACATATTTATCTCTATATATAAGGACCTGTAATTAAATAGAAAATGTGTATTTTTTCATTATTATTCTTTTTTTCTGCCTGGCGTAACTCCCGCCTAGTGCCCGGGTCCACCTTCGTAAATAGAAAAATGTGTATTATATTACAATAAAATGTGGCGTTTTATACGATATGCACAAAACAACTTCGCCGGCATGAAGGTAGTCACTTTAACAGTATCTTTACTTACTAAAAACATTGGAGGCCCTGCCACTCATGACTTACTTTGGGTCAGCCAATTCACAATACGCGAAATTTAATTTAGCTGCCTCGTATTAGTTCCTGGTGGCATCATACGTCGCAGCTATTGTTTTGAGGCTTAATGAGCGGGTGAAATGACTTTTTTTTATTGCATACGCCGGCAAACGAGCAAGTGGGTCAACATTGGTACGTGATCTCCACCGCCCATGTACGCCAAAATAATCATGGGTGCGTTGCCGACCTTAATGGAAAGGGGTAATTAAGGGACTGGGAATGGGAGGGGGATTTGGGCCTCCGGATATCTCACTCACCGTACGAAACGCAGCAGCAAGCTGCTACTTTACGCCGGTTTTCTGTGAGACAGTGGTAATGACACGGACGAGCCGACTCATATATGCTGTAGACAAAAGTATATACAGCGTGGCTCTACCACTCATAAAACTACTATTACCTACTGGTCTGGCCAAGTTATTTTGTGTGTATTGTAGATTTATTTATTAGTGCACAAAAAAAATGGTGTGCGCTCTGTTATAGCAATATAATTAAGAAAGCATTTAATTTAAACCACCTAAGGCATAGATTCTAGGAGTGCTCTTCCATAATAACTTTCATGGTAAATAGATATGAGCAGCCATATTTTATTTCACTATTGATTATAAATTTACCTTCTTGCTATTACCTAAGCTATCTGTGGTGAGAACGTCTGGAAACCGTGACCGTATCTCATTGTGCACAATGTACCGCATTAACGGATTTTCTACATCTAAATAAATTGTGCCCTCATCACTGTTGCACAGCCATCTGTAAATTTATTAATACTTCATAAAACAACTAAATATGTTGTGCACATACTGGCAAAAAGGCTTTGCACTCTAATAATTTCATTCAACATAGCTTTTAATACAATGTGTTACAGAAAGGTGTGGTCAAATTTAAGCAACATATAATGTATCCCTCTTGTAGTACTGAATCCGATTGCATTGCTATGACATTTAACAAAGGATGTTTAGGATGTCTATATTTTGATAAGATCTGGTTCATAAGCACTCAGGCAGCTGTATGTTGTGACTTGTGATCCTTAAATATGACCACACCTTTCTGTAACATGTTGTATAATATTTAACAATAACAATATGAATAATTATCTTGTCTATTATATTCAGAATGAGATCAGACACTTTCTCTCTATGTTTCATATTATGCAGGGATATTAAAATATGGTCTTGTTTTATATGACATCAGAAAATATCGCAGTATGTTACATACATAAATACTATCCATAGTTACTTTAAAAGTCTGATGAATTTAGCTAAAGTAGCAGCACCATACAATGCCACGTCATATTAATGCATGCTTTTGTAAATATTGATTATGTGTGAAAGAACAATAGTCGTACTTGATTGTTGTAAGAACTGCTGACAATTTTATAGTAAGTTGTCTTAAATGATATCACACAGTACCACTACTGTAGTGTAATTAAGATTATAGCTACAACTTACTTTGAAACTTCAGAGCAATACTGTTGAAGTAATTTCTCATCTGACATTTCAAGTGCACTAGTGACCTTGCTTAAAAAGGTTTTATCTTTCAATTCCTTTTGTACCTTCATTAATTCAGCCTTGCTTAAGTATGGAAGCCCTTCATATATAAACTGAAACAATGATGATTAAATATTAATCCAATTTTAATCCCATGGCTCCCATGGCCACCTATTCTATACATGTGTGTAAGCATCTTTTAATATCAAATATTAAGTCTTAATATTGTATATATTACTAGCTGTTGCCCGCGGCCCGCCCGCGTGAATGCCTATTTCCAGGATTAAAGTAGTCTACTCAAGCGAGTCCCGTTATCGCGATCGGTGTGAGAAACGCGCTTGACAAAAATACTAATATCGCTATTAAAAAATAGGGGTTGATCGTAACGGTTGAAAATTTAGGGTTGTATGTATTTTTTAATGCTGTAGCATAAAAAAATAAAAACAAAAACAATTGTGGTGGACCACCCTTAACATTTAGGGGGATGAAAAATAGATAGTAGCCGATTCTCAGACCTACTGAATATGCATATAAAATTTCATAAAAATCGGTCGAGCCGTTTCGGAGGAGTATGGGAACGAACATTGTGACACGAGAATTTTATATATTACACTAGCAGTTACCCGCGGCTCCGCCCGCGTAAATGTCTTTATCTAGGGTAAAAGTTGCCTATGTTCTAATTCATGTATTCGTCTACCTGTATGCCAAATTTTACTCAAATCCATTAAGCCTTTAAAGCATGATTGATCTACAAACATCCAAAAATTCAACACAAGTTCGCGAGTTGAATTTTACAAATATATGAAACACGTGTCTCATAAGTTTTAGTAAGTAATATTTGTACTTAATATCACAGGCGTTTTTTTAATATAAAATTCCTCCCTTTAACCCCTTAAATTACACAAACTACCATCTGACCAAATTTCATGATCATAGCTTTAGTAGTTTTGAGATGTCGTGTTTATGGCCGTTCCCTATATTCTGTCTGTCTCTAGTTTTGCTATACCGGCGATTTTTTTTAATCTATTTTCCGTTTTATCGTCCCAATAAACTTACTAATGATAGGTAATCCTATTCTTCATTGCTGTCTACTGTTGAGAGGACTGATAGCTGACTACAGATATACAACACTATGAAAATGACAGTTCAAGCGTCCCAATATTTTTTATGTGCTATCCGTCGATAAAGTTATTTAGTTTTTTCTTTATCGGTAGATTTTGACCGATAAACAGATATCCTCGGCTGTAAAAAACGAAATAAATAACGCATTTTAAAGAAATAGCCATGAGTATACAAGGCTTACCTACATGGCACTTGCACTGCAATACAAAAAACTAAATAAATTATGTAAAAATCTAAAAGAAAATATAAAAAAAATCTAAAATATTGACGATTAATATTGGGAACGGCCATTAATCGATCAGCGAGTGAGTGGTATTTCGCTTTATATATAGATTACTGCTCCGCTCTCATGGGTCGTAGCGCGATGATATATAGTTATAAACCATTGTCTCCACAAAACAAATGTACGGTGTGAATATGATCCCAATCGGTCTAGTTGTTCAAAAGTTAAAATACTTACTTTCATGCTAAATTCAAACCCCCTTCCTCCCTTTTGAAAGTGGAATTTTACAAAAATATTAATCACATATTTCATTATTTTTAATAAGCTATATTTGTGCTTAATTTCACAGCCGTTCAATAAAAAAGTTTCATACAATATTCAATCCCCCCTTTTACCCCCTTAAACTGTGAATTTCCAAAAATCCGTTCTTAGTACGCCTCACCATTACGCAATGTATCATCTAGCGAAATTTCATGACCCCTGCTTCAGTAGTTTTTGAGAAATCGTGAGTGAGTAAGTTCAACCCTTCCTCCCCCCTTAAGCAAGTGGAATTTTCGAAAAATGTGAATCACATATTTCATTCATTGTCATAAGCAAAGTTCGTGCATAGTTTCACAGTCGTATTCCGTTGCATTAAAAAAGTTCCATACAAAGTTCAACCCCTCCTCTCCGCTTTTGTAAGTGGAATTTTTCAAAAATATGACCCTCATATTTCATTATTTTTAATAAGCAATGTTTGCGCTCAATTTCACAGTCGTATCCCCTTCCATAAAAAAGTTGCATACAACGGACAAACCCCTCTTTTACCCCCTTAAAATTAAAATTCCAAAAATCAGTTCTTAGCTGACGTCTACATTACACAAACTATCATCTGACCAAATTTCATGATCCCAGCTTCAGTAGTTTTTGAGAAATCATGATGAATCAGGGAGTCAGTGGTATTTCGCTTTTATATATATTGATTACCTTATTAAAATCAAATTTATGTTTGCATAGAAAATCCAATGTTGATGCTTGGAATACAAATGATTGATTTATATCCCCAAATGACTGTGGGCACAAGTAGAATGTGTACCCGACAGCAACATATGTGTCTAGTTCCCTTTCATACTGGAACATTGTCAATCCAACTTGGCTCATTATCATCTTGCTTACTTCTGATTTGATTCGATTATATCTTTCTTCATTTGTATCAAACAACCTGAAAAAAAATATACACTATATAAAACAAGTACTTACAAAGCTTCAGGAAACAAATAGTAAGCAGCAGTACTGCAGCAATGATAGCTTGGCAGGGAGGGGTATGTTGGAGGTCAAGATTTCAATATGGCCCCTGGGACTTTTATCTCTGAGTTTTTTAAGTTGTATGTGAATTTCATTCTTATTACATTTCAATGTTTCTGCTAAGAGACTATATCAATTATTTGTTTAACTTTGTTTCCATCTCCTTTGATTAAACTTTAGATCTCTTTAATAGCAACTTAATTTTATTAGCTTATACTTATTATTATCTTCATTGTTGCCTGAATCTTATGTTATTTGGTCAGAGTTATACTTATTATTTTAATATTATTATATATTTTATATTTATTTCATGCAAACTATTTTCTGTTTAGCCTATTTATATCTGTGTAAATGAAATAGTATCATGTTCTGCCACTATTTTTCACAATGATCACTGGTGAAATCACCCATTTATGGTGGAGCCAAACATAATTAAAAGAAGAAGAAGACTCTTTAAATAAACTAATATGGATAGCAGTCTTGGTTACATTATGATTGTATTTTTTATTTGATTCTAATTGCCTTTATGTAACTGCTTGTTATTTTCAAGAAATGAAAAGAGTGTTTTAGTATCTATAAACAAGTTGAAAACACTAGAATAATGGATTATATTCAGCCTCACTATTGGCTGAAAACATGCTAGGTGTGTTTCACATTCTGTTCTGTAATACATCTTTGTAGTAGTACACACTGGACACTTATGAATTAATGCTACAAAATGTAACACCTAGTGTAAATGTAGTGTTGGGAGAGAACACAATGCAACCAAATGACTAGCCATTCTTCCAAAGAAGAGTAGCTTGTTTCGAGTGTTAACATTAATATTAGTGGACTAATTCCATCACCGCACCACACACCACAAGTTCACCAGCCACACTATCGGTATGGCTGGCGTAGTTCAACAGTGTGATTTATATGAAAATTACTTCTGTTTTTTTTCAATTTAGGAACCTTCAACAAAAGAGCCTACTATTTCCTGAAAGGGCAGCAACACACCAACAATTCTTCTGGTATTTATAGTGTCCATGAGCAGCAGTATTCACTTACCAACAGGTCACCTTCTTCTCACCAACAGGTGGTGCAGGACCCACAAGTAGATAATGTTTTCTGAACACACCTGACATGTGCCAGTTGTGTATACAACACAGCAGGTGTGTTGCCACGCAGTTAAAACATGAATACAAAATATAATTAGATATTTCTTCAGTAGATATTTAGATTCAAGGTTTCATATTTATATAGATTCCAAATATAATAAAGTTACACTGCTGGCTGGATAAGCTATCTATGGTTAAGTTTGACTGTACATTCTCAAGTCCTAAAGTAATGATGAAGAGTGATTACTTCCACTGGCGGCGATAGGTAGCTAGTTATGCCATTAACATTAAAACCTGTTCGCTCAAAGAACTTATGCTAGAGAATCTGTTGATAAACATAGGTAATTTATATAATTGATTAACATCTGAAACTCTTCATCATCAAATAATATTGATATTTTGTAATGTAGCAAATCATTTACCTATATTTGAAGGCCTCACCGGCGAGAATAGCCGTAAACTCAGCGTCGAAAGCAACGAAACATGATTTCTTTAAATTCTTGGTTATGTTATCCAAGTTTTCAATAAAGTTGTGCTTTGTTATTTCCATATTGTATATTCGATACCTTTAACTCAACAGTCGTAGCGTTATGGAATATGTTTATATACAAATCATTAAATTAATGTTATCGTAATTTTGTACATGACAATAATTTAATAACATATGACCACAGCTGCTACAGACTAAATAAAAAGATGACAATGACGTCTGCTGTCATTTTCTGGGCTACCAGTAGAGAAAATATAATTTATAGCACCGCGCCCCGCTGGGTATCTGAAATTATACAAAATTGACTTTCTTAAACAGACAATGCTAAAATCTAAAATAGCATCGTGATTGAATTTTTATTCCTTAATCATCTAATTAAATATGAGATTCTACTATACAAAGATTATACAATCGCCAATCTAATTAAGCGGTTTGTAACCGATGCGACGCAAAAAATTTAAGATGTTCTCAATTCGTCTTTATATAATACTAGCTGTTGCTCGCGGCACCACCCGCGTGAACAGCCTATTCCGGGAAAAAAGTCCTAATAGCCTATTTCCTAATCCTAGGTATGGTCTACCTGTGTGCCAAAATTCAATTTTCAAAAATCCTTTCTTGGCGGGGCCTCTTCATTTTATTGCTTATTCAGCACACCCCGCGCCCGCTGACCGCTGCCAACCGGGACGGACGTACGGCCCGCCAGCCGTTCTGCCCCCGCTTTTTACATCTCTGATATCAACTAAGATATTCATTTTATTGATATGCTGTAAAGGGCTATTTTGATCTACATGAAATGCACAACGTATCTAATGTATTTAATTGGATAAGGAATAATACTGTATTGTTTAAAATAGCTTGGTAAATAACCCATCATTTTTATTAAAAAAGTAGTTATTGTGACATGACTGTGATAGTTAGACATGTGGTATCGCTGACTTTTTTGTAGATATTGATGTCCTCTATAAAATTGTAGTGCATCACTTTGCTCTATTGACAATAATTTCCGCATTGTACGCGATTTACTGATATTTTTGGTATTATTTTCACACGTTGGATTACATTATCGAAGTTTTCATACGGATCCCTAACTTTTTGAAAATATTCTATAGCCTATGTTCATCAGGGATAATGTAGGGTTCTAATGGTGAAAGAATTTTTTTAATCGGTACAGTAGTTTTTAAGTTTATTCGTTACATACAAAAATACAAACATTCCTCTTTATAATATTAGTGTAGATACGAGTATATCTCTGTATGTATGTTCTCGCATAACTCCGCAAAATGTGGAACGATTAGGATGATTCTTTTTGTATTCAATAGGGTTTATGTGGTGGTCTCATTTAAATTTGAAGAAATAGCTTTTGACATTTACATTTAAGCACCAATTCTGATGATTTTTTCACAATTTTTTTTTGGATACAAACTGATCTGCGTGAACTGCGTTTGGCTGGTATCCCTAACTATTTTTTTTATTGGTGTAGGAATTGAATAATACTGCCTGTTTTATGGAATACGTGCCCAATATTTTTTCACAACCGCAGTGCGTGGGGGCCGCTACTGTGATTTCTGCACCAAGACAATGCTTAGTATATCCACATAAGCACCTAAGTTTATCTCTGGTCTGTTTTCTCGTATCTTGGTGCAGCATCATTAGATGCCAGTGTTGAATAGGACACGATTTTTAAATGAGTTTCTGAAAGCCTGATTTCTGAAAGGCTGAATATTGTAGAAAAAAAAATACATAGATTTTAATTTTACGACCGACTGATGGCAGCCCTCTCTGGAATGTAAAGTGATCGAATCATGTTAGAAACACTGTGTCGCAGTGGTCGAGTTAAAAAAAAATATTATTAGCTTAAATGACGAGACGAGCAGGTCACTCGCCTGATGGTAAGCGTCACGCCTGCCCATAAACAGAAGCAACGCCACACAGAACTTTGAATTACAAAGCACTGCATGACACTGAACTGCGCTCGTCACCCCGAGACCTAAGTCGTTAAGTCTCATAATGCCCAGTAATTTTACTGCCTTCAATGTCCTTCAAATCGGAACTCAACAGTAAACACTGCTGCTTGGCGGCAGAAATAGACAGAGCGGTGGTACCAACCCTGACGGACTCGCGCATATGAGGGACCTACCCACCTTGTAAAAGAGTGACTGGCTGCACCTTGCACCTTACCTGCTAAGGCTGAGGGTTCGATCCCCGTACCGCGACAAATGGACGTGTGATCCGGGATCCCCAAATAAGTATTTGTTTAAAGTCTGGGTGTTGTGGGACCTTCAGTTCTTCGCAGTTCCTAATAGTCACTAGTACAGATTAAACCCAGTGTTGGCTCAGTACTATGCGTGTGGCTGTTAAGTGTACCTGTTTTTTTATTTATTAAATCGAGAAGGTCCATATCCATTTTTGAAGACAATTTGCAGATGTTTGTACAACCTATTGCCCGATTTAGAATTCGAACCCCAGGCTGCATCAAAACACAGGCTATAATTTATTAAGACTACACTAGAGCAACGTGGCGATACGTCACGTTAAAGCAGCAAAGAACTAAATTAAGTCGCATAAAGAAAATCTATACATTAACATATACATACATTATAGACACTATACATGCCGAGTAGGTAATATTTTCGCTTTTAGGGTTCTGTAGCTAAAGGGGAAAAATATAACCCTTATAATTTCGTCATGTCCATCTGTCTGTCCATATGATATAGTAATTTTAATCGAAGATTATTAGCAATTTTATTTATAATATATGGATGAAAATTGGATGGTGGGTGTATTCTGTGAACCGTTACACAATAGTGTAGTTAAAATAAAGAGAATTTGTTTTTTGGTCTTGCTTTCCTTACATGTAACTGAGAGAAGATTTTTCCATTGCACATAGACATAGTATCATTGGATTTGTCCTTATAAAATAATATAGAGGTTGCTATATGACTTTTTTTATATATGCCACTAGTTTCTGAGATATGCGTGTCCAAATTCGTGACAAAATATATCCCCCCCTTTAATTTTAAACTACGGGGTGTAAAATTCTGAAAAAAATTCAAGGTCGCATAACTTAAAGGGTACCTACTTGCAACGAAAATTTGTTTCAGTAAGCTAGGTTGTATAGTTTTTGAGATAAGGGATATTTTAAGTTACAGTACGGAACCCTTCATTGTGCGCGGTCCGACACGCGTTTGGCCGGTATTTTGATTACTCTTTTGCAATCTGTAAGTAGGCAAGCAAACTATATTATATAAATTAAAGTAACAACAAGCGCATTGAATTGAGCTGTATAACATTCAACATAAATGGAAGGTAAATATTAAAAATTATTACACAATGGAACATTGCGTAACCACGGAGAGAGTTCACTCCGACAGTCGGCAGCTTACTTCCGAATTGGAGCCGCAATGAGAGCCCTGAGACTATGTCTCAGACTGACTTGCAGCACTTCGCCGTTGCAAAACAACCAGCCATACCAGTCACCACTTGATGGTCGGCTCGCGTTGTCGCGTGTTTGATGGCTCCACTGCGTCGCGTCCACTCGTAAAACGTAACTTTTCGGCCGATCTATTCAATAAACATGTAATCAAAGAGTTAATAAAGAGAGTCTGTAATTAGTACTAAATATGGCGACGGAGAAGAGCGCCATGCATGTCCAGGATGCGCCAGTGGAAAAGCCGAATTACATGCTCATGTCCTTGCAAAGGATATTAGTGCTTATTGTAATATTTGCCAGCGTTATAGTGGTCGTGTATTACACTCCTATGCCAGGTAAAGTACGCATAAGTTACCCATAATCTATTATTGTTTATAATCAATAAGTCTTAGTGTAATCGTAAATCGACTCAGCCGCTTTGATGTTGAGTAATTACGTTCGATGGTACTAAAATATACGTCGTGGTCTCATGTATGGTTAAGTACACCTCATATGTAGAGTTACATAACAAACTTTATGTATTGAAAATAACTAAAACGACACTTTTTATAAATGCATAAAAATCACTTCTTTAAATTAAAATTTGTTAATTTTATTCACTCTTTCACTTAACATTGTTAACCTGTATGTAAATTATTACAGAGGAATACTTTGAAAACTGTGATAGAGAATGTCACGAACTGGACTGGCCAATGATATGCCGTGTGAAACTAGTCATCGAAGTGTACAAGACACTTAGCAAGTGAGTGTTAATTAATCTCATAATAAAACATTCTGTAAGGTAGATTTAATGTACCTAGTATTTATATATATAATTTAGTAATACAACTTATTTATTTATATACCATTTTCAGGTCTTGTGGAAATTGCACAGATAAGGGAGGTGGTTTATGTCCACCCACATGCATATCAGCGGATGGACGGGAGCGCGGCGTCCTAACCGCAAACAGGGCTTTGCCAGCACCACCCTTGCATGTCTGCCACAACGATATACTGGTAGTTGATGTTGTACATCGGGCACCAGCTCACACATTAACCATACACTGGAGAGGACAGCCACAAAAAGAAACACCATTCATGGATGGGGCTCCTATGTTGACGCAGTGTCCGCAGCCTGCGTACACAACATTTCAATATAAGTTCCGCGCGTCAGCATTTGGCACGCACATGTACCATGCGCATTCCGCTGCCGACGCCGCAGACGGCCTGGCTGGAGCTCTTATTGTCCGACAGTCAAAACAGATGGATCCTTTGAGAAAGTTGTATGATGTAGACTCCACCGAACATAATATATTTGTATCCGAGTGGGGTCATTCAATGGGCCCCCTCGCTGGCATGATGTCAAATATTCCTAACGCCGAATCTCTCCTCATAAATGGGAAAGGAAGGACTGATGAATCTCCAGACGCACCTATATCTAACTTCACAGTTGAATACGGGAAGCGGTATAGATTCCGATTGGGATATGGCGGTGGTTCAAAGAGTTGTCCGATAAGATTTTCAATTGAAAAACACATCATGGAACTAGTTGCTTTAGATGGAAATAGAATAAATACGGAATATGTTAATTCGATTGAATTAGGTAGAGGTGAACGCGCGGACTTTATTCTAGAAGCTAAAATGATTCCGGATGTTTACAAAATAACTGTGATTGCTCATGCATCTTGCCAAAATAATTTAGAAGGCATCGCAGAATTAGTGTATAAAAACTATGATAAAAAAGTGCTTCTTACAGACATGGATTATAATAAAGACATCAATCGTGAGTTTACAACAGTGTTTAGTGAGCGGTGTACTGCTGAAAATGTGTTGTGTTTAACGGAGGTACATTCAGCCAACAAACTTCCTGCTGAGTTGGTTACAAACCCGGACAAGACAATTTATGTACCTTTCAATTATTCGACCAGGCAGATTTCGGCTAAGCGTGTTGGTGAGTATTTTATGTAGGTGTTAATTTAAATTAAACATCGAGAAAAGTATTTTATGTAAAACCAATTGGACTCATTGTTATAGACTAGAACACATTGCATATAATTGAGGTTACAACATTGTAAAGTTTTCATTGAAACTATACATCTGCTTAGTATTAATTGATTTAACTAAAACTTGTAAATCAGAATACGTCAATAAATAAGTTATGGCAGTCGCATGACTTAATAATGCTCTTATAAGACATATAACTTTATAGTTAAAACTAGTTAACAGTTAACGCGAGCCTATAACGTTAAAAAAAGTTATATGTCTACTGCATAATAAATTGCCTAAAATTCAACCTAACTATTCCCCATTAAGTACCTTTAGACTATGGATATCAAGCCAAAGCTGAGTTAAACCGTTATACATATAGAGTTTGGTACTATCTTCTAATATATAAAATTCTCGTGTCACAATGTTCGTTTCCATATTCGAAACGGCTCGACCGATTTTTATGAAATTTTATATGCATATTCAGTAGGTCTGAGAATCGGCCAACATCTATTTTACATCCCCCTAAATGTTAAGGGTGGTCCACCCCTAAATAGTTTTTTTTATTTTTTAGACAAATTTGTTTGTTTTTATTTTTTTATGATACAACATTAAAAAATACATACAACGCTTAATTTTCAACCCTCTACGATCAATCCCTATTTTTTAATAGCGACATTAGTATTTTTGTCAAGCGCGTTTCTCACCGGGGACGCCCACTAGGCTACTTTAATCCTTGAAATAGGCATTCACGCGGGCGGAGCCGCGAGCAACAGCTAGTAATAATATATATTTAAATTTTCATATATGTATAAATACACTCGTAAAGACGTTATTGATCTACCTCAGTTTTGGGCCATCTAAAGACCAATATATGCTAAACTAATAAAACTATTCAATATAAAGGTCAGCGTTGTAGAGACCTACTTATAGAGTATGTATAACATCGTACAACCATTACTGATTTATATTCTAAATTTTTAGTAAATTAAATGTTAAAAGGTGTAATCGTTGTTAATTATTACCTACTTATTTTATCGGTGAAGGAAAACAGCTTGTTGGACTGGGACTTGATCCTTCTAATTAGTAAACGAGGCCTGTGCCCTGCAGTGGAATAGTATATCATGTGGGGCTAAAATTATTATAATTATATCCTGGTTACTGTTTATAGTAATAATTAAGTCACTGTAATTACTGGAAGTACCTACTGCTGATTTCATTGATGTTTTTTTTTCATTATTTAATAAATATGTGAAATCGGCTTTTGAAAATATTTGGCTTGTTGTTGGTATTTTTGCAAAGGTTACGATTTTTTTGCGCCTACGTCATTTTTATTGACCGCTTTGCAAGAAGTCAGTGACCGAAAACAGGTATATGATTCAACTGTGTACGAAATTAATGCATAAATGAATTAAAATTATATAACCCAATTTTATTTTATTAACATTTATTTACTTTTCTGATAGTTATTGTATATCATTACATTTAATGAAGATGAAACGGAGGAGGTTTTTAATTGGACTCGTATATATATTTGTTTTTATCTATGTAAGTATAACAACGCTTGACTTTTCATAGAATGATTTAGATGATTCTTTTTTCATTCTAAAGGGTAATTAGCTTAAAATCGGGCCTATTTGAATTATGATAATACATTTTAACCATAAAGGGGTGAAATGAGGGATGAAAGACAGAAACTTCTTCGTATATGTGCCGATTTAGACAATTCTTTCAATGAAACAGTAAAATAAAAACTAAAAAGCTAAAAAAATAATGAAAATTTTGAGTTGTTCAATGACCAATAAACTGCAACAGTACTAGTTCAAAATGATTAAAAAGTATTTTTTACTTGAAGTTGGGTATCGTTACAATGGAGATTAAGAAGATGCGATAAATGAATTAGCAAGGTAGAACAGAGTAACAGGTAAATTGTAATAAAACCACGAATAATTGTATTTTTATATGGTGATGTAACTGTGTGTATGATGTATATGCTGTGGCTGATGACATGAAATATATTCTAATTGTTGTACGACATAATATTTATTACATGCACTCTGAAGACTAAATCTAGCACGTCAATATCTCAATGTAGTTTTAATTTTATTGGGTGAGAATTGTTATAACTTGAAACAATAATATGTCTACACGCACATTATATTATCATATTATATTTCATGTTACATTTAAAGATTGACAGTGATTGAGTCACTCGAGCAGACACATTTAAGCTTTCGCAACAGACACACGTCGTGTACTTAGATCTTAGATGACATACAAACTATCTCACGAATATTCAAAGGTACAAAGGAAACGTTGTCGCGTCGATGGAAAATGTTTGCTCGTCCATTAGTGGATGTAGGACGGGTCAAGGTCGACGGCTTCTATAAAATGGTATTTTGTTGCGGATATACCAAGACAGATGACTGACAAGATTTTATATGTAGGCTTATGTAGGTATTTATGTTATGCTACATAAGTTATAATATGACACAAAGAATAATAAGTGAGTCATTACACACATCGGCTCATTGGTCTAATGGCAGTGTATAAAAGCGTACTTAAATAAATATCATAATTAATACATCTGCATCATTTTATCTGCGTCACCTTTGTAACTGTTTTATTTACAACACGAATTCATGCAGGTCACAAAGGTGTTTTAAATTATACTTTTTTATTTTATGAATTCGAAGATTTCTACTCTATATTGTATTTTGAAAAGATGCAGAATTTTTACGACTCAATCACTTTTACTTTGTTGAAAATGTTATCATTACCAGGAAAGTCTATCTGCTGCAATGACAGTTTCTTTAAAGTCGATAAAACAGGTTTTATTCATCTTTTACGAGCAATCCCATGATTCACAGAACGACAAGGAATTTTTTCTTTTGATAGCTTTGAGTTATTTATTTCCTTAGAAGATTTAATTGAACTGGTTACTTTATATTTTTATTAAAAGAAAGTAATATAATGTCTGCATATTTTATTTTGCAATATTGAAAATGTCTGTCAAATTGGATTAGTAATATCGATTTTCAATTAAAATTTGTATTCAAACATCTGTACAACCAATAGCCATGCTACATCCCGTTATCGAATAGATCTGGCTTCACTGAAAGTAAATCGAGCACGTTTTTATAGAATCGGTCAAGCGTATATACAGTTATCTGAACTTCATTGATCGTTGTCAAAATTAATGGAATTTTTAAATAAAATAGAAATCCTAATAATCACAATTTTATATCGCCTTACCCATAGAAAAGGTCAGAAGCTAAAATATGATGCGCCTATTCTCTTTAGAAAAGAGCAGGATGACGATGATGTTTTTTTTCCTTTTCTCCATGCAGCCGGGTAAAAACTATCATGAGTCTTATTCAATCAATTTGAATGTGTTGTACTTACTATGTTTTCTTTGAATGCGTCTCTACCAAGCCTCTCTTCACCTGTCCAGCAAATGGTGGTAACATTTGTATTAGAACAAACACAGAAATTGTTAACGTTCTTGGTGGATATGCATCATAAGATACAATTTTAAGGTCAATGCGTCGGTTAAATGCAGGTAGAGCGATGGGTATCAATTTGTGAGAGTTGTCGAAGAACGAAACGTGATACATTGTCTTTTTGTTATTTTCAAATACGAGCAACAAATATATGTTTATATGCTGTGTAATCTGTTTTATATAGCATTTATATAATGTACTACTAGCCCTGTAGTAGTACAAGTTTTCATAGTTTTGTAAAACTATGATGATGATGAAAGTTTTCGTTTTCTCTCCATACGTCGAGTATCAGTAGGCACTAGTGGGAACTATGATGAATTAAAATTAATAATCTCATTTCTGGGCACGGGCCTGATCTACTAAATGAGAGGGTTTAGGCCCTAATCCACCAGGCTTAGTGCGGGTTGGCAGACTTCACATACCTTCGAAATTCTTATGAAGAACTTCTCAGGTATGCAGGTTTCTTTCACCGTTAAAGCAAGCGATAATTAAGAATGATTACACACTGAACTAAGAAAAGTTAGAGGTGTATGCTTTTGGGCGGGTTTCGAACCTGCGATGCCATTTATTTGCTTGTCATTACTAAATATTAAAATCAGATCATATTATTTCACTTTGAAGTTTTAATGTACCCCGATATCACTGAATTGCAATTGCGATTTAAATGCAGCCCGCAGCGCTCATATCTTATGAACGCACGCCTTTCATTATATAATGTAAATAACATTATTGAGTAGGAAAAGTGGGTCATATCATTGCTTAGATTTTGTTGAGCATATACTAATGACCAAAGATTGAAACCAATTAGTTTTCTTTTACCGTGTCGTAACAGACTTACAGAGCAAATTAGTTTACTCTGCCAACCAAAGAAGACTTTACATACATTTATATGTAGTTAGTATCTACTAACTACCGTATCCAGAGACATCAATTAACGTTACTCATGAAGTAGTGATTTCTTAGAATTCAATTATTACTCAGAGATGTCAAGCTAGCTTTTCTGTAACGGAGCATAAAGTTAACTGGCCCTAGAATACGGAATTGATTGGATTCTAAGAAATTACTAATTGACACTTAAAGTCGATTAGCGTCACTGGAGCGTTAGACTTATTATTACAATCATTTTGGTGTGAAGTGGAATAAATTTGAAAAAAATCGCCCGCGTGCATATCTTTATTTGACCGCAGCGCTCGCGCCACCTAAAATATTTCGGAAGAAATCTTCGAGTAGTTAACCAAATACGCTTACGATAATTCCTTTAATCATCCCGCGCGCTATTAAATTGCAATCACAATTGTAATTTCTTCCGGAACAATGGTTACCGTGACTAGCTATTGCAACTGTTGCTATAAAAACCGCTACTATAGTGACATTTACCATAGCAACGCAACTACGACAAATTATAATTCAATCCAAAACGCATGGAATATTCCGTTTCCTTTAAAACTCCAGAATGAAATGTATGTATATACAAACCGTCTTCTGTTAAATTGCAATGTTGTGTTAAGATTTGGAGTCAATGCACTAGCGGTCCCAGGGGTGGGTCTAAGGGGCTCAAGCCTCCCCCCAAAAGCATATGGGTCCACTGACAAATCGCAAATTAATCTTAATATTATCCTACTTTCTTAGTACTACATACAATATAATTTCCTTACTTATTTCATTTTAAGTAGGTATAGTATATTCTCATTTTTAATTCTAATTTTGGGTTTAGCCCCCCTAACCCAAAATCCTGGATCCGCCACTGAGTCAATCCATCAACTACTTTCCGAGATTTACGGACACAAACATACGGAACCAATTTTTTATATAGATAATAATATAACATCCATCACGTAGATACCTATCTACTAGCAATGTGCGGGTAGTGAGAGGTATTATTAAGAAATTAATTAGTCGACACATAAGTACCAGTTAGCGGTATAGCAACATAGAGGACGTCGTTACGTCACGCGTCAGTACGGTCTTTAAATTGGTTGCGAAAGGTAAATGTCGAAATAATGCTTGTTTAAATTAAAGTAGCACATATTATACAGTACCTATTACTGTTTATAATATGCTATATAACACTCCAGTTCATGGACTACCTGTGTATTCTATGTAAGTGTCTAATTTTGTCCAAACCCAAATTGCCGTTAGGCGTGATTGATAACAAACATCCCAATTCATAATCATAAATTTCTAAATCTAATATAAATAAATAGTAATAAATACACCCAACAGTCACACACATAGTCTTGACCCCACACTAGGTTAACCTGTATCGTGGATATTAGGAACAAACAAGGAACTTGTGGTCCCATAACACCCAGACCCGAATTAAATATTTGTCCCAATGCGGGAATCGATCCCACGGCTTCTCCGGCTTTGCAGCCGGCTATCAGTAGGATAGAAGGATTTTTCTTTTAAGTGCTTCATGAGGCTCGGGAAATCTTACATAGTTTGCATATTCGCATTACATTGTGGAAAACGAAGATTGCTGAAACGTATTTCTTTCATATATCCTAACTCATATTATAAATGCAAAAGTGAGTTTGTTTGTTACGCTTTCACGTCTAAATAGCTGAACGGAATTTTGATGAATTTTGGTACAGAAATAGATGGGATCCTGGAGACGGTTATAGGCTAATTTTTATCGCAGTTATAGTTACCTTTTATCCCGGAAAAAGCTGAACACGCGGGCGGAGCCGAGAGCAAAGGCTAGTATTTAATATTTTATTATTAAAACCTTATTCATGATCTATGACACTATGCATATAAATATCGTAAGAAAGGACAACGATCTACGACTCCACACATCAAGACGTATTCATTGGACAATTTTCTTACAAATAAAAGCCCTACTTACTAACTTATAAACCTTTAAAAGAATTGATTAGTTAAAACACTGTTTTCATCTCTTTCTAGCCACTTTATAAAACGTTGACAGAGAAAGACAAGAGAGTGTTTAACTACTAACTAACTTAACTTTAATCAATGCTTAAGCATTGAAAGTGAAGTTTATAAGTAAGGCCATAATGTTCCAAATCGTGTTGTAACATTGCTAGTTATGGTAATATGAATGAGTTGATGCAACAAAGTCTTAGAAGGCCATTTGCAACATACAACAACGCACATCATTATTTTACAATAGGTGTTATTTGTTATTCCTGGGTACAATCAATTTGCACTAAAAGTTAATGTTTCTGTTGCTCATGACGCGCTGCCGAAAATTCCGAATTTCACCTATGTACAAAATATGGATATTGAAATTACATTACGTAGCTTTTTGTACGTTAAAGTGATTTATAAAACGTTGTGATAAGAGAGTTTGTTTTTAAAAGGGTCCATGTAATACAATTAATATGAAAATTCATTTGCAATGTTATGTATGCTTGACTAATGGAACTATTATTATTTCCATCCTTGGAGGCGATGGCGAGATGATCTGGACGCATTTGAGCCACAATGGCTTGTAGTGGCAGTGGATTACGATATATGGAAAGAGAGGGGGAGACCTTTGCCCAGCAGTGGGATGATATAGGTTAGTAAAAAGAAAAGTGGAACTATAGTTGTGCTAGATGGTAGGTCGAATACAGAGTGGTGATATATGCAATTGCAGTCGACCAGCATCGGCATCATTAATGTAACTGTTTAGTATATTTTTGAAGGCGGTTAAGGTTATTTTCCTTAATAAAAAACTAACTTCCATGCCAATGCAATGTCAATTAACTTTAAGTATTCATTACCTTTTTAATTCTTAGAATTCGATTATTTCTTTACTCAGTAACTGAGCATCAACCATTTTCTGTACCAGTTTCTTAAGTAACAGATAATAAAGCATGAACTGCGACAGTAAGAGTAAAAGTTACAAATGGTAGTGAAGTCGGCGCACTGGCAAGTATTGTGTTTAACACAAGCTTTGCAGTGAATCTACCGTACCTGATACAACGGTGTATCAAACAGTTTATAAAGAAAGTGAACTAAGCACCGCTGGATCATGTCCGCAATCACCGCAAATAATATGGCATGATTGCTCTTGCAACAGCGCATGGCTCTCGACTCTTCGTACATGTACTTGATTACCGCAAGTACAAATTCGTTTTTCCTTACTTGTTTATACAGTACATTAATATTTCACTTTTTATTCAATGAAAACTGCCTCGGTGGCGCAGTTGTAATTCGTCTGAGTATCAACCCGGAGTCTGCAATTTGTGCCCGGTATGGCGATAGGCTCGCCCCCTATCACATAAAGGACGGAGATACGCTCGGTGAAATGTGGGTGTACTGGTTACACCGCTGCCTACCCCTTCGGGGATAACAGACGCGAGTGCGCATGTATGTATTCAATGAAATCATAACCCTTGATTATTACAAATTATTTTGCATATGGCACTATTGTTCTTTACCAATTTATGTTTTTACGATTAGTTCCTGGTCAGTGATGCTGTAGGAAAAGTAAGAAAAGAAGGGTATCGATGGCATTTTTTTAATAATCAACTAGCTTTTGCGCGCGGCTCCGCGCACGTAATAGGTCTTTTCCGGGATAAAAGAAGCCTATGTTCTAATCCAGGTCATCTACGTGTGTGCTAAATTTAATTCAAAACCGTCCAGCCGTTGAGGCGTCATTGACTAACAAATATCTAAATTCAGAAACTCACAAACATTAAGTAAACATTCACAAACAGGAAGTAAGATTACGCTAATGCGGTTGACCTCTACTAACTCTACGATCCACACTTACCTTGTGTATCTATTTTAACAATCTCGTATCTTTCAATCACTTTGTATTCACACCACCACAATATATATTTCTCAATTCTCATTAGCTTATACTTTAGTTAATATTATTAACAAAATCATATTTATAACATTTTATATTTTTATCATTAACTTTGATAACATAGCATACTCACTCGCCTTTATCTCCAATGGAGTAGGCAGAGATGCAACTATCGCTGTATCCACGTTTCAACTTATTTTCACCCCAAGGTGTTATAGGGTATAGCCCTATCGGGCTTAAATTCCAATCCCTGGCAATTATGAGTGATTTTTAAAATCGAAATCTCTATCATTAATTGTGATTTCTCGACCTGGGAATCGAACCCAGGATTCACGGTGCTCAGCCTTAATACGCTGCCACTAAACCAGTGATGTGGTAATTAACTTTGATTAATGAAATTAAGTAAACAACATCGTTTATAGACATTAGGTCACACCTTTCTCCCTAACGGGGTAGGCAGATGTGTAGAACTAGTGCTGCATCCACGTTTCGTCGAGCTTATTGCCGACCCATGATGTGTTACGTGGCGAGCCTATCGCCATACCGGGCACAAATTCCAGACTCCGGGCTTATACTGAGCATTTCGTAATAGAAAAACCCAATATCACTTTGACCGGGGTTCGAACCCGAGACCTCAGCGCAGCCTCAGTCGCAACGCGTACGCATTACAACTGCGCCACCGAGGCAGTCGAAACTATTCATAATAATCTGAAATATCGTCTTCCTAGCTCAATTTCTGAAAGCTCTGATCAATTCATCTGAGTGATCACATTGGAACTAACTTGAGAGGTTTACGAGAGCACAAAACCTCTATTACATTTTTTGTGCCATATTTTGTCACCCTTCTTACAATTATGATGAATGTTAGCTAAGCTAGATGATTCATAGATATAGTATGTCATTTGGGACTATCATTAATCTCACTATGTTTACACTACACATAGTTTGATGAATTGAACATATTGAAATTCTCTTTAGAAATTGAGATAAAACTAGTTTATACGGATTTTATCGCAGTTTAATAAAAAAAAAAAACTTGTAAACTAGTTTTATTTCAATGTGTAATATTCGCGTAAACATAAGATTTCACTAATCTCTTTAGAAAGTTACAATTTACAGTCGTGTTATAATAATAAGTTTTTTTATTTGCCTGAGTGATGAAACGAGCAGGTCACTCGCCTGATGGTAAGCGCCAAGCCTGCCCATAAATAGACACAACACTACACAGTACTTTGAATTACCAAGTACTACATGCCACTGGACAGAGTTCTACGCTCAATGCCCTTTAAACCGAGATACAATAGTGCCTACAAACAACTGCTTGGCGGTAGAAATAGACACAGCAGTGGCACCGATCCGAACAACCTCTCGCATACGAGGGGCTTACCACCTAGTATAATTACAAAAGTACGTTTTTTTAATGTCATAGGCCGGCAAACGAACAAGTGGGTCACCTGATGGTAAGTGGTCTCCACCGCCCATGTACGCCCAAAATACGAAAATAATTATGGTCGCGTTAAATTATGCGGCCTTAAAGGAAAGGGATTATTAAGGGATTGGGAAGGGAGGGGGATTTGGGCCTCCGGATATCTCACTCACCTTACGAACACCAAGTTGCTACTTTACGTCGGTTTTCTGTGAGACATTGGTAACGACCCGGGCGAGCCGGCCCATTCATGCTGTAGACAAAAGTGTCTTACAGCCTGGCTCTACCACTCAAAGATTTTCGACGTACTTTTTATTTTTTGTACCACGTTTTTTTTAGCTTTGAGGTCAGGCGGACGGTAGTAAAAACATAAGCAACATCGTTGTGTAGAATACACGATTGCATAATAATAAACGAGTAAACAAAACATGTTGGGCTGATCTCACGTAGTAAGATAATGGCACGATGTTGGCGACTGCTTTTTCATATAAAATCGTATCTCGTTATTGAATTTTTCTTTTCAAAGTATATCGCAGTTGTTTATAATGTCTACTAATGGTACAAAGTGCAGGGTAAGGCTAAACAAAAGTTAAATTTTTTGCGTTGCCAGTGTTGCATTTGACCTACTTTCTTCATAATAAACACACCGTAAGCACATCCGTTGTCTATTTTTGTAAAAGATGACGTTGTAAAATGTGTTATTTTTATTTATTTACCTATCAAGGGAATAATATATACTGAACTGTGGTAATTATTTACTGAAAACGTACATAACATGCTTTCATTTCTTATCTTATGACAAATCGACGTTACGTATACGTCATATTCCGTTTTGCAGCACTAATGTAGTCGAAGAATGTAGGCAAGAATTACCCCATAGTCAGTCAGATTACCAATATATTCATATAAAAAAACTATAAAATCTAGATATTTTCAATGATAAGATAACTGTGAATAAAAGTTAATTGTTCAAATTTTCGGGGAAAGGGTCTATATTCTTAATATTTTGTTTAAATAGTTTTTCCCTTGTCCTTCCAATATAGTGCAGGTTCCACGGGCCATTTTTAAACTTGATTACTATCAATCAAATGTTCCGTGAGTAGCTTCATTTTGATGAGACGCCCAACAATTACCTGTACGCAAACTCTGATTGTGGTAGCTAACAGAGGTAGCAAGGCTAAAATATGTCGATTTGATGATTCTAAAAAAAATATTACTAGCTGGCTTTTTTTTTGTTAAATCTCAAGATAATTATCTAAATTATTCGAAAACATATTTGCCCTACAAAAAGTGTGGTATGATCAAAGAGTCCCCCCCTTCCAATATGTATCGATAACGAGGTCATCAAAAATTATTACAAACCAGCTGATTTTTTTTTGTTTACTTAGTTAATATTTATATAATTTAACAGTCATATTGTCCTACAAATTGCGTGGTACGTTATCCCGGTCCTACGCTCAGAAATTGTTAATACCACAAGACCATTCTCATTACTAACTGTAGTACAAAAATATTACATAATATGTCAGTGTGTTCTCTGCCCAAATGAATCAATGTCCTACAAGAAAACAGGTATGCATCACTAGTCCGACAAGAATTGTCATTTTTTCGTTTTCCTATTTGTAACATAAGATACAGTGAAAACATCTTTTTTATCCCATAATAATTAAATACATACATACATAGACTCACGCCAGTTTCCCATAGGGGTAGGCAGTGACAACGGATTTCCACTTGCTACGATCCTTGCATACCTCTTTGGCCTCATTCACCCTCATTAAATTTTTCATACATGCACGTCGGTTTAGGGTACACCTGACCTGGCCTTTCTCAAGAATAGCTCCAACTTGATCTATGAAAGTTCGCCGAGGCCTTCCCCTCCCAACTGTACCATTCACACTAAATATTGTCATTATTTATTATTCACTATAATTCAATAATAATAATTAAATGCACTATTATTCATTATTCATGAAACATTACATATGTACCAGATGCATGCTATATATGCTTGTAATGAGCATGTATATCAGCCACAAGGACAGTAGATATTGTCTAGTATTTTAATAATATGTATGCTATTGGTGTATATAAAGTAAATTTATATTATTTATTTTAATAAATAAATAAATAACACTAGTTTGTAAACTATATAAAACATAAAACGATGTCATTGGGCAAAATGCAAGGACGGACAAAGACAAACTTTTATTTGTCTAGGGAATGAAACTCATTTATAAAACACGTGTTTATTATAAAGTTTAAGTGCCTAATTTTTATGATTAGTTTGAAACCTTTCCCAGAGGGGTTGACGTCAGGCAGGCAGCCGGTCGTAAGGACTAGAAGCCAAATCTTTCTGTCTGACAGAAAACCGGCGTGAAGTTGCAGCTTGTTGTTGCGTTTCATTACGTGGAGTGAGATATCCGGAGGCCCCTCTTCCCTCCCAATCTCAATACCTCAATTATGTCTTTACTTTAAGGTCGGCAACGCGTCCATGATTCTTCTAGTGTTGTGGACGTTTATGGCCCCTCGTATGCTTTGTCTATTTATGCAATAAAGTAACGTGTGTAAGCACTGTTCTGTTTGAAGAACATTGAAGCCAGAAGAAGTATTGGGCATTGTAAGACTTAATATCTCATGTCTCAGGGTGACGAGTGCAGTCCAATGCCAAGCAGTGCTTTGTAATATAAGGTTCTGTTGTGTTACTTCTGTTTATGTGCAGGCATGGCGCTTACCATCAGGCGAGCAACCTGTTCTTTTCGTCATTCAGGCTAATTTAAAAAGTATGGACTTTGTCATTCATTTAAATAAGGCCACTATAACATATAAAAGATAACGTTTTAGTCAAAATTGAATATAATAAAATTAATTAGACTGCAATGAAATGGTCATTATTCACCTCCATTAGACGTTGCAAAAGATTTCAGCGTTTTGATTTAATAATCCAATGTTGTAAGAGATAATTGAGCGTGTCTAAAAGAGTAATGATTCCATTTGCCAGCCGTTTTTATTCACGTATGGTTATTTAGGAGTATAATTTTACTCTGTCTCAGTGGCGCAGTTGTAATACCTACGCGGTACGACTGTTGTGCTAAGGTCTCGGGTTCGATCCCCGAGTTGGGTAAAAGTGATATTGGGGTTTTCTAATAAGAAATGCTCAGTATCAGCCCAGAGTCTGGAATTGTGCCCGGTATGGCGATAGGCTCGCTAAATATGAAATTACAATTTGGATTTGTTAAGCTAATAAACATAAATGGGTCTGAAAATAAAATTGTGTGGTCGTTACCAATACGGCAGAGTAAGATTACAGACGCACTCACGCTTGTATTCCCCGAAGGGGTAGGCAAAGGTGTAACCAGTACACCCGCTTTTCTTGAGCTTATTTCCGTGCCATGTTGTGATAAAGATCCAATTTATTTAATACTATTATTGAAAATATTGATACCTAAAAAAAATCATATAGTTAAAACTGGTGATGCAGATGTCTAGTTTAAATTTCGAAAACGATCGTTACAAAACATAAACTACAACAATTTTGTACTACAAAATGACTTTATAATGTCTTTCATGATTGAGACCTTGTAACTAGCATAATGACAAGTAATCACAGTATACTGTATAGAGTGTAATAAGAGTATTTATTGGGGGTCTTTCGTACCTCTTTCAGATGTTAATTGTCTCATAAATTAAAAAAGCTAGAAAACAAGCCTTTTCACTTATATACTTATTATTTATTCTACAACATTGAATTCCTAGTTAGATCTTTTTATTTTAATTGGTCTTAGTAGGACTAATTAAGGCCATTAAGAAGTTATTAAAAAATAATGACGTAATCTTTTCAATGTGATGTTGGTACAGGACATTCAAATTTCTTATCAAGATTTAGAGTTATAATAAAAATGCTTGCACTTATGTTCAACAGAGAGCTGGGGCCAGACAGATGGACACCGATTTACGTACCCGGCATCGCCACTGCTGACCCAAGCTGGTGACGTGGGCCCCAACACCCTGTGTTCCGACGGGCCTGGACAGGGAGACGAGTGCGTTCATGTGAAGAACATTCCACTTCATTCCACGGTGGAGATTGTGATGTTTGATCAAGGTAATTAATATTTTTTAAGTGAAAACTTCTTCACGCGCGTTAGACATTTTTTGAGATGGGCAAAAACCGTTGAACTCGCGACACTGTTACCGTTAACAACTCCTCTGTATATAAGTATCTATATAATAATATATTGGCCCCGTTTACACGAGAGTTGAGTTTGGGTTGAAATACATTGATAATATAACTATATATAATACATCAGAAAAAAAAACATCAGCGAAAAACTTAGTCTGGAACTACAAGGTTCGCCGTCGACGGACACGTCGTGGAGGCCATCATCATCATCATCATCATCATATAATACATACATATATTGCGTATATACGTACAACATATTCATGTCAGAACTTTTCGAATCGAAAAAAATATTCTGACGATAAAAATACACACGTAATTGTTCAAGTTTTCACTTCTGTCGACACTCCCGAAGTGCCTGATGGTAAGTGATCTCCACCGCCCATGTACGCCCACGATTCCAAAAGAATCATAGGGACGTTGCCGACCTTAAAGGAAAGGGATAATTACGAGATTGCGAAGGAGAGGGGGATTTAGGCCTCCGGATATTTCACTCATCGTACAAAACGCAGTAGCAAACTGATAAGTTATGCCGGTTTTCTGTGTGACAGTGGTAAGGAGCCGGTCAATTCATGCTGTAGACAAAATTTTCTACAGCGTGGCTCTACCACTCATACTCATATCAGTCCTGTATTATATAATATCCCACTGCTGAGCACGAACCTTCCTATTAATAATAGGCCTTAGTCCACCACGCTGACCTAATACTGATAGAATTAACATACCTTCGAAAATTTTATGACGAATTCTCAAGTATGCAGGTTTCCTCACGATGTTTTTATCCATAGTTAGCGACCGGTAATAATTAATAATGCATGCACACAGTTAACTAGGTAATATTTCTTATTTTTTTATTTCCATAGTATCTTGCCATCCACCATTGCTAGCTAGTCAGTCTGACCAGTCTATTGATTTAATCATTTTGTTGAATAAATTATCCAACTGGTTGAGAAACAATAATATGTCTTTATGAAAGTTTAGAATCTGCCTCATTAGAATGTAACCTTGGCACCGACAATTTAGCTGCATTTGACTCGTGGAGTTGCAGCTAAATAATGCTAAACGATTACTTATCCTTAGGGGCTGAAAGAGTGTTCTTATATGACTTCGGACACATTTTGCAAGCGGCCACTAAGTAAGTATTGAAAAATCCGATACTAGTCTTTGGTGGTAGGTAGGTACCCAAATTCGGATAATTTCATTAAATCACTCCTTCCACCTGCCCTTATTCCATTCTCAGCTCCCCCCTGGGGAGAAAACACCCAGACCTGAAACAAATGTTTGTGGATCGCACAAACATTTTTGTCTCGGAGCGGCAATCGAACCCGTGGTCTCTCGCTTCACAGCCGGCTACTCACCCACTGTGCCACAGAGGCTGTCATGGATAATTTCATTAAATGTACAGCCCGATTTCATGATATAGCAAATTCTTAATTATTTCTGTATCACGTAATAACTAAAGCATTATCTTTATTTTCTCTATTACGTACACGGATATCATAACCGTAAAATTATATATAGAGGCGCAAATTGCTAGCTTTATGGTGCACAGGCGATATGAAATCCCCCAACTTTGTTACACTTACGAGGCTCCTCTGGGAAAATATTGCAAACAGTAATATTGTAACATGAACCGTTATTGATACATGTTTCGTAGTTTTGGTAAAGCGCATTAATATTTTTTCACATAAAGGCTATTTATAGGTGTGTAATAATTTTATTTATTTCTATTTATCTTCTGAGTGGTAGAGCCACGCTGTAGACAGTTCTGTCTACAGCATGAATGGGCCGGCTCGTCCGGGTCGTTACCACTGTCTCACAGAAAACCGGCGTCAAGTAGCAGCTTGCTGCTACGTTTTGTAAGGTGAGTGAGATATCCGGAGGCCCAAATCCCCCTCCCCTTCCCAATCCCTTTCCTTTAAGGTCGGCAACGCGCCCATGATTATTTTAGTATTGTGGGAATACGGGAATACATGGGCGGTGGAGATCACTTACCATTAGGTAACCTACTTGCTCGTTTGACGCCTATACTATAAAAAAAATCTTCTTTGAGTGGTAGAGTCACGCTGCGGATAGTTTTGTCGTGGTGTCGACCGTTTTGTCTGTCTCACAGAAAACCGACATACTTTATGTCGGTGGCTTGCTGCTGCGTTTTGTACAGTAATGCCATATGCCGGAGGCCTAAATTCCCTAGCCCTTCCCAATACCTTAACCATCCTTTTCCTTTAATGTCGGCAACGCGTCTAGATTCTTCAGGAATTGTGGATGTTCAAGGGTGGTGGAGATCACTTTCCATCAGGTGACCCACCTGCTCGTTTGCCTGCCTCTGCTATAAACTAGCCGTGATAGCCAAGCGGGGAGGAGAACAGACTACTAAGATGGAGGTTGCGAGATCGATCTTAGGTCGATCGAAGTAACGTTTTTTTTTGTAGTCATAGGCCAACTCGTATTAGGCCAGAGTAGTGGACACAGGCCTAACCGTTCTCATAAGTAGAGAAGGCACTTCCCGGCAGTGGGAAATTTTTGATTTTGATTAATTTTAATCATATTGTTATACCAAGTTTTTTTTCTTTTAGATATTTCTATACACGTTTGGATATCCTTGGTAGTTAGTTACTCGTAATATTACTTATACAAAAAATACATAATATTATTTTATTTTAAATCATATTTTTACATGGAAAAAACATTTATCGGTGCTTGCCTCGGTGGCGCAGTTGTAATGCGTACGAATTACGACTGAGGCTGACGCTGAGGTTCGATGAGAAGTTCGATACTGGGTCGGGTAAAAGTGATATTGGGTTTTCTAATACGAAATGCTCAGTATTAGCCCGGAGACTGGAATTGTGTCCGGTATGGTGATAGGGTCGCCCTCTATCACATCATGGGACGTAGATACGCTCGGCGAAATGTGGGTGTACTGGTTAATATGCCTACCCCTTCGGGGATTACAGGCGTGAGTGAGTATGTATGTATATAAAAAAGAATTTCCAGTCTTTAGTAATTTACGGGTAACAGTCAACATTCATTACCGGACCAATAACGTGACAACTTTAATTGACGAATTAAAGTTCGATATAAGCTTTAGGTTACAACTGACAGCATCAATTAAATTGATATATCTTTTATTTCTAACCTCATCTGCAAGTACACTTCGCTGATTAACGGACGAGGAAATGGCGAAACTTGGTTCCCGTTACGGGTTGTGGGAGACAGACGGCAGGTCGCTCCATATAATACCAAAACCAACGTCAAATCATGATGGAGGAAGGCAGACCCTGGCATTAAGCCGGGATAACGCCAGACAGAAGGAAAAGTTCGACAACTGACAGCATCAATCAAATTAATATCTTTTATTCTTTTATCCACGCTTTCAAAAAGGAATTTTATTGTGTTCCATGCTCACCGTTTACAAATCGTCTGTCGAGTGTCGTAATAAACTTGATGCATGAATCTTTACATTGAATCGGATGGTTCGCGAGTTTGTATCGAGTATTATCGATTGTGATTCATTGTATTGATTTCAAATATTGGAGAACAACGTTTGTAGGCGAAATAATGTCTAGTCACGATTGTAAAATTTCGACTATTGTGTTCATTGTTATGTGAAAGGAGAAAATTTGTAGGTGCACCAATGAATATATTTGAGTTTTGTAATGTTGCTATGTCTATATTCTCTTTAGAAATTCGCTTTTAATAATAGTTATGGTTTGTTAACTGATGAGAAATCCAAGGAGGTTATTAATTTGATGCGGATATATTTTTTTGGGTAATTTTGATGATTCTTTTTTTATTCATAGGGCATAAGCTCAAGGTTGGTCTCATTTGAATTTGAAGAATATTTGCCCCCTTAAGGAGGTAATATCAGAGATGAAATACAAAGCCGACTGAAAAATATGAAGCAAAAATAAAATTATCTACTATAGTCTAATCAATTTCGTGTCTGTTGAGTTTAAACTTCCATGTACTTATATAGGAAAGAAGGAAGTTAAAAAAAGAATTGCATTTAGCAAATCTCTTCTTAGTGAAAGCATACATACATAATACAAAGAATGAAAGTAAAAGTGACTTGCAGTTTGCACCTATATTTGGAACGGGCAAATTAAGATTGAATGATGCTAAGTCGTGGGCTTAATTGATAAAAAATTGTTACCTACTAAGCAACGTCAGAAGCCCTTCACAAAGAGCAATAATACCGTACTTGGTCATCATAAACCATAGAACGTTGATACTGTTCCAAATTAACTTGCTATGGCGCATAAAGTCATGCTACGATTATAACTGTGAAAGTGTGGATGTTTGTGAGTTTCTTATGACCGTAACAGCTGAACGGTTTTCGATGAGATATGGCATACAGGTAGACCATGCCCAAGGTGGATTAAGTCATAGGCTACTTTATATCCTGGAAAAGGCTGTTTACCCGAGCAAAAGCTAGTACTGCAGTTTTTGCCTTACAAATGAAGATAGTGTAAAATATACAAGTTTATGATTATGGTTGCTCCACTGGAACAAAATATATACATACTATGTAAAAGATACAATGTTTTCATTATGTATAAATCTATAGTTCTATCTTGCCAAGTTTGACCTTACGACAACATTCATCTATTGTATTATAAAATGCCTTTAGCTACCTATCTAGTTATACTCGATGATGCCCCACTGCTGCTATTAGGGAAAAGTAACATTCATAAAGGTGCTTCCTCTACGACATTTTAGGATCGTCGTGGCGTTTACGTATAATATGATAATAGTATAAGCCCTGTATTATACTACCTTACTGCTGGGTACGGGCCTACTCTACGAATGATAGGCCTTAGTCCACCATGCTGGCCTAATGTGGGTTGACAGACTTCATACACCTTCTAAATTCCTATCGAGAATTCTCAGGTATGCAGGTTTCCTAATGATGTTTCCTTCAGCCAAAGCCTTCACCTTTATAGCAAGTGATAATTAATAATGAATACACACGAAATTTTAGTAAAGTCAGATGCCTTTGGGGCTGGTTTGAACCAGCGACTTTCGTCTCAGCAGTCTGTAACACTCCCCGCTGAGCTGTTGCTGCTTTCGCTTACCTATACTTTATAGTAATAATAACAATAAAATGTGACCGTAGACCGTTAACTGCTCATTTGGACGTCGACGTAGTTTAGAACCATGTCGATTAAACCAGCTTTTAATGGAAAAACCGTATTCAATCAAACAGATGCATTACTGACAGATATATATACAGCACAGGAAAAGGGGGCAAACTTACAACACCCCTCTTGTTATAAGAGGAAAAAAATACATTGCGCAGTGAAAAGTATATTGTACGTACTATACGTAAATAATTACGGAGGTAGGATGTGAATTAACATACATACGCACTCACGCCGTGACGCCTGTACTTCCCGAAGGGGTATGCAGAGGTGTCACTAGTACCCACATTTCGTCGAGCTTGTTTCCATCCCATGATGTCAAAGGGGGCGAGTTATCGCCATACCGTGCACAATTCCAGACTCCGGGCTGATACTGAGCATTTCGTAATAGAAAAACCCATATCCCAACTTTACCCGACCCGGGGATCGAACCCGAGAACTTAGCACAAACGTACCTCGTACGCAGGCAATGTGTATTAACAATATTCCGAAGTTCGAAACGCCATGCCAACGCAACCTCACAGTCTCGTAAATACGCTGTTCTTTTATTAGGTAGTTAAACTGCTTTCAAGTTTCAACTTTCCTTCACTGAAAGCTGCAAACGACGCGACGGTTATTTTGACACTGAGCTCGCGCTATGGAGTTTTGTATTGTCAATATTCTCAGCATACAACAGTAATGGTCCTTATTCTTGGGTAACCTATACGTGAAGAGAAAACTTCGACCCCTTTTTAAGCAATATGCGCGCACATAGGAGTGTGAGATATGGCATAGTTAAAGTTTATATGGTATAGCAGTGCAGAATATTATTTATATAAAATATCTGTAACAAATATATATATATATTTGTTTTTAATTAAATAAAACAAAACATTAATTGTTGACGTTCACACTGACAATGTCTGAATGTCAAAACTCGCAACTGACGTAATAGAACAAAATTCAAAAAGAATATTAATTTTACGAAGGTAGATTTTCATTTTACATTACAGTAATTACATTACACCAGGCAACACTGCCTTTGGGTATGGAACCTTAAAAAGATGCAATAATGTCGCTGAACATTATATTGTAAATTAATGGACTAAAAACATTTTCGGTATATACATAATATGTATTTTGTGTTATTACGAAGATAAATGAAATCCATTGGAGCCATTCGTTTGTCAAAATCAGGCACGTAACCTTAATTAACCTTTAAAATAAGTAACACGAACGAGAGTGAAATAACAACAATCGTCTGGCATATGAATGGGTGATTGTTAGCACAAATATTTAGCATACATTGTTAGGTATTATTCCATTTAGTTAGTCAAACTATACTTTCGCAAAGTGATTGGTATAATTTAATGAATTGATGTACGATGCAGTAATTTACTTTCAAATACTGGATTAACATTCAGATAGATTACTTTTAAAGTAATAGTATAGTAGTATATCTCTAATAGAGTGGCCTAACATATTTTATTTAAAACATTTTATTGCTATTGACAATAGGCCTAATCACTCATTTATAGCTCTTCAAATAATTTAAATTGTTATAATAATTGGATTATTATATTAAGGTCACTTAATTCAATTAGAGGTTGATTTTTCATTCTCCAAGTAAAAGTTATTTATCAGATAAAGTTATAAGACAGCAAAATACAACATTATGATGCTGTCAATATATGCGGAGAAGTTGTGATGGGAAATTTATACGTTTTTTCATCTTGGCACAGGAAAGGGATTATTATATTGAACCTGATGTTAAGTCAAGAGACCTTGCGTCCCTCAACCTTCGGCAGAAGTATACCGGACTGAAGTTACTGGATATACACTGGCTGACCCTGGAACGCGACTAGCCTGAACAAACCACTATAGCGGTTGAGCGCGTTATCTGGCATATCACATTTATTCCTAAGTTAAACAATCGGCCTTAAATAACATTAAATGTAGATAACACGTTCGCACGAAGTAATAACAAACATCAACATGTATTGTACATTAACAAGACAATAAAAAATCTGGAGTTTGTCCGAAATTTTTATAACACTTAAAAACATTTATTAAAATCATAGTCATGTTTTTGCAATCACTATTAATATGATTTGTAGTTTTCATTGCCGGTGTACAAGAGAAATTGCGTGTAAATTAATCTATAGGTATAAACGCGAAATACCACTAACTCGCTTATCACGAAATCGCAGAAACTTTACCTATAAAGTCTACAACTTTGAATTTCACAGGTACTAGTAGGCTTCTTATTTGGCTATCTTATCCGATAAGAAAGGATTTTACAAAAATTTACCATTAGGGTTCGTGGTAGACAATGGTGTTTCAGCCTATTTAGATTAAGAGACTTTATCGCATGATATAGTCGAGGATATTTTCTTTATATATCAGAATACTCTTGTTTACGATGTCGCGTCATACAATTTGAAAAAGGAATCGTATGACGCGGCCTTGTAATTATGGTTTTCTGTTTTATTCTCGTCTTTGTCCTATGAAAAACTCTCTCCCATCTTAATGCGGCTTTAGAAGTCCATGATGTCCAATTATAAAATTTTTGTTCGGGTAGTAAAAAAAAAATGAAAATAAAGTACGTATGGCCAGCATTTAATACGTCGGTGTCTGGCGCGAGCCTAAGAGGGTCACTGAGACTTTCACATGCCCGAAACCGCGAGTAAAGCCTGTGTATTATTATAACTGCATGTACAGAGATCGTGTTATTCAACTGCTGCCAACCACGCGTGTTATTTCAGATTAACCATTGTACATTAATTTTGTTGCAGTTATTTATAATACGTTAGGCACTTCTAATCATGTTGCCAAATAGACAAATGCACCAGTAGTACTCTGTTAGTTGATTGATAGCCGATTTTTCAATAAGTATACAAATAAATATAAACCTCTAAATATCACATACGACCGGCAATTTAAGAATAACTAATTTTACATACCTACGCATCTTCTTTTATATTAAAATTAAAAAAAATTAAAATTTATTATTATTAAAAGAAAATAAACATACAAGGTCCTTAAAATAAACGAAAATCACACAAACATAATCTAAAAGTACACAAACCATTACGACAGCTGATGTCTAAACTAGATTCTGGTGAATCTGTCCAATAAACATCAGTTCTCATCCGAACAGAAGGTACAAAAATTATTATAATATTTTAAAGTGATTATGACATTCATCTTTAGGAAATATTAGTTAAATTAAAAGAAGGGGAAAAAGAGGAGTATTACATATTGAGATAGGTACATTGTGTGTGTGTGTGTGTGTGTGTGTGTGTGTGTGTGTGTGTAGTGTGTGTGCTAGCGAAATGTTTTACTATGATATTATTTTTAAGATATGCTCCGTCTGTTCATAATCCAAGGTGAGAATATAATTTTTTACCGTATTTTTGCAATTTGTCGCATTTAAATGTGCAATTGGTATAGACCTACTAATTTTGTTGTACACATAACCACCTAGAAATTCTTCAAATCTTTGTGCAAACGAAGTCCGACAGCGTTTGATTTCACAGACGCGGTCGTTTCTTCGTCTATTATAAACTAGTTTTGGGTCGCATTTTATACACCGGTGTTTATTTAAAATTATATTTAGAATGAACATTTGCCGGACAGTCATGATCTTGCATTCGTTATGTAGTTGTATCGTAGGATAGTAATAAGGTCGAAAAGTAGCCACCTTAAGCACAGCTCTCTGCGCACGTTCAAGCACTATAAGGTGGCTTTTGCAGGATCCACCCCATGAAGTTATGCAATAAGAAATAATTGGTTGACAGAGAGATTTATAAATAAGTTGTGTAAGTTTTTTGTCTGCTACGTATCGGATATTTTTAAAAACAGCGATAAGTTTGCGTACGCGTTGTGATATGTAATCTATATGAGCACGAAAATTAAGGTGTTCATCAAGAACTAAGCCCAGATACTTTGTTACGTTGGTGCTTTCCAATTTAATACATGAGCAGAATTTTGGTAAACGAGATAAGCAATCCACAGAGTGAGCAATTATATTTAAATTATCCGTTGCATTAATGTGTTTGGATTTTTTTATACTGAAAGCTATATATTTTGTTTTTTCTGGGTTAAGAGTGAGGAGACTTCTATTCAGCTGCATAGCTACTCCGTTAAAGCCCTCCTGGGATACTCGAAATAATTTTTCGTTCGTAGATTCTCTGAAAACTAAAACAGTGTCATCTGCATAGCTGATTATTGTGCCTTTATTAAGGGGAAGATCACACAGATCATTAATAAAAATGAGGAACAGCGTCGGTCCAAGGATACTTCCCTGGGGAACTCCGTAGGAGACCAATTTGGAATTACTTATAGAGTCTCCTATTTTTACACACTGTTGTCTATTGCTTAAATAATCCTTAAAAAGTTGGAGTTGGAGACCACGAATACCACGCTGCTCTAATTTAAGCAATAATAATGGGATTGGAATAGTGTCAAATGCCTTGGCAAGATCAAGAAAAATACCAAGGCACTTCTCACCACTGTCTAAAGTTTCAACAATATATTTAGTCAACTTGGAGACCGCTAGATCAGTTGAACGACCACGTCGAAAGCCAAATTGGTTTTCAGACAGCAAGCCATACTTCTCCAAATATTTAACCAGTCTTGTATTAATCAATCGTTCAAGAATCTTAGATAGAATTGGAAGAAGCGATATTGGCCGGTAATTACTCATAGATGTTTTGTCTCCACCTTTATAAATAGGTATTACAACAGACTTTTTGAACGCAGTTGGAAATACACCCTTTGAGAAACATAGATTGCATAAATATGTTATAGGGGTAGATAATACATTTTTATTTTGCTTAATTATAACACTAGAGATTTCGTCCCAACCGGTGGCACAATCCACCTTTAAAGAATTTATGATAGAAATAATTTCATTCTCATCTGTCTCAAGTAGCACAAAAGAGTTAAGACAGGGTTTGTTGACACTATTACATGTATCCACTTTACCAGGAGTATTTATTTGTATCTTTTGAGCTAATGTTTTGCCAATGTTAATAAAATACTCATTGATTGAGTTGACCGCAGCCTTTTGTGATGAGAATTGGTTGAGGAGTTCTAATGAAGATTCTTTTTTGATTTTAAAATTAGTAATATCATTTATAATTTGCCATGTTTTTTTCAAATTACTGGTTCCTACCTTTTCAAGTTGAGCCCTTTCATACGATCGTTTTACTTTCTTTAGTAATTTATTACAAAAATTCCTGTATATTTTATATGTTAGCTTTATAATTTCATTATTAGGATTCTTTCGACAGTTCATATGCAAAGAGTCCCGATTTTTCATGCATCGGAGTAGCCCTTGGGTCATCCATGGCTTAATGATACGTTTTTTCCTCGGTATATTTTTAATTAATGTATTTTTCTTCATAACATCTATAAGAGATGATATGAGAAAATTTGCTGCTTGGTTACAATCAACGCAGTTGTAAATGAACGAAAAATCAAGACCAGCTAAATCAATTTCTATGGATTCAAAATTTATTTTAGAGTAAGATTTCTGTATGTGTTGTTTTTCACGATTTTTATATAAGGCTAGTAAGACAGCGTTATGGTCTGTTAGGCTACTTTGAATTACAATCGTTGTGGCGGGCAGATTAGTTCTTAGCATTATATGATCTAAACATGTTAGAGAGGAGCGAGTGGGCAGTTGGTGCGCAGGCAACAGGCCATGAGAGGCTGTCACATTTAGATATTCTGTAGAAAGGCCATCACATGCTGTTGGAGCAATATTGATATTTAAGTCACCAGTAATTATCAGATGTTTAAACTTCTTCATGGAAGTTAGAACAGCGTCTAGCGTAAACAAAAAATGGTATATATCACTGTAAGATGGGGATCTATATATCGATATGATAGCTACATCATTACCAATCTTTGTTACGAGACAATTTCCGTCCGAGAAGTTAGGTTCAGTCGTCAGTGAATATAAATTGCATTTAACAAAAACTACTACGCCATCATTTTGTAAAATATTGTTCGTTGTTTTGTAAGAAGCATAGCCATTTATCGTGGGTATTAATTTATTTTTTTGAAGCCAACACTCTGTTAAAACTATCACGTCAGGTTCAAATTTCAGCCTCGTCAATAAAACCAATAAGCCAGTAAAATTATGTTGAATGCTCCGTATGTTTTGTGTTAATACTTTTATGCATTTATTATTATCTCCAATAAGAATAAAACATTCTTCCACAGTACAAGAGTGGGTTCTCGATACAGAAATGCTATCCAAAGAGTTTAGTATGTAGCTTATGTTATCCAGTGTTTACATAATTTAAGAAACAGTCGCAAAATATGAAAAAAATACTCTGTAAATAACATCCTACATAAAAGATTTGATTCATAAAAGTTAGCGCATTAGCAAGAACTACATTATAAATTGTATTAACGGCATACTTATCTGTGATTAGGTAAGAATCAAGATGTATATAAAATATATTGAGGGGCATTATTTTAAAGCAAATCGACCACATTTCCATCAAAGTTCCATTTACACCTGTGGAGCGTAGTGAGAGAACAAAGTGAATGTATATTTTGAATTTTGTGTTGTTGCAAAGTAGTAAATGAGTTTTATGCGTGTGTGAGCGTGAATAAGTATTATTAAATGAGAGTGTTAACAGATTTCTTAGATCTAGTATTAACTTAATGTTATAGATAGTATACAATAAGTGGTTGCGAAGAGAGGTTGTAATATGGCTTACATGAATTAACAAAATAGTAATCGAATATAGTCAGATTTGGTGTTTACATTTTAATTCATTAATCTGACTTTCACTTTTAATTGTTATTTTAATAGCACCGTCATCTTTTTTTAGATGTACCCTCCCATTTGTTATCCAACAATATTTAAAATACTTCGCTTTAACCAATTCACGACCAAGGTAATATAGTCTGTTCGCTAATGACGTGATGTGTTCCACGATGTAAATGGGTTTAGTTGGTCCGTAAATTCCGATATGATTTGTGTTTAATTTGTTGTCCTTGTTTTTTATATTGAATGATTTCACAGATTTTAAAAAAATATTTCGACTTATATTCGATATAAATTCAATAACAATAGGTTTGTTACTTCCTAGTTTTCCTGGTAAACGTCGAATTTCTCGTATTTCATTGATTGGATATTCGGTTTTAATATTTTTACATAATTCTTTCATCATGATTAATATGTTTTCCTCTGACTCTGTTTGCTCACTTGGTACATTTCTAACTTCAAGCTTCGTGAGACTGTTTTGCCTATTTATATCTTCTAGCTTTTCTTCTAGTTGATTTATTTTAAGATACTGGTTTTTGGTTTCCTTATCCAGTAAGTTTATTTTAATATTTAAATCCTCATACTTGGAAGATAGAAAATCAATTGATTTTTCTATCTCTTTGTTCGTTTTCTGTATTTCATTATTCTGGTGCTTAATTAAAGAAATGTCCTTCTGTATTTCAGAGAGCTTATGATCTTGTTCAGATGTCCATGATTTTAGCATTTGCATAATATCGTCCTTTAGAGCTGCTGTGGGATCATTTGAGTTTCCTCTTTTGCGTTTTGAACGAGCTGCTGTGCTAATATGTACCTGAGAGTCAGTATCAGTAGATGCCGCTGTATTAGAATCCGATTCACCTTGAACACGGTGTTGAGGTGGAGTCCGTTGCATTTTTATTGCACCGCAGTATAAGAACGCACCGTTTGTTAGCGCACGAGGAGTAGTGAGTCAACTATGTGTGCGTGCGCGGCGCTGTATCGAGCAGGGACTGTTTGTATCGGTTTAAATGTGTACCTTTATTTGAAATATATTTATCTCGCTCACCGCTATGTTTTATGTGTATAATATTCCTTTTATAGTAATGCACTATTCACCACTTCTGCTCTGATCCCAGATACTTTGTATTTATATTATATTTTTGCACTTTATTTAAATGAATGAAGCTGATACACACGTCACACGTCAAGGTGATACGACGGTACGGTATTGCTGTGTTGACAGCGTAATCAATCATTTTGTATTTTGTAATACAATCCGCTATGGGCGCTGTACTGCATTTATATTTTCGTAATACGGATGAAAGATAGCTATCGAAAATCTCGCATTAGGGCCACTGGAATAGTGCTAGCGATAGATTAGATTCAGATACGTTGTGCAAAGTAGGCATTGCTAGGTGGATAACATTTCTAGGAAATTAAATACGTTTCGGTGGAATTGTATTACTGATTATGCGTTCCGCATATGACTTTTTAGTTTATTACTTAGTTATTTAGTGTTTTAGTATCATGGGTAAATGTTGTAAAGCTCTGAAGAGTTAGAATGGGATAAGTCCATTCTCATCATTTCTAAACATCTTCGCATATTGGCATGCGGAACCACAGCTTGATGGACTTCTCCACCTCGGCTTCTTCGAACTAAAAACTTCGCTAAATCTTATTCCTGGCGGATTATTAAATGTTAGAATTATGAGTGATAGAGCCACACTTTTGTCTACAGCATGAATAGGCTGGCTCATCGGGGACGTTACTACTGTCTCACAGAAAACCGACGTAAAGTAGTAGCTTGCTGCTGCGTTTCGTAAGGTGAGTGAGATATCCGGAGGCCCAAATCCCCCTCCCCTTCCCAATCCCTTTCCTTAAGGTCGGCCACGCGCCCCTAATTTTTTTGGTGTCGTGGGCGTACATGGACGGTGGAGATCACTTACCATCAGGTGACCCATAATGCCCATTAATTTAATTTTCTTCAAAACGGGAGAACAACAGTGCTTAAACACTTGCTGTTAAGCGGAAAAAATAGACAAAGCGGTGGTACCTATCCAGATTGACTCTCATATACGAGAGATTTACCACCTAGTAGTCCAGTACCTACCATTCGAGAATCTATCTGTACTCAATAATGAGTTTTATGTCATCAATGATTGTCTGAACTTCACTCGCTATTGTTTTTGACAAGAGTTTTATTTTATACAATTGTATAAAGTTTTAACTGTATTTTTTATAGTATAGACCGGCAAACGAGGAAGTGGGTCACCTGATTCTCAGTGATCTCCACCATCCATTAACACCGACAGAATAATTATAGGTGCGTTGCCGATCTTAAAAGATAGAAGTGGGGATTAGGAAAGTGAGGGGATCTGGTCCCCCGGAAATCTCACTCACCGAAACACAACAACAATTTGCCACTTCAAGGCAATTTTCTGTGGTATGGTGGTACTAACCCACCACTATGGTGTGAAGGTGTAGGACAGCCGGATATATGTTGGGCAACGGCTAATTTCGTATTGCCGAATTGATTGCTTTTCTTAGACATGTTTATTGTATTTTATTTAGGTATAGTTACAGATCAAAAACTACAATAATGCAAGAGGGATTATAAACAATAACAAGAGTGTTAAACTCCGATAATAACTACGCACAACATTTCAAGTTATAACTTTAACTAAATAAAAGTATCACACAATCACTCCCTTTGAACATTTCATAATGTAAATATTGAAATTGCATGAAAAGATATCCAGTTCCTTTCTAAGATCGTTATGTTCTCTATACACATATGCAGAATTGGGTTATAATATGCAACATTATTTGAGCAAGACAGTGTGTAGAAACAATTTTTGTGTGTGATTGAATGAATGAATGAAGAAAGTTGAAATTGCAAGTGTTTTAATGAACAAAATATGTTTGTCAGTCGTGTACAATACGATGGTATTCGATTTTTGCTGATGCACAATATGTATTCTGTAGCATTGCACAACGTGAAGCTTCCACTTACTTTACGAAACGTTTTATTAGTAGCTGCGAAATATTAATTAACACTTAGTGAAAGCAAATATAAATTCTTATAAGCAGTGTGTCAAAATTAGCATCTAAATAAATATTTTTTATTGAAATATATTTTAGAATGTATTTTTACTATTTTATATTTCGACATAGTCTCATTTAAGTATTATCTTTACAAACGAAGAGAATTTTATTAATGTATTCACAATTCCTAGGCATATTGCATATTCTAAGGGCCGGAGCATGGAGTTCAATGTGTACTACCAGCCGGGTTGTTTAGGAGTAAAATTGCGCCACATAATGAGAACTTTACAGGAAGCGTGAAAGTGGTTTTAGTTGAGAGTAAGCGAGATGGTAATATTGAGTAATAGTGAATTGACCGTACCATAGTGACGCAATTTCTATGTACCGCGCAGCCAGTGTAGTAGTAGTAAGTATTGTGGTAATTCGTGAGCGGTGCAGATCACTTATCATCAGGTGACCCACTTGCTCGTTTGCTGACCTCGCCGTAAAAGAAACTTCATATATTCTTGATTTATTTACCAGCCTGATGAAAACATTCTCGTTTATGCGTCGCTGTATGAATATCTAAATTCTAAACTTTTCATATAAAATTAATCCTCCCCAAAATACCCTTCAGATTTGGCTAAGCAAGTTTATTAGAAATTATGGGGTTTTAAGGCTTGGTTAACTTTTTATGGGGTTTAAATTACATAGGGGGAAAATATAACCGACTTCAAAAAAGAAAATTCTCAATTCGTCTATAAATATGCACCGATTTGTATGATTCTTTATTGTTTGAAAATGTATTTTTCCATGGTTCCCATATAAATTTGGTAAAGATTTGATGATGGAGTACGAGGGAAAATGGGAATCTCTCAACGGGAGACAGCACTGCACCACAATTCTGGTTTTAAAGTCAGTTTTGCAACTTATAATTATTTTATCTATGGTTGAATTCTATATCAATAGTGATTTCTTAGGTTTACGCGAATATTACACATTGAAATAAAACTAGTTTATACGGATTTTATCGCGGTTTAATTTTTATTTTTATTCCCGACGTTTCGAAAGCTTTTCAGCTTTCGTGGACAAAGCGGTGGTACCAACCCAGCCGGCCTCTCGCATACAAGGGACCTACCACCACTAGTAAGTCTCCCTCTTACTAGAGGGAGACTTACTAGTCAAGACAGCGGCTTTTCGGCCTGTTCGCGGGGTCGTACCCCTGCGTATGTATGCGTATACTTGTGACCGACATACTCCTGTTTCTTAATAAGGCGGCTACTAATAATAACTTAAATACTTAACATTAATGTAATTCAAATTTGTCTAGTCCGTGAGCGTTTCTTACTTTAGTTAGTAATTAGGTTGATAAGTAAACGCTTAGTTACGATGTAGTCATTTTTTCATCAAACATTTATGTTTCGAATAAATAATTCTGAACAAACTCGACTTATTCTTTGCGCCGTAGGATAGTAATTTACTGGTTTTATGGTAATTGACTGAAGCTTCTGCAATTATGATTTTACCCTAATGACAGTTAAAGTCAAACTGAAACATTACACATGTTCATAGATCACAGAAATTTGTAAATGTGAAAAGGACGGGTTGACAATAATAATTGTCGTCGACACCATCCTACATAGCAATGGTGTAATTTTCTTATGAAAATACAACCTGAAAAGTGTTATTTTTTATTCGGAAAGGTTACTACCTCACCGCTATCTTTTTTTCTGAGTTCATACCGAAACTTTAAACAATTCTACAACCAAAATTTACTATTTTAACATACGCACTCATACATACGCACTCACGCCTGTAATCCCCGAAGGGGTAGGCAGAGGTATAACCAGGACACCCACATTTCGCCGAGCGTATCTCCGTCCCTTATGTGATAGGGGGCGAACCTATCGCCATACCGGGCACAAATTCCAGACTCCGGGCTGTTACTGAGCTTTTCGTAATAGAAAAACCCAATATCACTCTTACCCGACCCGGGGATCGAACCCGATACCTTAGTGTCAGCCTCAGTCGTAACGCGTACGCATTACAACTGCGCCACCGAGGCAGTCAAGTCAGTCACTATTTTATTAAATATACTTATTTATTATATTTCAAATATGCATAGCCAATATTGAAAATATATAACAAAATGTTTAATGTGTATTAGGAAATACACATATATTAACGGAAATACTTAATATTTACTTTTGTAATTTCATCAGTGTACATTTAAAACCTGTTTCGTCTCTATTTGCCCATATTTATAATTCACATACATAATTATCGTATTTATTCAATGAACTTTTTCAAAATGATATTCATTTGAATAATGTATTAATTACAGGTGGCGAGTCAGACCACATATTCCATCTTCACGGCAACAGTTTCCACGTGACGGGAATACGGGAGTTCAACAGCAGTTTGGTCAAAGAAGAAGTTATCAGAATGAACGAAGAAGGCACATTATTTCCTTCAAGAAACATATTAGATCCTGTGATAAAAGACACAATAGTTATACCAAAATTCGGAGTTGTGTCTCTACGTTTTAAGGCTGATAATCCCGGATACTGGATGATGAGGGACGAAAGATCCACTCACTGGACTAGGGGATTAGATTTTATACTCAAAGTTGGCGAACAAAGCGACTTTGTGCAAGCGCCCGCGGATTTTCCCAAATGCGGTTCATACGTAGGTCCCGAGTATTTCCTCATATGAAACGAGCAGTTATATAGAAGTTACCATTTAATTATAATGCACTTAAATTTATTTATTTGAGATGTTATTTTTCTATTTAATTAAAATAATGAACAATACACTTAACAGTATTTTGGGGCCCAAGTTTCTTATGAAAACTATATGTTGTGTTCTAAGAACTTTGTATGTTAAACAATTACAAATGTATTAATAATTTATAAGTAAATCTGTCATGGTTGAACGGTCATATTTCAGAAAATATTTTTATCATCTTTATTTTAAGATAGTTTATTTAATAATACAATTTGAGTAATAAAATGAAAACTGTAAATATAAATAAATGTTTAATTTTACTTGGAATGAGTTTTGTTGCCTTACATAAGTAAATAAATAAATATACCCAACAGTCACACACATAGTCCTGACCCCACACTAGGTAAACCTGTATCATGGATATCATGAACTACGAGGGACTTGCGGTCCCACAACACCTAGACCAGAAAACAATAATTGTGGATTAGACAAACATTTGTCTCGGTGTAGGAATCGAACCCACGGCAGCTCGTTTCGTAGCCGGCTACTCGCCCACTGCGCCACGGAGGCTGTCACATAGGTTTTATTATTAATGACGAGACGAGCAGGTCGTTCACCTCATGCAGTTCAGCCCGAGACAAATGATGATAAATATCATAATGCCTAGTAGTTTCACTGGCTTCAATGTCCTTCAGACCGCAATACAACAGTGCTTAGGTTCTGCTTGGCGGCAGAAATAGACAAAGTGGTAGCACCTACCCAGACAGCCTCTCGCATACAAGAGAACTACCTAGTAAAATAGGTATTTTAATCTCAGGCAGAAGGAAAGTATGATTAATAGATTTAGCGTATTTAAGATATAATTAATCTTAAAAGTGGCGAGTTTCAATTTGAAGACTGACAAATTGACGATGTAGTGAAAGTGTTTTTAATTGGTCTACTGGTCTGGGGCAACGGTAGCAAAAACATATGTGATATAACAGTACATCTACCTTTTCTGCCGATACCCCAAATAAACTGCTGAAGAAACTGGACTTTTAACAAAATGAAGTGTCAAGTGTCAATAAAAAACGATATAAATGAGAGGTACAGATGGACCAACCTAATTGTGAAATGGTAGGGAAATGGAACTACATGGTTTCTCAACTTAGCGAAATTATCACTAGATATGATGGGTTGGATCTGGTGCTAGTGTTAAAATTTTGCTATCTAGTTAATTACTCAGTTAGTGGAAAGGAATGTCTTTATCCACTTGTCCTTATCCCACTCGCAGTGGGGTCGGCGCAATATGCTTTTTAACACATGTTACAAATAGTCTTCATCCACTAAACGAACAAATTAACATGTCTAGGTTTTCGGATCATGGGTATACAATTTCACTGTTCATAAATATCCAGACGACTTTTTTATAAAGACGTATATATTTTTAGGAATCCTTAAAGTCACTTTTATAATTTATGGAACTTAGCTAAATAAACGAATAAACTTAATGTGAAATATTTGTGCCATAACATCTGAAATATCCCTCCTAATGAATGATTATTCGTAAAATGACAATACTGGAGCGAACAGAGCGACGCTCTTTAATTCACAGTTAAGTTAGTACAACTATACCTAAGGCGCGCCGTCAATAGAATGCTTTACTTGTTTTGTTGCGATCTTGGCAGAGTATGAATGAAATTTACACACACTTTATTGTAATATCTTCTACTGTAGATACCTTTTTTCTTTGCGTTATCCCGGCTTAATGCTAGGATCCGTCTTCTCGTATACAATAGAATTTACGGTATTTGGTATTATATGGGACGATCCGCCGTCTGACCCCCACAACCCGCAACGGGAACCAGGTTTCATCATCGTGTCGTCCGTCAATCATCAGGGCGTACCACGTGCATGTGAGGTTAACTTCGGGCCTAAGATGTTGTTGGCCCACTTATTTATTTAATTTATTTTACACTTTATATACGATGTATAAAGCCAGACTTAATGTCAAAGGCATTCTCTACTAGTCAACCTTAGGGTGATGCAGAGAAGAACAAAGTAGGTGCAAAAAAATTAAGATACATTATATAAAAATATTAGGTGCATAGTATGTAATATAACTTACACTCACCTCTCCTACATAATATACCCATTTCGATAAAATGATCCTCAAGAAACAGTGTTGGAATCGATTCATTTATTTAGGTGCTACGACGCGTACATACAAACTCACTCTCAACTCACTTTTTCTTGGCTTGCCACTTGAGTTAAAAATATAATCTTCACTGTGTTTTTCATTACATTTTTTTATATTGTATTTAAATGGAACAGAGTGATTAAAGTGTGAATTGTATAATGCAAGTGTAATCGTAATTTGATGAGCGTGAAAGACAAGTGGGAAATTATATATTACGTCAATAGACATACTATAGGCGGTAATGATATAACATAAAGTAAATTATTAATATAATCTTAAAAAAAATATATAATATCTTAGCCTTAAGAATTACGTGTGTAGGTATTTTTTTTAATTGCCGGCAAACGAACAAGTGGGTCACCTAATGGTAAGTGATCTGCCCATGTACGCCCACAATACCAAAAGAATCATGCGCGCGTTGCCGACCTTAAAGGGATAATTAAGGGATTGGGAAGGGGAGGGGATTTGGGCCTCCGGATATCTCACTCACCGTACGAAACGTAACAACAAGCTGCTACTTCACGTCGGTTTGCTGTGAGACAGTGGTAACAACTCGATCGAGCCCGCCCATTAACCTTCAGTAAAAAATCTGCTGCAAGAATAGTTCAATATTTAAACTGTCTCTTGATGTTCATCAGTCGGTTTTATTTGATCTTAAAGTGCTTTTATTTTGCATATTTTGTTTATTTTTTATAAACGCACTTACTCACGCCAGTAATCCCTGAAGGGGTAGGCAGAGGTGTAATCAGTACACCCACATTTCGCCGAGCGTATCTCCGTCCCATGATGTAACATGGGGAGAGATGTTATCGCCATATCGGGCACAAATTCCAGACTCCGGGCTGATAATGAGCATTACGTAATAGAAAAACTCAATATAACTTTTACCTGACCTGGGGATTGAACCCGAGACCTAAGCGTCACCCTCAGTCGTAACGCGTACGCATTACAACTGCGCCACCGAGACAGTCATTTCATTTAATGCTATTTTTTATTTAATGTAATAATCATCAAAACCGGTAAAAAAAGATAATGCTTTAAATATGTTCTAACAATGCAATCGTACACGTTATACGTTGCTTATATTTGACCACTTATTTTTGTAATATATCGTATGATAAAAAAAATATGAGTGATACTTATTCACCTATTATCGTGTGTTATAATTAATGTGACAACTCTGGAATTCTGTAAAAAAACTATGTCACAAACATGAGTACATTTTTTGCACAAGAAGTTGCGCGTATTGCCGATTCAATTATATTTGCTTTGTCACTTGCGTAACGAATGGTGTGTGGGTATTTTATAGCCGACATAACATTAATATCGTGATAATGTTATTACATACCCGGATACATTGAGGAGTCTTTTCACCCGTGACGAAAAAGAGGAATGTTATAAGTTTGGATCCTCTCTGTGTAGACCGATTTGGATGCAGCTTTTTATATGAAAGGTAATTTAGTCGAGAGTGTTCTTAGCTAGGTAAAATTGACCATATGCTACTGAGCCATCTGCAGCTTCCAACCCTTCGATAATTACTCGCAGATATATTGTGTTTAGGCTTATGAAATAGGTTTCGGGTAATTGACTTTCTGATGGTGAATAGTTTCTGATGATAGAGTAGGAAGGTGACCACAGGAACGCAGCTTCGTGTTTGGGTTCAATTGATCATTTTCGATGAGTTGGCTTCCAGATGGTGATAAGGGTCTGATGATAGAGTAGGAAGGTAACGACAGGAAATGCTTTACTAGTTAAATTTAAAAGAGAATAGAAACAATATAACATTATCAAGTAACAAGCAAGTATACTTAGAATTAAATTTGCTGTTAGACTTTACGGTAATTTCAATTTGAAATTAACTCAGATAGAATAACCAAGAGAAAGCCCAATAAACTGTTCAAATGTCTCCATAAACAGTGAAACGGACCTGCATACGATAAAATATAATATTCTAGTACAGTTAATTATGCGGAGCATATTAACATTAATATTCAATTATGTGCATTAGTGATTGTATATGTAGGCACTAGAACTAATGAAGTTCTGGTAGTAATCATTGGCGCAGCCGAGTAGCCGGTTGCGAAGCGAGAGGCCGTGGGTTCGATTTCCACACTGAGACAAATTATTGTGTGATCCACAAAAAATTGTTTCGGGTCTGGGTGTTGTGGGACCGCAAGTCCCTCGTAGTTCCTGATACCCACGATACAGGTTTACCTAGTGTGGGGTCAGGACTATGTGTGTGGCTGTTGGGTGTATTTATATTATTTATTTATTTAAATAAACACCACACGAGACTAACATAATAATAGTGCGTCAGTCACAAGAGATGGCTCTTGCTTGTTTGATTTTTTCTTTTGCCTTCACTTAAAATCTGATCTAAGAAAAATAAATCAAGTATAAATTAAAAATGGGCTATATGTCAGTAATATCATTGTCAAAATTAAAAAGAGGAGTTCGACTTTAGTCCCCCACGCTGGTCTAATGCGGGTTGGCAGATTTCACATACTTACGAAATTCTCATAGAGAACTTTCAGGTACGCAGGTTTTCCAAACTGCGATTTATGCAATACAAAGACGACCTTTATCACTTATTGATGGAATGTGTCCGGAGCGCAAGCATGAGATACAATGAGTTACATATTAATCGTATTGATGTGGGTACGTTCCAAAGCATTCTATCCACACGAACATCAGATGCGGCTAGACAGCGGTATCGGTCTGTCTACAGACCACTAAAATAACTAGAATTTATATAAAGAACATGCAGTAGTTATAAGAGCTAGCATTATGGGGCTGACGTGGTCGTGGCACGACTAAAAGTCCCGAAAAAATAGTGAATAAAAAAATTGTTTTTCTCACGATGCTTCCTTTCAGTTATAGTAAGCGATAATCAACAATGAATACATAACAATGTATAACATAACCTTCATATATATATATATATCACAATGTATACACACGTAACTTGAAAATGTAAGTGGTGCGTGCTCTTGGGGTTAGTTTTAAATCTGTGCCTTTGGTCTCTGCAGTCGGTACCACTCCCGACTGAACTATCGTTGCTTAACTTATTGATACTGATGGTTAAAGAACACAGAGCGAGACAGCTTTCGATTTGCCCCTGCGATTCGCAAGCTGCAATTTACTCCAGTACTGCTGCCAGTTACTCACACTGTATGGCCGCATTGTAACTGTCAAGAGTGAGTTGGTCAATGTATCGGATCTGCTATTGCTAGGCAGTTGTCAAATTGTTTATAGATGCTATTGTCTGTCTTGCAAGTAAAAAAAAAAAGTACACCCAACAGTCACACCGGAACTCGTATCGTGGATATACCAATACTGGTATCAATTTACCAGTATTTGTGATATCAAATACATTTGTCAAGGTTCTGGGTGGTGTTGTTTCTGTTTATGGTAAGCATGGCGGTTACCATCAGACGAGCGACCTGCTCGTAAGATCTATCAGGCTAGTAGAAAAAAAATGGTATGTTCACGCGTAACTTTGCCAAACCAATTTAGATGACTATTTGTGTATTCGATAAGGTTTACTTTGGTGATAGTCCCAGCAAAATTTTAAGAAATAATTCTTAAATAAATTTATTGACTAGTAAAAGAGTCATCGGCTGCCAATCTGATTACAAAATAACCATCTTGATTTTGATAGAAGTAGTAATAGTGACAGCAGCGAGTGGCGGTACCGCATGCTACTAGTACTACTATCATAAGGCGAGCGACTTGCTCGTCTCGTCATCCAATGCTTATAAAAAAAATGCTAAAGCGCACTGTTACTATATAACCAAACCAATACGGTAACACTTCCGCTGCCATTTATTTGCTGTTGTGCTCTTATATTGATCAGATACTTTTTCCTCATTCTTTTTACACTTACAATAAATATTCAGCAACATCAAACGGTGAATTGATTGACAGCTTGAGAATGGAGATTTTAGATTATGACCGAAAGGATTGACGCAACTTAATGTAAAGACACGATGATAGATTGAGTAAATAATGTTTTTATTTTGTTTGAGTTGGTTGTTAAAAAAATACTAGTGCATCGGTTGATTTTGGAATACAAGAGATGCTTATAACAATTCTGACGATATTAAAACTTATGCTTGCAAGTTTGTTTACAATTCAGAATAGTATATGGTATTAACTGCAACTAGCAATGTATTAGATAAAGTTTCGTAATAGTAAAAGTAAAATAGATATTTTGGAAAAAAATAAGCGTATAGGTGGATATTTGGAATGAACTAAGACCTTCTGGATTGGAAACACCGCTTAGTATATTAATGCTTGCACCCTGCTGGTGTAAGCACTGTTGTGTTTCGGTTCGAAGGACATTGTAGCCAGTGAAATTACATCTATCTCAGCCTGTTGCCGTCCACCGTTGGACGTAAGCCTCCCTAAGTGAGCGCCAACCATCCCGGTCTTAAGCAGCCCGCATCCCCCCGCTACCCGCCATCTTTTTCAAATTATATACTGAGACTTAATACCTTGTCTCGAGATGACGAACGCAGTCTAGTGGCATGCAGTGTTTTGTAATTCAAAGCTCTGTGTGGTGTTATTTCGGTTTACGGGCAGGTGTGGCGCTTACCATTACGCAAGCGGGACAGGTAGACTCGTTTCATAATTCAAGATTATAAAAAAATTGATTAATATCGCCTCACTGGTCTATGGGCAATTTGAGTTTTCAATTCGAAAAATTACGTGTGAGTTGCTGGGAATTGGAGTTCGTGCCCGATGTAGAAATAGCCTCGCCGCCTAAGTATCATTTCGTCACGGGACACGAATAAGCTCGGAGAATAGTTGCACCTAGTTGTAACACACACATTTCGGGATTCAGGTTTGAGTTTGTACGTTAATTAACATTAATATGTGGAAGAACATTTATTTAATAACCTAACGTTAAAACCGCTCGAGGTAAATCAGAAAAATATCGGATATCTCACTCACCGTACGAAACGCAGCAGCAAGCTGGTACTTTACGTCGGTTTTCTGTGAGACAGTGATATCGACCCGGACGAGCCGGCCTATTCATGCTGTAGACAAAAGTCTCTTCAAACATAAGAACCACATTCAAATCAGTCCTTTGGATTTGACTGCTTCGGTGGCGCAGTTGTAATGCGTACGCGTTACGACTGTTGTGCTGAGGTCTCGGGTTTGATCCCTGGATTGGGTAAATTGATTTGGATTTTTCTATCACGAAATGCTTAGTATCAGCCCGGAATCTGAAATTGTGCACGGTATGGCGATAGGCTCGCCCTCTATCACATCAAGGGACAGAGATACGTTCGGCGAAATGTTGGTGTACTGGTTACACCCCTGCCTAACTCTTCGGAGATTAAAAGCGTGTTTGGGTTTGTATACAGTATGTTAAAAATAGAACATAACGATATAAAAATAGTCGATACAGCAAAAGAAATCCATTAGCATAATCTATTACATCAACGAATCGTTCACGTGCAATAAGTCGTCCATAAATCGTGTAATCATATCTGCGTTCAAAGGCTCGATCAACAAATTGACAATTATCGTCGGCTGTTGTATTAATGCAACTCAGATTGGATCGAGGGCGTTATTGGTTTGGTTGACCGAATCGAATTATGTATTAGTTTAAGCGATTTCTGGTTAATGGCTGGTTTGAGTTATTGTTCATGATAGTCGATCTAAATATACATCATAAAGATCAACGAGTAGAGACAGTGAATTTTTTTTTTGCAAATGTAATCCCCGACAAGAAAGTGGTGTGTTATAAGTTAGACCTCTTTCGTCTGGTGTATGGGTGTATCTGTCTGTGGCATTCGAACTTCTGATAGTCTAAACGAAAATACCTATTTGAATGCGGTTATTTTCGTTTAAAAGTTGGTTTAATCGACATGGTTTTTAGTTGAGTGTGTCACCAACATCTTAAACCAAAAACCAACCTCACCTGCACGTGGTACACTCTGCTGATTAACAGACTACTTTGGCAATGGCTGAACTTGGTTCCCGTTGCGGGTTGTGGAGAAAGAAAATCTGTTTAGCCATTTAAAAATTATATATTTTTTCTGATTGACATCGGGGATTTTAATCTTGGAAACTATATTAATTTTTCATCACTTTTATAGGATACCGTCAATTTAAAAACCCTTGACAACTAAATGTAAGAACATGTTTTGTTTTCTATATTTTTCATTGTATTAAAATTAACAACTATACTTTAACCCTAATGACTCTAGCAAGTCTCGTTTAAGAATATAGACATAATGTGCTGTTTATTGTTACACGTTGCGCAAATAGAAATTTAAGTGTGCAATAAGGAAGTGGCGAGTAGAATTCATATAACTTTTGTTAAATGTACATATATATGTAAATGAAAACGCAGAATAGACAATAGATACTCTGAACTGGTAGTTTTGCAGTACTTTTAAATCCTATTAATTGTAGGATTATAGCTAGTTCCAAATTTTATCTAAATTGAATGACGAATATCCAAATTCACAAACTTACAAACATCCAAAATCACACATGCCAATTTTCACATATAATACAAAAGTAGGAAGTTGGATAACTTCATTAAACAAGTTCACTTTTTAGGGTTCGGATTCAAAGGGAGCCAACGGAACCCTATTAAAAAGCCTACGTCATCTGTCTGTTTGTATTTCTATTTATCTTTCCTACCTCTATCTTTTGAACCGTAACGGGTGGCTGGCTAAAATTTTCTTAGAGTATAATATGGTATTATTATGGCAGATTTCGTAGCAAATAATAAGAAAAAAAAAACATATTTAATAATTTATAGGACAGGGATTGGCCCCCACGGCGCGCGAACCCGGCTCGCATTTGACCGATTTTATGAAATATCGGATACATATATGTTAAATATGGGATTGACTGATAATGCTTTAGAAGGTAGGCACAAGTTTAACTACTAATGATCAGGCATAATAATATTAAAAGTATAAATACTATTATACCTGATATTTACTAATGCATAATAATATTATAAGTACGCTTGCTTGTTTTGGAAATCAAAACGATTTCTCTCCAACAAAAGCTGTCAGTCACAATAAACAGAAAAACCACACAACCGACGTGCGTATTGAAAAAATACCGTTCAAGACCGTGTCGGACTCACATACCGAGGGTTCTGTACGAACACCCGTATTGTATTTATGATGGAGACGTCTGCGAGATGCGCAGACGGGTGACCAGCTCATGTCAGTGGAACCATTTCATCCTACGAACAAACACCCTTAAGTTTTGTTCTTTTTATTATTTTTAGGATATCGGTAACTCTGTGAAAATGTTAGCCAGTTGCCTATTACGGTTCAGAAGATAGAGTATTTTAAAGGTAGGACAGACAAATAGGTAGATGCCGTAGACATACGACCGATTCAGTTTGATTCTCCATTTAGCTACGGATATATCAACAAATGTGCCAATCAGAATACATTCAATAATCAGCTCATACATACATACGCACTCACGCCTGTAGCCCCCAAAGGGGTAGGCGGAGGTGTAACTAGTACACTTACATTTCGCCGAGCGTATCTCCGTCTCATGATGTGGTAAGTGCCGAGCCTATCGCCATACCGGTCACAATTCCAGACTCCAGATTTCCTTACGAAATGCTAATACTAAGCATTTCGTAATAGAAAAACCCAAAATCACTTTTATCCGGCCCGAGGATCGAAACTGAGACCTCTGTGTCAGCAACAGTAACGTGTACGCATTACAACTACGCCACCAAGGCAGTCACTAACAAGATTTTTTTAAAATTATCCTTAATAATGAAACGAGCAGAAATTGGCAAAGCGTTGGTACCAACCTCGTCTGGGTTCTCGCATATGAGGAACCTACCACCTAGTAAAATTTTGAATGGTTGATTACCGAGATCGATACAGATGATCAAACTAAAGTCGTTTTGAAATCTGCCATGAGTAATACTCGTAGGGTTTTGATGAAACCCTTTGGATACGGAACCCTAAATACCATATGACATACTAAGTGCCGCGTGCGTATCGCAAAAAATGCCTGTCGTACTTACTAAATAAATTGTATAAAGGTCTGCCCAACGCAAAACGAAACTTGTTTTACATAGCTTTCACTTTTAAATACACAATTACATTGTAAGTTCATAAGTTGGTTATTTCTGCCAGCGTTGCGAGATGGGCCCAATGTATTCCGCTTATATAAGGTTGAGAATTCAAGCGTATTCTCGGTTGAATTCCGTTATGATTTAACTGACCGTACCAGCATGTTTTGTTGTACTTGGCTTGAAGCTATTGTTTGTATAAGTTCTTTTAGATGCTAGTAGAATTTTGTTTGGGATTGGAATTTAAATTGCGTCACTGCGCATTGGAAGTGGATAGTGAAGTTGGAAACGTTCATTAAGAGGTCAAAATCATAGAAAGTTGAGGGTCTATGCATCCTATAAATATATAATTTCCTATTTTATAACTCATGATATATCAGTATTCAAACACTCCTAGATGGAACGTTAAAAAAATCATCATCACCACCTTTATAAGTAAACCATTTCATAAGTAAACCATACATACATACACACTCACACCTGTAATCCTCGAAGGGGTAGGCAAAGGTGTAACCAGTACACCCACATTTCGCCGAGCGTATCTCGGTCCCATGATATGATAGGGGGCGAGGCTATCGCCATACCGGGCACAATTCCAGACTCCAGGCTGATACTGAGAATTTCGTAATAGAAAAACCCAATATCACTTTTACCCGACCCGGGGATCGAACCTGAGACTTCGGCGTCAGCCTCGGTCGTAACGCGTACGCATTACAACTGCGCCACCGAGGCAGTCAAACATTTCATTTCAGTTATTTAAAGGACAAATAATTTTTTATCTCATATTAGTTGTCACCAGCATGCATACAATGCCTCTTTTTTTCAAGTAGTGTACATATATATAAAGAGCAAAAGCTATATTTCGCAAGCGTACGCATAACAACAATGTTTCATCGCAATCGTGTGAAGTAACCGTATGCTATGGGAATCGATGACACATACCTACAACACCTGCGAGGACTTCGCAACAGACACCTGGACATATCGCAAGTATTACGGGGAACAAGGCCACCGTGAGAGCCAACGTGTCCTCATCGACCAGTGCTTAGCGGATTTGTTCAAATTAAATTCACTCTTGTTTCTCACATCGAATAATTGTCATGCCTTCAAATTTAAGTAATATTGTAATAAGTTAAATAAATACTTTATTTAAATTAGTTTACTTATATTAGTTTAGTAGGTTTTTTTGTATCCTTTTGTATCGGCTGCAGCCGTACGTATTGTCGGATCGATGGTATAGGATCGAATAAAGAATAAACAAAGAAAGAATAACGATATTTTTTTATATACATCAGTAGCTGTTGCTGACCTGCTCGTCTTGTCATCTAAATTTTATAAAAAAATGTATTATGACACGTTTTGAAGTACGACCGAGACAGGTCACAGCGACGCGTGATCGTTTTCATACGATTTCGTACAAAGCGGTCTTGACGCTATCACCTTACTAGCGTTACACATCGCTGTCTCGGTCACAATTGTGAAGTGTAGGACTTATAACAAAAGGTTATTAGGACCTTTTATCATCGTAACTCAAATAACAACAAGATACTCTTGACAAGAGTCGTGTCCTCTTATATAAACGGAGTAATTGCTTCAACCTACATTCGACATCTTATGTTTTCGTTAAAATAAAGGCCTGAGGGTATTCATTTTTCCAATATCGCCAATTAATCGAGATAGTTTTTAGAATGTTAAACTAATTGCTATAATTAATGAGTACACTCAAATACATATTAATAATCTTTAATGTCAGTTGTATGTCTGTTGCTTATATTTTGAAGCACAGAGTAAGGGTAGTACATAATAGTGCTTCTTTTTGTTTATTTATTAGATACATTTTTTTTTAAATATTGCTAAGAAACATCTCGATTTGAAACCAACTTTCAAACAAAAAAAACGCATTAAATCGGTCCACACACACACACACACACACACACACACACACACACACACACACACACACACACACACACACACACACACACACACACACACACACGCACGCACGCACCCGCATACACACCCGTGTAAATAATGTATTGTTAGTACTCCATGTTTGTTAATAACATTGTAATTATGAAGGATTAACTTCAAAATGTTACATGTTACATGTTGGGATTTACAAGTCCAACTGTAACTTCGGATTATGCTTGGAAGAAGCGATTTTTATTCATAAGGCTGACGAAGTCTTTGTACTTTTCACATTTATTAGAAATAATGGGATTCAACATTGATATAAAACAAAGACAAGCTTACAACGTCGAAAGACGTTAACAAATAATTTGATTCGTCAAGTCGCTTTAGCCCTGATTTTACCCAACGGCAGAAATGAAATTAAAGCGGCGCGTGAAGAATTTGGCGCAGACGTGACGGGCCTACGTCGACCCCTCTGAAACATTTGTTCTTTAATACAATAATACATAAAATATAATGGGCCAGTCATGAAACTCCCGACTATAATCCGGATTCCGGATGACTACATCACGGGATACTCATCGCCGGATATGAATAATTTAGTAATGTGAAGACCACACTTTTGCGGGACACGGATTTAAGGAAGTATCTGAATTATTAATGTGGGATGGACAACGCCCTAGAATACAGCTCGTGAATAAAAATTTTAATGAATGCCACCCTTATTGCTAGGACATGTGAGCTATATTCCAGTGAAGAATTAAGGCGAAACATACTTCTTATAACGGGATTTCTTTGTGAACATCAGGTGGTGAGGGATTTTTGGGTAGGGCTATGCTGTAAAGTCAATATTCTAAATACCAAATAAAAGAAAATATGATTATAGGTTTAGTGCTCCCTTTATTACGTTGTATCATTGGTTTAGTGATGGGAAAGTTGTCGTTCCCTTTAACGTCAAGTCTTTGGATGTGATAAGGAAAATTCCGTATCAAAAGTATTTAATGTTCTTCTTCATTAAGTTGTCACTAAATGTTCTTCAGAATCAAAATCTTATCTATGAAAAAAAATATTGTTCCTAAAATATATCTCAAAAGTAGCTCTGTGTCTTTAGATTTCAATAGTAATAAGATATTCACTAAAATATAATAATATTGTATAAGTGGTAGAGCCACGTTCAGAGGTGTTACGTCAGGAAGCGGCCGGTCGTAAAAACTACAAGCCAAATTTAACTGTAACATGTGTTAAAAAAGCATGTTGCGTCGACCCCATTGCAAGTGGGATAACTGCAGGTGGAAGAAGAAGAATAAGTAGTCACTCTGTAGACACTTTTGTCGACAGTATGAAGAGGCGGCTCAACCACCGGAATATTACCACTGTTTTCAGAAAACCGGCCTGAATTAGAAATTGTTGCGTTTCATACGGCGAGTAAGATATTGATAGCCTCCGCAAAAAAAAACATTCATTAAAGTAAAATGAGCATGTTAGTACATTTATAGATGTAGAAACAAACTGATTTTGATCTAGTATGTATCGTATACGTGAACAAGATTTGCACAGCAATATTTGCAAATTTATGTAATCCGAGAACGTATAATGCATGTGCATTTTCTGTGTTACACAGGGCAATACACTCTATTTCTATTCACTTAGTTAATGAAGAAAACACAAGTATGCTATACGAACGGCGCCCTGCAACGCCATACATATAAGGAATACTTTATAGCTAGAAATAAATTTGTTCGTTTGTAAGGTCATCATCAGAAAAGCAATTCATTGGCGTCGTACAGTAACAGTGACAGCCTCCGTGGCGCAGTGGGCGAGTACCTGGCTGTGAAGCGAGAGGCCGCGGATTCGATTCCCGCACCGAGACAAAATGTATGTGTGATCCACCAATATTTGTTTCGGGTCTGGGTGTTTTCTGCTCAGAGGGGTTAATGTCAGGCAGGCGGCCGGTCGTAAAACTACAAATCTTTCTGTAACTTGTGTAAAAAACATGTTCCGTCGACCTCACTGCGAGTGGGATAAGGGCAGGTGGAAAGGAAAGAAAGATACAGTTACAGTACAGTATTCTATATCTAACGATATGATTAACAATGCGTCTTGCTATTTGAATACACTGATAGTATAATGTATTGATCAAACTAATTGAATTGATTGTTGAAGTATATTTTGTATACACGGAATGTCGTAGCTCATCTTTCAATGAATATGTTGATCGTAATCAATAGATAAGCAATAAAGTACTTAATTTGAAAAATATGAGTCGTTGAGATGATATTTTTAATTATTTGGAAAAAATCACCGGTAATTAAAAAAGTCAGTAATTTTTAAACACATAACAAAATTCTAAGAACCGTCTCAATTAAACCAGCGTTCAAACCGAATAGAAAACCGCATTCAAATCTGTCCATTCGTTTAGGCGCTACTATGCCACAGACAGATATACAAACAGACAAAGGAGTTAAACTTATAAGAGCCCTCTTTTAATCGAGGGTTAAAAAAGCATTTTAATTTTATCGGGCGTTAATCCTTTAGGTGCTAGAGTCACGCTGTAGACAGTTTTGTTACAGCACGAATGAGCCGGTTCGACCGGGTATTTACCACTTTCTCACAGAAAACCGACGTAAAGTAGTAGCTTGCGTTTCATACTGCGAGCGAGATATCCAGAGGATCAAATCCCCCTCCCCTTCCTAATTCATTAATTATCCATTTCCTTTAAGGTCAGCAACGTGCTAATGATCGTTCCGGTATTGTACCTGGGCGGTGTAGATCATTTACCAACAGATGACTCACTTGCTCGTTTGCCGGTGTATGCTGTAAAAACACGTAATTTTTCGGGATTTATCACGTGCAAATCACGAGTGTCGATGCTCGTATGTTCTTAAAATATCAGAACCCTCGTCTAGACCACGTCGACTTTACCTACCAATTAACCTACTTCTCGGGTCCAAGGCCGAACGACAGAATTGCGTGTGACAGCTACATGTTCCGGTATATACGCTTGTAAACGTATCTATTCACTTTTCCACACAATTCTTTTTGTTTTGTTTGTATATTTTTTTATTGCCACATAGACAGACAAGCATGCGGCACTGATGAACATTATATTTTACATATTTATGATAAACAACATTATGGACCTAATTTGACTTTAACTTTAACTTTTAATTTCTGTTCGTGAGTCACACAGAACAAGGTATTAGTTGAAAACCAGCGCCAGGCTCGTGTAGTTTGGTATAATGCTGAACTAGAACCTTTACGGCAACCGCGCGAGACTCAGGCTGCCCGCCCCTTGGTATACCTTGCTGTTGTTTTATTTGTTGTTCTCTGCTGTTATGTTTTTTGTTGCTTTTACAGTGTGTCTCAAAAAAAGAACCGAATAAAATTTATTTTTTATTTTTTCTTCTTTCTGATGATGAAGCGGTTACCACCTGGACTTCAGCAATATCGGGGCGCTGCCAATCCTCTATCTACCTTTATATTTTATATTCTAAATAAATAAAAATAAAGATTGTGGTTGGAATGTTCAATGTACAAATTTATATTTGCGAACAAAATCGTGTTGAATTCCTATATTATTTTTACATATATTCAGATCCATCGTCAAATTACTATGGGAAGGCGGACCCTGGTGTTGAGCTGGGATAAGGCCAGGCAGAAAGAAAGGAAGATAGAAAAGTTGGAGTTCCAATTATGAGGATAATATTAGATGATAAGATGATATTAATATTGATTACTGCTTAGCTTTTCGTTTACCACGATAAAATGATGGCAACTAAATTTAAACAGACTGTCAAAAATATGCGAGTTTTTTGACAAATAATCCACATTTACGATTCCTCATTTCTTAGCTCAGCATTTCGAGTATTTTTTTCCAACCTTTAAAATTTAAATATATTAGTTGTTGTGCTACTGAGATAAATTTAAATCCTATGGATTTTACTAATGACGGCGATTTTTAAATTCCTTTGGGTTCCGACCTTGAGTTACTAAGTGTTCCTCCGTTTCCACTAAAAGCGACATTAGTAAAGAATTCAAGCAATGAAAATAGCTAGGCGGTAACTTCTATAAAAAAAAATCTAGAGAGCGAAAAATACTTCAGATATTATGAATAAATCAACGAGCATTTGTACTATTAATAAACTGCACATCAATTACTGCATAATGTTTGTCTGTACATAGTGTATGTTGTATCATTTATTATGTTTTATAGCAGAGGTCAGCAAACGAGTTGATGTCGAGTTCTATCTACCGCACATGAAAACCCAAAACATCGGGAAAGGAATGGGGATTAGGGAAAGGAACTATTTGGGCCACTTGATATCGGTTTTCTGTGAGACAGTGATACCAGGATAGTGGTCGAGGCGGTCTATACATACTGTAGACAAAACACTCTACACTAACTTCTAAGGTTTATGTTTCGAAAGAAAAATTTGGAAGAATAATTATCAGCTCATTGAAGTCAACATATACTATTGCTATTAATATTGTTTATTATCCAAAAACAATCAGCTAATATAATAATAAATAAATAATAAATACTCCCAACAGTCACTCACATAGTCCTGACCCCACACTAGGTAAACCTGTATCGTGGGTACCAAGAACTACGAGGGACTTGCGGTCCCACAACACCCAGACCCGAGACAAATATTTGTGGATCAGACAAACATTTGTCAAGGTGCGAGAATCGAACTCACGGCCTCACGCTTCGCAACCGGCTACTCGCCCGCTGCGCCACGGAGGCTGTCAAATATTATTATTCAAGGAAATAATTGAATTTACGAGAACTTTAAAAATAGTTTCGTAAAATTTACGATCAGTTGCTAGTATTAGGCTTCTGAGTATTAGGCGCTTACATGCTCATTTAAAATGAAGTTCATCTGCAGCCTATTAGGAGTAGAAATTTAATCGTGGACAGTGCTGCGGCCGAAAACTAGTTCTAGAAATAAAATTGGAAGAAGTAAAGACTAGCCTCGTGTCGTACCAACAGTTTGTTTGGCTGTGGGCCAGAAAAACATACAGTATATTAGCTTTGTCTTTGTTTGTTGAAATATACAGTTTATCTAATCAGTACATCAGATTTAACGTAGACGTTCTGTAATTTATTCTTTTCTTTTATCGTTAATATTCCACTTTGTTTGACGACCATTTGTTACACACGTTATTAATTTTTTTGCTTTGACTGAGTTTTTTTCGTGCAATAATAAACTTATAAATTACATGTATGATTGTCATCACAAAGGATATTCATTTATATTCATATGTTTTTCATTCTATTCTATATCGAATAGTTAGTGGCCAACCTAGTGTCAACTTTCAAACCGCCCGAAGGCCTCCGACTTGGCTTAACGACTGGTATCAGTTGACAACAGCCGGAACCGACTGTTTACGTATCCTCCGAAGCACGGAGACGCTCAGTTGCAATACCACTAAGCGGTCACCCATCCATTCTGCGCCAAGGGTCGCTTAACTCGCTAATCGTTTACCGATAATTGATTGCAACTGGCTGTGGGCGCCTCAATATGAATCGCCTTTTCATTTGTATGTTGGTATAAATTTATATCTTTTTTATTTAATATAATAAACGCTGGCTTGACGTATTAAAGGGATACATGAGAGCCAATGGTCTTACTACCGAGGGTGCTCGAGATCGGGCGAAGTGGAGGCGTCTTAGTAGGAAGGCGGACCCAGGCCCTAGCAGGGATAACACCAAGTAGAAAGAAAGAAAGATAATGAATGGGTGACCGGGTTGTTATCACTGTTTCACAGAAACTGATGTGAAGTAGCAGCTTGCTGTTGCGTTTCGTACGGTGATTGAGATATCTCAAGGCCCATATCCCCTCTCATTTCCTTTAAAGTCGACAACGCATCCATGATTCCTAAGGTACTGTGGATGTTCATGTGCTCAAGAGATCACTCACCATCAGGTGACCAACTTGGACGTTTCCTGGCCTCTGATATAGGGCTCTATTAATCGGGTAAAAGATAACCGCAGTTATCCGGTTTTCTTACTAACACTTTTATTGGATTATTTCTTTCTGTCTGGCGTTATCCCGGCTTAACATCAGGGTCAGTCTTCCCATCATGATTTGACGGTAGTTTTGGTATTGACTTGACCCGCCGTCTAAACACCACCTTAATGGGAACCAAGTTTCGCCATTGCCTCGAGTGCCGAGAGTATACCATGTGCAAGTAAGGTTGGCTTTGGACCTAAGATGCTGGTGGCCAATTTACACTCCAACACTTTTACTGGATTAACTTTTATATTATACAAGTTAACTCTCCTTAAAGTTTTTAAAGGTTTTATCATGAAAGGTTGATTAACCCGAATGAAAGAGATAGAGAAATGTCGTAGAACTAACTTACGGCTATTAAGTTTAAGACTCCTAAAATTAGTGCCTACTGACGATAACTTTGTAAAATAGTAGGGAGCATAACATCTCGATTATTAAAAGAAATTAAAGTAAGAAATAACTAATATTTTAATGTAATCGTGTCCCTTTCTCTCGGGTTCAATGTACAAACCGCGTCTCCTTGTATAAAAGTAATAGCAGTGTCGAGGGAAGGCAGACATTACAAATTCATGTAACATTGAGTGAATAACAGACTTTATCGACAAAATATTTTATTTAACAAGAAAAACATGTTTCAAGATAAAGTTTTTTTTTGATAAAACATGCTCATTTGTTAAAACAATCATTAGTGTTAAAGAAATCTAATTTGTTGCTCTGTTGAAATAGAAAAATGTTGTTCATATTTTCTTTCATAAAGCTAATAAAAAGACGAAAATACAGTAAAACAAACGAGGTATAAAGAGACTGGACAGGCTATATAAAATAATGTTTGAGTAAATTAAATCAAAATTGTGGTTCTTATAATCAGTGAGAGAAGTGAAGTTTGATCTAGATATACGAGTACAATGAACTAGGGATGTAATAAGTGAAATAACAAAATTAATTTGAATCAATTTAACGCTAGAGCAATTATTATATTTATTGTAAAAGAAGAAAACTTGATTTTCGATGGAAACGATTCACGTTGTTAATGGCAACTCAAGCATTTAAGATCGCATTAAACATGTTAAGACCCTCCATGTCTGCCAAAATTGTATGAAAATAAGTCAGTAACGCCCGAGTACTGAAACGCAACTCAAGCATTTAGGATCGTTTTAAACATGATATGACCTTCCTGCTTGTTAAAATTGTATGAAAATAAGTAGCCCTTAGACAGTCAGACGTTGAGTAGCGTTTCAGTATTCGGGCGTAAGAGTAACAGAACGTTGGTTTAAGCGTTTTTAGGCAGGAAATTTGAATAAAGATGCAGTTTGCTCCGGTTACCCTATTACGAATAAAGATGATGCCATTGCTGAAGAAGTGGGCATTGACTAAAACAGTTTAGACTCATTTGAAAAAGTCTATCAAAAAGCTCCATGTTAGGGTGCCAAACGGGCTCACTGAAAGAGAATCTAATGAACATTTTTGCGATTTTCTATTAAATGAAACCGAACCGTTGTTGAAAAAGATTATGAGAGCTTGACTGGGAAGTGTTAATGCATCCATTACGTAGACCTGACCAGATTTTCATTTGTTTCGGTTTCTTCAGAATTCTTTAGGTTGTGTAAGTAAACATTAAGATACTTAGTGATTTCTTAGGTTTACGAGAATATTACACATTGAAATAAAACTAGTTATATCGCGGTTTAATTTTTGTTTTAGTCCCGACGTTTCGAAAGCTTTTCAGCCTTCGTGGTCACGGGAGAGACTGAGGTGTAGGTCGTCTCGATAAGTTAATGTTACATTGGCTACCTTCATTTTAAAATTATACATTTATTTTTAATTATTTAAAAAGTTAGTTGACACTAGTCCGATCTACGCAGAAAGAGCTCACGGTGTCTTGAGGTCTGGCAGTTTGTCTTTGGGGTTCCGATTTAATCAAATGTATAATTGGATCCGAAATGATGGTACGGGCTGATAGGTACTATACATAATAGAAAAACCCAATACCAGTACCCGACCGGGGGATCGAACCCCAGACCTCAAGCGTTGGCCTCAATCATAACGCGTACACATTACAATTGCGCCACCGAGGCAGTCATTAGGCATTATAATTAAATTTGATGTATTTTTTAGATGTATTAGTTAGCAATTTGATAATGCATATAGCTACCTTATTAAATTAATAGTATGAAGTGTAAAGTAACTGAATGAAGCACTAAATTTAAGCATTGCCACTTAAATATTTAGTAAACTACTATAAAATTATGTGAACATTTTGACAGTGCTTGTTGTGTGGTCTACAATTTAACGAGCTTTAGACGGGCGTCGGCTGCGGATTTGGTCGGATCATGCTTTGAATCACAATTGGCGTACTTATTCTAAAATATACGGGTTCAAATTTTGAATACACCGTTTTGTAAGCATATTTCGTCGTCATACGTTGGTATAGTTGATGTTAGTAGTATACCCTGAAGGCTTATTGAAGTGAGTTTGTTTATAAGGGAAATCTCTAGATCTACTGATCAGATTATGAAAATTCTTTCACCAATTGGAAGCTACCGTATCTCCTACTGCTATAGACTGTATTATATGATAAGAATAAGATTTTAGTAAAAAAGCTAGTTAAAAATATACCTTTTGCTCGCGCCTCCGTCGGCGTAAATGTCTTTTCTCAAGGTAAAAAGTATCCTGATGGTGTATATCCTAATTCAAGTCATGGTCTGCTTGTGTGCAAAATTTTATTCAAATCCGTTCAGCCGTTAAGGTGTGATTTACCAAACTTACAAACGTCCACACTTTCACATTTAGTATACATATTATTAACATAATTTTTTACCTTGTGTTTCAAGTACAATAAGTAGCTAGAGCTAGAACATTATTATTTCTTCTGCAACAAAAAGTTTATACATAATATAACCAGTGCAAATTATAGTATGCTCGCGTATAAGATAATGGATTTTCCATTAGCCTTCCACTATTCATAGATATTAATGCGGGAAATGGAAACTAATAATACTAATAAAAAATAAACACAAGAGCGGAAAGAAGGTAAGAATTATTCACTTATTTATTGTTATATTTTTCGCGTTGAGATTTTGTGAATGGGCTTAGAGCCAAAGAATAAAGTCCAAGTTTAAAGTGGCTTTTTGAGTATTTCCCACACAAATCTGGAATTTGTGTGAACTTAACCTTCTTTAGTACTGTACACCTGTGATTACTTTGTTATTTCGATAGAAGCCACTTCAAGTTTTCATTAGTACTATGGAGAAGGGTAAAGTTGTATCCTGGCTGTTTGATTAATTTTAATTATTAGTTTACAGTCTTTAGTATATTTTGGATTGTAAATGTTATAACTTTTTAAGCAAGATTAATAATTGAAGTTTATAAATCCGGAATTTGTTTGTCTGTATTTGAATTTATAATTAAATAAATACACCTAATAGCCCCACACATAGGCCTGAACCCACACTAGGTTAACCTGTCTCAAGTTGAAAGTCGATATCGACACGTTACTCATTCGATAAAAAAGAAAATTCTATAATTATGTCCTTTGATGATGTACAGATTTAACACTATGGGGGATGAAATAATTATATTATACACGACGTACACTATACGTTATTTAAATTTACATACACCTTTCTGTAATACCTTGTACAATTGTACAATTATACAAGGTATTATAGTACTATAATACAGCCCCAAACTATATTTTGTTTACAAATCTTTTAGAAATCTTTTAGAAAACTTCTACAGCCTCCGTGGCGTAGCGGGCGAGTAGCCGGATGCGGAGCGAGAAGCCGTGAGTTCGAATGCCGCATCGAGACAAATGTTTGTGTGATCCATGAATATTTGTTTTGGGTCTGGGTGTAGTTGTACCGCAAGTCCCTCGTAGTTCCTGATACCCACGACAAAGGTTTACTTAGTGTGGGTTCAGGACTATGTGTGTGACTGTTGGGTGTATTTATTTATTTATTATTTGTTTAAACACATCTGTACGATCGTACATTCATGCAAAATTTGTGATTATACAACCGCGGTACATTTGAGAATGGCGTTGGTAAGGTTCGTAGGGGCATGGATAATTAGCATTTATGACGCGTGTGGAACAAGAGTGCATACGCCCTCGATATGAGGGGAGCCTGCGTCTTACATTACTACCCATAAAGGTTGCACAGGAATGACCATTTACAGTGACTGTACCACCTTTATTGGGAACCCGCGACTAAAAAGCAAAATGAAAGTTTTGTTGAGAATTTCTTTAATAATTTAAAACACAATATGAGCCCCAGTGGATAAATTGAAACATAATGTATAAATCTTCTCTCTATATTTGAGCAGAGTAAGGTTTTTTATTCTGTCTAACGTATTCCATCTTATTTTAATGTTTTACAAATCAGTAATTGTATAAACTTTTGAATATGTTCGAACATATTACAGTCTTGTTTTTAATAATTATTTTTAAATAATAAATGAAATCAGAGATTATCATAGGTATAAAGGTGGTAGGCCCCTCGTATGCGAGAGGCCGGCTGGGTTGGTACCACCGCTTTGTCTATTTCTGCTGCCAAGCAACAGTTTGTAAGCACTGTTGTGTTCCGGTTTTAAGGACATTGAAGCCAGTGAAATTACTGGGCATTATGAGACTTAACACCTTATGTCTCGGGGTGACGAGCGCAGTCCAGTGTCATGCAGTGCTTTGTTAATTAAAGTTCTGTGTGGCGTTGCTTCTGTTTATGAGCAGGCGTGGCGCTTACCATCAGGCGAGCGAACTGCTCATCTCGTCATTCAAGCTAATAAAAAAAAATTGTCGGCGATATAATGCTATACAATCAAAGTGTGACGTCAACCGTTGAGTGACTATTAATTAGTACTGTTGAGAGCTTAGGATATGCAGCACGACATATCTCGCGCGCGAGAGAGATAACTGTCAACGACATATCTCGGGTAAATGTGTCAACATTTGATAAAACTACGTCGTCATGTTAGGGTTCGTAGACAAAATACCAAAGCGAGGTTGAAAGTACCATTTACTCTGTATACTTTTGACATTACAAGTCAAGTATTCTATGCAACCATGTTAGCTTCGATAGACATAACCAGATAAAACTAGATTTCACGACAAAATGAGTCGTCAAAATCATATCGTGTTGCATATCGTCGCTTAGCTAACACCACCGTTAAATTGGCTTAGTTTTCAGGAGAGACATAAAAATTAATATTTTTTATGAACATGTGTGATGTAACTAATGAATTGCGCGGTGACAGAACTATTTGAATATCGTGCTTTGTATGGTTAATTGAATTTTTTGTGTAAATTTATTGGATACACGGAAAAAACAATTTATCCAATGAAAATATCATTGACCAATTTTCGAGTTACGCGGTGTTGTTAGCTAAACGGCGATATGCTAAGCCCCCAGGGTAGTTTTAACAAATATTATTTTATATCAATACAATTTTTGTAGCACGAGGCAAACGGGCAAGTGAGTCACCTGATGGTAAGAGATCTCCGCGGCTTGCGATTACACACAACACCAGAACAATGAGGAGCGTTAACCGTCAAAGGGTACAGAATATTTAGAGCGTGAACTGTTCGCACTTGACGGTTTTGTCTTATTGCAAACGTCCCCAACCGCCTGTTAAGGGGAATTGCCACAATCCCCGTGTTGAAGGTAGGTACGAAATGTCTTGTTTACTATTGGGACAGGAGCGTGGGTTGTGAAAAACGAAAGAAATTGTTCAAATATAAATAAATAAGTCCATAATTGGTTTATTATGACAACCTCCGTGGCGCAGTGGGTGAGCTGGCTGCGAAGCGAGAAGCCGTGGGTTCGATTCCCACTTCGAGACAAATGTTTGTCTAATTCACAAATATTTGTTTCGGGTCTGGATGTTGTGGGACCACAAGACCTTCGTAGTTCCTGATAACCACGATACAGGTTAACCTAGTGTGGGGTCAGGACTATGTGTGTGACTGTTGGGTGTATGTATTTATTTATTTGATTTTTATTATTACATAAACCACCCGGAGGAAAGTTCATTCGTTCTAGCTGGAACCACATACCTCCAGTACAGTGCGTTTCTAGAGGTCATTTCTCCCACGCACTTTCAGACTCTGGAATGAACTTCCTTCTGGGGTATTTCCTCAGCGTTATGACATTTCCTTCTTCCAACGAGGCTTTAAAAAGGTATTTGAACGGTAGGCAGCGGTATGGCCCTGGCGTTGCTAATGTCTATGGGCGACTGACGGTAACCACTTATCATCAGGTGGGCCGTAGTCTAATAAAAAACAGAAAAAAATACACGTGGTACAAATACAATGGTACAGTAAATATACAGACTACATTTTGAATTAACTACGGGAATCCTCACATATATCTGCGTGGGTTACAGTGCGTTACGGCGGTTATGTACAAAACGTTATGTAACGAAACACTACAGTTGCTAGTATAGCTCAGATTAAATCTGGGGAGGCGTGAACTTGAGCGTGACTTTTTAAAATACATGTTTTATCATTTTGTTTTATTGTATGCATAACGTGTACGTGGGCCACTAACATCTTAGGCCCAAAGCCAACTTCACCTGCACGTATTATTCTGCTGATTATCGGATGAGGCAATGCGAAGCTTGGTTCCCGTTGCGGATTGTGGGGGGCAGATGGCCGGTCGCCCCGCATAATACTAAATCAAGCGTCAAATTATGATGGGAAGGCGGATCTTGGCATTAAGCCGGGATAACGCTAGACCAAAAGACAATAAAAGGTTGGGATAGGTATAGGGTAAATAATAATAATAAACTTATATCGCTCCTTTAATATACCTACTATGCCACTGCTAGACACGGTCTCCTCTCGAGGTTACTCGTTAGTAAAATAGGCGAACAGAAAAATTATTTCCGCGCATTTCTGAGTGACTTTACAAAAATGTATCCTTACGATATTTATGTCGAAGCAGAATTCAGTTACTTAAAAGCTTAGCCTAGCTTAGTCTAGATAGTTCATAGCTATATTTGAAGAAAATCTGTTCATTCATTTAAAAGTAGATACAGATGTTTTTATAACTGTGACGTCGGGGTGTCAAAGGTTATGTTAGGTTAGAATTACGTTGTGTGGGTGCACAGAGTTCGAATCGTCGAGGTCATTAGCGTGGGTAAAATTTTAATAGTCCCTTTTATAAATTGAAGAACTAAGCTTTCATGGCATCTTAAGAAAATACATTTCTAAATGTTGTTCTAAAAAGAAAGGTCATTTCTCATTCCTGTGACATGACAATTACATTTACACTCTGTATTTCAAAATCTACTCTGCTTGTGTGTTATTTCAATTTCTAAGTGCTAACTAATTGCTGTTGGACATCAATTTTTGTGTCTAAGTTAATCTTACTCTATATAGTATTTGGTGACCAATACCAATATCAGAATATTCCCGTATTTTGATTGTTATAAGACATTACTTCCCTTGATGATCGCCAGATTATGCCGATATGAGTTAACTGGATATACACCGACAGTTTCTAGAACGCGACTTTTCGGAATGAGGCACTATGACGGGTTTTTTACCATGTGTAGCGTATCGCTATCTAGTCGAATACACATATTATGTGTCATATATGACCCATTAGTCTGAAAAAATAATAAAACGCCCGACACAATCGCCTCAAAATCTTTAACATGTTAAGTTAGTCGCTTCCTAAGTTGGTGAAGTAGCAACAGGGGATCTATAAAAATGCTGGAGTGGTATACACACGGGTACGGTGATAGTGTTATTGTGGCCAACCGACTGAATAAACAGAGGCGAAAGATCGGCGACCATGTTTCCTTTGTCCCTTTTTGTTTTCCTTATCAGATGTCGTTATTTCTAGGCGATAAGTGTAAAGAGCTTTAGTCCTTTTTTCTGTGTCCAAAATAAACATGTTTTTCTTGATGCTTTTTTGGGCGCTAAGATCTGGACATTAATTGAGATAAATTTCTGTTAAAGGAGACACATGTGAGAATTTCGCGAAAGGTTTATCCTCAGAGAATTCATATGCATATCAAAGAATATCAGAAAACACTCAAGTTGTTTTCTTATCATAATATTTCTTTTGCCCAAAGTTTAGAAAAGAGTATTCTATAATTGAGATACCATATTATTACACAATCTCTCCCAATGCTAAATAGAACTTGTGATACTGCAAAAATAAGTTCAAGTTGTATTTTAACAATTAACCTTTAATTCTGACATGAGTACGTTAAGTGAATATTTATAATAAAAGCCTTAATAAATTGAACATGACTGAAGGAAAAAGATGTGCTCGAAAATGCTATATACAGAAAATATATCTGGATACAGAAAACCTGATGAAAATAAATATTGTCAAAGAAATAATTGGATCGCATACAATGCATTGTGATGCACGAATAATGAAATTTATTAATATGCAAAATGTAAAGAATCATCTTTTTATGAACAAAGTTTGTATAAACAATGTGGAAATCGAATTGCGCAGTTTTTTAAAAGTGAAAAAGCTGTGATGTGCTTTTTTGCTCGTCGACAGCTGGCTATAGATGCATCAGAAATTGCTTTTGGCTTTTTCCGATATACGAATTCCAGTAATAAAACCTATAATGGGTTTTCGGCAAAATGTATAAATCTGCCAAGATTATACAGACAAGGAATGATGAAAAAATTCGTACCGTCTCGCTAAGGGGATGATATATGGGCTATGGCACGTTTCGTTGTTTCACGCTTGTATGCAAGAATTATATCACATTCTGTGCTAATAGCTGTTCTGTTACTTTTTATAAAATGATAATAGTATCATAAATACAAATGCCTCGATGGCGCAGTTGTAAGGCGTACGCGTTGCGATTGAGGTTGACGCTGAGGTCTCGGGTTCGATCCCCGGGTCGGGGACTGATATTGGGTTTTTCTATTACGAAATGCTCAGTATCAGCCCGGAGTTTGGAATTTGTGCCCGGTATTGCGGCAGGCTCGCTCCCTATCACATAAGGGACGGAAATACGCTCGGCGAAGTTTGGGTGTACTGATTACACCTCTGCCTACCCCTTCGGGGATTACAGGCGTGAGTGCGTATATGTATATCTATAATAGATATAAGAAAAATAATAAAATAAATATAAACAAATACATATTTAATTACATAAATGACGTTTTCTGATTTACAAAATTTAAATGTCACCATACTGGTATCGATGTTTTTGTTCCAAGGAATTTTCTGAAATAAATATGACATCCACGAATACAAAAGATGCCGTTGAAATATACCCCTTTTGGTTTCCTTTTCCCGTTGCCATGGGAATACCTATTGCGAATATTTTTTCACGAAGGCATCGAATTTCGTTTAGGTTTTCGAGGTTGTGTTTAATTAAATTCTATTTTGTTTGTTTTAGGAATATCCCACGGGAATCTGAGCTATATTGGAAAATAAATCTTGCGATACCCGTAATTTGTGTTTGATTGGCTTGGTCTAACACAGCATATACAACGTGTTACAGAAAGGTGTGGTTATATTTTAGTGTCATTACATACAGCTTACAATTTGTACTTATGTACTGGATCTTTTCAAAACCATCCAAAAACCATCCAAGACATCCAAAAATTTCACGTTAATTTTAATCACTCGTTTATTAAGATCTATAAGATTGATGAGACTATTAATTATTATAAACGACACTCACTTTTTAATAAACTTGAATAAGATGAACGTAATTCTACGGACATACGTACGTAACTTGTAATTTAAAAACAAATTAACACTTGAAAGACTGTGTGCTGAAGACGATATAGGTACCATCCTCTAGAAGCATGTTATAGACTTCATTCTCGGGTCTTCCATCTATGAATTTTGCGTAATACAGTCGACGATCCTCTTAAAAGCTGTTATTTGTTACACCAACACAAAGTACCAATACATAATACTTGTTTTTAGTCAAATACAACATTATGAACTCGTAATCAATCATACTTTATAAAATCAGAAATTGCCAAACTGCGACAAATAAATATAGACATTTGACAACTGTTTAATATTTTTAATTATAAGATAATTAAATGAAAGGAGGTCTATAGTATCATTGTTTATCATTTATTGTTGTTCAAAGTTGAAAGTCGATATCGACATGTTACTCATTCGATAAAAAAGAAAATTCTATAATTATTGTCCTACCAATGCAATCGGAATTGGTACTATGGGAGATAAAATACTTATACCCTGTAGGGTATAAGTATTTTATCGTGTACTATACATTGCTTAAATTTCCCCGCCCCTTTCTATAACACGTTGTATATTTCCTGTATTTTTTTCTAGCACGACACAGTGAATTAATATCCTGGATCTGATCTTAAGTACAGTTCAGTCCAAATATAATGCTGATTCTTTCGACGGCCGACGGAATTATGCCGGCATGACGTTACTGGATATAACTGACTAACCATCTGTACGGTGGTCGGTATCCAGTAGGATACAAACATCAGATACCCTGGCCTAGCAAAATATTTTTTTTATTTTTTTATAGCCTGAATAACGAAGCGAGCAGGTCGCTCGCCTGATGGTAAGCGTCACGCCTGCCCATAAACAGAAGCAACGATTTTAACACACAGAACTTTGAATTACAAAGCACTGCATGGCATTGCGCTCGTCACATAAGATGTTAAGTCTCATAATGCCCAGTAATTTCACTGACTTCAATGTCTTTCAAACCGGAACACAACAGTGCTTACACACTGTTGCTTGGCGGCAGAAAAAAAGCGATGGTACAAACCCAGCTGGCCTCCCGCATACGAGGGAACTACCTAGTATTTAAAGGACACGTAAATTTTTAAGACCAGGGGGTGAGCACGAACAAGTTTCGAATAATATTCGAATCGAGAACGCTAGCATTTGTATGAATTTTTCAAACAAATTTTTGACATTTCGATACGAATACGTTTTCGAAAGTTGCTCGTGCTAGCCCCTCTGTTCTAAATTAAAAAATTGCGTAACGCATTCAGATTAGACAACCTACGCATAATTTCCTCTTTGAAGATCCGCGTCACGAATTCGCACTCCTTCCTAAACAGTTATTAAGTGAAATGTCTATAAAATATATTCTTGAAATACGAAGGCTTCCGGCACTTCCAGATGTTCGCTTGTTTTATGTTTTTATTGTACGTGAGGCTCTCTCAAAACATCGCAGTCATATAAAAGCAAAATAAAAGTATATACACTTTTATATACTTTTTATAACATCGTTATATGCAGAGATTCATACTCACGTTTCGTTTCGAGTCGTGTTAGATTCAGACGCATTAGTCGTAACCTAAATAATTCTGTTCAATCTAAAAGTCTCGTACAACCTGGTATATTTAAGTGGAGTTTAAATATCGTGGCTCTATTTCTAGAAATAGTGTGATATAGATAATTTCTATTTTAAAGTTTTGGTTATCCAACTGCTAGGCTATAGTAAAAAGTAATTGTAAAATTAAATTAGTAGTAAAATTTTTATTATTTGTGATTGTACCTTATGATATATATAATTATTGTGTACATCTTAGAATTAAGTCGCTCTATTTATTTATTTATATTTGAGGCAAAGAAATATACAGCGTTGCTACATAAATTAGAGCAACGTTTTGATATTCCATTACTGTATTTCATATTAATAGACGATATCACGAAATTCTCCTCAGAGGGGTTGATGTCAGGCAGGCAGCCGATCGTAAAAACTACAAGCCAAATCTTTCTGTAACATGTGTTAAAAGAGCATGTTGCGCCGACCCTACTGCGAGTGGGATAAGGGCATGTGGAAGGAAGGAGACAATATCCAGAAACCTTACTGATCATACGACACGTACAAGAAAGACTGCCACTACTCCTTTATCCAAGCACTATAAAATTACTATATTGTACTTGGTGTTAAGAACAGTATTTCAATAATATTAGTAAAAGTGTATTCCGTTGAGTAATTGATCGTAAATTTTTCGAACTCTGAACTATTTTTAGCTAACAGTTTAAATGCAGACACATTCACCGCCCCACGTGGCGTGTTAATTTACAGCTATTGTCACAATTGACTGGCAAACGTTGTTTATGTTGAAGCTTTTTAGGGTTCCCAAAGAGTGTTGTCGGAACCCTAAGGCTACGCCGTCTGTCTGCCTGTCTGACCGTCTGTTTGAACTAAATTTAAAGGGCTCTATTTTCTAAACCGTAAAACATATCCGGCTGAAATTGTCACAGAATATCCTCGTTCCAAATTTGAAATATCCTGTGTATAAATTAACTTTGCGATAAAATAAAAAATCTCCTGAAAGAAAACATTGAAAAATTGTATTCCATGTGGTATAAAAAAATAGATAAAATGTACTGACACAGGAATTATCCTACAACTATTCTAAATGTGAAAGTTTGGATGTTTGTGAGTTTGTCCGTTTGTGAATTTGGATATTTGTTAGTCAATCACGCCTTAAAGGCTGAACGGCTTTGAATGAAATTTGGCACACAGGATAACCGGGATTAAGACATATTATTATGTCCCATTTTTAGATTATTTTATCCCAGAAAAGGCCATTCACGCAGGCGGAGCCGCGAGCGATAACTAGTTTTATATTAATAAGTAAAATACATACTACTTCTAAAATATATACTACATAATATTATGTGTCATTATGGCGTATATCCTAACAAATAATAAAAACACAAATATATCAAGGGAACGGTACCTTCAGCGCGCGTGTTTTACTCGAACTTCGCCGGTTTCATTTATATTACGTTTCCAGTCTAGTTGCCATATGCTATGCGAAAAGCATTTCATGTGTCTAAAACCAACGTACGCTAAGACTATTTGCCTTCCTATGAGAATGGTAAAGTTTAAATTTACTTTAGTTTCATTCGAGTTCTTTACACCCAACATTTTATAATATCTTGTTTTTACTTATTATACACACATATTGGTATATTATATTAAACATCCGACGTTAATGAAAAATATAGGTATCTAACTTATAAACGATTGAATGGATTTTCTTCCAAGATTGCATAGAACCATCTTGATTAAACCAACTAAAGAAAAACGTATTGAAATCGGTCCGTTCCTTTAGGTGCTACGATGCCAAAAACAGGTACACACACCCACAGAGGTGTAAACCTAAAACATTCCTCTTTTTGTCGAAGGGTGAAAATCAAGATAAAACAATTGAATTTTAATCACACACCAACGTTACCTAATAGTGTTAGATTTTTTTTATTAAAATCTCTATCGTATGAATTCCATGAAACCTAATGAATATATCAGTGAAATAGATATTACGCTGTAAAACACAACTCTTATTAATTTAAATACATATGGTGAATATATTGTTATTGAAACAGCGCAGTCCTTTAGCTTACCATCAGGCGAGCGACCTCCTCGTCTCTTGTTCAGGCTTTTAATAAAGAAGCTCATATATTTAGAGAAATTTACATAATATTTATACGTATATAGTTACGTTTATTAATTATACAAAAATATCAATTAAACTAATTAATTTGTCAACGTTTAATCGTAACTATATTAGAAGTAGAGTTGATTAAACGACAACCCTAATCCGAACACTATCATATTCATGTAAGTGCCATAGTTTAACTTTGTCGAAAAGGTTCGTTTGTGAACAATGGTTTTAAGTGTCACAAAGGGCGCGAATACTGAACGAATGGAGGCTTTAGCTCTGAGCGTGGGTCGGGCGGGAGTGGCTGCCGCGGCGCGGGGTGTGCTCCCCGACCGGGTTGCCAGATAAAACAGACTTTTTTATATTGTGTACATTACTTATTATTGAAATATTAAAATTTGTATAAACTTTAGTTAAATTATGCGAAAATTGATAGGCTTCGGTAGTTTCTAAGTTATACTAATTGAAAAACGATCTTTAAGTTATTTCTGAATTTGGATTACATTGATTATTTTTCTTAAATATATGTAATGCCTAGTTTACACGGACTTGTACTTGCCATTAATAATAATCGCTGACTAGTTATCCACTTGATATGTGAGAAATGACCGATGGAAATGACCTATTGCACATTGGTTTTAGCAAAATGTATGTGTGAGGCGACATTCGTGATGATGATGACACTTGCTCTTGGATATTATGCTTAGTAAGCGGTGGTGGTAGTCAGATTGTCGCTAAGTAAATAGGATTGACTTCTATTCACTTGCACCTGCGTTTTCACAAGATATTGGTGTAGAGTGACGAGTAAGCATCGTTACTTGTCACTTACAACAGTCTCTACATGAAACATTCATGGCTTTAAAACAAGACTTTATGGTTTTAAATCAGAGTTCTATTGCCATAGAAAATATAAATATCAGTTACTCAACTCTTACAACAGCTTCGTGTAAGCTCTACATAAAACATTAATGGCTTTAAAACAAGACTTTATGGATTTAAATCAGAGTTCTATTGCAATAGAAAATATAAATATCAGTTATTCAACTCTTATGTCGTTGTACATCGTAGAGTTATCCAGGATTATGATATTTACCTGTATTCTGTAATTTTTCCAAAGGGGCTGGTAACACCGCGCAGGGCGCAGACTGTAGCGCGCGATAGCGGCGGGCGAACGCCGCGCCAGCCTCCGCCGAACCGCCGTTGCCTTCAAAATAATTCACATCACTGAAATAGTGCACATTTCTAGTGTGAAAAATGCTAACTGATTAATTGTGTTCGCGCGCGTGGCTCTCGCCTGTTGCGTCACAGGAAGGCCCCTCACGTATCCCGAAGTACAAAGGCCGCGCCTTTTTGGATTTCGTCGATAAATTTGTAAGTACTCTTTCTTTTGTTACAACTTTGATAAGCCGAGGAAAAAGTTGTTTTCCTGACTAATAGGAAAAGTTTCAATTTTTAAGGCTTATTCTACAATGAAAAGAAGCTTACGATTGTGCACTTTTATTCTTAACTTGCGTCGCTTAGGGCGTAAAAATATTTTTCTCTAATGTTATTTATATTTTGATTAATGATCGCGCGGGTCGGTCCAGTCTTCGTCAAATTCGTAGCGCTACGTACCTACACCATTTTTTGCGTCTACATTCGTAGCGGAAACAGATGTTTTATGAAGACTATCATGGAAGAATATTTTATTCGTAACGATTGATCTCTTCTAAACGAGAGTCCATTTGAGTAGGTACCATCGCTTTGTCCATTTGTACCGCCAAGCAGCAGTGTGTAAGTATTCTCATGTTCAGGATTTAAGGACATTGGGCTTTATGAGATACTACATATTCTTATGGCTCGATGTTACGATTCCAGTGCAATGTCATCCGGTACTATGTAATTCAAAGTTTTGAATGGTGTGGCTACTGTGTACAGCGTGGTCTTTAAGATAAGGCGAGCAATCTACTCGTCTCGGATAAAGAACCATAAAAAAACAGGTCAAGTGCGAGTATAACTTGCGCCCCGAGCATTTCGTACCACCCGACTTAAAACGGCTTAAGACCGACTTACATCCGCCACAAGAAGTATTTTTTTGTGAAAATTTTAGACAGCATCCTATTACGGTTTATAAGACAGAGCTCTTTAAATGTAGGACAGTCATATAGACGGCCAGACAAACAGACAGACAGACTTTATCTAGTAATATGTATTATTAAAAATTTAATATTCATTACATGATCATTAGAGCATAAAATATGTCTTTCCTATTTGTTATCTAAAGTTATTAGCAATTTCTTAAAAATACACCAGCTAAAGATACACGCATCGTATGATATTGTACAAGCCCATTAATCAAATTAAAAAAACATATTCAATTTAACGAGAACTATTAAATTAATATGGAGGATTCCATAAGCCGCTTCATTATGGAAGTTTGACGTGGTTTACCGGTACCTACGTTATAGGATTGGTACCACCGCTTTTTCCATTTCTGCCGTCAAGCAGCGGTGTGTAAGCACTGTTGTGTTCTAGTCTGAAGGATATTGAAGCCAGTGAATTTACTGAACATTAAGAGATTCAACATCGTATATCTCGGGGTGAGGAGCGCAGTCCAATGCCATGCAGCGCTTTGTAATTCAAAGTTCTGTGTGGTGTTGCTTCTGTTTATAGGCAGACGTGGCGCTTACCATCAGTCAAGCGACCTGCTCGTTTCGTCACTCAAGCTAATAAAAAAGAAAAAAATGTAGTGGACGGCCCCTATTCGATGACATACAACATCCGAGATAAACCAACAATACAACTGGATATTTCTTCAACTCATTATAACTTGGTAATGCCGGTCACATAACGTCTGAATAAAATGTTGGGAAACAAAGAAACGGTAGGCGAACGGAATAATTTAGTTTGGGAGATGCAGACATCTCGCCTGCCTGGACTTTGTTTTTATTAATAATAATAATAATAATAATAATAATAATAATTTATTTATAAACTTTTTTATACATACAGTTTACATTATGAACGATAATAGCTGTATTAGTATGTACTGTGTCACAGCCATTAACGCCCCCCTCGGGGTACATGATAGTATACATCTTAAAATTATTAATAAAGAAAAGGAAGATAATTAATCTACATTAGACTGTTTTGTGTGTGTGCATGTGCGTGTGTGCGTGTGTGTGTGCGTGTGCGCGCGCGTGTGTGTGTGGAGGTGTGTGTGTGCGTGCGCATGCATGCATGGGAATCATAATCAAAACATCATTTTGATAAGGTGTTCGCATTCCTCATAAGACAAGGTAAGTAGCCACTCGGTCACTTTAGTTTTGCATTTTTTTGTAGTTAGGGGGTAAATGCTAAGTTCCTTGTTTAATCTATTATACAATTTAGGACTCAAATAATAGTATTGACGACCCGCAGTTTCAGTCGTATATTTAAAGGTTTCACATACTCTTTCTGATCTACGTCTGTTTTTAAATTTATTAGGATCGAACACAATCTCACTATGTTTACGAGTAACAGCTTTCAATACAAACAACTTGCGAACCGTGAGAAGTTTGCACTGTGAGTAAAGGTCACTGGTAGGAAATCTGATGGGTTTATAAGTCATAATTTTGAGGATACATCTTTGGGCTCTTTCCAGACTCAATATATAAGTTTTACACGCACCACCCCATGAGGTGATGCAGTACTCCAAAATGGATTGCGCCAGTGCATAGTAAACAGTTTTTAGTGTACTGAGTTCAGCGCTGGCTCTTAATTTTTTAAAGACAAATATTAATTTTCTTATACGAGCTGTAAGATTATCAATATGAAGGTTCCAAGAAAGTTTATTATCAATAATTATACCAAGATATTTTATATTATCAACACGAGTCAAAGTAGTGCAGTCACACATATTGTTGTCACTTATACCACAAGTGTGGGCTTTGACAGAAAAAGTGTTTGGGGGTTGAGAAATGGTATTTTGTGAAAAGGTAATGAATTTAGATTTATCAACATTTAGAGTTAACACGTTAATAGTCAATCGATGGTTTACTGCAGTCAATGCGTCCTCAGCACTCCGACATGCATTATGCCAGGTGTCACCCTTTACCAAAAGAACAGTATCGTCTGCATATGCAACTATTTTACAATTTTTCAGTTTGAGCAAGCAAATTTCATTGATATAGATCAAGAATAGAGTAGGCCCAAGCACGCTACCCTGTGGCACTCCATAACTTAGACTTTCTTCAGTACTAGTTATATTGTCAATAACAACGCTCTGAGTGCGATTACTGAGATAACTAGTAAACATGTTCAATGCAATACCACGAACTCCGATGCTTTCAAGTTTTTTCAATAGTACTGGAACAGAGACAGTGTCAAAAGCTTATTGACGCAAAGGCTTTACGAAGTTTTGTTCTTGAGCACGATTTCTTGTTTGATTAAAGATTAAACTTAGTAATCATAGGAAAGTCCGTATCGCTTGGCTTCAGTGCCTTTCAATGATTCGATTTATGTGGTGACGATAAATTAATCGTGTATTATCGACAACTGTTTGAATATTTATTTAATATAAATTATTCTTATAAATTTCAGTACTGAAAAATAATATAAAAATGCAAACAAAAAATCTTTTAAAAATTCAACGATAATGTATTTCCTCATTATAGATTAATTACTACAAAATGTGTACTTCATTCTTGCTGAAATGTTATCTCAAACAAAGGGAACGTCGTTAACGATCAATTTATAAAAAATAATATAGGTCGGGTGCAATTTGAAACGAAAATGGTATGGTAATTTATGTGAAGGTGCGGGGGAAAGCAGCTGAGTCTTTTGTGTAACGGTGGAGATTTTAAATTGAAAACACAATACTAGCTCGTTTTACATCTAATGTATAGAAAAATAAATATTCTCTCGCTGGGACTTTTGCGATCTTTGCATTTACTGAGTCAATGAGATTTTTTGTTGAATAAAACGAAATTAATTTTGTCAGTTTTTCTGGAATAAAATGCTGAATAAATAAAAAGGTTTTAAGTGGGTATTATCAACATGAACTTAGTTGTAATATATATATATAGCATCTCGAAATTTACATGATATATTAAGAATGGAGAATGCAGCTATTGACAAACAGAAAGAAGAAAAATAAGACTATTTTTATCTTAATGAAATACAACATGGATCGTTATTTTAAAATAAGTCAAAATGAAAGTTTTCAGAGAAATATATCATAAATTTGCCATATCGGGCACAAATTCCAGGTCCGCAACTTCCTGAGCATTTCGTAATAGATAAACCCAATATCACTTTTTCCCGACCCGGGATCGAACCCGAGACCTCAGCGTCAGCGTCAGTCATAACACGTACGCATTATAACTGCACCACCGAGACAGTCAGATTTTTGTTGATTTAATATAATTATGATAGATTTATGGGCACATCTAGTTATTTCCATGGGTATGGTGTAAAAAAATGGATATTTGTAGATGGTATACTTTTGGAATTTAGCTACACATCTTTTTCCGGTAAAATAATTTGTAGTATATGTATTTAGCATCTATTTGTCTGAATTGTTGAATAATTACGTAAGAAAACATACTTTGTACGAGATGTATGTACGAGAGTATTCTTTTAATTATTTAAAATATATAGATTTAATATAATAACACGAAATGTTTTATAGCCGTTTTTAATTATGATAAATCCAACGAAGGCATTATCTATGTTCGATTTCGATGGTATATGACAATAATCATGGAAAACGAATGAAGTTAATGTTAATCTATATGACTTTAGGTCACGTAGATAATAATATGAGAAACAATCAGCATGTAAACTTTCTTATTTATTTAACCAGCAGCAAACCACTTTATTTATTTAAATCTTTATTGTACACCAGAACATACACAGTAAGAAAAAAAACAAAAATACATAAATAAGCACAATTGGCGGTCTTGTCGCTCAAGGCAATTTCTTACAGACAACTTTATCAACACGAGTAGCATTTTGCAACTAATTGCTAGTTTGTGCCACACTGTTCTTTTGTTAAGTAATGTCAAGTGTATGCGTGAGTAATACGGTCTCCATCCAAGCGCGAAATAGGTAATTTCCCTCGGCCATTACGGGACAAATAGGTTTCACCCACAAAGCGCAACACGTTCGCGCGTAAAAAAACTCAATTTTTAACAAAATAATACTTTTACCCTTTTTACTGCACGGGATTTAATGTTATTAAGTCACGTATACTTTTACGTTAAAGGACACGTCACCTGTATTGTATAGTAGAGTTTCAGGTACTAGAAATATAGATATTTATTAAAAATTCATAATACAACTACAGGGTTTTTAATAAGAAAAATAAAGAAAAGTACTTCGTAATTCTGGGTGGTGTCACTGTTGTTACTGGTTATAGGCAGGCGTGACGTTAACTGTCAGACTAGCGATCTGCTGGACTCGTCGTTCAGGCACATAAAAAAGTTTGCGCGTTCACTGTTATGAAGAACTAATTTTCATGGCGCCTGTTGAATAACTCTTTTTAATACATTCAAATTTTCTTGTGTCAAAACACTGTTTATGGCGAATACACGGTTCAATTTTAGTTCATCAATTATCAAATCGCATGCGATTCGAATCGTCTCAACGGACAATCGAATTGATCAACAAAACCCATACAGCGTATGTTTCATTCAAGTCAGTTGTTCAATTATAATCGAACCGTGTGAACCAATTCTTAGTCCCCGGAAGGGAGCGATTGAGTTGTCATTTGTGAAATTATTGTAATTTTTTTATCATTAGAATGTAGGATACGTTGTTTAATTTCATTTGACTGCTAAGATAATTCAGATTAATTTTAGACGGAGATTAGAGCTGTCATGGCGAAAATGTGGCGATGTAACCGGACTTTCATTACAACTCTGTTACATAAGCGAAAACCACTGGATTTATATGGCTTTACTTGTAAATAAATATGATGTGTTCCCTTGATTACAACGCATATAGGGCAGGCGGATTAATTTAACATGTTGGGATAAGCTTACGAAATTATGTAGCCGTCTCTTAATTACGTATTCTGAGCGGATTTGTTTGTCGAACACAGTTAATTACCTCTTTTCTGAAATGCTGGTTAACCTAAAGGCACGTTTTGGGAAGTTACGATTGATTGTATGTTTAATTATTGCGTTTGTTAAAAAAGGCTAATTTTCCGATTGGTAATGTTAATTTTCTGTGGCTAACTCCCGGCTTTAACATAATAGCACTTAAGGGGTTAATTAACTAAACATTTGCAAAGTACAACATTACTAGCTTTTGCCCGCAGCTCCGCCCACCTGGTCGTCGCCTTTCTTATCATATTCTCGGGATAAAAAGCAGCCTATGGCTCTCTACTATCTCTACTATCTATTCTCCCCAGAGGGGTTAACGTCAAGCAGGCGGCCGATCACCCTCCCACCATTTTGAACAATCAAATCCATTAAGTAGATGAAATGTATTCGTTAGCACGCGGGCGTAGTGATCTAAAATATTTTCATAGTATGTTTGATGAATTTAATTTAGCGTGGCTGTAAAATAATAAACACTAATATATATTGCCTGCCTCTGTGGCGCAGTTGTAATGCGTACGCGGTACGACTGCTGTGCTGGGGTCTCGGGTTCGATTCTCGGCATGGTGATATTGGGTTTTTCTATTTCATATTTGTTCCCGGTATGGCGATAGGCTCGCCCCCTATCACATCATGGGACAGAAATAAGCTCAGCGAAATATGGGTGTAGTTGATACACTTCTGCATACCCCTTCGGGGATTACAGGCGTAAGTGCGTAAGTATGTAATTTTAGATTTCGAAATCGCAATTACATAAAGGACCTGTGTTGGTTTTAGACTATTAACACGAAAATCCCCTCATAGTGGTTTATTCCTATGAGTCGAATTTCAGGGTTTGTATAGTCCAATCCCTTTAAAGGGCTGTCTAATAACCTCTTATAGGTTATCTTCGTTTTTGGAACGATCTCTAGGTCCTTTTTAACAGATTAAAAAACGAGATTCAGCGTTCGACCTGTATATGTATATGTAAGTATGTCCGCCATTTTTAAATGGTTAACTAATTTGGAGTTGGTGCATCAGTCACTGACTTACAACAAAAATGTTATAGCACCGACTCCAAATTGTTAGACTTTTTACCCGACTGCCAAGGAAGGGTTATGTTTTATTGTGTTAGTTTTTGTAGTCGGTTCTATTTCGTGTTTTTTTGTAGCATTTGGGTCTCCGGTAACCTCACTAATCAAACACAACAGTGAACTGTCTCTTCACATCGGCTTTCTGTTAGACAGAACAGAAAGTATTTATTACGTTTAAAATATATTATATACACTGGCGGTAAACAAATTGGGGGCGAAAATGAAATTCAAACACGAGACATTGTTCGCGCTTTCATTCATCTATAAGAAAATCTATACTCGATTATGCAAATCGGTGGAAACGGTACAGTCTTTTTCATCGCATAAAATAAGCCGGCAGTATGATAAGAAAACAGCCGCTCAAAGACTTTAACAAGAATTTAAATAGGCGCCCGTGGTATACAGAAAAATAAATTAAGTCGCTTAAGCGAATTCCGTTGCTGGGATCGGCGGAATTGTTTTTCGCTGCCACTGACTATCTTTCTGGAAGTCGTACAGGTATTCGGGGAATTATAATCTTTATAGTTTAAAATTGTTATTCCGATCGTGAGATTGGAACGGACAATTACCGTGTTCTTAGCGTGTTTGTGGAACGTGTTTACGCGGTAATTATTGTGTTCGAGAAGTAGATAACAATAAACCTATTAGTGATATACCATTAAATGAATTTCGCGTATTGGAAATTACGAAGAATTATGAAAATAGAACTCCGATGTTTAACATAAAATAATAACAATAATAATACCACCCTTATATTATATACGTCCCACAGCTGGACACGGGCCCCCGCTACTGAATGTGAGGGATTAGGCCTTAGACCACCACGCTTTAATGCGTGATGGTAGACTTCAAATACCTTCAAATTCTTATGGAGAACATATCATATATGCAGGCATGCTCACGATGTTTCCTTCACCGTTAAAAGAAGTAATAATTAAAATCAATAAGCAGCGATAGCTCCGCGGGTAGTGGTACGGAATGCCGAGACGAAAGTCGTAGATTCGAAACCATCCCAAAGAGCATGTACCTCTGACTTTTCTAAGTTACGCATTGATTGTTAAATATAAAACGCGGATCTAAATTACATATTATATGGATAATACCTATACTACGTCATACAATAGTCATTCCGACGTGTGTAGGGACGAAATACTAATTTTGTATCTATGATGTAGAGAAATCCCTCAGAAGAATTAATGGTAGAAGCTGGGAAAGACCTTTGGCAAGTAATAGTAATAAGAAATCGCCCGAAACCGAGTGATTACGTTGTCACCGTCAGACGAGCGACTTGCTCTTTTCGACATACAAGCTAATAAAAAAATGCCTTCTTTGTCTACTGCTATTACAAAGTAGGTAATTGTAGGGAACAAAGAACTATACTCAAAGTATCTAATATATTTTATGATCCTTATTATACTGTGTTATAATATTTATTTGAAGAAACATAATAATTAGTCCAACATAGCATAAGTTGGATGTACTAGTAATAAGGTTTAATTTTAAATGAAGTAATCAAAGACTTGAGTCTCCCTAGAGAGGTTGACGTCAGGCAGACGGCCAGTCTTAAAAAACTACAAGCGAAATCTTTCTGTAATATGAATTAAAAAGCATGATGCACCACCCCACTGCGAGTGGGATAAAAGCAGGTGGAAGAATTGAGAACCTCCTCCGTATGATTTCGTTTAAACAAAAACTCTTATATTGGATTTATGAGTATAATACTAATAAAAACCGTAGCAATTTAGCAAGAAGCATATAAGGGAAAGTAACATTATTTAATCAAACAAACTCATGCCATAATATAATAATATAATATAATATAAATCATAAACTATACTATATTAGGTTAGTTTGAAATACGACTTTGCATTTCCTGATTGCTTTGCGGAGCTCTTCAGCTCTCTATTCAGCAGAGTGGTTACACTTAATTTTGTTATGTAATGCAATCATGACGTAATTGCACTTTCATGTTCTTTTAGTGTTGTTATAGAAAACATTACAGTTGATAAATTAATATTCATTGAAGGAATTGTTGCAGATTTTAAATATTTATTCACATAAATACATACGCACTCACACCTGTAATCTCCGAAGGGCTAGGCGGAGGTGTACATCAGTACCAGTACATCCACATTTTGCCGAGCGTATCTCCGTCCCACTATGTGATAGGGAGCGAGCCTATCCCCATACCTGGTACAATTCCAGACTCCGGGCTGATACTGAGCATTTCGTAACAGAAAAAACCAATATCACTTTTACCCGACTCGGGGATCGATCGGAGACCTCAGCGTAAGACTCAATTGTAACGCGTACGCATTACAACTGCGCCACCGAGGCAGTCAATATTTATTCGGTATATTTATAAATTTTTCGCCTCTATTGCTTAGATAGTTGCTATCAGCTTGTCTTTTGCAAAAGGTCTCCTCAAAAGTATTTCAGTCTTCTAGATTTTGGGGTTGTCTTCGCGAGTTTATCCCTGCCACTCCACTAAGATTTTCAAATAGAAAAGATTAAATACGTATGTAATTGCTAAATTTAATGAACATATAAACGATCTATATACTACATACTTAGATTTGGGTCAGCAAAGGTCGTCTCTATCCTAGATACACAACGCTGAAAGGTTGCATTACCTTAGTGTCTTGTCAGCTATTTACATTACATTTCATAAGCAAACATTGCTCATCTCCTCCACTTTGTTTTTGTTATTAAAGGCCGTCGCGTCGTAAAAACTAAATCTCTGCGTCTTGTGCTCGAAGGACACACTCATTCTCACACTCAATGCTTTGAAAGTATGATAACTTTGAATTATATAGTGGTTCATATCAGTTCACAAGTATGACTTTCGCGGTATAAGATGCTAAATCTCTTATTGACTAAATTTCACTCGCCAAAATGTTCACTTCTTGGCAGCAGAAATAGGCATTGGTATACATTATAACTTTGGTGTAGTTTCACACATAAGACACCTACTACCTGATGGACTTTAAACTTGTGAAAATTGACTCTAATAATATCAAACTTCCGAATTTTATATAGATATTTACTATCGAAACTATGCAATATTAGTTGTGTATTAAAATTATTAAATCTAAGTACTTTTCAAAAAAAGGACTCCTAGCTAGTTTTCGCGTTACAAGATATTTTGGCCGCGACGTGTGACCTTCTCTATACAATTTCACACAAAGCGAACTTGTTACTATCGTATCGCCTGGCTCTCGTCTCGCGTCGCGGTCACCCTGTCGGTCGCGTACCTCAACACTTACTTTTAATATTGCCCACAAAGCAGACGTATCGCAATCGTGCATCTCAAAATCTCTATTAACTGATACTTCAATATCTATTTAATATACTAAATATGAGACTAGATCGGAATGATATTTTGAACATTTAAAATTACGAGATTTGGCCTCCAGAACTATTAAAACTATTAAGTGGTAAAGTCTCTACATATCTTACAGGCCTCACACCCATACCGTAAGATAAAACAAATCTAGTTTATTAGTTATACAGTTTCAAGTATGTTGGGACGTTTTATCGGCAAGGGAACTGCGAGAGTTGTCATGGTGTAAGTTTTATAACTTCGGTAACTCCCTTGCATAAGGGGGTATCATAAGTTAGTATTGTGGACAAGATAAGAACTTCGTGTAGGAACTTGGTAGTCCCGGCTGCCCACTGGGACTATTTCTTAGTATTACATTACTGTTTTGGTTGTGATGCATACGATTATGTAATTCCTTTTTAGTCATAGTAGCCAGTTTGGTGTACAACATGAATAGATTGGTTTGATTGGAGTGCTATCACTGTCTTTTAGAAAATTCTAATGACTTGAAGTGATAGCTTTATTGACACGTTTTGTAGATTCGATGAGATTGCCAGAGGCCCGTCACCTTCCCCAATCCCTTAATTACCCTTTTTCCATTAAGGTCGGAAACGCGGCGCGACCATGATTGCTCTGGTATTGTGGGCGGATATTGGCGGTGGAAATCACTTACCATCAGGTGACTCACTTGTTCGTTTCCTGAACTATGCTAATAAAACCACATTAATTTCCTTAATGGTAGGCAACGAACTTTTATGTACTGTGTTTATGTTTATGTACTGCGGTGATCACTTACGTTCATGTGACCCACTTGGGCGGCAAACGCATTTTGTACTGTTTCACGGGTATACTGGTACAGGTAGACTGCCTCGGTGGCGAAGTTGTAACGCATTACGATTACGATTGAGGCTAACGCTGAGGTCTCGGGTTCGAACCCCGGGTTGGGTAAAGTCGTATTGGGTTTTTCTATTACGAAATGCTCAGTCTCAGCCCGGAGTCTGGCATTTGTGCCCGGTATGGCGATAGGCTCGCCCCCTATCACATTGTGGGACGGAGATACGCTCGGCGAAATGTGGGTGTACTGGTTACACTTCTGCCTACTCCTTCGGGGATTACAGGCGTGAGTGCGTATGAGTATGATTTTTTTTCCGCCAAAAGTTGTCCAAATTATGGAAAAAGTAGAAGTCTGTAGATGCAAGGTCTGGAGATTACAGCGGATGACGGAGAGCTTCCAATCCCAGCTTTTGTAGCTTGGAGATCATCTGTTGTGCAGTATGGGGTCGCACGTTGTTGTGCAGGAGCAGCCGGAACGGGCTATTGACCAACGCTGGCTGCAGATGTGCGAGCTTCTCCTTTAGAACACAATTTCCATGATTTTGACAGGAATAAATCTATACCCGAGAAGCAGTACGAAATGCCATTAAAGAATTTATTGCTTCTCGTCCAGCGAATTTCTTCAAAAAGATAAATTGCCACTGAGCTTATACAGATGCATCAATAGTATGGGTGGTTACTTTGATTAATAGAAATAAATAGGGTGGAAATAAAAGTAATTGAAATAGACTGAATAGACGCAGCTGTACCTACAAGCATTATTACTTGAGCTACGACGTAGTTAGTGCGTGCGTCAATACGTCTTTAGTAAGTTAGACAAGCGTAAATAGCTTTTCAACATTCCCCATTCTATTCAATCTAGACGCTCTGCATAGACGTAAGAGGACCAATTAAATCATTTCCACGACCAATTCTTATTCTTACAATATTTATTTTCTTACGTGGAATTACGTTCTAGTTTTATCACTTTATTAGTTAGCCAGGCTAACGACGAATTGAAAAAAATAGCGGTATTTATAACTTCGGTTTTATTATTTTATTTATAAAATAGCGCTCCGCCCGCGTTACATTACTAACTTTTCTACCTCCTTTCTTCCATTAGGAGGTGAATTTTGAAAAACGCCGAAACACATATTTCCCTAAATGTGTTAAAGAACATTAATACCGAGTTTGAAATAGAGATCAAAAAGAAGAATTACTTACTATAAAAACTTGCAACCCCCTTTCTGTTCTTAAGAGTTTGAAGTTCGAGAAGCCATTAATAAAGAAGAAAGAAACAAAGATATGGTATATTGTGACAGTAATAGGTAGACATGCAACAGCACCTTATCTCTCTATTCTAAAAAAAAGTAACTGGCGCCGCCGCCGCCGCTGCCAAAAGCTTGTCACGCTATCTCCTCGGAAACCGCTGGGGGTATGGGGTCGAGCCCGATACCAATCGATGCAGAATAATGTGGGGAAGAAAGTAAGATATGTCTCATATTCGTCGGACTTTAAGTATTTTTTTTATTTTGTGGAAAAACATGGGCAAAGCCCCTAGTAAAGTAAATTAAAATAAATAATCTAAGGAAATGCTGCACACCTACACCGCGACAATTAGGTTGCCCGCTCAGCATAATGCTGTTTTGTAACGCGACCCACATCACAGGTTTTCAGTGGTTACCTAGAGTGGTGTACGGATTTTGGTAGCGTATGCGAGAGGCCGTCTGGGTAGGTACCACCGCTGTATCTATTTCTGCCGTCAAGCAGCAGTGTGTAAACACTGTTGCGTTTCGGTTTGAAGGACATTGAAGCCAGTGAAAAGACAACATTATGAGACTTAGCACCCCATGTCTCAGGGAGACGAGATCAATCCAGGGCCATGCAGTATTTCATAATTCGAAGTTCTGAAGGTATTGTTTCTGTTTATGGGCAGGCGTGCCGCTTACCATCAGACCAGTCTCGTCATCTAAAGCTGATACAAAAATCATGCGGGGCAGTCTTTGGGTACTGCCGATAGAAGTGAAAAATAAGTAACTTGTGTAAACCACGTACTGAGACCAAGTTCACGAACCAATACCACTTCTGAATTGTAAACTCACTATCACTTTTGTACAGTAAAGATAAATAACTTCGTCAGGATGTTCAAAAAGTTTAATAGTCTATTCACATTGCATGCAATATTATATTACTGTTCACAATTTATTACACTTGCTATGATTATTCACAATTCTAATCACACTCGGGCAGCGTTACCACGAAAGAGTTCTAAGCACGACTAAGTTCCCTCAACTAATAATGCGCCCGCTTATATACCTTAGCAATCACCTCCACCACATCTCAATCTTATTATCTACCCGCTTTACATAGTTATTCCCTCGACTACCTTCACTAAGACCAATAACGGTGCTATTACTAATATGAGGGTAACAATACATACATACGCACTCACGCCTGTAATCCCCGAAGGGGTAGGCAGAGGTGTAACCAGTACACCCACATTTCGCCGAGCGTATTTCCGTCCCTTATGTGATCGCCATACCGGGGACAAATTCCAGACTCCGGGCTTATACTGAGCATAATAGAAAATCCAATACCACTTTACCCGACCCGGGGATCGAACCCGAGACCTCAACGTTGACCTCGATCGTAACGCGTATGCATTACAACTGCACCACCGAGGCAGTCATATATACTAATAACGCACGGAGGTATATCTATGTACAAACATATATACACAGTATACATATAGCTTATGGGAAGCGTTCGGTGACGATGACGTTAGTTCCATGATTTTTGTTCACCCAAAAAGTGCTCAAGAAGAAGAAGTTCACTTCAAAAAACACCATCAGTGCAATACGCTCATACCGTAGAATGCTCGAAAGTACCATGTATATACCTAGTTAACATCATATGATATTATAGAAGACGAAACCGAAATACACATTGATAAATAAAAATTGCCCATCATTCAAAGCAAAATTATTGTTCATTGAGGGAAGTAAAAACACATCAATTCGCAAATGAGTAAAATATTCTCTCCCCAAGGAGCATACGCTTTCGTTATCGGCGTTCATTACAAATGCGCCGGCCGTATTTTGAAATCCCACAACACTCATTTCTATTTGTCATTAGTTTTGTGTTGGTTTATTTAGTGTCTCTAACAAAAAAATATAGATAAACTGAGTCCTAAAGGATTTTGTGATAAAAACTATGTCTGTGCTGAGTGACTACATGGTTCATCTCTAGAGAATTTGCAAGTTGGAAGTCCGAACCATAGATCATGTCTGTGCACCTAGTGCGAGATTTTTTGATATCTGTCACATCATTCGTCTAGCTTTGCAGTCAAATAGCAGTGTGTAATACCAGATTCGCACGGTTCAATTTTAGTTGATCACCTGACTTGAACCAACAAGAGCTGTATGGTTTTAGTTCAGACGGTACAAATCGCATGCGATTAAAGCCATACTATAAGCTTATCTATTAAGCTATACTATATTATAAGTTCTGTTATGTTCCGATTTGAAGGCATTGAAGCCAGTAAAATAACTGAGCATGTGAGAACCTCGGAGTGACTGAGTTAGCTTGAATGACGAGACGAGCAGGTCGCTCGCCTGATGGTAAACGCCACGCCTGCTCATAAACAGAAGCAACGCTACACAGAACTTTGAATAACAAAGCATGCATGACACTGGACTGCGCTCGTCACCCCGAGACATGAGGTGTTAAGTCTCATAATGCCCAGTAATTACACTGGCTTCAATGTCCTTCAAACCGGAACACAACAGTGCTTACACACTGTTGCTTGGCAGCAGAAATAGACAAAGCGGTGGTACCAATCCAGCCGGCCTCTCGCAAACGAGGGACCTACCACCTTGTAAATGCAGTACTTTTTTAATTTGAAGTTTTGAGTAGTATTTCTACTGTTTATGGACAGGAGTGGCGCTTACCTTCGCTTACTTGCGTTTTAGTCGAGCAACCTGAGGGCCAATTCTGCTATTTTAACTGACACTGCGAATGAATTTTAACCGAACTGAGATTACATTTTGAATTAATTAAAAATATGGCATTCTGCTCCTTTAAAAATTCGATATCATCTCAGTTAAATTGCATATAAACTGTCAATTCGATCAACTTTCAATGTCTTTCTTTTGTTGAAAATATGGCTTCGCATTATTATGCATTTCGCCAATGACAAGTATTTTACCGAATTTTACGTATCAGCTGCCACAGACTAAATTCTAGAAATTAAAAATGACCTAAGCGACAAAATCAATGTTACCAACTCACAATAAAATACCCACAATATGACTAATTTCAGTGATTAAAAAATTACGTAACTGGAGGTTATGATTTTTTAATTAATTGATTTGACTAATTCCATGTATTTTATTTATTTCATTAATTTATCTATTCCATGGCTTAACTGAAGGAAAACGGCACAACAGCACCACTCAGGCAGTCCTTTCCGGAAATAACCACAATCGCGATTATTTTATTGAAATTTGAAATTCTACCGAATTGCGGTTTTTTTATTTTGCAACACTGCTGAGGACATATCTATACTAAATAAAAATTGTGCGAGAGTTTTGGCGGGAATTTTGACAGTGCGATTGCTCTCATAATTTAATCTACACTAATATTCTAGAGGAAAGATTTTTTTGTATTTTTGTATGTAACAAATAAACTTAAAAACTACTGGGCCGATTTCAAAAATAATTTGGCCGTTAGAAAGCTACATTATCACTGAGTAATATAGGCTGTAAACTCATTTCTAATACTTTACTGAAATAACGAGCACACAAAGTCGCACAATTTTGACTACTTTTAGTTGCTTGCAGTAAAAGAGAATAAAGTTAACTGAATTTGTCTGCAGTTAACTCACAGTCACTTCACCTCAGTGTAGCCAAGTCAGATTTTTTAAAATACCGTGTTGTCCACATTAAAATACGGCATTTGCGTCAAAAATACAGTGCTTGATGGGAAAAAATACAGTCTATTTTACAGTGCAATAAAATGTCATACAAAAAAGGAAATAATTAAATTATTAAATAAAATATAAATTTATTTTAAACTTTATATCCTAAACTAACTTAACATTTTATTTGTATATATCGATCGCTGCAGAAATGGATGGCTGCGATGATGATGATATCGGTATATTTTTTTTAATGTGTCTAATCAAAGAGTTTTATGTATACTACTAGACAAGCTGCGCGGTACATAGAAATTGTAGTATAATAAATTGTAGTATAGTAAATTAGTTGTATTACTAAGTTGCAGTCAATTGACCGTAACTCAATATTATCATCTCGCTTACTCTCAACTAGAACCCCTATTGCGCTCCCTGTTTGTGAACTGTCAAACTCCCGCGTTATGTGACGCAGTTTTACTTCTAAATAACCTGTCTAGTAGTATACAATAATAATACGAAATTTTGACTATAAAAAAATACTGTGTCTCCATATAAGGTATTTATAAAAATACCGTGTCCAGTAGATGGCATGAAAATACGGCAGATCTGCTGTAATGTCACATTTCGTTCTCAATATTTTGACGTTTGTCTGTAGACGAAATGCATTTTATATAGTTAAGTGTCTCACAATGGACACTGGCGAAATCACTAATCTACGGTGGAGCCAAACACAATTAAAAGAAGAAGAAGATAGTTAAGTGTCAAAATTGTTACCAGAATGCCGTTTTGGTTCAGTCAACTTGTATTCTACTTTCGATATCATTGCGTTCTAAGTTCTTGAATATTGGTTTAGCAGAATACCATTTGCAACTTTCTTGTCGCTGAGATTAGATCGGAATGATATTTTGAACAATTAAAATTACGAGAATTGGCCCTCTGCTCGTAGCTGTATCAGATTTTAGTTGTAAGTACCACTGTTCATAAATTACCTTGGTAAATATACGTTTTAGCTTCGAAGGATTTTATGCTATGCTAAAATACTAGTATAAATATACGAAGACTGAATATATTTGTATCTCGTACATTTGTGTACTTTGTCGCGACTATTTTCGGGCGTGTCAAGATGTTAGCAATACAAATAGAATCTACGACGATAAGCTATTACTTATTCAGCGTCGGCAGAGCTATGCGATTAAAATGTCACTCTTTTTGCATAAAACTTTTGCATATATTACGAAAACAATCAACGTTAATGCGCTTGTGATGGGTGATTGATTAGTATTTATAATAAGGAATAAAACATTGGAAGATTTCAATAGCTTTGCGACATTTTATTGTATATACCATAAAATAAAATATTCTTTGCTGGAGTACTGTACCTACTGTAATATAAACTTTACCTTTTTGCAGATAAGGAGGGTCACAAAAAATACGGTCTGAATTTGCTTTTTCTACAGAAAAATGTTAATAGAATTTTTCACTGGCATTATTCGTTGCTTACGTTTTCTTTAAATACCATCTCAAAAACATTTATTTTAGGTAGTTGTTTCTTAACATTTTTATTCATTTTATGAATAACGTCCGTTTAGTTAATTTTTTTACAAAACCTTTCGTTCTTTATAAAAATTGAATGGTGGCTGACCTTTGCTATGCTATAAATAGGCATTGAGTCTGAACCGTTGGTCTGAACAGTCTGAAGGCAGTAGAATTCAGGTGACATTAAATATAAACAACTCTGTTTTTACATATTTAAGTAACGACATTCTTAACTGAAGGCTGATAGTATTTAATTCCGTAAAAAGGTATTGTAAGTTATTCATGATTCAACAGTTGTAAAAATTGTCGATGTTGAATTTACTGGATCGATTTGAATACGTCATTCTATTATAACTTCGTGGAGTTTGTGCTGAAAGACAATCGCCGTAGAATTTCAAGGCGATTTGCAATGCCTACCTTGATTGCCTCGGTGGCGCAGTTTTAATGCGTAAGCGTTACGACTGAGGCTTGACGCTGAGGTCTCGGGTTCGATCCCCGGGTCCGGTAAAAGTGATATTAGGTTTTTCTATTACGAAAAGCTTAGTATCAGCCCGGAGTCTGGAATTTGTACCCGGTATGGCGATAGGCTCGCCCCCTATCACATCATGGGACGGAGATACGCTCGGCTAAATGGGGGTGTACTGGTTGTAACCAGTACACCCCCATTTAGCCGAGTAGGGGGTAGGCGGAGGTGTACCTCCGCCTACCCCTTCGGGGATTACAGGCGTGAGTGCGTATGTATGTATGCACCTTGATTGTTTAGTTAAGCACATACAACTTGACTTGTTTGATTGACAATAGTGAATAATGTTAAATATTATATCTCTACTAGAATCTCGTACTATTTTACTTGTTTCGAAATGTTTTTAAACAACAATAAAAAATTGTACTACCTTTTCGCACAGACTCTATATATCATAACCCTGAAAATTTTTCTATTAAAATTTAGGAGGAATGTGAAGTCTACCAATCCGCATTAGGCCAGCATGGACTAAGTACTAACCCCTCTCATTTAGTAGTGGAAGAGGAGTAGTGGGAGGTGGAGTGTGTGTATAATTATAAAGAGCTGTATTATATTTTACCATTGTATCATAAAAACATAACATCCAGTGACGATTTCTGATTCTAATGAAACTGCACTGAATAAGAGTTTTTTTTATTTAAAATTGCTAGGGTACCACATTTTATCTTGCATGTTAGATAATGAAACTTAACAGCGTGGGTGGTCGTATACTTACCATAGTATAAGTTTCACATCTTGTGTTCTTGAGTCGAACATTATTGCAAAGTGTGGAAAAGTTGTGGCTTCTGAACAATTTATCTTTGCTTGTATATTAAGTTGTGCTGCATAAATCTCTCTGTCAGTGGACGGTTAAAGCAAGTCTCCACGGAAATCACGATTTATTATCCCAACTATGACACCGGAAAACCGCATCAGACGGCCCTACTACCCTGATCCCGTAATGAAATATTTGAATTTGATAGCACACGAAATAAATTGTGGAAGAAAATGTCGGATTTATTAGTACAATATTTTTAATAACTTTATCGTCGACTGCTAGGCTTTCATAACCATATATACATACATACGCACTCACGCCTGTAATCCCAGAAGGGGTAAGCAGAGGTGTAACCATTACATCCATATTTCGCCGAACTTATTTCCGTCCCATAATGTGATAGGCGGCGAGCCTATCGCCATACCGGGCACAGTTCCAGTCTCCGAACTAATACTGAGGATTTCGAAATAGATAAACCCCGTATCACTATTATCCGACTGGGGATCGAACCCGAGACCTCAGCACAACAGTCGTACCGCGTAGGCATTACAACTGCGCCACCGAGGCAGGTATATACACACATATCTGGTTTAATAACTTTATGAGATTATTGAGTAGGGAAAGTATGAAAGAAATAACAAAAGTTTAACTTGCGCATTAATTTCCCCGGAATATGACCTTTTGCAACTTTCTTGACGCTGAGACTAGATCGGAATGATATTGTGAACATTTAAAATTACGAGAATTGGCCTCCTTATCCACTTTATGGTCGTACGGATTTTACTTCCCTCTTTTCTCTGATTAATAACTTTGATGTTTTTAAGAACTGGGTATAAATTGTATTGAAACTCCGCGTGGTCGGTTCCTGCACCGAGACAAAAATGTTTGTGTGATCCACAAACATTTGTTTCGGGTCTGTGTGTTTTCTCTCCAGAGGGGGTGACGTCGACCAAGCGGCTGGTCATAAAAACTACAAGTCAAATATTTCAATAAAAAGTGCCTAAAGATACTTAGCTACAAGTGTGGTTTCGGTCGAAATTTCAGTAGTTACAAAGAAAGATTAACAAAATTTAAAATATTGAAACTCATTGTAAGCAACAGGACCTTTTACATTTATACAAATTGCTCCATGACAAACTTGACTCATCGTACCTATTAACCTTGGTTAATTTCAACACAAAGTACATCCCTCGAAAACCAATGAGAACATTTAACTTACAAATATGTAAGAACAATACATCCTATTATAATCCTCTTACACGGATGTGCCGCCTTTATAATGAGTTATCTGTAAAATATCCTAATCTCGACATATTATATACCCCGAAGAAAAGTACTCTCAAATGTTCAGTCATAAAAATACTTACATCACACTTATCTCCCACATCGCCTGTATTATAATACAACTTACTCATCTATTAAAAGCGTGCAATTTCTGCGCTTGATTCCTGCATAGTTTTATGTCCTTCTTTGTAAGCACTAACCTACAATTTAAAAAACTGTAGCTTATAGCTGTTTATAACCATAAATGATTGTGATGTGTCAACATAATTAGGATTGCAATCTAGTATAAAACTGTGTACATTGTATGTAGAGATTATTTATGTAACTTTCGATTGTAATCTGTTTTGTTGTCCAAATAAAGTTTAAATAAATAAATTTCTGTAACATGTGTTAAAAAGCATGACCTCAACACAACAGTCATACCGCATATACATTACAACTGCGCCACCGAGGCACAGAGTAAACAATTATATTACAAAATATATTTTTGTTTAAAAATTGAATTTTCATTAGGTATATTAATCAGGGATTAAGACATCGATGAAAGCTATCGTAATTTCTATTCTCAGTAATCTGCCGGCACACGAATGTACCGAATCGAATTAAGACATCACTGCCATGTCTCTCGGGACACAGCCCGAGTGAACTTAACGAATTATTAACTCCATAAGATGCGCCGTACATTTCGGACGTTGTTTTATAACCCCGACTTAATAGAATCTCGGGGAGTTTATTCTATATTTACGAACTTTTTACATCGCACATTGGATTAAGATCTTCCTGATATTTCACTCGGGATCCATTTGTGTCGTTTTAAGAATATATGTTTACGTTTAAGTGAATCACGCTTTTATATATGAAGCTATTTGAAAATATACATACATACATCGACTCACGCCTGTTTCCCATAGGGGTAGGCAGAGACAACGGATTTCCACTTGCTACGATCCTTGCACACCTCTTTGGCCTCCTTCACTCTCATTAAATTTATATAATTGACATCCTCCGTGGCGCAGTGGGCGAGTAGCCAGCTGCGAAACGTGAGGCCGTGGGTTCGTTTCCGACACCGAGACAAATGTTTGTCTAATCCATAAATATTTGTTTCGGGTCTGGGTGTTGTGGGACCGCAAGTCCCTCGTAGTTTCCGATACCCACGATACAGGTTAACCTAGTGTGGGGTCGGGACTATGTGTGTGACTGTTGGGTGTATTTATTTATGATAAAAAAAAAACTTTTTCCAGATCGCTTGTAGACGAGAATGCATACTAATTTCTGTTAGTGGATGTAATCAGAGGGATGAATTGTTTTCTCGTGATGGCTGCTATTACCATCCCTCTCGGGTAGCTTATAGGAGTTATAGACAATGGTAATTACAGAAAGATATCTACGTTTTGATCTTTATTTTCAGTTATTGCTATTTAATACTCGACACTGGCGAAATCGATAGAGCCATAATCCAAAATTAGAATAGAACAATAGACAACAATAACTACAGCTGGTAGGCTGCATAATATATGTGTGTTAATTATTATTATTTACATCGGCACGTTGCTTTTCATATCAATGGCGAAACGAACAGACCGCCAGGTGAGAAGCGCCACGCATGCCCTTAAATATTAGCAACATCACTCAGAACTTTGAATTACAAACTACTGCATGGAATTGCACTGCGATCGTTACCTGGAACATAAGATGATAAGTTTGCTGGTCGAAGGGTACCTGATCATTTTTGTTCCCTACTATATAGTGGCCACCGTACTCTTGGTCAATAACCTGCTATAGTAGCTCGTTCAGGCGAGTCGCGTTCCGTGGTCAGTATAATTCTGCCGACCATAGGGTTGTAATGTCTCTTAACGATTAACATTATATTATTTGGACTGAACTATACTAAACATCAAGTACAGTGTAGTCACATTGCCGTGCCAGCATTAAAAAAAATGTTTTATACTCACCAGTGATTTCACTAGCTCCAATGTTGTTCAGACCCGAACAGTCAACTTTTTCTTCAAAGAGGTTGGATAAACTGTAAAAAGTGCAGCTATGTTTAACCCTAATACATAGTTGCATTTCTATCTCTGATATAATAAACATAGAATATATTATTATAACCACAGATTCACTTATATTTAGTATATGATAACTGAATTTACAACCAAAGACATTGATGTAAGTATACTACTAGACGGGCTGTTTAGAAGTAAAATTGCGTCACGTAACGCGGGAGTTTGACAGCTCACAGACAGGTAGCACGATAGGGGTTCTAGTTGAGAGTAAGCGAAAAGAGAATATTGAGTTATGGCCAATTGACCGTAACTTAGTGGTACAATTTCTATGTACCATGCAGCTTGTCTAGTAGTATACATTAAAGTCTTTGTTTACAACACACAAAGCTTACAAACATACCAAGGCTATTTGGGTTACTTTAACTAAGCTTAATTTTACAATAGATAGTTTCGGCGAACAATTAATTAACTTATATCCAGGTTTCCGAACGTACCCTCGCCTTAATTATGTACTTGATTGAAGGTCACGCGACCTTTTGAGCCGTCCGTTTTAGTGACGAGAGCAATAACCTTATCTACCCTCCTTTTATTACAGTGTTCCTTAGTAACATTTTATTACACATTGTGATTTAGATGTACCGAAATTATAAAGAAAATGGCCCAATTAAATAATATAATTATACCATTACGGTAGTTTTTGTGAATTATAAGTAAACTAATTTCGGGTGTTTCAGTTACCGTCACGCATATTTAAGGTTACTTTTTGTTAAAACAAATTGTTTATGAAATTGAGGTGATTGCCAATATGGCTCTATTTTAATATAAATTACACTTATAGGACTCTCTCTCTCTTTCACTCTTTAGAGCTTGTATCCATCCAATGTTGAGTGTAGGCCTCTTGCATTGCACGCCATTTTGTTCTGCCCAATCCTCATTCAATCTCTTCCAGCCATATTAAATAAATAACCACTAACAGTCACACATTTAGCCCTGGCCCACAGTAAGATACAATTATCTTGTGTCGTCGGTATCAAGCATTACGAGGGACTTTCGGTCTCACGACACCTATTTTCAGATGCTTACTTCATTCAATCATAATTTAATTTACAACATAAGTTTATTTTATAATCGATTTCACCCGTAAAAAGCTGATAAACCTCTCCAATTGCTTTATCCTGATAATGCAATGTGTATACTGTATCTGATGGTAAGTCTAGTACAATTCAAATATAATGTCGATCATCTAAAGACTCTCCTTCGACAGTCGCCAGAATGATACTGGCTTGAACATACTGGATTGGCTGACCCTAGATGTAACTGATTCCTAATTATTTAAGTAATCAAATAATGCGGTTAGTATTATATTTTCTATTATTGAATGAAAATAAAATAAACTATTTTGAATCTCTCAGATATTCAAAATCCATTAACTGCTCAGTTTCTGAAAGAAAAACAATCTTTTAAGTATTTAAAATACTATTATTATTTATTCTCTTTAGAAAACGTAAGAATCGAAGGGGTGAAAATATTTTTACTGTGGAAGCTCCAAGCAAATACAGATTCATTTAAAATTTACGATACGATTTAGCTAGCATCAATTTTAAGTCTATATTCTTTTGGCGAGTGGATTGCAGTCGAGATGGCGCTGTGTGGAGTCAATTTAGAGAGAGCATTTCTATAGTTTGCTTCTAGAAAAATATTTGAGTTTGCAAGTCATAAAACGTAGCAATAAGACTTGCGATGTATATTCAAGTATTTACGAAACGTGATTTTCGCCTCTCTTGTTTATGAATCTGCAATATTAAGGTAAAAATGCAAGTTCTCACGATAATTATTAAAGATGGATTCAAACGACACTTTTGTGTCATGTCGTAATGCATCAGAATGTCATCCCATCATGATAGAAGTGTATTCGCCCCTTAATGCCTCGATATGGCTTCGAGAAATTCTGACGCATCACGACAGGATATGACACTGTAATGTGAATATACCTTTAACAAATATAGCGTGTTCAATATTGTATTCTTTTAGCTATTGTAATAGATATCATTATGAATTTGAGGTGTTTATTTTGAAATTAGCCAAATAACGCGTTAGTTGTAGGTATACTTACTACCTACCTTTTACCCAGGACTACAGCGTGGCTATACCTCTTTGAGATTTCTGCAGCTCCAATTCTCCCGCCTTCCTTATACCTAAAACCTAAACGTTGGTAACACCTGGTATAGTGGGTGTCTTGCGATGCAAAAGTGCCAAAATTTCAAAGTCACTGTTAGATTCCTGTTAGATTAAATAAAAATAAAATGAAATTGTAGTCGAGGACAAGATTAAAAGGGCAAAGGTATAGACGTGCTCAACAAGGTTGAATATCAAAGTTAAGGTGACAAGGGCGGAAAGTAAGGGATAGACAGCTGTAATTAATTACAGATCACTGTAAGGAAGGCGTATGCATTGCTGTAAGATTCTTAAGCAACATCGGTCTTAAGACCGAGCACAGTGGAAGCTTTTAAGTAAGAAAGGGAACCCTAGCGTTAAGCCGGAATAAGCCAGGCGGGAAGAAAATGTAAGTTAATAATTACTGGAGAATGTATTTTTTAATTAACTTGAATGAAACGAACAGGAGGCCAATTCTCGTAATTTTAAATGTTCAAAATATCATTCCGATCTAGTCTCAGCGTCAAGAAAGTTGCAAATGGCATTCTCTTAAACCAATAATCAACGTCAGCTCGCTGATGGTAAGCGCCAAGCCTGCCCATAAATAGAAGCAACATTAAACAGAACTAAGTAAACGATATTAAATGAGGTTGATCTGATTTTTGTTTGCATAATTATACAATTCGTATTACTTAATAGTTAATTTGTCACGTATTATATTCATACACTTTTTATTAGAATTGTATTTAGCCACTTTACATGTTTATAAAACATTAAATCGTACGAAAATTTGACATTGGAAACATAACTATGTGACTAAATAAGGCCTTAATCGTAACTGAGTGGTAGAGCCACACTGTAGACAGTTTTGTCTACAGTATGAATGGGCCGGCTCGTCTGGGTCGTTACGACTGTCTCACAGAAAACTGGCGTAAAATAGCAGCTTGCTGCTGCGTTTCGTACGGTGAGTGAGATATTCGGAGGCCCAAATCCCCTCCCCTTTCCAATCCCTTAGTTATCCCTTTCCTTTAAAGTCGCCAACGCGCCCATGATTCTTTTGGTATTATGGGCGTACATGTGTGGTGGAAATCACTTACCATCAGGTGACCCTATGCTATAAAAAAACTTGTGTAAGGTAACCATAAATAATTTCCTTAAAATTTCTATGCCACAGCAGTGTAAGATTTTCTTATATTACCGTGTTCAATAAAATCACTTTATGATCAGTTAAAACTACAAGATTGTATGTGTAACGACGTAGAACGTTAAAGAGCGCAGACAGTAGACAACTAACTCATTCCCTCAACAGTGTAGGTGAAGTACAAAGTTTGTCGCACATCCGAGCAATTACGACGGTCATCACCGACCGAAGTGCTGTCCACAACTCCATGCAACTGGAAACTTAAACAATTAACTGTGCCACGCAGCCTACCGATTCAATTAATGGTAGACAGTTTATATTCCAACTTTGGATAGCTAATGAAACGTACAACGTTTCTGGTATAAGCAAATTGAAGTGTAGAGAATCAGGAGTCGGTTCTCTTTGAAATTGAGATAAGCCAAAGATATATCTTATTTCAATAATATTCTTGAATTATTCACGTCCCACTGCTGTACAAAGCTGCTGTACTGCCTCTGCTGAAAGAGAGAGGTTAGACCTCTTAGTCAATAAATACAAATAAAGCGGAAATGGACCACTATTTGCAGGTCTGCCTACCCCTTTGAAGATACAGGCGTGAGCTTTTCTATGTATATATTTAAGCTAATGACACATAATGTAAAGCCAGATTCATACTATAGTGTCGTGTTGTAGTTACCAGAACGTCTATTGACACTGTATATTTTGTATAACATAAGTGCGCACACCTTCATCAAAAATGCATGATTTCGAATGAAAAACAAACTTAGCATTTATTTTACTTATTACATGAAAAAGTTTGGCAGCGCGGCGGCTTGCCTGTGCTCCTGGTATTGCCGATGTCCTTGAGCAGCGGTGAATGCTTACCATCAGGCTTGCTCGTTTACCTATCTAGGCAATAAAAAAACTAAAAGCCTCAATAGTTTAAATTGCATTTATAATATTATTTTTGTAAAATTTCCTCTACTTTATTTGGTGCATTTAATGTTTACACTAGTTAGAAAAATAAGAACGTAATTCTAGGGGTACATCTTGGTATAAATAATTGATTACGAATTACGTAGTGACATTGATTAGGCGATTATGATAATCGATCATCAGCATCACACGATTCGATAGCCATCCCTTTGCATCACAGTATAACACACTATACTTTAGTAAAGCATTCATTATTACAATAATGCGGCATGCAGAAAATAAATGTATTTTCATAGGTATTTTGGTATAAAATGTAGCATAATAATATGTCACTCTCCGGCCCATGAATTATCTTTATGCAAAAATACAGGTCGAGCAGTTGCTGTGTGAAAGAAGGACAAACCAACAAACACATTTTTACATTTTAGATACATCAATTCGTTGTGAGTACATATGCACTCACGCCTACAATCCCCGAAGGGGTAGGTAGAGGTAGGTCCCATGATGTAATACGAGGCAAGCATATCGCAATACTTTCGCGTGTGAGTACACACTTATTATTGTAATACATTTTTATAAAACAGTTGCAAAGTAGCTATAATAGCCAAGGGAAGATTCAAATGAGTAATTTTCAATAGCTCAGTATTTATTCAGTACCATAAATATAATTTGCCAATATTTTAGTTTATTAAGTCTGCGAATCGTAAACTGTATTATTTAAATAGTTTTGATAACCGAGTCGAGTCGTCTAACTTCGCGTTTGACAGGTTGTTATGGATTAAAGGAGTCCTGCGAAATGTTGCTACTTCGTTATTTTAGTTTTAATTATTTTTTCACTTACTGTGGTGGAGATAATTAAGTTATCCGGCGTTGATGAATATTTTTATATTCATTTAATTATTACCTTTTCCAAGCAGCTTCCGTCATATTTCCGGGACAAAGTAGCCAAGTCACTCTCCATACCTATACCTCCATAAACTATCTTTCTTTCTTTCTATCTGGCATTATCGCGGCTTATTGCCAGGGTCCGACTTCTAATATCATAGATTTGACGGTATTTAGGTATAATATAGGTTGACCCACCGCGCCGTCTGACTCCCAAAACCATTAGGTCTAAGATGTTGTTGGCCCACTTACACTCTTATGGCATACCTATACAACCTGTTATAGAAAGGTCTGGTCATATTTAAAGGTCGTTACATACGAGTACACCTGTCAGTGAATTTTTATGTACCGGACCTTATCAAAATCTAGACATCCTAAAAGTTCACGCAAATTTTAATCACTTGTCTATTACGATAGTTTAGATCGATTACATCATTATGTGAAATGTATGAATGGTGGAGTGAGACAAAAACTCAGCTATTTAACATTTAGTGCTGTCCAAAGTTGCAAGTCAATATCGACATGTTACTGATAAAATTTAAATAATTTATTTATGTCCTAGCATTGCAATAAGATTTGGTAGTACGGGGGGTGAAATACTTGTGGCCTACACTATACGTAGCTTAAATATGACCACAACTTTCTGTAACACGTTGTATATTCACAAAAAGTAAAATTTTAGGAGGGCTAGTTACGGAACGCTTAGCGTGTTAGACTTGCACATGGCCAGTTTTTACCTTTACCATAAGAAACTTGGAAAGCATTTTTATGTTCAATCATCAAATTGATAGCAAGATGACTTTCTTTTACTCGGAGGCCCAAATCTCTCCTGTTTTTAATTCCCTAATTATAGCTTTCTTTTAAGGTCAGCAACGCGCACATGATCCTTCTCGTAATGCTGTTGTTCATGGATGGTGGAGATCACGTATCATCAGCTGACCCACTTGCTTGTTTGCTAACCTCTAACCTCTGTCAAAAAATTAGAACCACCTCCGTTGTTTTTTTTGGGATAAAAAATCCTACTACTATTATAAATGTGAAAGTTTGGATGTTTGTGAGTTTGTAAATTTGGATGTTTGTGAGTCAATCACGCTTTAAAGACTAAACGGTTTTAAATGACACACAGGTAGACCATAACCTCGATAAGAAGATGAGCTACTTTATATTACGGAAAAGACTATTTACGCAGACGGAGCCGCGAGCAAATGATAGTAAATAATGAAACTCGCAGAAAGTAAAATCTTAACAGGGCTGGTATTGAACTCTCAATGCGATTTCCTCTCGACTTGGCCCGTTTTTACCTTTACCTTGAAAAGCATTTTTATGTTCAATCGACTGTTACCGCTAAGTTGATAGCAAGCGACCTTTGCCAATATTATATTCGGGCGATATTTGTATTCGTCGTACAATGTGAGATTGTTTATGTATTGCAATATTGTATAAAGTTTTATCGCAAGCAAATTCTATTTATCCTCGCTTACTCTATTGGGATCTGCAGATATGTAAATATTAGTTTACATGCAAACCTTTAGCTTGGAAATAAAATAAATACGAAACGGAGTTGCGATCGCTTTCTCCGTATTCAACAGATAGGCTTTGTAGGATCCGATAAAAAGCTTAAGCCTGGTAGTCGGAATAAAATATTCACACAAAAAAATATAACAGTAAACTGATTAAGCGCCTATTACACAATGTCTAAACTAACTGTTGAAGTAGTAATGTGGACGCGGTACGACTGCTGTGCTGAGGTCTCGGGTGCAATCCCCAGGTCGGTTAAAAGTGATATTGATGATTAATTGAGTTTTTTTTATCACAAAATGCTTAGTATCAACCCGTAGTCTGGAATTATGCCCGGTATGGCTATAGGCTCGCCCCCTATCACATCATGAAACGGAAATAAGCCCGGCGATATGTGGGTGTACTACTACTACTACTAGTTAAACCTCTGTCTACCTTTTTGGGATTATAGGCGTGAGTTCGTATCAAAATAAACGGAGAGCGAAGGTATTTCAATCGTACGCTAACAGCAGGGGTGGAAATATCGTTCTCGTACAAATTTGTGTGCATCTCGTAGTACATGGTCTGCTTCGTTGCAATTTTACGCTTCGCTTACAGGGTTAGATGTGTGAGAAAGGTAGCAAATGAGCTGGAAAACAGTTTTATAGCTTGTTACGGTAAGGATACAAGCGAGCTATTTAGATGTGGTGGCTAATATGAAACTAGAAAACTACACACGATAATTTCATTCCAAACATTTAGAAGGTTATGGCGAAGATTATAGCAAAAAAGATAGTTTAAATTTTCAATAGTATGCCGAGTGCGAGCTTTTCGATAGTTGTCTCGTTATTTGCGTATGAGAAATATGTATCAAGGTACGTTTACAATACAATCTGCTAGGAGCGCTGTACGGATCTGTATATTTATTACATGATACGGATGTTCTGATAGCAGTCGAGAAACTCGCATAAACAAACTTGCTATTTAAATTCAGTAACCCTTTTCAATAGACTGTTTAATGTTTACATGGTATTTATGTTTTAAGTATTTGATAATGTAATTAACATACGATATCAGATTAGGCCTCAAAAGCAGAATCCCATTGGAATTGGCGTATTAAATGCTACGACTTTAATATTCACATATTAATTGAATATTAAAAAAGGATCGACAAATTTAGACATCGATTGTAAAGAAAGAGTTAATATGAAGGACTCTGGGTTCGGGTTAATTGTAGGGTACGTCATTTGATTTTATTAGGTCGGGGGCCGGAGGGTTGGGGCACCTAGTGACCACGATTTAGGTCGAAGGGTTACGCACATTCGTACCATAAAACGTGGGAAATTGGACAGCCCGCTGTTTGTACGTGAACAGTAATATTTATTTAAGAAAATTTATTTACATTTGTAATTGTGTTTACGGCGACCTTTTTGAATTGTTATTGAGATCCTTTGGAACACATATTTAATTAATATGATGGAGCTATGATTAAACTTATATGCTACGGCTATGTTTTTACGAATTGGTACGAAAATGCATTAAAATATTTTACGGGTTGTGAGGGCCAGGCGGCGGGTCCTTCCATGTAATACTAAATATTGTCAAATCTATGATACTAGAAGGCGAACCGTGGTATTAAGCCGGGATAACGTCCGCGTCAGGCGGATAAAAATACTGTTTTTAGTAGATTATTCAATTATAATTTACGCTGGTGAATTTAAGCTGATAAAGGTAATTTATCGATTGCTTTACTTGAAACTTACCTACCGCAAGCGTGCTTCATCTTAGGCCACATCATCGCTTACCATCAGGTGTGATAGTGGCCAAACGCGAGTCTATTACGTATTAAAAAATATATATAGTTAAAATATATCAGTATAGAATCTATCAGTATCTATCAGTATAGAAATAGTGAAATATTTTATACATATAGGTACAGGGTTTTTGAAATATATTTCCTAATTCGAGTCCTAACTTCGAGTCTCGGAATTCTTCTCTGTCAATATGAGTGAAATGTTAAATTCCTTTTCATTATTCATAAAAAGTAGACACGGGTCAGCCTCGTTTATTTTTCCACACTTTTTGCTCGTGACCTTATTTTGAAGTCACAGTTTCGTTGATAGGTGAACCGTGCGGCATATACCGGCTAAATTAATTTATAATGTGTCTGCTTCCAGTTAATTTTGATAAACAATTTTTATTCAGCAATTGTAATTCTCATAATTAATGGCGGTGTTTTATTTCGAACAATTTTTGCCACACTGCCATGCATTGCTAAGATATATTTTTGATTTACTTAAATGTCTACATTATTTAAATTGTTGTATTAAGAGTATGTAGAGTTGTGTATCTAGATTCTAGAAATATTATGGTCCAGTCAAATATGTATGCAGATCCGTACAGCGCTCCTAGCGGATCGTATTAAAAACGCAATAGATTTATATAGAGTTCTCGTATTCGATTTTTATAGCAGAGGCGATCAAGTAGGTCACCTGACGGTAAGTAAGTTCCACCGTCCATAAACATCCACAATACCTGAGGAATCATGGATGCGTTGCCAAACTTCAAGGAACGGGATAATTAAGGAATTAGGAAGTGGAGCGAGAATTAGGTCTCTGGATATCTCACTCACCATAAACAAAACGCAACAGTAAAGTAAGTAAGCTGCTATTTCACGTCGATTTTCGATGAGACAGTGGTTACATTCTGGTCGAGCCGGCCCATTCATGTAGTACACAAAACTGTCTACAGTGTGGCTCTACCATTTTTTAATGATGTGACAGTTATGGAAAAATCTCGTACGTACGTTCGTAAATGCGACTACGGCTCCGAGCTACGGAGCGCAACTTATTCGTAATACACGAACCGCTTGTTCATAGTGATTTGTCAAAACTTCTGTACCTTTGGAGACGCGTCATGTAAAGTGAATAGGGTTAAGTTAACTGTTGCCCTGAGAGACATCAATTAATTTTAATTGTAATATAGTCAATTGTATTATTTCTCCATTCACAATCTGTTACTGTGTACAGAAATCTTTGGGAACAAATCGATTTGTAAGAAATGACTTAATGACAATTATATTACTTATACTATATGTAACAAAAACCCTGTTGGGTGTTTTATCCGCGATATTAGAATCGATATTCAAACGTAATGAAATAACTCGTATACAAAAATAGGACTATAAAAATAATATTTAATTTTAAACTATAAATAATTCATTATTTGTGAACCGTATTTCGATCGATTATTACCTCTGCATGAGTCATAGCTCTTGCAGAGAATCTCGGAGCCAGAGCGAGATAGCCAGTTGTGGCGTCTAGGTGCATTAAACGCGCCGCGCCGCGTGTGCACCCGGTTTCGTCACTACGTAACATCAGTCAGCTGTTCATCAATTATCAGATGAAAACAACATTTTTTAAATATGTTAATGTGTAAGGATAATATCTCGCTTCTGTTTATTATTTTTTTATAACACTATTTTTATTTTTATCTGTCTATCTTTACGACCTATAAAGGGCCAACAGGGTTTTTGTTACATACTGTACATATTTACTCTCTAGAGGGTTTGAAGTCAGGTAGGGAGCCGTAAAACCTACAAGCCAAGTCTTTCTGTAACATGTGTTGAAAAGCATGTTGCGCTGACCCCATTGTAAGTGGGATCAGAGCAGGTAGAAATAGAAGATGTTTCCGGGTACAGTCGTTAGACCGTTAAATAGAGATCAGATTACCTAAAAAATTGTTTAGAAAATCTTAAGGGACGGACACACAAATACAGTGACTACTTACACAGTATGTAGTTACTTTAATTGTGAAATTCATGCTGTCGACACTTTTGTCACCATCAGGTGACCCATTAGCTCGTTTGCCGGCCAATGCTATAAAAAAATACAGCTGCTGCAACTAATAGAGCAGGTTGAAGAGCCCTAGATATATCTTTGCCTTTTAAGTTGTATTTACAAAATCCCACAAAAAGGATAAAACTCTTATATCTCAAACACCCAGCGGCAAGTATTAAATATTTGTACGAAGCGAAAAGAGCAGAACAGAGCTTGCGTATAAATGCTGAAACATAAATCACACGTGGCCTTTATTTGCGTTGATTGTATAATGTTGCTGAAGTATCGCGCTGTGAATCCCACATTTATAATTAACTTGCCACAGACAGGCCGATAATAATGTTAAACACGAATGTCCGCGGTTAAAAACATCACTGAATAAACTTAACGTATATTGACCTTGTGTACAAATAGTTCAATGCGTACGATATGAAAGTGGACGCGATATTTTCGTTCATAGATATTATCGGTGTTTATTTATTTGGGATATTATTTGACTTTAATGGACGTTTATTAAAAACTAAAATAAAATAAAATTATGGTAAAATATAATAGTAAAATATTGGTAAAAAAAGTCTCAACCAACACCTCCAGAGGTTCTTAATTGGTCGCCGGGTTAAGAGCCAGATGCAGAAGGCGGTGTGTGGCACGTATTGTTAGAATTTTCTTCAATCTGGTATCCTAACCACCAGTGGCGTTGATCCTAGACCTCTCTAGTGAAGCGTGATATTTTTATATTATTAAATGTTATAAAAATAAATGTTTAAAAATTTAAAAATAATCTTGCAAAATAAAGATTACTCCATATTTTGCATTTTATAATATAAGATATTTGAAGTCTTTATGTTTTTTTTATATCCTAGCATGATAAATAACTATATTGGTCTTCATAATAAGTACAGTGCAGTCTAAATGCAATGCCGATCGTTTAGACATTTATTTTTGATATATGTATACGCCAATCGTGGAATGAGATTTTTTAGAGAGTTTAGCTGCAGTGTAAATTTGGTTAAGATCTGATGAAGGAATATATAATAGTAACAAAATCAAACTTCTCAACGGACAACAGCACGCTCTTCATGACTGTGCTATTAATAAAATCTGACTTCAAAAAATAACGCTGGAATAAAGTCAACAATAACAATTTCTAGAGGTATTTTTGGAGTTTGGGCAATTTTCGTTAACCGGCAACGGCACCGTCGCAGATTCCGAAAATACCTCTAGAAATGGTTATTTTTGAAATTTACCTAAATGTTATTTTTTGAAGTTGGTTTTTAAGTTTTGTATAAATTATTTTTTTAAGTGCCACCACTTGCTATTCTTTCTGGTACGGTATCTCTGCTACTTAATATACAGATTACATTTTGAATTACCTATGGGAATGCTTACAAATATCCTTCTGCGTGGGTTACAGTGCGTTACGGCGTCATGTACAAAACTTTATATTACATTATGTAACAAAATATCACAGTTGCTGGCATAGATCAGATTAAATCTGGGAAGGAGTGAACTTGAGGGTGGGTTGTTACCAACTTTAAAAAAAGGAGTTCTCAATTCGTCTGTATAAAATTCTTGGGTTATTTCGTAGCCTAATTTAAAACCATAATTACGTAAATGTATTTTTTATAGCAGAGGCTGGTAAACGAGCAAGTGGGTCACCTGATAGTAAATGAGTTACACCGTCCATTCACAATACTTGAGGAATCAAGGATGCGTTGTCGGCCCTATAATTAAGGGATTGGGAAGTGGCGGAGTATTTAGACCTCCGGATATCTCACTCACCGTACCTACGAGCAATAGCAAGCTGCTACTTCACGTCGGTTTATATGTAATAAAATGACTATTATTTAATTGCTTAGAATAAATTAAGCAAAATTTCTAAAAAGTATTAGGTACACCACTGAATTAGCTGTTTTACTTAGGATGTATAAAATCTAAGGAACGCTTAATCATAATTTAGACTAAGACTTAAATTTTATCAGACCCTATTTATTCATAAGAAAGAAAAAAGGTGCCTTATATTGGATACATAAAAATGTTTTAGCATAGTCTCGAAAAGGAAAAATCAGAGTCTAAAGTAAATACTTTCTTTTCCTAAGTGAGATTGAATAGGTAAAATGTATGCGTAGTTAATTAAGAGGGACGTAATAGGAGTGAAGGCTCCCATCAACTGAACAAGTATATTTTGTTAGTTATACGGAAATTAAACGATATGAAGATAATTTGGATTGGTATAAAGAACACTTTTTAGAACTTTTTACAATTATCTCAAAAAAATTAAATAATAGTCATTTGCAACACATATACACTTTACGCTCGTAACTTTTACTTATGATATTATAAATGAGAAAGAAACCGTGTCTGTCTGTCTGTTACGTTTTCACGGCTAAATGGCTGAACGATGTTAATAAATGAATAAATCAAGAAATTTCCCTAGTCTGAGACGGACGCGCACCGTTGGTTTCGTACTTCCGCACTTATATGTATACTCGTGTTTTTCTATTATTTGTTTTTTTATACCTATATAGCATAGGGAGGCAAACGAGCAAGTGTGTCACCCTAAGGTAAGTGATCTCCACTGCCCATGTACGCTCACAATACCAGAAGAACCATGGGCGCGTTGCCGACCTTAAAGTAAAAGGATAATTAAGGGTTTGGGAAGGGGAGCAGGATCTGGGCACTCGGATATCTCATTTATATTTTGTGAACATTTCAACCTGCTGACTCCCAAACATGTTTTGGGAGAACCCAATCACAGTCGCTACGAAGCAGCACTTTCCTTGTGCTATCCGAATCGCAATAATAATACGCAACCCCGACATCGGACACGCCTGCGAGTCCGAAGAACTCCCACAACTGGCCCTCGGCACACTGATGTAGAGAGACGGCCCTTAACTATATTCCCCAGCGATTGTTCTGAGGTCTGAGCTTTCTAAAAGGCGCCTCTAGGTTTTATCGCGCCATTTTTTAGAGCGCCATAAGCGCCGGCTTTATTGTCAGGTGAAGCAGTAAAAGTAATATAGGTTAACATCACAAGTTCGTTCGCAAAAAAAAAACAACCTGCTGCCTATTACGGTTCAAAAGATAGGGCTTTATTCATAGATAGACAGAGAGGCGGATAGACAGACGCCGCGGCATAGGCTAAGTAATAGGATTCCAACAACACTTATGAAGGCGACATGAGGAAACATAAAAGATAAAGTAGGGAAGTAGGAAATTTGAGCATGGCATGCGAATTATTTCGGAAGCATACTCGGATTTAGGAACGCTTCGCACGGAAGCCGCCGCTGTTAATTACATGGGTCGATGCAAATTACTTTCCCCACAGACACGACATCCATACAATTAGCTGTCGTTTGGACAGTATCGTTGTTTTGAACACAACGGCTTCCGTGTCCTGCAAAGAGTCAAACAAGTTTCACAATGTCTTTATCTGTTTAATTAATTATAATATATGACGAAAGTTTAGTACTTATATTAGTAACAAGCAGTTCATGCGCATTGGGAATACATTAACTAATTAAAATGTATAATAGAGTAATCATTACTCAGTTTCGGGCCGATTTAAATCTCCATAGAAATGATATTTATCAGATAAAAATATTATATAAGGCGAAAAAATACCAAATTAATACAATGTATTACAAAAAGGTGTGGTGATATTCAGGGACATATACCTGATAGTCAGTGTTTATTTTGATAAGACCCGGTACATAAACAATTAGTCATATGTTAATTAAATTAGTTGTCCTTGAACTGGCTGTCTTATGCGTGTCTGCCGGTTATTTATTCGGGCATTGAAAAATCGGTCCTAAAATTTAAAGATACTTAAACTATTCGCTTTATAAAATTACATTCTTATGGATGCATGCCTTAAACCTTAAATGAAAGAATAACCTATAAAATAGTTAAAAGCAATTGTCCTTTGCAAATGTTTTTGAAGCAAAAGATAAGTTTTAAAGCTCACCAGACAAATTAATGACTACTATTAATCACAACCGAAATTCGTTCTTTTTACAATGATATTAAAAAAGTTTTTATGAACTTTTATAATTTGTACTCGTTTATGAGATATGACTAAAGTAAGCATTGAAAAATAACAGGCCGACTAAAAATATAAAGTTTTATTACACATGTTGGCTTTAATAAAAACTGGTGAATAATTTTGGGATTGATAATTTAAAAAGTCATATTGTATTACATACATACATACATACATAGACTCACGCCTGTTTCTCATAGGGGTAGGCAGAGACAACGGATTTCCACTTGCTACGATCCATGCATACCTCTTTGGCCTCATTCACTCTCATTAAATTTTTCATACATATTGTATTATCTTTATATTATACTCTGGTATTTTGTTTCAACTATTATTACTGACACCTTTAGGTTTATCTACTTCATCCATAACTAATTTTCAGTTTAATAGGTATTAAAGAACATCTGTGCCCTGCCTGGCACTCTGATGATACTTGTTGCTGGATTGGCGAATAGTATCTCGTATCTCAGTCTAATATAAAGTAAGTTCGAGGGTATAGAGAAGCCGATGCTTCTTTTTGGCTAATACTGATTGTATTAGTTTGTCTCAGTCTTTTTATTTATTTATAAAAAGGTCAGCCTTCAGCGTGCCTTTTCGCTACAAAAAATATTTTGTATTATTAAGTCCATATCCACAACATTAAGAACATTATTTAAGAAGAAGAAAATCAAGAATCTGAAGAAACAAATCAATAATGCTCCCTCAGATAGCAGGTTGATTTCGCGTCATATTGTCACCATTCCCCTTCGTTTCGTGTCCAAACTAAGCAGGCATTTCTCTTTTAGAACGGTTAAAACCTTTTATCTTTAAATCAGTGGGTGTGCAACGTGAATGCAACCTTAGATATTTGGATATTATTTGGTAAAGAAGATTTAGGATTAGCTTCAACTTTGGCTATCGTCAAATACAGTTACCCCTCTATTTATTTGCAGAAGAATATTTCAAACCACATAACGTTTTTGTTTATGATATCCAAGTAAGCATGTTGCGCTGTTTTTCCCTTAAACAATCAGCATGGTAGCAGATTTATATACAAAATGAATTAATTAAATCCTGAGCAACAAACAACGCTTTGGTACATTCCGCGCCATCTTTTGCTTTTACTACGCTTTCAACTATTTCTTGTTACACTAACGAGAGAAGTCCACGAATTGAATTCTCGTTTGTAAGAGCTAGTGCTGTCATGAATAAATTTGTCTGTTATTAGTATATTTTGTGGCAATATTTTTTCCTTTTGATGTAACTTGATGATGTTAATAATAAATATGAATTTAATGAGACAAAAGAGTACAATTTAAGTGGTAGAGCCACGCTGTAGACAGTTCTGCCTACATCATAAATGGACGGGATTGACCGGATTGTTACCATTGTGTCACTGAAAACCGATGTGTGTGTATCCAGAGGCCCAATTCCCCGTTTCAATTTCTTGATCATCCCTTTCCTTTAAGGTCGGTATCGCGTCCATGATTCTTGATACGTATTGTGGACGGTCATCGGCGCTGGTGACCACTTACCATTAGGTCAACCAGTTGCTCCTATGTCAGTTTCTGTTATAGAAAAAGTTTATTTGCAAAATGTCTAGTTGTCACGTCCGCGTCGATTCATTAATGTTTCTAATTAAATTCGGAACATTATAGGTTAAATAAATAACACCCATCAGTCGCACATATAGTCTTCATACCATAGTACCTAATATAATATGGTTATCTTATGTAATAGGTATCAGGTACTAGAAATTAGGTCTCACAACATCCAGACCTGAAATAAATATTTGTGGTTCACATAACTTAGATGTTATATCTCGGTATCTCGGTCCAGGACTCGAACGCGCGGCTTCCCGCTATATAAACGGCTATTCGCCCTCATTATAGAAGTGGTCTATTTTGAGTAGTCATTATTGAATTACCTAATATATAAGCTCTTTTACACTAGGTTAGAAAACAGTATATGATGGAAGAATATGCCATCTCTTTGGATGATTCCTCCCAAAAGTACCTCTCTCTCTCTAACAAAAAGACATAAAAATACTTGTTCACCCTACTTTTTTATAGGAGTAATAAAAATAAACTAATACGCAGAATCAACACGAACGTGATTACGGGAAAATAGTTTGGTGGCTGCCTCAGTGGCGCAGTTGTAATGCGTTCGCGTTACGATTGACGCTGAGGCTGAGGTCTCGGGTTCGATCCCCGGGTCGGGTAAAAGTGATATTGTGTTTTTTCACTACGAAATCCTAAGTATCAGCCCGGACTCTGGAATTTGTGCCCGGTATAGCGATAGGTTCGCTATACCGGGATAGGACGGATATAGGCTCCATGTATATCGTGTTGTATTACGAAACGCTCGTTTCTCATTAACTGGTGATGTGACTTCGATTACCGCGAGAGGACTGTTATTTTCCAATACTTGAAAGCAGGGCCGTCTTAATTCAAGCAGAGGCCTTTGAGTACCTAGAGTTCGTGCTCTTACATAAAACAGTTACCAAAGAAGTATCACTTCTTTGGCTTTAAGCTAGTTTCCTATGTTGAATTTTATACATTATTTTATAAGCAACAGAAAATAATACGTAAAAGAAGTGCTTTTGTTAAAACATAAACAAAATTGGTTCATAAATGAGGCCGCGATTATGATTTAAATATTGGTATCAGGAAAAGTGTGTGCGTAGTGGGGTTATCACACTATCTCTGTCTGTCATTTGACAATGGCCCCTTCTACCAGATGGAAATGGTTTCTAATTTATTTATGTTTAAAAACGGATTTATAAAATTCTTTCTGCAATAGGTTTTGGGTAACGTAACTTATTGATTTATATAATTAAAAAAACAAGTCAACTACCCTATTGCCACAACACAATGTTGACTTAGTTGCTTTACATTGAAATAAAACTAGTATATACGGATTTTATCGCGGTTTAATTTTTATTTTAGTCCTGACGTTTTAAAAGCTTTTCTGCTTTCGTGGTCTGACAACGTCTGCAGTTGCTGAACATTCAGAGAAAGGCTCAAAACATTACCTTAGATTTGACAAATCACAAATCCTTGCCAAAGTACACCGATTCCTACCTAGGATGATTCTTGAGGCTTTTGAAATAAAAAACGCCCAAAAAGCTTTCGCTCGCGGCTCCACCTGCATAAACAACCTTTTCCGAAATAAAAAGTAACCTGTAACCGCCTCAGGGTTCAGTCTATATCTGTACCAAAATTCATCGAAATCGGTTCAACGATTTAGGCGTAGAAGCATAACAAACAAACAAACTTACTTGCGCATTTATAATATTAGTTACGATTGACGTCGGGGGTTTATAACGGTTATTTAAATTGACTTTGGAATAAAGAATACATTCATGGAGTTTTGGAATTTTGGGTACCCTTCAATACAGGGTCTCTCGGTGCGCCCAACGTGTTTTTATGACAAAAATGGAACTGCTTGAAAGAGCGAACCAAGTTCTAGATTCCGTTGTAACAAGACCTTGCTCTTGTTTGCCTAAGAATATAATATTGCGGTCGATTGTTCAAACTTTTTTTCGGTAATAATTATTAAAAAAAATTATTTATTTATTATAGTTACAATCATATCAGTTTAAAACGCAAAAATAGTGATAAATTCAATAGATCTACAACGCCCACCAAGTGAAAATAACGACTAGCATAAAAATAAGTGACATTTAATATATATCTGCGAAATTCACACTGCACCACTTGAAAGCGTCTAGTTTCACCAGGGACGTTCACCAATGAATTTAGTCGTTATAGCAAATTGCAGCGGCTTTTCTTAAGCACTTTGCGAGAACACCGAGTAATTTGCTACAGCACTGAAAAGCTTTTGGACTCTAAATAGAGCACTCAGTTTTAGACGTAGATATTCTACCATTGCAAGATTGAATTGGCGTGAAGCTGTGCTATTTCAAGCATTTGTTTGTATTTGTTCAGAAAAAGAAATGAGAAAACACGAATTGTTCTACTGGCTCTAGCATTTTATATTTTGAGATTTTTGTGGGAATCTCTCAGTTATGTAGGTATCCTTACGATTTTTTTTCTTCACTGTTAAAGTGAGGTATAATCATGAATACACACGTAACTAAAAGAAACCCGAGGTGCACGCTATTGGGGCTGGTTTTATAAGACTTTCGTCTCGGCAGTGCCTACCGTTTTTCGCTGAGTTATCATTACTTCTAACATGCTTCTTTATAAATGTGACTGGCTCGCACACATCATCGATTTTGCACAGCTCTGAAAATCATTCTCGACACACTTCCAAGTAACCAAAGCTTGTAATTAAAAATCTTTATTACAGGTTAGTATATAGGTCGTATGGTGTTAGATTGGCCCTAAGGTCGTTAGGGGCGCAGTGCAGTCAGCCGGCAATACCCGACCGGCCCCGACTGCCGCCGTTCAATTTAGAAACTCCCATGTGCCGAGTCGAATCTGATGTACTTGACAATTTTTCTCGTTGTGTACGCAAACTTTTTCTTCTTTCAATTGAATTTGAATCTCGGAATAGTGATTTGGTTGCTGGTATTGAAAATGTCGTTTCTATTGTACCTTGAAAGGGGTCTACGTTAATAAATATATTGGTTGTGATTTTTGGAAAACTGACTACTGTGGTGTTAGATTAGGTAGGGTTCACGCGCACTAAGCTCTGTTTGCTTCGATAACTTTGATAGTACTGAAGAGGGCTAGAAATTCCCTGGAAAGCTCGGGCCTGGGCCGGGTACACCTTGGATACCGTCCTGTTAATTAGGTCGGGCTATACCCTGGACACCATCCTTGACCCATTCGCCTCTGTTTACGGGCAGGCGTGTCGCTTACCATCAGACCTGCTCGTTTCGTCAACAAGCTAAAAAAGAATTGTGATACAGTGTTTGTGTGTATTATGTGTAAACGCGTAGCTGTACCACTTATAATAATCTATTAAAGATTAAAACTTTTTAAGGAGAATTACTTAGGTATTAACTAGAATAGATTAAATATAATAAGCTATGTAGTATGCAAATTTTATCATTAATACTAAATTATGTTCCTTAAATAAAATACAATCATAATCTTTTACAACAAATTATAAGGTGCCTTATAATTCATTCTAACACAAATCTATACAAGGTTTTCATATTAAATATAACGACTTAAGACAATGCTTCTCTTCAAATCCCAGCTTTAAGTTTATAGTACGCCTGTCTTGATTATCTAAGAAAGGTTTTATAATAATAATAATTTATTTATTTCATCGAATTACAGAGACTCATTTGAGTTAGTATAGAAACTTAGTAGGTATAGATTTATGCGAGTGTAATGTACAAAAATTCCTGGATTGGTCTTTTCAAGAAATAGCCAAGAGTAATCCAGACATACTTGGCACTCGCACTCACATTAAACAAAATGAAAACTTAATAATAATTAAAAAAAAAACTACTTGTCAGTTTTGCCTTAAGCACTAATATTGCGCATAATAATACCAAATCCATCGCCAAATCATGATGGGAAGGCGGAACCTGGCACTAAGACGTGATAACGCTAGGCAGGAAGAGAGAATGAACGATCTAAATAGGTGCCAGAGTATCTACCACCATAGTAGGGGAATTATTATTTAAAGCCACTGACAAATTCCCTCTAAAGGAATTTATTAATATATAATTGAACCCGCAAATTAATTTGTGGGTTTATTAATTGGGATAATATCGAATTACGCAATTACCACTAATTATGATTGTGGAATCATAATCCTATTATAATTAACGGTGATAATGTTTTAACGATGTATTCTGATATTGAAAACATCGTATTATTTGTGTTATACTCTAAGATATTGTTATCCCTGGAGGGGTTAACGTCAGGCAGGCGGCGGGTTGTAAAAACTACAAGCCAAATCTTTCTGTAACATGTGTTAAAAAGCATGTTGCGCCGACCCTACTGCGAGTGCGATAAAGGCAGGTGGAAGAAGAGGACTCGAAGACATTATTATTCAATAAATTGAAATAGTTTTAATTTTAAACAGATTTAAGAAATGATAGTTCTGTATTTGACTGCCTCGGTGGCGCAGTTGTAATGCGTACGCGTTACGACTGAGGCTGACGCTGAGGTCTCGGGTTCGATCCCCGGGTCGAGTAAAAGTGATATTGGGGTTTTCAATTACGAAAAAGCTCAGTATCAGCCCGGAGTCTGGAATTTGTGCTTGGTATAGCGATAGGCTAGCCTCCTATCACATCATGGGACGGAGATACGCTTGGCTAAATGTGGGTGTACTGGTTACATCTCTGCCTACCCCTTCGGGGATTACAGGCGTGAGTGCGTATGTATAGTTTTGTATTTGACTCTTACGTATACTTTGTAATGTCGTTCGCGATTATCTCAAAATGAATGAATGGAGTTTAACGATTTATTCATTCACGTAATCTCCATACTCTAAGGAAGGTTTTAATTTATAGTACATTAGGAAGGCAATAATAATCATTCTTATACATTAATGTATATGCACTTAGGTATATTTTACCATGTATCGCTGGCATTTTTAACAGATTTTGATAACTCTTTGCAATGAGCAGAGCGTTATTTTTAAATTTGATCAATATTTTTTTACAATGGTATGTATTGTAAACGGGTTTTTTGAAGCAGAAAAGGGAAGGTTTCATTGGAAAACGTTCGCGAGTTTTCACGTGAATGTATCCAGTGAATGGAAAGGGTTCAATCGATATATTCAGAAACGTTGTTATTAAGAGATGCGTGAATTCGCGCTCCATTTCGTACGTGTATGTAGGTATAGGTTGTTGGATAGATAACTTCTTATTGTTCAAAACCAATAACTTAATGAATCAGGCCGACTAGCACGGCGAATCTAAATCGAAATTTACCACTAATCTTATATACTTATGTCAAATTTTCATACGATTTGACGTTTATTAAACAGGTTTAGTGGGTAAAACTCGATTTAGGATCGTTGTCCAAGTGGGTCTAAACTTGTTTTTTTATGTGAAATTTTCATACGATTTAACGTTTCTTTTAGTGGGTTAAACCTGATTTAGGATCGTCGTCCAAGTGAGCCTTAGTGTAAATTTCATCGCTATAGACTCAATAAGACGGAGAGTTTATCGCACGATAGTGGCGATAATATAATAAAATACTATTGTATCTCCGCATCATACAAATGACAGTAAGAATCCTATGATACGGCTTCGTAAATCCGTTTTTTGTCATATTCTCGCCGATGTCTCACGACAAGATCTTTCCGTGTAAATAGGGTTTTAAAACGTTATGTCAAAATTATAAATCATTACCAATACAGTAAATGCAGGGGTGAACGAGAACAAAACAACAAATTTTGTACACGTTTATACTTATTTGTTATCAAGTAATAATAATGAGGCGCTCATAGCTAGTTGCACTCACTAATCAGTAAACGATAAGCGAGTTAAGCAACCCTTGGTGCGGTCAGTCTATGGATGGGTGACCGCTTAGTGGTATTTCAACAGAGCGTCTCCATGCTTCGGAGGGCACGTAAAATGTCGGTCCCAGCTGTTATCAACTGATAGCAGTCGTTAAGCCAAGTCGGAGGCCTTCAGGTGGCTTGAAAAACTCTAGAAGAGAGAAGTAATAAAAATACACTTCTGTACTTTTGGCCTAATAAATAAGCTTGAGTTAACAGTTTGGTCGATTCCATGTATGTAATAATCTCATTAAAGCTTCGTTCCGATTTACCCCTACAAGTCTGTTCAAGCAGTTTAACGGTACTTATAAAAAAATCATGGACTCTACAATCAGATTTACAGTATTTTAAAGTATATCCAGTAAATAGGGGGGGGGGGGGGGTATGGCTATAAATCGCAACGCCTGCAAAATTTAAATACTGCTCGTCACTGTTTTATCTATTTTTGGTTTACATCATTCGATAGATGATTCGGTAACGTTAAAAATTCATGGTAGAGTCATAATATTTATAAAGAGACTTGTAAATATAATAGTATATTAAGAAAATGCACATAATGTTTTGAAATAATTATACGCGTTATAAACATGCTAAAGTAGAGGCAACGTGCCTATTTCTTAACAACATTGCTGGTAATGTATTAGCCTAGCCTTTTTGCGTTACAGGTTCTTTTATGTCACACAGTCGTGGCTGGATTATGTTTTTGCTTCGAGTGTTATTAGCCAGATGAATGCTGTGTGGAAACTGGTATAAAGAATTAAATGTTTGGTTTCGAGTATGTTCTCGTAATTGGTTTATTTTCTTTTAGATTCTGCGAAATAGGGATGAAGTAAATTAATTATGTTAACACCTAATACATACAGTATTAGGTGTAATGGACAACCTCCGTGGCGCAGTGGACTAGTAACCGGCAGTGAAGCGAGAGGCTGCGGGTTCGATTCCCGCACTGAGACAAATATCTGTGTGATCCACAAATATTTTTTCGGGTCTGGGTGCTTTACCCCTGTGGGGTTAACGTCAGGCAGGTGTCCGGTTGTAAAATTACAAGCCAAATTTTACTGTAATATGAGTTAACAGGCATGTTGCGTTGACCCCACTGCATATGCGATAAGAGTAAGTGGAAGGAAACAATACCTAATGTATGAAGTAGGAACAAACCAAAATAGCAATAAATACATACTTTTATTTAGAAAACTCTATACTTGGAAAGCTTATACGATTGAAATTGCTTTGATAGAATTTTTTGAGGCGTTTATGTAATTATAAAGTTAATTTTACACGAAACATCTAAAAGTGCACTCCAAAAACAGCATGCTCTACATTCTGAAAAATATTGAAGATTTGAGTGAAATACTAAAACGTAGAGTATGATAGTGCATTTGGCTGGTGAAAAAACTTTAGTTGGGAAAAGTTGTACATTTTACGAGACCCGACGTAATGGCTAGTTCGCGGCTTAGCCACGTTCAGCTTGGATTAATTGTGTTTCAGTTGTTTTTCAGTCGGTAGTTAATGATGAACTGGATTTGTGAGACTAACTACGCAAAGCAGCGATAGCCTAGTGGTTTATACTGCTCAGATCGAAGATGCGGGTTCGAAACAAGCCGCCAGGACAGGCATTTCTGAATCTTAGAAGTTAGTTGTTTATTCATTTTTATCGCTCGCTTTAATGGTAAAGAGAAACATCGTGAGGAAAATTGCATAGAACTCTAATAAGAACATTGTAGGTATGTGAAGTTTACCAACCTCCATCAGGCCGTAAGGCTGAATCCCTCCCGTTGGCGGAGCATGTAGGAGCCCAGCAGCGAGACATTTAATATAGGGCTGATATTTTATTTAACAACTTCAAATGGGAGGAGGTTTTCAATTGGTCTGTATTTATAACCGCCTAAAAACAAAAGTTTTCAATTCATATTTAATTAAGATCCGATGACGGAAAATAGGAAACTGATCTATGAAAAACAACAAAAGGACTGTCATTGGGAATAAAAAGTCGGTTAACATCAAAATACGCTAGTTTACGATTATGTAAAATGTATGATATTTGTATTGAAACGTGTCATAATTTATTTGCCAAGTCGCATGTACTCAGAGGTGGTGTAAAAGGAGCCAAAAGTCAGGAGTAAATACACAAAATGTCCAAAATACTAAATAAATTCATATTCATAAGTGAAACTAATATATAGAAACTTCTTATGGTGAAGGCCTAAATTACTTTATCCACAAAGTGAAATTTGTTAGACCAGTACAGTGATCTACTTCCATATATTCTTACGTAAGTATTCCCTAGATGTTACTAACTACATCATTGAATCTTTTGAACCTTCTGGGTTAAATCGGGGTTAAAGAAAAAAATGGCTTAGCTATGTCGCCATTGCCAATTTATTTAAGGGGATTTAAGTTACTTTAGTTTTCGAATGATATCTTTTTCACCATGGTAAAAGGTTTAGCCATTTACGAGTAGTTTACAAATCCGTGGAGATTTTAATTTGGAAAATATGTGTGGATTACTTTTTTACCAATAAAAGCGATAGCTCTCAAATATTAGATCTAGATTTCTTGTTATTGAGAGCACTGATCACTGGTTCAACTGTGACTTTGATTCGTTTACATACGCATACGCACTCACGCCTGTAATCCCCGAAGGGGTAGGCAGATGTGTAACCAGTACACCCACATTTCGCCGAGCGTATCATCGTCCCTTATGTGATAGTGGGCGAGCCTATCGCGATACCGAGCATTTCGTAATAGAAAAACCCAATACCACTTTACCCGATCCCGGGATTGAACCCGAGACCTCAGCGTTGGCCTCAATCGTAACGCATACGCATTACAACTGCGCCACCGAGGCAGTTTGATTCGTTTATTATTAAACATTTAATTGTCTCACTGAGTAAAATCGTCATTAATACACGTCTCATCTCTCTTCTTGTCATCACAGTAAAGATACATATTACGTGGAAATAACTCTGTGCAATTCCAGTGCTCATTATTACTACGCACGTGAAAGCTCTGGTATAAACTCCCTCCGTCTCGTCGCTGTGTCCGAGCGCTATGAGCTCGGGCCTTATTTTCATTAAGGTGCATTACATGCTTGTTATGAACGTTTGATATTGTCTTTAACAAGTAAGACGGTCGCGTTACGAGTTTATATGCTCATGAGGAATATGACCCCTGATTTCACGAAGTTTACGTATAACATGCGCGTTATGTGTTTGTATTGTCAAAGAGAATAAGGCTCCTGCCTTTATACAACGCTTGAAAAGAATACTATATTCGCGGTAGGTAGGACCTTGGCGGAGTCCTGGCATTGCCAAAAGGCGGGCTGTTTGCTGGTCTGCTTTCGTTGGAAATAAAAAATGATAAGCGTTGTACTTTTTCGCATTAAGAGTGTATCTATAACATAGAGATTTTTTAAAATCCTCATGTATCCAAAGCATTCTTGAATTATTATCAAAGTTTACGTTGAAATATCGAGTAAAATGTTTTATGCATTGTAGGAAAATTTAAATTAAAATATTTTCTTACTAAGCTTTGAGTCCTGGTTGAATAAACAAATTAAGTCAAGGGCATGATTTTTTTTTGTTATAATCATGTAAATGTATAAGATGATAATGTATCAGATTACTAGTTGTATTTTCATTCGAAATAAATAACTATAGCTCACTTATAAAACACAGTGACATAAATTAATTTCTATAAATAAAGTTAAGAACAGAATATAACATATTACAGATCAGAAACTATAACAGAATAAACAAACGCTTCTGTAACAGTTTTGAAATTGTCTTTGTGCCGTTTGTTTTAAGTTGTCTAGCACCGAGAACGTGATTTCTCCGCTGTATGGTAACTTTAAATGAAATATGTGTCTTAATACGCGACGCAGGTGCTGTGAGGGAATTATATTGTTATTCTCTATATTGCTTTGTATTTCTCTTCATATATTAATGCTATACGTTTAGTTGAGAATTTCTTTTTGCCTGGCGTTTACCCGCTAAAACGAAAAAATATACGAGTGGAATTAAGAACCTCCTCCGTTATTTTCGTCGGTTAACAAAGATCGTACTTGTAAACTTCTATCAAAGTAAACATAACAAAAAAATCTCTAATATCATAACCCTACTTCCTACTTCTATTATAAATGTGAAAGTTTGAATGTTTGTGAGTTGGTGAGTTTGTGAATTTGGATGTTTGTTAATCAATCACGGCACACAGGTAGACCATGGTCTTTTTTATCTTAGCAAAAGGCCGTTCACGCGGGTGGAGCCACGAGTAAAAGCTAGTAGTACAATAAAAATGTTAACAAAAATAAAACTGACTCAAAAAAAACTAAAAACCTAAAAAAATTAGGTCGGTGCTTTCTACCAATAATTGATCTCATAGAACCGACTTAAAATTGGTTATTTAATTTTTTACTTTTTAGGTTTTACTTCTCGTTTTTTCTTTAATGGCAATAACATATGCATTATGTATGTCGAATATATGAGATAATCACATTTTCCTTGTCGAATGGTTTATTTCCCGACTATAAAATTCTATATATTATTATGGAAATGGAGTTCGAGAATACGTCGAAGCAAAAATGTGTTTAAAGCAATTGCTATAAACGAGTTCACACCAAACTCTTCAACTACATCAAACAGGCATTGTGAACGACGCGATGCACGTTTCTTCAAATTTGTAAAGTTGCAAAGTGTCACAATAAAAATTGCAGATACCTCACGTTCCTATTTTAATCCGGACGAGTTGCAGAAATTCTTTCCCGATCCAATTTTGAAGCGAATTTATTTTAAAAGGAAAAGTTCTAGATGGAGGGGAGTGTAAGACAGCGGTTGCCTATAATCTTGTAGCGCCTCGGAGTTCGGTCTGCTTATCTCAGTTCGTGTAAGTAGGTATTTAATGAGTTCTCACGTTCGCCGAGCACTGCTTGAACTTTACGTCATATGAATTGGTTGTTTGACTTTTTTGTATTTGTTGCTACTGAACTAGTGAATTAATATTCGGTATATTTTTGTAATGAGTTTCAGTTGAAAACGCCTTTATTCATAAAATGACCTAGACCCAGAATATTAGTGCGCGAAGTTAGAAAAATCTCTACGTTACGGGCTCACTTCTGCCAAAATTCGTATTTTTTACTGAATCTTGATTATTTTATATCCCTAAGTGTTTTATTGCCACCATCGCATACTTGCATACTTTGTTCATATAGTACGGAAGGGTGATGAGAGCTTGAAGAAACTTATCGTGGTTGGGAACACAGAAGGAAAACGCTCACGTGGTCGATCCCCAACACGATGGACGGACCAGATCAGAGACTCATCAGCCGCCGGGTTCCATAAAGTTGTGAGAGATGCGATGAACAGAAGCCGATGGAGAGACGTCATCCGATCGAAATGCTGACCATCTGATGATGACCACGATCCTCATTCATGAGGGGCCGACTACAGAGAGAGAGAGAAGGTTTTTATACGTATACAATTTCAAGCGTTTCTACAGTAATAGAACTATGAATAACTGTGAATATTAAAGATGTCAAGAAAGGCCTAAAGATATATGTGAAACGACTGTAATCCTTAGGATTTATGAGGCAGGTCATTTTGAAACCTTATATGGCGAACATTTCACTTTGTTGATTACCTTTTTGACCTTGACATGTAGGTCAAATGACTATAAACTGCACTTCCATTTGATTGTGATCAACATTCGTAAGGTTGGTTGCTAACTAGTTGTTGTTAAAAAGTAATAAACCTCCAAGCGAGGATTTATTATTAAGCCCTTGAAATTAAGTAAGTATACATACATACATACATAGATACACGCCTGTTTCCTATTGACCCTTGCATACCTCTCTGGCCTCCTTCAGTCTCTAAAAGTAATTGAATTAATTGAAGATTATTTAAGTGAAGTAAGTATGCCCAAAATTAAACTTCATTAAAGTATAATATGTAGACCATAAAATTGAAAATGTGATTTTTGTGTTCAGACTCTTTTAACCAGGAGGTTTCTTTATGCATGTTCAAGCCTACTCTGACAAATTTGGAGAGAAGTGGATGACTTTTTCTTTGTTTGAAAGTGTTTTTCCCATGAAAAACTCCTTATAGTTATTTATCCTTATTGATGTAAATTGTATATTTTATTGCTTTATATTCATTTATTATTTACCAGTGTTCTTTTTATATCAAATTTAGACCAAAACAAAATTGATTGATAATTATTTATATATTCAGCGTACGTTGAGCGTTTACAATGAGTAAATTCCTGAGTCGATTTCATGTGATTTTATTTAAATTGATAACTAATTTGTTTGTGGCTTTTTATGGTTTAAGACATTTATTCCTCAAAAAGAATTACATTACAATTCATTTGCATGAGAAATACAAGAATAAATACAGTAATGCTTACATTCGAGTGAACATGCGACGGGACGGTTTTTTATTTTATTTTTTTATTTATATTTATACAATTACATGATTAGTGTTACTCAATTAAACTCTTAATTACCAATAATACAAACACAAAAGTAAATTTGGCTTAAGATTTGTTGTGATTGTGTATGTAGTTTGGCATTATGTTGTGTGTGGGTAGATTAAAACTAAATTCTAACAAAATTGATAGCGAGTGCCGTCAGTGCGCAGTGTTACGGCCTTATTAAGTATACGGATGGAATGGTTAATGGTTTGTTTTTTTTTTCTTTCTTTTTTTTTCCTATAATCAATTAGTCAATCGTATTTTTTAATTTTAAATTAGTAGATGGTTAAAATTTTTAGAGAGTATTTTTTAAGATGTAGTATTTTAATTTGTTTTTAAACAATGCCATACTTTGTATTTCTTTGATATCATTTGGTAGCTTATTATAGAGATTCGCCCCTTCATATTTAAGATTTTTTATGCCATAGCTAGATGTACGTGGTTTTTGCAGACATATGTTATTCGCATTTCTCATAAAATAGCGTTGGATTTGGGCTTTCTTTGTAAAAGATATTTGGGTATGTAGGTCTTTTCTAATGATTTTCTTTATTAAAATACACGTATTATATTTATACATTTGCGTTAAGGTCATTATTTTAGTAACATTATAAACTGTATTAGTTGGTGTACGAAAATTTAGGTTAAAAAGTTAAAAAGTAGTTTATGGTAGGCTTCCTTTATATCATGGAATGGACATATCTTTTGAATAAAATGTAAGTTTACTATTTTGCCATTGTCTTCGGGAACATGACGTTGTTTAATTTTGATTTGAGGTTTGTACTGCGAGGCAAAAAGTAAAAGATGACACTGAAAAGTCAAAAACAACAATTATTTCTAATGGGCTTTTTGAAATCGGTGCCGCTGCTGGGTAACTGAAATTCCACCGACTTCAAGAATACCTCTAGATTTCTTTACATTTGTGTAATTTTTTGAAGTCGATTCTTAAGTTCAGTTCAGTTTAAAATAAAACTCATTTTATTTTTAGTAGTAGGTACAGCTATGGCATGGAGTATAAGCCACCAACATCTTAGGCCTAAAGTCAACCTCACCTGCACGTGGCACAAGGATTAATAGAGAAACTTGGTTACCGTTGCTGGTCGTAGGGTTCAGATGGCGGATCGCCCCACATAATACCAAATCCACCGCTAAATCATGATGGGAAGGCGGACTCTGGTAATATGCCGGGATAACACCAGGCAGATGGAAAAAAGAGGTCCATACAGCTATGGTATGTAAATTCCATAAAACACAATCGCGACGAGAGTGCCGTTACCCTTTGAGGTGTTTATTTTTTTTTCCTGTTGTCTCAAATCTTAACATTTTTTTCAGTTAGTCCACAGTTAACGGAGAGATAAAACAAAATGATATACGTAAATAAATCTTTTTCAACAAAGGTGGTCCGCAGTTGGCGGAGAAATAAAAAAAATACGTAAAAAAGTAAAAAAATAAGCACCGAATTGAGAATTTCCGCCGTTTAAGAATGACGAGACGAGCAGGTCGCTCGCCTGATGGTAAGCGCCACGCCTACTCATAAACAGAAGCAACGCCACACAGAACTTTAAATAAAGCTCTGCATGACACTGGACTGCGCTCCTCACCCCGAGACATAAGGTGTTAAGTCTCATAATGCCCAGTAATTACACTGGATTCAATGTCCTCCACACCGGAACACAACAGTGCTTACACACTGTTGCTTGGCGGCAGAAATAGACAAAGCGGTGGTACCAACCCAGCCGGTCTCTTGCAAACGAGGGACCTACCACCTTGTAAACTTACTAGCCTTTACGATCTCAAAATGGAAGATAACCTTGCAGCCTAAATTGAACATATTTACCTTATGAGAGCACTTTTCTAAAAAAACTGAAAGCGTTCGTTATCTTATTATCATGCAGCCATCGCTTACTTGAAAAAGGTATTCGTGGTAAAACAAAGTTAGAAAGTAAGAAATATCTTCGGTAGTATTTACGTGACACTTTTATATTCATTTCAAAAGAATTTTTAAGGACTGAGAAGTTGAAAGCCGTGTCGCGTTTCGTTTGTGATCATTTTTTACGCCGGACATGTCTTTCTGAGTAAAACTAATGATTTATTCTAGAATTCCTTTGAGATATAAAAAAAAAATATTATATGCCCCTCAGGATTGTTTTTGGTTATTTTTTTATGATACCTTGGAGATGTTATTCATGAAACTAATAGCTAGCTACAATATTGTAATATTATAGCTAGCTGCTTCCAATGAATTGGCCCACCTTTTTCATGCTCAAATAAGTTTCTGGTACCGTTTTTAATATTGTGCTGAAAATTTAAATTGGATTACAAAGTTCGCTTGATTATTAAAACCCTTTGTACGATCTGCGTTTATTAATTTCGTTTCATATGCCACAAATAAATTCTAATAATTAATTGTCGTGTTTTTATTGTAGAGTTTAAATAGATAGATAGAATATTTTTTACACCAAATAAAGTAAGTAGAATAAAAAAAGGATCATACATTAAGGGTGATACAATGGGTGATCTTATCGCAAACGGCCATTTCTTCTAGACAACCTTAGGATGGACGGAAGTTCTAGGTACCGAAAAAACGAGGTACGAGTTTACTACAAAAATAATATAAAAGTGATCGTCATTCGTTAGCTAAGGCCGACTTCCAATGGTTGCGTCCAGCGTCAGACGCTAGCGTGAGTGACGTGGTTGTCTGTCAAAATCCTATTGAAGATCGAAGTGACACGTGTGCCCGTTTTAAGGTACGTAACTGAGACGGGAGACCGCGACATACGAAGTTTACTAAGTGCTAGGTCCCTTGTACGCGAGAGGCCGTATGGGTCGGTATCCCTTCTTTGACTATATCTGCCGCATTGTGTGAGCAGCGGCATATAAGCTCTGTTATGTTCCAGTTTGAAGCCAGTGAAATTACTGGGCATTATGAGATTTAACATCTTATGTCACGGGGTGACGAGCGCAGACCACTGCTTCGCTGTGCTTTATACTTTAAAGTTCGGCGTGTTATTGCTTCTGTTTATGGGCAGGCGTGGCGCTTACTATCAGGCGAGCGACCTGCTCGTTTCGTCACTCAAACTAATAAAAAAGAAATACTATAACTACGAGGTCTTTGATTGCATACTCTAACTCCGTTTGAGTTATATCCATTCAAAATAATATTTGGCTATCTAACATCATCATAATAAATAGAATAGCGTCATAATCTTTCGTGATCTCACTTTGTAAAGCTCCTTTTATTTTACTTTTATATAAATATCCTTTAATCTTTTTACTTAGAGTAGCGTTTGTTTCCATTACGGTTAGTTATTTACTGGCTTTAATCGGCGAGGATTATGGTAATGCTAAGGTATTTTTTTGAAGTTAATAGCTTCATTTATAAACGTGAATTCAAAAGCTGGGATTAAACGGCATTGAGCCATTATAGTAGCCGTATCGAATTCAGAACCTGCTCTTCTTTTTCATCCCTTAAAAACTCTTCAAAAGCAATCTCCATTCCACAAGTTGTTTATTTCATTAAATGTTTTTCAGGAAGATGTCGCAAGATTATTAAATATTCATAAACTAATTTGATACATACATAAGCTCACGCCTATATCCCTGAAGGTGTAGGCAGAGGTACAATTACAAATACGGTTCGTCTAACAATTTCCGTTCCATTATGTGATTGGTGGTGAGCCACCGGCCACAAAATGATAACTCAAATAAAAGTAGTAATTGTGCGGTCTAAGATTTGAACCAAAGAACTCAACGGTTTCTTAGTTAAGCTAATATTGTATAATAAACCTGCAGTGACTAGCATACTCTATTAAATAATAATAATAATAATACACCCAACAGTCACACACATAGCTCTGACCCCACACTAGGTAAACCTGTGTCGTGGGTATCAGGAACTACGAGGGACTTGCGGTCCCACAACACCCAGACCCGAGACCAATATTTGTGGTTCACACAAACATTTGTCTCGGTGTGGGAATCGAACCCACGGCCTCTCGCTTCGCAGCCGACTACTCGCCCGCTGCGCCACGGAGCTATGTCAAAAATTTTGTCTACACTAATTCGAGACGGATTTGTTCGTTAGTTGCGAAGTGACACAAATGTACGAAAGTTTCCTAAAGCTCATTTGTTTATGTCAGAGTTTGGACAGGTGGTTCGGATTTCAGGTCATTTAGCCCAGCGAGAATGGAGTTACAACCTTAGTTTATTATATTTTATCTTTACTACGGTTTTCTTATTCTTTGTTTTTAGTGGTTTATATTAGGGTAGGAAATATAGTGTTAGAAGTTACGTGAGACGAATATTATTTTATTAATACCAAACGACGGTAATCACTTCAACTCATAGTTTATTGGTTACTTTTACAATGTTACTGCTTTACTTTTTCTGACGCCTTGTCAGAATTCTCTAGTCTTTCGGTCTCACGTAACACCTAGACCCGAAACATATATCTAAAGGCCAATTCTCGTAATTTTAAATGTTCAAAATATCATTCCGATCTAGTCTCAGCGTCAAGAAAGTTGCAAATGGCATTCTCTTAAACCAACGAGAATTGGCCTCCTGCGGATTAGACAAATGTTTGTCTCGTTGCGAGGATCGAACCCGCGGCCTCACATTTCCCCACTCGTCGACTGCGCCACGGAGACTTGCCAAAAGTTACTTCTTTAAAAATGCTTAGCCTTGTTTAGATAAAATGAAGATTCAAAAAGCATTCTGCCATTATGTATTCAATAACACTCAATGCTTGGTTTTAAAATCTAATCCGAGCTTGGATTTGCTTTATGCCAGTGGCTCCTTTTCACATTAATTTCTTTTCACAGCGATGGAAGAAAGTTTCTACAGTTTGTATAAAGTTAAATGTGTGAACAAATGGATTCTTTTTGACAGCTAGTATATAGCGTTTTATTGCAGTTTGGCAATTGCTTTTACATTTCTCTTGATAAATTTTCTGTGTGAATTTTACAAATTCTCAATGTTATTGAAGTGAGATAATGTGTTACATATATTTTCTCATGCTTTCGTGCATAATTTCTATGTCTTTTATTCCCGGTTCAGTATTACAGAATATTAAAGAACGATCTATTACTCTTTAGAAAGCATAAAATCAAGTTATCCAAATGTCGTCGTTATCACATATGTATGTTTATGACGAAATAAATCGGAGGACGTTATTAATTTCGCGCATATATTTGTTTTGTATGTAAGCACGAATAAATTCGTAAAATGTGGGCCGATTTGAATGAACCTTTTGTCATTCAAAAAATATACTCATATCAGAGTTGCGTCTGGTTTATATTTCAAGAAAATCAATCCTAAGGGGATAAAAGACTAAAACTTTGTAATTTATATAGCGAATTGGATGTTTTTTTTTCACTAAAAATAGTGAACTAAAAACCTTTTCACAAAAATTAAAACCGACTCAAAAACAAAAAATGCAAGAAATACAAATTTACTGATTTTGAATTCTTGCAATACCAATGACCAATATACTTCAATAGCGTGGACTCAAAACTCATTATTTTTATTTTTAATGTTTTAGTTTTTTTACGTCAGTTTTATTTTTGCTATATTATTATAATATATTACAACAAGACAGCCAGTCGTAAAACCAACAAACTAAAACTATTAGAACGAGAAACCTTTGGTACCAATCCCACAGCAGGATATAGAAAACGCCGTCACGTGCGGCAGATTTATTGCCTGTTAATAAAAAAAGTTCCATCCGCCTCTAAAGGTTCGCAAAGGCTTTCACGAATCATTCTCTCCGTGACGGTATTCAGAAGATATTGCTTCGATACTGACTACGGATTGAGGGTAGTTATTCCTTTGCGACGTCTGTTCTCAGTCGAGCTCCAGCCTCAGTCGGAAGCACACGAGCTAAGGTGCGTGCAAAACAGAACTTCCCAAAGGATTCATTATAGCTAAGAGTAAAATTTTAATAAAACTCGCGCGCGTTCTGTGTACACAAGTAAACTTTCATTTATAACATTATGTTCTTTTACCCAAGAGGAATTTATTTCATCACGTTTGCAACTCGTGCAGTGCGGTTTCTGTTTGACATTCTATAAAATTAGTTCTCCGTGGTTATCAGGGTTGGCTTTTCATTTGTCCGAGAAAAGTTAAATTAGGTTTTGTTGTACGGAACGTCGTCGAGATGTAGTTAAAGTCCCATGTAGACCCGTATCTCGTATGACCCTGGCGAGAATATTACAGAAAACTATAATTTACGCGAACGCGTCATTAGATTATTATTTTCTAAGCAGCATTTGCTCTCAGCCTATGTCCTAATCCAGGTCATGGTCTACCTGTGTGCCAAATTTCATCCAAAACCGTTCGGCTGTTACGACGTGGTGAACTATCAAATATCCAAATTCACCAACATCCAAACTTTCACATTTATAATTGTAGTAGGATTGCATGACGCGTAGACGTTGTCACCAAGCAGCCAAGTGTAAACACTGTTATGTTTCATTTTGAAGGGCACTGAGGCAACTTATGTCTGAGGTTGACGAGCGCAGTACAATGCCATGAAGTGCTTTATAGTTTAGTTCTTTGTGGTGTTCTTCTGTTTATGGGTAGGCCCACGCTACCATTAGACAAACTACTTCCTCGTTTCGTCATTAGTGAAAAAAAATGAGAGTGTTAAATTCTTGCTTCGTTCGTGCGATAAACTCTCTACATGAATTTTAAATGTATATCTACAAAGCCATCGAACAATACCATTGCAACGTCGCTAACGGTCTGAATAGGACATCGAAAACTATGAAATAGGCGTCGTCGACGGTCGAACAAAAAGTGGGGAGTAAAGTGTCGATAGCGAGAGTCGCGTAGCTTTGTTTCGTCGTGTCGCCGTTGATTATTGCCGGAGGTGCTACTTGATGATGGAAATTAACTAACTAGAAAACAACTTTGTTATAACTCCCTGTATTAAATGTTTCAGCGAAAGGCTATCCAGTACTATCGATTCATCCATGCGACTTTGGAGCCTAGTGTGTTGACACTAGATAACAATTTGCATTTGAAAGAGATTCATTTAATTTCTAAATAGCTTTTAAGGAATCCCTGATCATTTATTAGAATGGCTCTAGAATATAAAATACTTTCTTATTTCTACGAAAGATTTATGTTGCTAAGTATCAGAACGTAATTATAATTGTTTAGAGTTGTTGACAGTTTTGTCATTGGTCGTCTACGCGTTCATGATTCTTCTAGTATTGTGGGAGTTCACGGACGGTGGGGATCATTTACCATCAGGTGAACTACTTGCTCGTTTACCAGCTATTTAATTACATACATACATAAACTCACGCCTGCTTCCCATAGGGGTAGGCAGCGACAACGGATTTCCACTAGCTACGATCGTTGCACACCTCTTTGACCTCCTACACTCTCATTGAGTTAAATTAATTATCATTAATAGGCTATTTAATTGCTGTCGATAAATCCTGACAAGTTTCAACTGTTAGTTTGTTGTACAATAGTGGTTTTAAAAAAGGAAATCGTGAAGTAGGGTAAAAAGGTTAAACTTTTTCGCTTTTAAAAGGGGACTAACGACGTAGACCGTAATAAGCCGGTATTTACCCGTTGCATGAAAGTAGGTTACAAATCAGTATAATTGGGGTTGTGGTTTGCCCGCACAGTTCTCTACAAATACTCACATCTTTCCTACGGATTTCTTCAATAGACTTTTTATAAGATCAACATTTAAATCTATTGAATTTGCACTATTCAAAAGTTTATTTTTATTTGTTGATAAGCTATCGTAGTATTTATATAGAGTATATGACGTACTAGCTTTTGTCCTAAACCAGGTCATGGTGTATATGTGTGCCAAAGTTCATCCAAAACCGTTCAGCTGTTAAGGCGTGATTGACTAACAAACATCCAAACTTTCACATTTATAATAATAGTAGTAGGATTAGAGTGAGAATTGAGAGCCCATGGTCTCAGTATAGAGGATGCTCACGAACGGGTGCAGTGGAACCGTCTTAGTTGGAAGGTGGACCCTGGCACTAAGCTTGGATAACGCTAGGCAGAAAAAAACGGTGTAGGGTGTACATAGTGTTAGGGAATCGGTCCAGAGATGGTCTGGATGTTTACCATGTCTTCCGGGTGACTTATTGTTGGGTCGAAAGACCGGTAGATCCCAACACAACCGTCCCGCCTCTCGCCGAGGCTAGGCGATAGTGATAAAGCGCTTTTCCCCACAACATAAAAAAGAAAGAAAAATAGGTGTTTAGATACCATTTTTGTAAGGATAATTATGGTAACAATGTTTGACGGGAACATTACTTTGCAACATATAACTTACAATTAAGGGCCTTACTTTTACGTCCGGTTTCTGGAAGGCTGATCAATATTGAATTAGCTAATCAAATATCAAATCTCATGTCAAGTCGAAATGGAGTTGCTAGACGCGTGATCAACACCTTTGATTTGACACACATGTTGGCTAACATAGCTTTCAAAATAATATGCAAAATCGTATGTCAAACGGTACTAAAGAGAGATCAAATATTATATTTTTTTCACTAAATAACGTTTCAGCAACTCGAATTGATTTCACAGCGATGTCAAATCAAAGTTCTGTTAGTTAAATGTTGATTTGATCAACTTTTCAGAAACCGGGCGTTAGTGTTTGATTAATATTTAACCACTAATTGACGTGTAATATTGGTATTTTAATAGTATCTACAAGGTGGTAGGTCCCTCGTATGCGAGAGAACGTCTTGGTTGGTATCCCCGCTTTGTCTATTTCTGCCGCCAAGCAGCAGTGTTGTGCACTGTTATGTTTCTGTTTCAAGGTCTTTAAAGCCAGTGAAATTACTGGGCATTATAAGACTTGACATCTTATGTCTCGTGGTGACGAGCGCAGTCCAATGCCATGCAGTGCTTTTTAATTCAAAGTTCTGTGCGGTGTTGCTTCTGTTTATGGGCAAGCGTGACGTTCACTATCAGACGAGCGATCTGCATCGTTTCGTCATTTTAAAATAAAAAAAGAAATTTAAACTATCCTTTCTAGAAAGGAATAATCTGTTAATGGCACGTTTCCCATACTATCTCACGTATAGTTCTAACAAATAAAACAAATAATACCCTTTTTGCAAGAGTGTACATTAAAAGGAAAATTCCCCGGTGGTTGTTGCTTTTATTGCAAATCGAATAGAAAATGACATGGCTGTTAAGGAAAAAGGGTATGAAAAGAAACATATTATTGGACGTTATAATAACTATATATACGTAGCTAAATGAGATTATATGTACATTGAAATGTATTTCGGCAAACGTGTGGGGAGCAGACTTCGTCTGGAATGCAAATCAGATTCAATGTGTGGGCGTTTTGCCACATATGCTGCTACAGTGATTTTGACATTTGTTTGGGGTTCCTATGAGCGTGTGTCCTTGTTTGATATGACTGTAAATTATTATATTGCGTGAGTAGAGTTTTGGTCTGAAACAACTACGGTATCATTATGGAATACTTAAGGACGTCAGCACAAGCCTGCGATAATGAACCTTTTTCATCGAAATAAGATAACTAGAACGATAACTCTCATATGAATCTGACAAAAATACGGCTCCACTTACTTACACATGCTAAGGTAATCACACGTAACTCTCATACACGCAACAAAAATTAATGAATGTCAAAATCAACTTTATACCATAAAAGTTAATGTCTCAATATTCATTTTCTAAATCGAGATGCAACGTTCTGCACCGCGCAAAAAATTAGACGTATTAAATGTCAACTACAGATCATGAATATTTTTTTTATGAAAAGATGAATGAACGAGCTGCGCTGACTTTTCAGTTGAGTTTTGGTGGGGTCATTTTTTGCTTGAGTTACGTTTCTTGTCATCTTATTTCGGTGACTTTTTGGTTTTTTGAAGCTTGCAGCTCGATCCTTTGACATAATATTATATCGAAGAAAATAAATTTTGCGCAAATTACGGTTTATTTACTGAATAATAATCATAGTGGTTATCAACACAGCTTTTATAAACTACTAGCTTTTGTTCGCAGCTCCGCCTGCGTGAACGATCTTTTCCGGGATAAAAAACTATCCTAATCGGTGTGCCACATTTCATCTAAAACTATTCAGACGTTACGGCGTGATGGAGTAACAAACGTCACAAACTCACAAACATCCAAACTTTCACATTTATAATAGTAGTAGAAGGTAGGATAATTTTCAACAATCTTAATTTTTTCATAAATTACTCATTTTGGATTTTTGGACATTAAATAACTCTAAATGCAATGTTTATTGTTGTTATTATGCCGTATATCCATCGTGATTATTTACACAGAATAATTTCATAATTTTTATCGATTTTATATCGAAAGATAAGAATGCAATTTCCAAAAGTAAGACAACACTAGTTAAAACACAGTGATATGATTTTTTTATTCTTGTCGTAGTTAAAATAAATATTGGTAGTTGTTAGTCAACGTAAAATATAGTTAGGTTTTAAAAAAAAATGGACCCTACCTACCGTATCTCAATCTGCAGTTTAACGTTAGTGTTAGCTAAATTGCGATTACATTCAACACAGTGAATCGATAAGCTGTCAATGTTAAGCACGGTACCGCCTATCGATTGGTACGAAGTTAGTTCGGTACCATCGCTTCCGAGATTCGGGAGAGGATTATGTGAGAAATAGGTACGCGTTATTCAAAATAATTGTTAGCTACTGTGTCGCTTTTGTAATGCTGAAGTTATAAATAAATAACACCCAACGTGACACTTACTTTTTATTAGCTTGAATGATTAAACGAGCAAGTCGCTCGCCTGATGGTAAGCGTCACGCCCATAAACAGAAGCAACACCACACAGAACTTTGAATTACAAAGCACTGTATGGTATTGGACTGCGCTCGTCACCCCGAGACATAAGATGTTAAGACTCATAATGCCCAATAATTTCACTGGCTTCCATATCCTTCAAACCGGAACTCAACAGTGCTTACATACTGCTACTTGGTAGCAGAAATAGACAAAGCGGTGGACCAAGAAGAACCGGTGAAGAAATAGACCAACCCAGACGTCCTCTTGCATGCGAGGGACCTACCACCTTGTAAAACACATATTTACATTAATTTAAGGCCTTCAACGGTTTTTGACAGTCAATCATTTGTTTGGACAAATTGTAGTGAGATATTGCTTAGCTGAAGCAATCCAGGGCTTTGAGCTACAAAGTACTTATAGCATTATAGCCAATAATTGGATTTAATGTCTTTCAAACCAGATAGAATAGTGTTTATACACTGCTGTTTGGCGTCAGAAAAGCCAAAGCGGTGGTAGCTACCTTGACGGAACCTCGATACGAGACCTAACATCCAGTAGTTTATTTACTTGGTTGCCAATGTGTCAGAACTTTGGGGTCTGACATATTATGTTTCATAAATTCTTTAAAGGACTTTGTCACAGTCACCTGTTTAATACTTTTGTTTACTTCTTGTTTGTAGAAAAGTTTTGTGGTACTTAATTTTTTTCTTCTACACGGCTGCTTGGTTATGAATATTTTAAATGGAATCTTTGTACGAAGCTTTGTTTTTATTGCGCTGAAAAATAACATTAAGTTATGGTAAGTTTTAATTGAATGGCGTAGTAGGCAACAGAAGGGCTGTGGAGACAGAGGTCGCAGGTTTGATCTAATGCACAGATCTAATATTTGTGGATCACACAAACATTTGTCACGGTGCGGGCATCGAACCCGCTGCCTCTGGTTTACAGCCAACTACTCGTCCGTTGCGCCAAATAAGCTGTCAAAATTGGCAGTTCTTTGATGTGTTTTGCACAGTGAGTGAGATTGCCGGAGGCTCAAATCCCTCCTCCCTTTCTCAATCCCCATTCCTTTCATGATTCTTCTGATATTGTGAGTGTTCTGGGCGATGGAGATCACTTACCATCGGGTAGTCAACTGCTCGTTCGCTACACCTAAGCTATTTAAAAAAAAATAAGTTCCAAGAAAACGAGAATATGATACAAGGAAAATAAAATTATCCAAAAGACTTAATCTTCATTGCCTTGTTACTGAAATGTTTACATTTTCCTTAAACAAATTATCCGATTAGGGGATTTATTTATTTCTTTAGTGGCTCTTTTTTCATGAACATTTGTTATTTATATAGAAAACATATTCCAAAACATCCATTTAGTGCTAGTTATGTATTGTGCCTACATAAGTGTTCACAGGGAAAGTGTTTAGGAAATATCGTGACTGCTTAATAAAGATTTATAGTCAGTAACTTTTAATACCAGCTATTTCCAAGCAATGGAACCCGAATATGGCTTTACGTGAAAAGCCAATAAACTTTAGCAAGGTTTCATAACGCATATTATTTTTCTACCAACCAATAAAAAGTGTAATGGACGGAGAGGATCTCTGAGGAAAAAATATCACGATGTTTATAAAAGATTAAAAAATACTCGGCAATTTATGAGCGCCGTAAAAAATATGTTAACACGAAATTAAAATATAAAATTGTGTGTTGGAACATGACATTTATAGTCTCAAAGGGACAGGCAGAATTCGAGTGCATTCACATTATAAAGTGTTTAAACAAAAACAAACACACAGAGGGTTTTTTACTAGCTTACATATTTTTTATTTTTCTGTTTTTATTAGTATGGATATCCGCCACAATAATAAATGTGTGAAAACTTCAACTCGACTGCTGATTACGGTTAAAAAGATCTCTTTAAAGATAGAACAGACAGATCGATAGACTACGTAGGCTTAACTAAAAAGGTCCTGTTAGTAGTAGTAATGGTCTAACTGAATTGATAAGACTTAAATTCAAATTCAAATCATTTATTCTGTAAATTGGATCATAAATATCACTTTTACATGTCAATCGTTTTTTAAGCTATATTACATTTACGACGGCATTTCAGGGCTAGCCATGAGAAGAAATGCCGAAACAAACTCATGGGTTATGGCCTCTTTTAATGTCCAGACATTGTTTTACAGAAATTATTGACTTGATTAAAGTTGACTAACTAACATAAATGACTGCCTTGGTGGCGCAGTTGTAATGCGTACGCATTACGACTGAGGTCTCGGGTTCGATCCCCGCGTTAAAGTGATATTGGGTATTATAAAACGCTCAGTATCAGCCCGGAGTCTCAAATTGTGCCCGGTATGGCGATATGCTCGCCCCCTGTCACGTCATGGGACGGAGATACGCTCGGCGAAATGTGGGTGTACTGATTACACCTCTCTACCCCTTCAGAGATTATAGGCGTGAGTGTGTATGTATGTCTGTATATTTCTAATTAAAAAAATCTTTATCGAACATTTTGAATCAGATTGCTATAAGAGTTGAAGCATTGTGCTGATCACTTTATCGCGTTGTCAACAATAAACAGCTAACTTGATCATCCAGTCCAACTTGCTCGCTCGGCGTTTATCTCGAATACCAATCACCAGAGCAAACATTGTTTCAGTTGTACAATAGAGTGATGTTAACATTTAGTTCATTCCTATTGCATATTCATAGAAAAGCAGGTATTCCATTTTGTTTTATTTACACGTAATGTTAAAGTTGGTGATGAGATTGTTGTTTTTTCGATAGATATATGAACTAAACTAAAAGTGCACAATATAAGTTTTTTTTTTAGTAAACGAGTAAGTATCACGTGTTAGTAAGTGATCTCCACCGCCACATGTATACCCACAATATCAGAAGAATGTTGGGCGCGTTGCCGAACGTAAAGAAAAGTAATAAATCTCATTCACCGCACGAAACGCAGGAGAAGCTACTTTACGTTGGCTTACTGTGAGACAGTGGTATCGAAGTGGTCGAGCCGTTCCATTCTGTAGACAAAACTGTCTATAGCGTGGCTCTACCGCTCAAAAATAAGGTTTATTTTGACCTTAAATCATTATAGTGTATGTAGTTTTAGCGATAGAGAGTTCCTAAAGCAAACACTGATCGAGTACTGTTTGTACTATATGAGAAACTAATCAAAACCGTTCAATTTCAATCCTCGTAGATTTTGTGAGACAGAACAATAACAATTATATTATTTTTTGCTTCATGGATTAATCCTAGTATCCTACTAGTAGTAAAAATGTGAGAGTTTGGATGTTTGTAAGTTTGTGAATTTGGATGTTTTTTAGTCAATCACGCCTTAACATCTGAATCGCCTGGATTAGGACATAGGTATTTTATCCCGGAAAAGGACGTTCACGCGGGTAAAGCCGCGACCAAAAGCTAGTTTACTATAATATCTAAAAACTTAAGTTGTCAATTGTTTCATTTTCGGATAAATATTGATATTTTAGAGCTCAAGTCTATATTTTAAATTTATTTAGAAAAAATAAGAACACGTACATAAATAAATAAATACACCCAACAGTGACACACATAGTCCTGACCTCACACTAGGTTAACCTGTATTGTGGGCATCAGGAACTACGAAGGACTTGCGGTCCTACAACAGAGAGCCGAAATAAATATTTTTTCATCACACAAACATTTGTGTCGGTTCGGGAATCGAGCCCACGGCCTCTCGTTTTGTAGCCGGCTACTCACCCGCTGCGCCACGGAGGCAGTCTAATACCTTCTTTTTTCTATAATTCTACCTCAGTAATTATCGTTCACAAAAGATTGTAAGAAGTCGCTCGTCGACAGAGGGCGGGCTTACCTAAGTGATTACTCTGTCGTTATTAGTACAAGTATATAAAAAGTAATTGTGATATACATTACGGAGGAGGGAGATTTAATACCACGTAGGGAATACGTAGTATCCGATAATTACGTTTTAGGATTCGTATCTCTATTTTTATTGATTTCCAAAGATGTGGGCGGTAATGTAAGTCGGATTGGATTGTTTTTTTTGTAGGTATTTTAGGTCTCTAATAGTAGAGAATTTAATAGTTTAGAGCTATAATTTTTTTTCTGAAATTAGAAACATTTAACTGACGAAAAAAGGAGGAGGTTCTCAATTTGTGTGTATAATTTCTGTATATGGCATAACTCCGCCGAATGTGGATCGATTTGTATGATTATTGATTTTGGTGGAAGCATTTAAATTTGAAGAAAAAAATCTACTTCTAAGGGAAACTGGAGATGAAAGACTTTAACTTCAATTTTGCACGATTTTGATGATATTTTCACTAAAAATAATTAAAAAAAAACCGTCTCAAAAATGGTGTAATTTAAATTATAGTTTTTTTTAAGTCGACTCTAATATTAAGCCGAAATAACTCAAAGCAGAAAGAAGAGATTTTTATTTTACCTTTTATGAAGTTCGGGATATTAAAAAAACGTGGAAGGTTACTGCAGAAATTTGAAATTAAAGCTGCATGCCTGGGTGATATATTGTGGCTCCACACGAAAAGGCTATTGACAAAATAAATCATACCTAATATGTAAAGATGGACAATCTGATTTTATCTAAGTACATATGACGGCATAAATTGAAAATGAATTGTGTGAAAATTATAAGGTACGAGCTTTTTCTCACTTCACTTTGGTCTACGTATCGCAAATGCCATCATTTAAATGTTTAGCGCTCACACTGTACTCTCCAAGGAGCGTAGTATTGTGACATCAGGTTTGGTGAACGTACTAAAATTTTACGGTTTTATAGAACACTCGGTTTATTTGACGATGACTGAGTGAGAGTAGAGAGTATTTTTAGAGCACGCATTAACCTGAGCTTTTCGGTTGGGTATAATAACTTGAAGGATGTTACTACAACGTTCTTTACTTAGACCGACTTTCACGACGGTCCTAAATTGAGCCTAACCTATTAAACTATAATATATATTTTAGGTTATAGTTTGATTCAGTTAATCTCCCCAGAGGGGTTGACGTCAGGCAGGCACCTGGTCGTAAAAACTACAAGCCAAATCTTTCTGTAACATGTGTTAATAGCATATTAGGAAATAGCATATTGCGCTGATTACACTACTAGTGACATAAGAGCAGGTGGAAGTAAGTAAGAAGTTTGAGTTCAGTTGTGCTTGCTATGGTGCCAGAGCTTGTAAATATAATAATAATAATTAGTACAACCACTTTGTCTATTTCTGCCGCCAAGCAATAGTAAAACTTATACTTTTCTTTTGATCGTGTTTAATTTAAGAGATTTCGGAAAATATTTATTAGTTAAAAATACGATATCTACCATTGAAATATTCGGTTTTAATTTAATATAGTTAAAAATATTGTGTCTGATAAAACTAGAATAAAAGCGTTATGGTGTATTAGGTATCATACTACTATTATAAATGAAAAGTGAAAGTTTCAATATCTGTGAGTTTGTGAGTTTGGATGTTTGTTAGTCCATTACGCCGTAACGGCTGAACTATTTTGGATGAAATTGCATTGCATTCGATGAGCACAAAAGTAGACCATGACCTGGATTAGGCCATAGGCTTATGACATACTTCTTATCTCGGAAAAGGCCGTTTACGCAAGGGGAGCCACGAGCAAATACTAGTACTTTACAAATATCTAAATCACGTACCCTAACCTGAGTATCTAATTACTCTTGGAAGCAAATTAGTAATTAGCATCAAAAAACATTTTGTATGCGAAAGGCATTCCGAGTTTTCAATTTTGACGGACTCTACAATGGGGAGACGGGTAAGCTCGAACCAATTGCAAAAAGGGTAGGCCAGCATTGAGGGATCATGATGAAATTTATTCACGAAGAAACCCTTTTCAATAAAAGCTCAAAATGAATAAACATTTATAGCGAAATAAAAAGAGGAGACGACGGTTATGGGTTTGTTGCTTGATCCGCTTTTTACTCGGCAGATACAAATTTCTATACAATTATGTGCTTGACATTTTTTAAGTTAAAATTATGTTATACTAGCTTTTGCTCGCGAATCCGCCCGCGTGAACGGCCTTTTCCGAGATAAAAAGTAGCCTATGTCCTAGTTCAGATCATGGTCTACCTGTGACCCATGTTTTTTTATGGCATAGGCCGGCAAACGAGCAAGTGGGTCACCTGATGGTAAATGATCTCCACCGCCCATGTACGCCCACAATACCAAAAGAGGCATGGGTGCGTTGCCGACCTTAAAGGAAAGGGATAATTAAGGAATTGGGAAGGGGAGGGGCTTTAGGCACCGTACGAAACGCAGCAGCAAGCTGCTACTTTACGTTTTCTGTGAGACAATGGTAATGACCCGAACGAGCCGGCCCATACATGTTGTAGACAAAAGTGTCTACAGCGTGGCTCTACCACTCATAAATTTAAATGTGATTTCATCTAAAACCATTTAGCCGTTTAGGCGTGATTGACTAATACACATTAAAATTCACAAATTTACAAACATCCAATCATTCATATTTATAATGGTAGCAGGAAGTAAGAAATCCATTTCGTTATGAAAAAATATTCCAAAATTATATTGACAAGATATTCTAATACATTTTTTAAGTCGTAGAAAGATTAGATCGTTTTATCTACAGCACAAATGGGCTGGTTCGAACGGGTCATTATCACAGAAAACCGACATAAAGTAGCGGCTTGCTGCTGCATTTCGTACGGTGAGTGAGATATCCGGAGGGCCAAATCCCCATCGTCGTACGCTCGTCACCCCGAAACATAAGATGTTAAGTGTCATAATACCCAGTTATTTCATTGGCTTCTATACAATATGTAAAAACCCTGTCCGATCCGTGAAGGTGTTATTCGGTATCGAGATAAGGTTCTATTAATGTAATCCATTTTGCATAAATAGTAAAAACAAATACCCCAAATGAAATTCAATAAATTTAATTTCACAAGAAAATTTACATGGCAATACAGCGGTGAAATTGCGGCGCGCGACACGAAAGAAAAACAAAAGACTATGTAAAAATATTTATACTACAGAAACACGTGACGGCGACGACGGTGATGTCACACTTTGAAATTTTACTACATTTTAGGGAAATTCGAGTAATTTGGGTACTAATAACGTGTATTTTGAAATCCAATAACATTATCATTTTCATGAATAATATTTTATTTTTCCCGGTAATGCCATTGGAATACCTATATACCGCTTTCGGGTCGGACAGGGTTTTTTTACATATTGTATATTTCAAACGGGACCACAACAGTGCTTACAAAAGCGGTAGTGCCTACCTAGTCGGCCTCTCGCATACGAGGGACCAACCACCTATAATTTCGGTCGTATTCATCGATCGATTGCCATGTGTTAAAAACGTCAGCATAATAAATTCACGACTATAATACTGGGGCTCAAACAGTAAAAGGTCGTCCGTATGTGAATGAAACGAGACTCGTAAACATGTGAAACGTCGAAACTCAGAGGTCTCGTTTATTACATTCATCAAATATACAAAGGGACTTGCACGAAAGAGAATCCACTTAAGAGTTATTTTATTCTGTCCCCACTACGGACGGGCAATAGAATTTTATGACGTCAAATAATTTAGACTAAGTATCTCGCTTAAACTATAGTTTCGGGGTTAACAAGGGCTGATGCTTTAAATTATAATCGGTTGTGTAGTTATTTATGAATTTGTACATTAGATCGACCTTTTGAGTGTTATGTAACAACGCCTTTGGCTTTATGACTCTATTAGCTTTTGCTCGCGGCTCTGCTCGCGTTTTTATCCTCCTACGTCGTAGTCCAGATCTTGCGCTACCTGTGTGCCAAATTTCATTCAAAACTGTTAAACTGTTAAGGCGTGAATCGCGATTAACTAATGAATATCCAAATTCACAAGCTCACAAACTCAAACATCCAAACTTTTGCATTTTACATAGTAGTAGGAAAAGTATATAATTGTGTGAGTTGAGTGTGACCAGTATTATTGGTCTAGTTGCGGTGTAGTAAAATTAGGCTAAGAAACCTAAAAACCATACCGGCGAGATCTTGGGTTCAAATCCTAGGTCGGGCAACCACATATTATATTTGAGTTTTCGATTCGTAAATCAAACATGGGTGGGTGGCCCCAGATTCGGGTGGAATGCCTAAACGTGCAACAATCCTATACCTATCACATCATGGGGCGGAAATAAGTTCAGTGAACTGTGTATGCACTGATTGCAGCTCTGCCTACCCCTCTCAGGGTTACAGGCGTGAGGTTATACATGTACGTGATAATAGGCCGTCTACGTCAGTGTTTAGGACTATATGTGACAGTTGCGTGTATTTTTTTATTATTTATAATTTAAGAATCCGCAATTACATACGCTCTTCCATGTATATTAACAGCATTGATGATTTTGTATTTTGCTGTCATCATACTAATATTATAAATGTGAACTACTTAACCGATCATCATGAAACTTTGTACACATATTCTTGGAGGTATAAGAAGTAACATAGGACTTTTTATGAAAAATATCTATTTGTTTGTTACGCTTTCACCCTAAATCACTGAACCGATTTTGATGAACTTTGATGTAGAGATAGATGGGACCCTGGAAACGGTTATAGGCTACGTTTTATTTCGGAAAAGTCTATTCATGCGGGCGGAGCCGCGAGCAAAAGCTAGTATATAATATTTTTTTGATAAGTTTACATAGACTTTGTGAAACAAGCTCTAAATATGAGTTATAAATTTCGGTCAGCATTGTATTAAACTATACAAGATATTGTCCCTCTTCCTATCTACAACGTAAAAGTACTTTACTTATAAATAATTATGCACCTTAAACGCGTTTCCGAATCGCTCGTGACGAAAGCAGTTAATAAAATTTATGTAGTTTGTAGCACATGCCACATCATTATTTATACGCACTGCTGGTCCCAATTATGACTGTACAGTCGGCTATTTCGGTACTCGGAATTTCACGCTCTTTATTGGAATTTTTTCCTCGTCATTATTTCAACAGGGGTTCTTATTCGGTTTTGTCAATACTTTAGGTAAAATACCGCATTTCTTGTTCGACAGCTATTTACACGTGTAACTTTGTTTACGTAATCTGAGATTGGGATTATTCTTTATAAATAAGTATTTGAACTACTTACCTAATAATATATCCGGAAGCCCAAATCCCTTCAAATTATCCCCTTCCTTTAAGGTCGGCAACGCGCCCATAATCTTTTTGTATTGTGGGCGTACATGGGCGGTGGAGATCACTTACCATCAGGTGACCCACTTGCTCGTTTGCCGGCCTATAAAAAATAAATAAAAATAGTACATTCAGGACTGTGTTTGACTGTTCGGTGTATTTATTAATACGGTGAGGTTTATATTTAGTCAAGAACAAAATAACGTGTAAACGCAGCCAAGTCAATAAACATTATAAAGTATTTTTGCTTTACTAAATATACAAAGATTTTATTTTAGTAATATTCAATTATATATTAATGTCTTTTAGGATATGTTTAAACAAAGATTTTTTAGAAAGTCACCAATGATAAACAAGTTGTAAAATATTAAAATCAGTTTATTATAGTATTCTGGCGAAATAGTCTGAAAATAGATACTCATACCCTTAGTTCAGTAAAACGGGATTAAAAATGCATGTCAGTTGGCTAAATTACCTTGGCCTCCCAAATTGGGGTATCCTACCTTATACCTACAGCACAGGTATGAGTGTACACGGCATACATTAATATCAAAATAAGATAAATGAGGTAGAATGTATGTAGTTCCTAAACATGTAACATGTGTTTTAAATCAACGTAATTTGGGGTTAGGGTAGACGACGTTTGCTCGGTTTTAATTTGGGGTAATTGAAAAGTTCTAATGTAAAGGTAGTAATCATTTTGTAATTTTATATAATACTAGTTGTTGCCCGCAGCTCCGCCCGCGTGAATGCCTATTTCCAGGATTAAAGTAGTCTAGTCGCATCAAGCGAGTCCCGTCATCGCAATTCGTGTGAGAAACGCGCTTGCCAAAAATACTAATGTCGCTATTAAAAAATAGGGGTTGATCGTAGAGGGTTGAAAATTTAGGGTTGTATGTATTTATTAATGCTGTATCATAAAAAAATAAAAACGAAAAATGTTGTCTAAAGAAAATAAAAAAATATAGGGGTGGACCACCCTAAACATTTAGGGGGATGAAAAATAGATGTTGGCCGATTCTCAGACCTACCCGATATGCACACAAAATTTCATACAAATCGGTCCAGCCGTTTCGGAGGAGTATGGGAACGAACATTGTGACACGAGAATGTTATATATTAGATGCAGTATGTAACAAAAACCCGTAGACGCCGCAACTTGCTATCTCGCTCTGGCACCTATTCCTCGCTCTTGCAGAGGTAATCAATCGAAATACAGTTCACAAACAATAAAATAATCAAATTATAAAAAATAAATATGATTAATTTTTATAGTCTCATTTTCGTATGCGAGTTATTTCATTACGTTTGAATATCGATTCTGATATCACAGTTAAAAAGCCCAACAGGGTTTTTGTTACATATTGTATATTCCCAACAAGTATAAGGTACTGTAACCTAATGTGGTAAAAACCTTATGTTGTAATCTATATTACGGTCTATATTCTTTCTCCTGCCCTTATCCCACTCGCAGTGTGGTTGACGCAACATGGTTTTTGACACATGTTACAGAAAGATTTTACTTGTAGTTTTTACTACTCCGTTCCCGTGAGTCGTAGCGTGATGTTTCATTTTATTTTATTTATTAGCAATACCATTAGGTAATACACAACATAATATGAAAATAAAAAAATATAACATTAGGTGCTTTCCTTTTAAAGGTATTTACAGTATACGAGCATGTTATATAGCTATGAACCATTAAGCCAACAAAACAAATTCGATTCGGTGTGAATATGACTTCAACTGGTCAAATCGTTTAAAAGTTACACGATCACAAACAGATGCATGAGTATACCTACATATTTATAGATAAAGAAAACGTAAGTGGTAATAAGAATTAGAGAGTCTTAATTTATATACCTAATAGAGTAGGTAGATAGAAGAAACAAAATATTCTAGTAAGTGCCTCGGAAGAAAATATGCGTTAAAACGATAACAGTCGGTAAAAGCTGTACAATCGAAAACGAACGACCTGAAAAATACGCATCAAATGAAATTGATATCTAATTCACTAGGGTAAAAAATATTGAGAGTCGAGGCTGTTTGTAACATTGAATTACCCCTTTCTTTGTGAGCTGTGAGTGTTTACCCCTTTTCGTGGCTGTATTTTTATATCAAAATAATTTCATAACAAAGCTTGAATCAATGGAAGGAATGAAAGCTCCTTAAACCGAGTGTCTGTTATCTCATAGTTTCCCTAAAATGTAAATAGTGTACAAGCTACTCCATTTCTCTTTTAATCATAGTTCTACTCACGTCCATTTAATTAAATCAGTTTTCGCTGCCAAGTTTTGTGGGCTAGTGAAAAAAACAAATAGCTTCTACCTAGCCTGTGTTTTTCGTACTATTAATTCATTCTTTTTTTAATATACGAGCCCTACTGATATTAAAATGAACAAGTACTTTAATAAAATAATCAGTAACTACTTTATCTAAATACTTGTACGTATTATGCAAGTCATGTTTTATGAACCGAAAAACTTATTTAAAACTGATATCAGCCATCAAACCCGGAATATCAGGGTTTACGATCTATACTTATGAGTTCATCTGGATAATGACCACCGTACTCATGGTGAAAAACTCGCCATAGTGAGTCGTCCTGCGAGTTGTGTTCTGGGGTCAGCCGGTGTGTTCCCGGCCTAATTCTGGCGACGGTCGATGGACGCAATGTTTCTCCACAGTCCACATATTATTTGAACAACACTGTACTTGCCATCATGTGGTATGTAATACTTAACTGCGACAGAATAAAAATATATACAACGTGTTACAGAAACGTGTGGCCATATGTTGGGGTCATTACTTGCAACTTACAGTAAGTACTTATGTACTGGCTCTTTTCAAAACCGAGACATCTAAAATTCTACAAAATAAAAATATAAAAACGTATATGTAGAAAACACTTTACATACCGAATTGTGCTTCGCAACAGCTGTGTTATGTGTTTGTGGCGAACTGTATTGAACTGCCCAAAAAGAGGAATTTTATTGCAGTAGGTAGCTATTTGGATTACTTAATAAAGCTGTAAATTTAAAGTGTAAACAATTAATTTGAAAAGGCACAGTGTAATTTTGTCTCGCATCAATCATAATTTTATGTCAAAATTTGTAAGACCTTTATTATTATGAAAAAATATGTTAGATAATAAGAGATATAAAGTTCATTGTGATAATGAACTATGCGAACACGTTATAAATAGCTTTTTATACGTGAAAGTTACACGCAATTTCCCGGCCATCGTCGGATAATGAGATAATTTTAAACCATTTATCTTTATTACTATATAATAGATTTATTAAACACTACTTTGGCTATTATGTGACTTTTAAAAGTTCTACGAAAAGCGTTTAACTAATGAAAAAAATTGAGGAGGTTCTCAATTCGACAAGTTAAATTGTATGTATAGCCATATGTTAATTTTCACAAAATGATCCAATTTTTATGATTCTTCTTTCATTTGAGGATAGCTCAAGGTTGGTCTCACTTAAACTTTGAAACATCTACCCATTACGTTGTGAAATGGGGGATAAAAGATTAACACATCGACATTTATATAGAGATTTTAATAATTCTCTCACTAAAAGTAGTAAAATAACTTTTGTACAACTAACTAGTGGCCAAACGCAAGCCTGTTACGAATAAAAATAACCCCAACGTGAAAAACATTTGTAACATTTAATCGGCTGAACAAATCTTCAATCTAAGAACCATATCAATTAAACGAGCTTTGAAACAAAAAAGACCGTTAACATTCATCGCGTATTACTAAACATGGGTAATGACTAATTGGCAAAGTTAAGGTTTCTGAATACGGCAGATTTATTTGTATGTAATGGCGCAGATAAACGTCGCGGGCTAGCGTCAGTCGAGCCACGGACGAAGCGCAGAAAATATCGAAGTTTTGACTAGTCATTATGAATAAACGGTATGCGACATAATCTATGCGAGTATGTTACGACTTATCCACAAACATAATACTAATGAGAGCGAGCAGACCAAACATAATAACCAAAAATATGTATAACTTTGTTTGTTACTAACGCCCGGTTTCTGAAAGGCTGATCAAATCAACATTCAACTAACAGAACTTTGAGTTAACATCGCTGTCCAATCAATTCGAGTTGCTGAAACGTTATTTAGTGAAAAAAATAAAATGTTTGATCTCTCTTTAGTACCGTTTGTCATATATTTCATATTAATTTGAAAGTTATGTTACCTAACATGTGTGTCAAATAAAAGGTGTTGATCACGCTTCTTACAACTCAATTGCGACTTGACATGAGATTTGACATTTGATTAGTTAATTTAACATTTATCAGCCTTTCAGAAACCAGGCGTTGTGTTCCGTCTGCTTCCTTATTTAAATTTCTGTGGCTCAATGGGTAGCTCGCACTAGCAAACGTCGTCTAAAGCATTAAATAACGTTTATTTAGTGATTTCTTATTTTAACGTTTATTTTATATTCTGAAACAGATAATGATATATTAATTAATAATTATTTATCCATTTATTTAATTATTTATTTTACAAGGTATCAACAAATAAAATGCTATCTGTTTTAATTAATTAATGTGTTTCATCTTTGCAGAGTTAAAATTCAGACGAGAGCAAGAGGACATATTTGAAGGTAAGATGAATTTTAATAAATGAGCATCTAGGGAGACATTTTGAATGTAATTTAGTGGAATTTAATCAATTTGTCTGCTTTATGAAAGGTAACAAATTTATTCATGAATTTGAATTGAAATTAATTTTAAGAACATAAAGTATTAGATCAACACCCACTTATGATAGTAAAATAATTTATAAGTTACAAAAGTGAAATTGAGACTTACCAATAGATAATAGTCCTTAATTACAGATGCTTTTAAGATTGTTTTCCTATAGCCCCATATATATGCAGATTAATTCTTACGATATAGCCAAGAAAATAACCAAAAGCTCTCATTTACGAGGCCGCGTTTTGCGATTATTTTTCCAATCTGTATTTGGCAGTTTGCAAACAAGAGATTTTTATAGCATAGGCCAGCAAAAAAACCAAGTGGTTTGATGGTAAGTGCTCTCCACCGACCATGAACGCCCACCAGAGAACCATGGACGCGTTGCCTAAAGGATTATAAAGGGATTTGGAAGGGGAGAAGGATTTGGGTTTCCGGATATCTCACTCACCATATGAAACGCAGCAGCAAACTGCTATTGTACGTTGGGTTTTGAGAGACAGTGGCAACAACCCGGTCGAGCTGACCCATTCATGTCATATGGTAAACTCTCTATATATAAATGTGGCTTAAAGATTATCTTTGTCTTTCGATTCCGTTCACTTTCCTATTTATTTCAGCCAATGGATTGCTTGATGTATTGTACCTTTGTTTGTTTTCCAAATAAAATAAAATAGAGGAACAATTAAAAGTTTAAAACTTATTACGCAATCGTGACCTCCATTCAAGGTAGAGGCGCGCTAAAAGATAAGTATAATCATAAAACTTAATTAAATATTCGCTTTCGCGAAATCCCGTAACAAATATAAAACTCTAACAGGTCTTTTTCATTTTCTAAGGCCTTAATTACATTTGTAAGTTTTACTCATGTAAGATAATTATGCAAGTTGACATACTAAGAAACTACTAGTATTAATATAAAAAGCATTGTAAGTTATTATAAATGACAGTGATTTCTTATGTTTACGCGAATATCAATGATATCAAGTTACGTAAGCTGTAACGTATGTCTATAATATTTTCCATTTTAAACACAACTCTACAACAAAAAAACTAAAACCATCTTACAAAAAAAACATAAACAAAAATAAACAATTGTGGGTTGGTGTTATTTCATGTAATAGTCAATTAAAAGTAAAACTTTGAGTCTTTAATGCCCAATTTCATACCCCTAGGTGCTGATATTTCTTAAAATTAAAATGGGACCAACTTTGAATTATACTCGTTCGAATGAAGAAAGAATTATCCAAATCTTCCATAATTGGCGGAGTGCGTGGTCACATACAAAAAAAAAACAAAAACGTGTTGAATTTAATATTTCCTCCATTTGTTTTCGTCGATTAAGACGATTATGTAATCCACTTATATCTATCTGTATACACATATATCTATCACTTATAGTCTTATCTGAATCCAAAGATAAAATTTACAAATGTGATTCAGCAACTACTCATCTACTAAGATAAAGACGAGACCTCTACTATAGAATCTTCCATTTTAAATAGACCTGTCGGTGAGGAGAAAATCGATCATGATTTCTATTTCTGTCCTATCCAGCTTTCTCTCTCCAATTAAACGTATAACTTGATACAAGGGACTGTCGGATTAGGGACTCTTTTGATGTTTCCTCGTATTACGAGATTTCGGGCCAGGGACTCTGTGTTGTTTACATTAATAATTAACCAGCAAGAAAAACTACGCTTACATGTGTCTAATGGTGACCAGGAATTTGTAATGAGATGTCATGTGCGAACCAATATTTCATCAAGAAATCGCCTTTAATTGTATTTACTTGTAGGATTGTGCATGGTGGTCACTAGTTGGGTACAAAAATGATTAGGTACCCCTAATGAGCAAATCACTATGGCGGCTTTTTCGCTTGTTTCTAATCTATGTACAAAACTTTTTAAACCAATGAACAAAAAATCCAAACAAACAAACGTTAGCATTTTTGATAATGGCTTGTCATTACTAAGAGACAAAACGCGACGTCATTTGGATATTAATTACACTGAATATTCATCGAATACAAACGTTATGTGAAATTGTGACGGCGCGGCTCGACGCGGTGGCGGCATGGCTTTTGTGGGCGCGCTTAAATCACGTCAATAATAGAACACCTTTGTTTACAAACGTACTTTACATTTTATTTGCATAATAAATAAATACATTTTCAAAATAAACATTGTATTTATGTAACTGTATAACTGCTTTTGTATGTTAACATCATTTGGTGTTTTAATGAGGTCCGCTTTAATTCAATCAGGTTCGTAATAATTCGATTTTATGGATTATAATTTGTGAGTTTATATGACTTTGTGTGACAAGTTTATAGGATAATTTCATATCTTTCGGCATCAACGTTGGATAGAAAGTTGCAAATGAGCTGCAGAATACGTGCGAGAAGTTATAATTAAAGCGACGTATGCACATTGTCGCGACGATGAATTATAAACCAAAACTTTTGGGTTAGATGTATACGCAGAAACAAGTTGCGCAGGAATAAAGACTGATGAGAAGAATATGAGTGGTAGAGCCGCGCTGTAGACAGTTTTGTCTAGAGCATCAATGGGCAAGCTCGGCCGTATTGTTACCACTCTCTTACGAAAAACCGACGTATAGTAGCGGGTAACTGCTGCGTTTTGAACGGTGAGTGAGATATCTGGAGGCCCAAATATCTCTTCTCTTCTCAATCCCATAATTATCTCTTCTTTAAGGTCGGCAACGTATCTATCATTCTTCTGGTATCACTTACCATCTGGGGACACTCTTAAAAAGATAAGTAGGCCGAAATACGTTCAATATTTTTCAATGTTAAAAACACGTCACTCACGAAGTTAAAAAGTTGAAACACAATGTTTACAAAGTATCATCAGACATTATAAATTAATAAAAATGTACGGTTTGACTTTCACAAAGCGTCCCGATTTAGTTTTTACGAACCCCCAGTGTATTGCCAGACTGGATGTCTGTATTCCACTACATAAAGTCTTGTTATCGTGTCAAGTGGAATTGTAGAATGCGAGCGTTTTTACCGCTTTCTGTCGGTTGTTAAAAATTCACAACAAAGAGCGTTTGTATGTTCACTTTGACATGCTTAATTGTTACGTGTACCCTTTAATAATCCCTTTTAATTAAAAACAGTAACTACTATGATGAGGTTGCGCTTCAGTGTATTAAATTAATCGTATTTTTTAATTCAAAAGGTCCCTTGTTTGATGGTAACACTACCCTTACCTTTAAATAGTAGTAATAACTCAAAACTTTAAATTACAAAGTACCTCACTACGCTCATCGACTCCAGACAAAATGTGTGAAGTCTCATAAGACCCACTAATTTAACTAGCAAATTAATTTGATGTCTATTAAAAAGTACACGCGAAGAACTGCTGATAATATGAAAAAGCTCATAATAACTGGTTAATATTAATGAGTGTGTCCATTCTGTATTACGCCTAATGAAAACAAAACAAAGCTTAACATGAAAAATCACACGGAATCAGAACACAATTAGACAATAAAAATGTGCCATTGCACACTTCCACTCTTTTCTGAGAACACCATTGTTCTGTTTATTCAATTACACCACACGCTGTGCTGTAACGAGCAAACACGGTAACGCTGACCTTTTGTTTGGTGCAGAGCTTTGACTTCATACGGAGGGAAATGCATAACTCGTTTTTTGTACTTTTAATAACAGCTTACCTAGAGGTGTATGTACTGTTAGTAGGGCGTGAATTAATTTTCGTGACTATTATTGTTGACTGGAAAAGCTTTAAAATTTTGCACTGCAACGAGCAATATTATTAATTTTTGTTGAATTTATGTTTTGAAAATTACTTACATCTGTAACATACAAATGATAAGAACCATTTCAATTAAACCAGATTTCCAACAAAAAACTGCATTCAAATCGGTCTCACATACACAGACTCACTCACCCAGTCACTGACATATACACACACACATTCTCCTTTTTCCACCGATTGAAAGGACGATCTTTTCATCTTTAAAAGATTGGATATGAGACAGCCATGAAAAATGACAAGATAGCTTGTCTGAAGGAGTTGGATTAACCCGGCGACAGAACATAGAATAGACGTACAAGTATTTCAGCCCTAGATGAAATATAAGCTCGTGTCTGGCGTCAGTCTCGACTCTCGTGTTATTATTAGCAATCCCTGACAATAGTGTCGGGATGATAAAAACGCAGGGTTGTCACCTGTTGCTCGTGACAGTGCAAAGTGTTCGTTATCCGATCAAGCGCTGGTATAATTTGCGTCTCGAATGAATATTGATGACTTGGCACGAACTCAAGATGTCTTAACGAGCGCATGGCTGATACTCCTTTGGGAAATAGTGAACATTCAACATGCGACAATCTTTCAGTGAGTGGTCTAAATTATAGCTTGGAATTATTCTCTTAATGATTATATCAGTTCAGCTCATTAGATTAATTGCAGAGGTAGATCATATTTTAACACAATACATTCTGGCACGGCCTCGGTGCTGCAGTTGTGCTTTATTCGATTACAATGATTATGTTGGTGAACAATTCATTTGAATCGATATGTCGATTCACTAGAAAATTTACGCCAAACATTACAAAATAGCAGTAATTAAAAGATTTTTACTTATGTGGAGCGTACTTGCACAAATTCTGCTTCATTAGAAAGTGCCGTACTGAGGGGCTAGCACGGAAAACTTGCGAAAAGTTATTCGAGCTGTCATCGACAACAATTTCTATGAGATTTTGGTACAGCGCCTCTATCGTACGTAAAAGAAACTAATATGTATGGATGATATTTAAGGAATTATCTATCGAGCCCTCGATACCTTTACATTACGATTTCGATAGTTTTCCGTGCTAGAAGCTGTCCCTCAGAAGCTATGTTATACACATACGAGTATATTTGATGTATTAACAGATTTCTTAGAATTGTTTTATAATATAATGCCATTTTTACGATTAATAAGGATCAAGTAAAGGCTTACAGCCTTAATAGCGACTATTACTAAACTTGTATGATACAAATATTTAGCGTAAAAAGGAAACTATATTTTTTTACGAGTATATACCCCTCGTATATAATCATCTCCCTCATTAAACAAGTTAACTATTTATATTATTTGTAAGAAAATTTCTATGAATTTACCTGGACGCTTCATTTAGTGGTCAAAGTGTCTTCGTACCTTTGAATCCACGTTGAGCTGTCGTCGGTTCCATTCATGAAATGTAAATAACAAATACAACATTGCATAGAAATACAGATACCACGCCGGTGTCCTCTGAATGAATGTATTAAAAATGAACACATGTCGCTCGGCGCACATCAAACATTTAGACTATGGCGAGATGCACCTGTATACCGTTAAAGATGCTGAAATTGTTATCGAGCACGTCACCGGGAACAAGGTGAATGATTATGTTTGCACATGCCACGTAAAACGTATAGATGGACCAATCTATCTGTGAAGTGTTAGAAAATGGAACTACAGACAGTGTTCTCAACTTAGTACTAGTAGTAAGTTGTTAGTAGCCTACTTACACTCAAGAGTAGTGTTGTATCACTGTTTTTGTGTAATCGCAATACCAGTATCAAGTGACCCATTCATGCCATCTTTGAGAAGAAAACTATAGAAATTTACTTCATAATTTTATCTTCTTATATATAGCTAGCTGTTGCCCGCGGCTCCGCCCGCGTGAATGCCTATTTCCAGGATTAAAGTAGCCTAGTGGGCGCCCCCGGTGAGAAAGGAGCTTGACAAAAATACTAAAATGACTATTAAAAATAGGGGTTGATGGTAGAAGGGTGAAAATGTAGGGTTGTATGTATTTTTTAATGCTGTATCATACATTCAAAAAGTATAATACGGAGCTTATAATAAATTCTGTTCCTTCCGAGAGACACCATTCTTTTGATATTTTTACAGGTGTGATATTGAATGTTTGAACAAGAATCTCTCTAAGTAACTTAAGAAGCTCGACAAAAAGAATTTTGAAGGGTCAACGATCAATGACGACAATGTAAGACATGTTTCTTGCAATATTTTTTCTCTGACGAAATTTAATAACGTGGCCCAGAAGCCAAACTTTATTCCCAAATAGAATTAACCATGTTGCGGCTAGTCTACATGCTACTTCCTACTAAAAGTTTTATCGAAATTAGTCTTGGTTTTCTGACGTCGCGGGAAGACGGACAAAATTATTTATGCCACTGAATATTTAGGGCTTTAGGGCCTATTTTACAATGTGCTAATGTTTATTTTTAAAGAATTACGTTCCGTATGCTTGTTTCCGCAAAATTCCAACTTTACACAACATTGCATTTTAACAGAAGAGAGTTTGTATATGCCTTTCATTTTGGAGTTTCAACGGAAACGAAAAACTCTATGCGTTTTAGAAGGTGTTTTAGATTAAATTACATTATGATACCAATTTAACAGTGCGCGGCATGTTAAAAGGAATTTGATGCTTTTTGGTATCGTAAGAAGATTTGGTTAACTACTCGAAGATTTCTTCCGGAAGATTTTAGATGGCGCTGTATATTCAAGCAGGCGAAACCGCGAGAGACAGCTAGTAAATTTTACATCACCGGATGGACCATCAAGCATTAGATAAACAATTTAGAAAGCACCAATTTGACATACGCTATAATTGACAGGGCGATAATTTTGTATTTTGTTGTCTTCTTCCACCTACCCTTATCCCACTCGCAGTGGGGTCGGCGCAACAAGCTTTTCAACACATTGAACAGAAAGAATTGGCTTCTAGTTTTTATGACCAACCGCCTGGCTGACGTAAACTCCTCTGGAGAGAAAACATCTAGACCTGAAACAAATATTTGTGGATCACACAAACCTTTTTTCTCGGCGCGGGAATCGAACCCGCGGCCTCACACTTCATAGCCGACTATGCGCCACGGACGCTGTCATCAATTTTATATTTAGCTGTCTTATGTTTTATTTTTATTGTTTTTATTAAGCTATTGCCTGAAGTTTACTTTAACTTTGTTAAACAAACGCTTAAACTATGTATTCAGTCTTTAATTCATTCAATACATGTTATAATTTAGATACATTCATATATCTATCATTTTTTTACTAAGGATTTTGTATTTCAACTACTTATTAAACGCTTCTAGATACATATCAAAAGGCAACTTATTAATACGTTTATATCTTAGGTTTTTATATAACTTTTGCAGAACGTACATCTTACATGTAGGTTTATTACATCATTTCAGTTTCATAGGAATCCTCTCCGTAAAACAAAAGTAACTTTTTGGAATCCACTATAATTTATTATAATGAAAATGTCTCCGTCAGACATGTCAAAACCGAAAATATAACCCGAATTATTATTAACTTTGCAAGATCGAAATGACAAGAGGCATAATTGCTTGCTTCAATGGAGACAAAGTTGGTAAAGATAACTCTGAAATTTTATTATATAAAACATGTAGGTATTTTATGTATATTTTATATATGTATACCTGGTTAAGAACTTGTTCGCTTTTTTAAATAGAGAAGGTATATGTATTTTATTTTTTTGTTCATCCTACTATCCTCCTACTACTATTATAAATGTGAAAGTTTGGATGTTTGTGAATTTGGATGTTTGTTAGTCAATCACGCTTTAACGGTGAACGGTTTTGGATAAAATTTGGCACACAGATAGACTATGGCCTGGATTAGGACATACGATAAATTTTATCCTGAAAATGGACATTCACGCTGGCGGAGCCGCGAGCGAAAGCTAGTTGGATATACACATAACATGTTTTTTAACACATGTTACAGAAAGATTTTGCTTGTAATTTTTACGACCAGACGCATGCCTGACGTTAACCCCTCTTGGGAGGAAACACCCAGTCCCGAAACATGATAATTGTGGGTCACACAAACATTTGTCTCGGTGCGGGAATTGAACCTGCGGTCTCTCGCTCCACAGCCGGCTACAGGCCTACTGCGCCTCGGAGGCTATCTCATATAACGTTATAATCTTAAAATTAGATTCGGTTCGTCTCTCAATCTCTCGTCATTCCGTTGTCTGTTTCCTTATATTTTATCTTTATATGTTTATTAAAAACTGTCATCTTAAAACTAGATGCCACTGTTCTTGTGCTCTTAACCCCGGAGTGAGTTTATTGTTGTCAGTTGTACTCGCAGATCTAAGAATGGTACCTGTTGCGCACCGTCTGTTCACAATGTGACATTTATCCAACAATGCAACCTTTGTTCCGTCAAATGTTTCAGTGTTGTTTGTTTTTATCAAAGCTATGGTTCTGGATAAATACGCGGGTATTAATATCTTAGAAGGTGGTTCCTCATCATCACTCTTATTTTATATTCTTTAACCCTTGACAAAAATTGCGACTAATAAAAGTTTGTATGTGCCCGTCTGTGGTATCGTATAAACGAAGGAATCAATTACCAATTTGAATGACAATTTTTATTTATTTAAAACGGTTTTTAGTTATGTCTGAAGAAAATCTGTTCAACCATTTAGAAATTACATGCCTTTTTTACCTAACTGATGTCGGGGGTTAGGTTACATTAAAATTATAGTTTCTGTTAAGTTCTAAGCACTATTGTGTTCTGGTTTAAAGAACAATGAAGCCAGAAAAATTACTTTATTGAATAAAAATTCAATTTGTTTATAAATTAAAGCCAGTGAAATTACTGCATTATGAGACTTAACATCTAATGTCTGAGGATAATGAGCGCAGTGCAATGACATATTGTAGTGTTTTGTAGTTAAAGTTCTGTGAGGTGTCTTAAAGAAAATCGAAGTGAAATAGCGGCTCGCTGTTGCGTTTCGTACGTTGAGTGAGATATCCGGAGGCCCAAATCCCCTTCCCTTTCCCAATCTCTGAACCATTCGTTTGCTTTAAGGTTGGCAACGCGTCCATTTTTCAGGTATTGTGGATGTTTTTGGGCGATGGAGATCACTTATCAACAGATGACCTACTTACTCGTCTGCCGGCTTTTGCTGTAAAAATAATTATAGATACTCGCATAAGCATCAGAAGTAATCTCAGCATTTTTATGCTAAAGTAAAAACAAAAAAATAAACGTAAAAATGTAACATAATATTACGTTATAATAATAAAAAGATATTTTTCTTTTAGACACGCTTTTAACCACGGTTTTATCTTAGACGTAGTTTTTCATATTCGCAACATTATTGTGATGGATATTCTAGACTACTTTCTCACGTCTTTGACTTTACGTCTTTGACTATAATAAGTTTTCAAATTCTGTAGCACCGGAATGTTTATAGTATAGGGCGCTCCTGTCTCATTCAGTTGTGTAAAATAAAATCCAAAATGTCTCTTAGATACCTAAGTTCACGCCTATACCCTCGAAGTGTTATACAGAGGAGCAAATACACCCACGGTTTGTCGAGCTTTTTTCCGTCACATGATGCGAGGAGGCGAGCCTATGGTTATTGAATCGAAATAAGATGACAGAAAAAAAATAAAGAAGAAAAAATGACCCCACCAAAACTGTGCAGGGGGGCGGGGCTATAAAAGTCTGTGTATAATAATCTCTAGTTGACACTAATTGATACGTCAAATTGTTTTCCGCGGTGCAGAACGTTGTATCTCGATCTAGAAATTTAATATTTAGACATTAACTTTCATGAAATAAAGCTGATTTTGAACGTTCATTTGTTTTTGTTGCGTGTATGAGTGTTACGTGTGATTTTACCTTTGCATGTTTAAGTAAGTGGAGATGTATTTTTTGGCAGATTCATATGAGAGTTATCGTTCTAGTTATCATATTTCGATGCTATACTGGGCATACATTCCAATTCTAGGCAACTTATGTGAGAATTTTCGGAATCGGGAAACTTATTTCGCTAGTCTTCTATAACTCTTCTTTTTATTAAAGTGCGTTTCCACTTGTGACGTTTCGTCGCCTCTTGGTGTGGCACACCTTTATACAGCAACACATATTGTCTATAATTCTCAATTTTAATCAACGCTTATAATATTTTATCACCGAAACCGTTCGTTTTATGTCCACTTAAGACATCCCATTATGTTTTCACAAGCCATAAAGGTGGTGTAACTACCCCATCACGTTTGGTGTTATCTATGCAACGTTATGTACCGCGGCAATTAATATTCAGCTATGTCGAGACGGAAGCAACCTAATGGAATTTCAGATTGCGTACATGGATTTGTATCCTCCCTCAGTATAATTGTTGCAATTAGTGACAAGGTTTCAAACTTTGAAACAAACAAAGGGAGTCAGGATTAAGATTCGATGTTATAATCAATACTACTATTAATAATAATTAATAAATTAATCCACATATATTTATGGATTATAAAAATATTTGTCTCGGTGCGGGGATTGAACATGCGGCCTCACATTTCACAATCGGCTACTCGCCCACTGCGCCACAGAGGCTGATATACAGACGAATTGAGAAGCTGGCTTGAAATGCTTTGTTTTTTAAATCGATTAAAAAGCAGACGGGATGCTGTTGTCGTGTGTCGCGGTCTCCCGTCTCGGTCGCGTACCCCAAACAGACCTTAACATGTATACAATTTTATTTTAAAACAGCAACTGGCCATGTTTAGAGGAGTTATTAGCTTGAAGACAAATTTTATAACTTATGAAAGGAAGTCCAATATCTTGGTTAATACCTCCCTAGCAGCATTAAATATAAGGGACTTAGTAACAACAATCCGAATAAAGGACGAAAGTAATTTATACACGGATACTTGAAGGTCGGAATCCGAAAGTTTATGCCCCCGTTTGTATTTAAGGCTTTGAATAAATGAAGTGATTGAAATTGACATAGGTCCCTTCTTACTTATTTACTTTTTTAAATGGTTTTCTTTAGTACCGGAACGTCTTTACGAGCGTTTCTATTCGTTCAATGTTTTCCTTCTTTTAAAATTTTAGTACGTTTACCATTGACGGTTCCGCTCCGCTATCTCACACACAAAACCGAGCTTGAAGCTTGCTGTTCATTTCATACGTGGAATGAGATTTTCAACCCCTCAAATAAATTCCCTCCCTCCTCCGAAATCTTTACTCATTTTATCAATAACGCAACTAGAATATACGTCAGTTCAAAGAATCAAGCAGTATATGAGGTAATGCAAATAAATTATTTAGCATAATTATAATCTTTCTGCCTAGCGTTATCCCTAACCTAATGCGAGGGTCCGCCTTCTCATCATGACGGTGGTTTTGGTATTATGTTGTGCGCCGTCTGACCCCCATAGCCCGCAACGGGAATCAATTCTCGCCCGTTAATCAGCTGAGTGTACGAAGTGTAAGTGAGGTTGGCTTTAAGTCTAAAATACTCCATAGCATATTATTTAGGCATGCTCAATGTTACCTCAAAGTAATCCCAACAAGAGTAACAATCCACATAGAAGTTTGTTAGTAAATTCATACAATCATGAAAGTTTTATGGAAAAGCGCGGTGATGTAAAATGTATTCTATGACCAGCGGCGCTGGAACTTTGTCTTAAACTCTGTCTGTAAATAGAGCTTGGAACAATCCAGTATGTGCATTCACACGAGGCGTGGGAAGGACAAAGAAAGACGTGTTAGGTCTAAATTAGATCTGGCAATAAAAAAATCAGTGGAATTGGATACCATTAGAAAACCAATAAATGAGCAGAATTTTTCGAAACTCAGTAAACCTACTGGAAAATTTGGTAATCTGGTAACAAGCGGAAAGGACTACGTTCCGAGCAATTTGCTTTAGGTGTACATAATGGCCAAATTCTGGTGGGCCGATTACACGAGGGAATGGGTCGATGAATACGCTAGCTATCGTATGCTACATCCAGTTAGTCTATTTACATATCTACTTGTATACCACCGTCCACAACAAGTATTTTTTACATATGATTTATATACACAACTTCACGTCGTCATTCTGTGGGATAGGTAATTTTTTTACTTTCACGTTTCTATAATCTAATTACCGTCCCATGATGTCACAGGGGGTGACCCGCTGTAGGCGACGTATTTAAATATTTTGCAACACACGTTATGTTTGGCTCTAGATTCTAAATTAGATATATTTTAAGTTTTTTATTTGTCCGTCCGCTACAATATTTGGTCACTTCGAGCACGGATCTAATTCAGCGTCATGTATAAGAATCTACTATCCAGGGTTTTAACACACAGACAGCGGCAGGAACTTGAAACGTTGAACGTGAACCAACCCACTAGAAAGTTCACGGAAGGTGACGAATTCAAGTCGGAACCGGTACTCCCAGCTACGTATACCTCCGTGAAGAAATCCTTAAAACTATCGTCTAAGTCCAAAAGGTCAACTGCATCATCGATTGCCTTGCGCAAACAGTTGGAACTAGAGGCGGCCGAAGCTAAGGCCAAAATTCAACTTGAGCTCATTGACAAAAAATTGGCTGCGAACTTAGCCAAAGTTGACGCAAAAGATGAGACTGACGATGACATCAGCTCCAAGAGTAGCGTGAATCGGAATGGATACGAATTGAAGTCGAACGTTGAAGCATGGCTAGACCACAGCACGGAAAATATACGCCCGCCTGAGCATCCAGCACAGGAGGACGCGCCTCAAGTGCATCTCCGCGCTGCATCATCTGCCCTCGCTGACGTTACGCCCGCTGTGCTATCAGTGCAACGGCACCTGCTCAACCAGTTTTGCCTACCGATAGCATCCTACAATTGGCTCAGAGTTTGAAGGATATGATGGGAAACACATCACAACGACAGGGCCAATTACTCAGCCGTCTAGCGACACCGCGCGACCTACCTAAGTTTATTGACGCGTTTGGATTGGAAGTGTACCAATCGGATGCTCCAATTGTGCGTTCTCAGATATGTGGTGCGGACAGTGTTTATTATGACTTTAAGTTACGGAAAACGTCTAAGTTTAATTTACCTTTGCAAAATTTGTCTGTAATTAATAATATAAAATGTGAAAATCTGTTGCCAGTCAAAGATAACGTGTGTAAAGATAGGGTAATTCCGCGTTTGATTATAGGTGAAGACAACTACTTTCTTTTAGCTCCGCTACAAGTTATTCACGGCAACAAAAATGAGCCGTATGTAACTTATTGTCGTCTAGGATGGACCATCCACGGTAACTTCAGTCGCACTCACCCCAAGGCTCACGTAAGTAAACAGGTTTACATTCTGATGACAATGACTCGGAAATTAGAAAAATCAATGAACTTATCAAAACATCATATTCTCTAGATTCCATAGGGATCTCAATTGTACGTCGTGAGAATGCGGCACATTTACGAGCGCTACAAGTCATGGATAACACCGCTCGTCAAATTGAGGATCAGTGGGAAGTCGGCCTACCTTTCAAACAGGACAATTTCATAATGCCTGAAACATATAACTATGCATTATCAAGGCTACAAACTTTAAATAAAAAGTTTCAGAGGGATAGCGCCTACGCCGCACGGTGTGAAAAGGAGATAAACAAGCTGTTCGAGGACGGCTATGCGCGAGAACTAACGGGGAAGGAACTCTCGGCGGACCAGGTCTGGTATCTCCCTCATTTTGGCGTTCAGAATCCAAATAAGCCTGGTAAGCTTAGATTGGTATTTGATGCTGCAGGGAAGGTCAGAGGTATGTGCCTTAATGACTATTTACTTACGGGACCTGACTTGTACAACTCATTATTTGGTATAATGCTTAGGTTCCGTCAAAGAGAGGTCGTGATAATTGGAGACATCAAGGACATGTTCTTGCGAATAAAAATTCGACCCGAAGATCAACATGTTCTCCGTTTTTTGTGTTGTGGAAGCATCAAGGTCAATTTATCGTCCACGTCGGATGCTCAGGTTACCAACTACGCTACTGAGAACCCAATTAAGATTTGTACTATGCAAAGTTTAATTTTTGGTGCGACATGTTCGCCTTTCATCGCACAGTCAAATCATCAGTCAGTCAAAAATCATTACATGGACGATTGCTTGTATTTATGTGAAAAGGCGATAAAGTTAGTAAACGACATACCGAAAATCCATAAACAGGACGGTTCGGTGAGAGGAATCGAGTGGCGTTTCATACCACCAGGAGCACCCGAGATGGCTGGCGCGTGGGAGAGAATGATACACGGTACAGTCAGGACAGCATTGAAAGTCGTGCTGAAGGAACGTGCACCACGGCCTGAAGCACTCTCGACATTGCTAGCGGAAGTTGAAGCACTGGTAAATAGTCGTCCCATCACCCATGTTTCCACAGATCCTCACTACCCTGAGGCACTAACACCGAATCATTTTTTACTCGGAACTTCCTCAAATGGACCAGCCTTTGGTAAATATAGTAATTGTGATCTAGATCTTAGGAAACAGTGGAGAATAGCTCAGCGATTGACAGATATGTTTTGGCGTCGTTGGATACGAGAATATTTGCCTACACTACCCAGACAAAAATGGACTAGGGAGGAAAGATCAATGCGAGTTGGAGATTATGTTGTTTTATTCGATCCCAATCTTGACCGCGGCTGTTGGCGGCATGGAATTGTGAGTGCGACCCACGCAGGCGAGGATGGCCGTGTACGGATCGTCGATGTACGCACACGCACGGGCATTATGCGTCGGCCGGTGACGTGTGTCGCTTTACTTGAACCAACGGCTTGTAGCGCTGACATTGTTGACTAGTCTGCACTAAGGGGGTGGAAATTGTAGGCGACGCATTTAAATATTTTGCAACACACGTTATGTTTGGCTCTAGATTCTAAATTAGATATATTTTAAGTTTTTTATTTATCCGTCCGCTACACCCGCCATACCGGGAACAAATTTCAATCTCGGGCAACGAATGTCTCATTTTTTCAAACGGAATATTTTAAACAGTAATTATGATTGCTCAACCTGGAATTTGAATTCAGGATTTCACTTGTTTCACAGTCTATGTTCTGTCTTTCGTCACATTACCAATAATTTTTGTGGCAAATTTGATAATTCAATAGTTCTAATGTTTACATGAATATTAATTAATTTTAAATTATTGATTATCTCTTTTAATTTTGTACCTATAAAATAGTTGAAATGGTATATGGTCTGGTTCCTTCCTTCCACCTGCCCTTATCCCACTCGTAGTGGGGTCGGCGCAACATGCTTTTTAACCCATGCTACAGAAAGATTTGGCTTGTAGTTTTTACGACAGGCCGCCTGCCTGACGTCAACCCCTCTGGTAAATGGTCTGGTTCAAACTTAATTAACATTAGACAACGTTATGTAACGTTCGCTGGATCTAGCCCTCAGTGTTACATGAAGCCAGTGCTCTGCAAAAAGAAACTCGTTACCCTATCAACGCCCGAACCCAATAATCCGCACTGCCAACATTCCATCGCGTTTTTTCATTACCAGGGAAAATATGTAAACAAGCATGTATGGGAGGTGCGATACAAAATTGGCTCTTAATTGCAGCGCTATCTGTACTGTTTTACCACAGTTCAGGCCAACTCGTGCCCTTCGAGCGTGGAGTGATTGCACATTGTGCCCGACGGGCCCAGGCCCCGGGTTGACGGCTCGTGTAATGCCGGCCATTGTTCACTCACAAAGCGCTCTCCCGAAGGTATCTAGTGCCTGATACGCCTTTTATTTGTATTTCGCAAACAAGCGTTAACAACGCGCGGGGATACGTTGAAAAATTATCCGGAAGACATCACCACCAGCCGTTCGTGAGCTTTTATAGCCGTCGTTAAGGCAAATGTAATTGCTGAAGCAACTGTTTTGTGGTTGTTTACGGTTTTCAACGCCAATATTTATAAGATTTGCAGAGAAGTAATAACTGTGGTTTATACGTAAAATCTGTTGTTAATTTAAGGATAATTCGGTTTGATCTTTTGTCTATTTCTATACATAATAGGTTATTTTTTTTATTAGAAAGCTTTATTAGAAAAAAATCTGAAAAATTTAATGAGAGTGAAGGAGGCAAAAGAATGCAAGGATCGGCGCAAGTGGAAATCCGTTGTCTCTGCCTACCCCCATGGGAATCAGGCGTGAGTCTATGTATGCATGTATGTTTAATAGAATATGCTTTTCTCAGTTTTTTTTTTGTTTATTCTGGTATGAGATCTACAACCATATAAACAAACTTCTGCAAACCAACATTTCATCAACAATGCGCTTTCACCAAGTCTTCTATTTTAAGTCTATGTTTCATAAGTACGTACGACTAAGTTAGGCGAGAATCCCTAATCCCCTGTATCCCTGTCGTCTCAAGTTTGTGAATTATATGAATAATTTCCCTTCGTTGGTACATACTCCACCATTTCGGTTAATTAAACGCAAAAGCGACGCACGCCAAGTGAGAAGCCTCGAGGCGTTGTCTTGTAGACAATCTTTTGTCTTTGTTACGTCAATATTTAATGGCACCACAATGACATAGCGCTCTGTTTGTTTATGAAATGCTTTTGTTAAGATTTCATTTTGAGTTTACGCGTAACGATATATCAACAATTAAATTAGTGATTATTTTGAATTGTAATACAGTAAATTTAATAACTTCTTATACTTCGTACTATTATTGTACTATTAGTATTTATATAACAATATTATATTCAAAATGGTCAATATCTATGAACATCTGGTGCGGGTTACATACTCTGAAAAATTTAACGTCTTCGCTATAATGTTAAAGAATTTATCCTTCTCTGCATTTGTTGAGCACCGTTTCTCTTTTGTGTATATTACTTTATTCTTAGAATGTGTACCGTAAAACGGGGTAAATAGGAATGCAGGGGTGAATTGTCGCGAAACTTATATTGAGGTAACACTGATGGATGTTTACTTCGGAGGTAGTTCCATTTAAATTTTAAGAAGTTCTACCACTAGGGTGTGGAATCGGGAATAATCGACTTAAATTTCGTCAGTTATGCACTGATATTGACGATTCACTAAAAATAGGTAAATAAAAGTTTTTACCAAAAAATAAAAAACACTCAAAACAAACTAAAAAACAAATAATAAAACTATACAATTCTGAGTCGATGGTATCAATCGTTACCTATTAAAACTACAGTACAACGACTCAAAATAGATTAGTTTTATTTTTACTTATAAGTTTTTTTAAGTCTGTTTTATTTTTAGTGGACAGGAATAAATCAGTTTATAATAATATGTGTAATACCAAACTATGTTTTGTTTTGTTCTTATTCATGCCGTTTAGCTGTAGGGGTTGCTACAAGACATTATTGGCATTTTTCCGATAACATGCAATCGCGATCAGAAATGCTGGTAATGTCATTAAACTAGCTTTACTTAGTCTAAAATATGTTATTATAGACATGACCACCGTAGTAATTGTAAAAAAATATTTATTACTATTAAGAAAATTATATTATATAATGACTGCCTCGGTGGCGCAGTTGTAATGCGTACGCGTTACGATTGAGGTCAACGCTGAGGTCTCGGGTTCGATCCCCGGGTCAGGTAAAGTGGTATTGGGTTTTTTCTATTCCGATATGCTCAGTAACAGCCCGGAGTCTGGAATTTGTGCCCGGTATGGCGATAGGCTTGCCCCCTATCACATAAGGGACGGAAATACGCTCGGCGAAATGTGGGTGTACTGGTTACACCTCTGCCTACACCTTCGGGGATTACAGGCGTGAGTGCGTATGAGTGCGTATGTAAGAAAATTATCATGGGCCTTTCTGGCAAAAATATCTTGCCGGAATAATGGACACCGTGTGCCCTTTTAACAATTTAATATATATTTTTTTTTATAGTATAGGCTGGCAAACGAGCAAGTGGGTCACCTAATGGTAAGCGATCTCGACCGCCCATGTACGCCCACAATACAAAAGAATTCTGGGCGCATTGCCGACCTTAAAGGAAAGGGATAATAAGGGATTGGGAAGGGGAGGGGTATTTGGGCCTCCGGATATCTCACTCACCGTACGAAACGCAGCAGCAAGCTGCTACTTTACGCCGATTTTCTGTGATACAGTGGTAACGACCCGGACGAGCCGGCCCATTCATGCTGTAGACAAAATTGTCTAGAGCGTGGCTCTACCACTCGTAATTTACACTAACACTACTTCAAATTGTGTAAAAATTATATATCATTATTTATTAGATGCTTTTAAAACAAATACTATGTTTGTCATGTAAGATGAAAGAAGTTTAATTAAATCAAAATGTAGAAGTATAAGGATCATTTTGGACTGGTCACAAGGGAAATCCTATAATTCTTTCCTACAATATAAATTGCTTCGTGACATTTGCAATAAAATCTTCCAACGTGTGAGATTTAACACATTTCCTCGGCAGTTTTTCTCGGTAGCAATTTCGTATTTTATAGAAATAGTGTCCATTTTTTATATTAGGTATGTATGTTATTAGTTTAAATATGATTTCTTTAATTAAAGTAGGGGTATGGGTTATGTGCTATCATTGAACGCTGTAAAGTGGTAAAGACACGCTGTGGACAGTTCTGTCTACGGGGTTTTGCCACTGTCTCACAAAAAAAACGACGCGAAGTAGCAGTTTAGTTACGTTTCGTTCGGCGAGTGAGATATCCGAAAGTCCAAATGCCCCCTCGCCTTCCTAATACCTTAATTATCCGTTTCATTTAAGATCGGCAACAAGAACATTTGTTCTTCATCGTTCATCTGAAGTTCTTCGGGTATTGTGGGCTTTTATAAGCAGTGGATATAACTAACTATCAGGTGAACCTCTTGCTCGTTTGCTGGACTATGCTATAAAAAATTCTTATCTCTTAGGTTTAGGTGGTTTAGATACCTTGAGTCAAAGAGTAAAAGTCTTAGCAACTTTAATTACAAAACCATAAATATCCAAAGAAATACAACCGTAAAACCTTCATCATATTTTTACTTATTTTTTAATCTCTAGATTGCCATGGCGTGTTCTAGTCTTTTCCATTTTACTTTCACAAAATTCTTACCTTTATTTTTAACTGAACACGCAACCACCAGATAATTTTCACAAAACTCAAGTTATTATAATAACAATTAAACGTGCCGTAAACAAACCCACCGTGTGATTTATAGGTGAGGTTATTACTGCAAAAGGTGCTCAGAATATGAATTAGAGCTCCCAATGGAAGCAACTGATGGTACTAAACTAAGTGGAAACGTAAACAGCTGCAAACGCAAGTTGATGTGCGAGTCCGATATAATTTCAAGAGTGAAGTGCTTAAAACATTTTATCATATTTCACTTGTTCTTATCCCACATGCAGTGTGTGGGCGCAACATGCTTTTTAACACATGTTCGAGAATGATTTGGCTTGTAGTTTTTACAACCGGCTGCCTGCCTGACGTTAACCCCTCTGAGGGGAAAATTTGTATTTATTTGTTGTATTTAGTGTTAATTATCGCTTCCTTGAACGGTGAAGGAAACATCACGAGTAAAACCTGAATATCAGAGAATTATTCATATTTTAATTTTGAGGATATTTTGAATTTGCCAACTCGCATTAAGCCAGCATTGGTGGACTTAAGCCTAACCCTCTCATTGGTGGGACAGTATAATTTAGGGCTGAATATTATAAACGCAGAGAAAAAGTGTTAGTCAGATATTTACACATGGTTGAGTTTCAAATAACATGTTTAGTAACATAAATAAATTGAAAATAAACATTTCATTTTAAACAAGCTGTCGTAAGTTTTAATAATCGTATTCTATTTTTTTTTCTGCGGCGGATTGCTAATACTTTTGTAATAAAACTAGCTTTTATAAAAAATACATAAGTTTATGCCTTTATCTCTGGAAAGGTAGACAGAGGTACTAGTGCACCCCCATTCGCCGAGCTTGTTTCCATCCCATGATGTGATAAGGGGCAAGCCTATCGCCATACTGACCTCAAATTCTAAACTGACAATGCATGTGTGCTTTTTTGAATCGAAAATTCAAACACAAATTATGGATGCCCCACCTGGGAATTAAACCTATTGTACGCTGTTACTTGGCCAATGAGGCGACTAGCTTTTATAACACTTAAAATGCTTGCACTTTATCCCTTCAATTGAGCAATCTCAGTTTTTTGCAACATGACTTTTGAACTTACGGTTGCATGAGTAAGAACGAAAAAATAAATATTTGATATCTTAACTAAGTTGTACCTTGAATGAAACAAGTGATTCTTGGTGCTTGTTTTTGTATTCAACATCACAAAGTAACATTTTGTTTTCATTTTATATGCACGTATATAGAATGAAACACAATAGAATGAGACTGAACGACGAAAAGAGTGTTTGAGATTTTTGTTAGGGAAATTGAATTGATCCCTAGGTGTTTACAAAGGATTTGGTTTGTGGATCCTGGCTATATAGCTACCTAAATAGATCCTTGTTTTTATACAAGCTTGATTGTTGGGAGGGGGGTTAGCGACCATAACACGCATGGTGCAAAGTCCGCCATAGGAGCTCGTTCAGGCGAGTCGCGTTTTAGACTCACAGTAAATTCAGGCCGGCATAATTCTGCCGAAGGTCGAGGGACACAATTTCTCTTGACGGTTAATATTGTTTTGGACTGCACTGTATTTAATATCACGTTCAGTGTAGTTAAGTGACTATTAATCCTAATTAAAAACACATTTATAATATTAGTAATATTAGGTATAATCTGGCTTTTGCTTGCGGCCCCGCCCGTATAAACCTCAGCCCTAAAATGGGCCTCTACATTACAGGTGCACTGGTTACACCTCTGCCCACCCATTCGGGGTTTACAGTCGTGAGTGGGTATGTAAATAATTTAAATCATTTCAATTACCCTCCAAATCAAGTCCTTTGACACAGTTATTATAGTGTAGTATAGTAGCATTTGTCCAGTGTATCAAATGACGCGTTATGTGGTTAAAATAATTACCGATACCTATAATTAATCATGATTCAATTAATGTATTCCGGTTGTATTGAAATTAAAGCCGGTCGCTTGAAATACCTACTTTATTTGTAAGCTATATTTGTTTATATTGATAGAATGGTAAATTTTTGCACGTTTAATTTCATACATTCGTCTTGTCTAATGATGACTCTTATACCTACAAAAAAAAAATCTTAAATGGGTTTTACGAAATAAAGCTAAGCATTAAAAGTTTATATTGATATGTGTAGGCGTATTGACGTGGGATGGCGCGGGCCCTCCTCCAATGCAATCTATAACAATCTGTCAAAGTATTTATAAAGGCGATTCGATTACAGGCTATAGCGCTCGGCCGCCCGGCTGTCCTGTCCTGCAAATGGAAACTCGCATGTTACTAAATTTGTTACTTCCGTATTTTTAGGGGGAAAAAAATTATGTCATAATTAACGGTATTACTGGACAGCACCACCAACTGTTTGAATCATAACATGAACCATTTTAGGGATTTAACGCTATTTTCTTCTTATTGTCTTAGGCCCGTATTCAAGAACAACGCTCAAGTGAACTCTTATCTAAGTGTCGATTTCTGTACATGTGAGTGGTCCGTTTTTGTTTGGCGCCAAAAATAAAGCACAAGCATGATTATATTCCAATGATAAGCTCGACTTTGCCGTACTAGGTACACAATATTTGTATATTACCACAAGCTACACTTTCCACTCTCAATAAAAAAGTTCCTAACCCTCCGTTGTTATCAATATACATATATTTACATGGAGTAGGTATCCATGAGCCCTTAATCTACCCACAATATATTATCTATTCTTCCACCTGTCCTTATCCCAATCGCAGTGGGACGGACGCAACATGGTTTCTAATCCATGTTACAGAAATATTTGGCTTGTAGTTTTTACGACTGGCCGCCTGCCTGACGTCAACTCTTCTGGGGAAAAAACCCACCATAATATTTTATAATAAAAATTAAATGTTCTCTTTACCGACTTTTAAATGAACAAAAGTAAACAATCAAAATATTTCCTTATTTTTCCGCAACAACAACCATCGTAACACTTCAGTTATAAGGCAGACTATGATTTGATAAAAAAACAATAAGATTTCTCTACACAATAATAATTATGTAGGTAATATCTAGTTGTGTCACAACTTTGAATCCTCTTAGTACCTACTTCCTAATACAGTTTGCATTAATTTGGATGACCAAAACTCTAAAGTTTCAATAGTAGTTTAATAGTTCTGAGATGGCTACAGTAGATTACGCTAACTATTTAAATGTAAGGTTTTATACAACAATGAAGAGCTCATATGCTTTGATCCAATAGATTTCCTATATCCTATATATAAGCTGTGAAACAAGGGGCCGTGGATTCGATTCCAACATCGAGACAAATGTTCCCACAAATATTTGTTTCGGGTCTTGTTGTTGTGAGGCCGCAAGTCCCTATACTCACGATACAGGTTAACCTAGTGTGGGGTCAGGACTATGTGTGTGATTGTTGGGTGTATTACTTATTTATACATTGGTTTTTGTATATTCTTTATCAGGAACACCCTCAATTTTATCTGTCTCGTGGGCGTACGGGCAATACAAACAAACAACAGGCTCTAAACAAATATTTACCTCCATCGGAAAACTAGCCCAGGCCTATAATATCATCACCGTTTACTACGTTATACGAAATAATTAAATAGGTAATATGTATTAATAAGCGTGTTTGGGACAACAAAGTGCTGAGTAAGTTAATTTAGACACTCAGAATATATTTAACTGAGTGCTTTGCAAGTACTCAGCAGATTACATATCATCCATATTTAAAAACAAAATGTTCAATTAATAAACAACTGCTGTCACACTAACAGTATCTACTTACTGTACGTAAACGAAAACAAATACTTATGATTGATTTTGGCAGGCAGCGGCTTGGCTGTGCCCCTGGCATTGCTGATTTCTATGGGCGACGGTAACCACTTACCATCAAGTGGGCCGCCTGCTCGTCTGCCTTCGTAGGCTAATAAAATAGGCTGCAACAGCAACTATGTTTAGGTCGAAAAGCGCTATACTCAGTCGCTATGGCCATACTTTTAATGGCTACGTATCCAAAAGGTATACAGCATCTGTGTATCTATTCTATTTTTAAAAGGTTTTTGGACCGTAATAGGCTCAAATTTTACAGAGGGAAATGAAAATGTTGTTTCGTTTTTCAAAATACGTCAAATTATGAATAAACGGTTGGAATCTCCTAGTAGGTATAAAATATATCTGTGGCAGGAGGTCCCGCTCTCTCACAGTAAAAATAGAACAATGTTATAATTCGTGATAAACAAAACAGTAGTAAACAACCATAGCTATAAAGTAGTAACATAACACTGTATTGCGTGTATAGTAAGAGTGCGTGTGTGTGTATGTTACTATGGCGTATACTTGGATAGTGTCTCGCCTCTGTATTATCCATAGGTAGAGAATTCCTTTGGCATAAATTCTGTTTTTATAAGTATTATGTCTATAAAGTTATAAATAAATAAATATCCTAACAAATATAAATCTAAGAAAAAGTAAACATTTAAGGAGGTGGTACAAAACTCTCCTTGCGGAAATACGACTTGTATTTGGTCGATTTAAACTTAGCTTACTTAGAACTTTGTTCGCCCAAACACGCCTACTGTCTTAGACGAATTTATTCAGTTTTTTACAAATATGCCGATACACTTATCATCATAGTATGGTTATTTGTAGTGGGTCGAGACCGAGAGAGAGACCCTCATACGAGTTTACTTAATATCGGTTCGCTAAACATGCCTCCAAACATCGCCAACCGTAAATAGAATTAGTAATCAGCTTTTGTATGTACCTACTTCGCTTAGGGTTGCTACAGTTTGTTGTATATTACCCTATTAAAATATATTATTTTAAATTTTGCAACTGAATATTGTTGTGATATAGTGAATTCGGCTTTTTATTACTTTGCCTTAATATATGTGTATACATATATAGATTTACTTATATTAATCTTCTACAACTGGATTGACGACATAATTCTATTCAGGAGAGATTTGCACATATAAAAAGGTTGCAACCCTACGAGCTAAACCCATTCACCTAACTTTCAACAACTTCGAACTCACTTTGGGACACGAAATACTATTGTAATGTTAATGTAAAGTCTTAGGGCCGGCCTAAGACAGAAATAATGCAACCCTGATCTAGTTAGAGATAGATGACTTAATTACGCACGGGTAGGTTCAAAGTAAGCAACAAACATACTCCGTAAACTTTCCTATAAATACCTGTTTTGCGGTGCTCGACCGAGACATCAGATCTCGACACACGAAGACTGCGAGACGACCGCTTTGTATGCAATTGTATAGGCACTATTTAAGGTATGCGACTAAGCCTAACGCACCGCGACGCGCGATCTTTTCCATAAAATTTCTAACAAAGCGGACATGTCGCTATCGCCTGTTTCGCGTCATGTGTCGTAGTCTCCCTGTCTCAGTCGCGTACCTCAAAACAGACCTTAAGCCAGCTATATTTAAGTCTTGTATACCATCACACCCCTGCGATGAAAAGTTCTCGTGATGTTAGTAGTTTTCATTCGCGATGTCTTACTACGGTATATACTTCTTAAAATAAATCTCTCTCAAATCGTCGCGTCGACTAGGAAGTATGTTTCGCGCTTAATGATTTTCGTCGCAAAGTCTAGAACATAGGGATGTCAACAATTTCTTTTTTGAGTGTGTATCCTAACACCATATGAACCAGGACAATGTGAATTATTTTATCGTTTCGAGAGATCGAGATTTCGAGGCTTCGCAGGCTTTTTTTATTAGCCTGCATGATGAAACGAGCAAGTTGCTCGCCTCATCGTAAGCGTTAGGCCTGCCCATAAACAGAACCTTGAATTACAAAGTAGTGCATAGTATTGGACTGCGATCGTCATCCAGAGACGTAAGATGTTACGACTCATAATGCCCAGTAATTTTACTGGCTTCAACGCCATTTAAACCAAAACACAACACTGCTTATAGCAGTAATCATCAAGTAAGACATCATTTACCATCAGGTTACCCACTTGTTCGTTTGCTGGCTGGCATGAAAAATCCTTCCTGCCGTTGTCGAGTAAAAAGGTATTAAATAAAACATGTCATTTGCATTGCGTGTTCAATGAGGACAAAGAACGTGCAGAGGGCGTGTTGTGGACGCTAGTAATAAAAATATCATACATTTTTAACCGGCTTAACATTTTTTTTATACCATAGACCGCGGCAAACGAGCAAGTAGGTCACTTGATGGTTAGTAATCTCCACCACCCATGTACAATACCAGAAGAATCATGGGCATACTGCCGACCTTAAAGGAAAGGGATAATTAAGGGATTAGGAAGGGGGGGGGGGGGTATTTGGGCTCCGGATATCTCATTCATCGTTTTTTGGGTGAGTGATGATGTGTGGGTGCATGGTTTATGTTCACAATTGGATGCCCAGTTATTTCACAAGCTTCAATATCCATCAAACCGAAATGCAGGAATGCTTACACACTGCGCCTTGACGTATCGTGGTATCAACCCAGACGGCCTCTGCTATACGAGGGACCTATCTCATAGTATCCTACATTTTATTTTGACCCACCCATAGGGTTTCCAAGTTCATTGCTGCTCTTATATTTGACAACACTCCTACGTTCGCTGTAATTATATTTTATAATATCTCTTTTAAAGTAACTTATTTCGAGAAACATCTAATTGGTTTCGTCTCTTAGAAAATCAAGTTACAATTACGTGCTTGGAATATTTGTTTTATGTACGCAATAAAAGTATATTGGACAACATGGTTACTAAGAAAATGTGGGACTAGACTTATTGTATTATCTATATTAATATTATAAACTGGAAAGTGTGTGACGCTCTTCTACTTTTATAAAAATAATAGTAGATACTTTGTGAGTCTGTTTGTTTGAAGGTGGATCATCTCTGGAACTACTGAACCGATTCTGTAATCTTTTCACTCTATTACTCAATGTCGTTCAAATCGGAACACAACAGGGGGGCGAGCACGAACAACTTACGAGTAAGTATTCGAATCGAGAACGCTAGCATTTGTATGAAGTTTCAAACAATTTTTTGACATTTCGATACGAATACGTTCTCGCAAGTTATTCGTGCTAGCCCCTCAGTGCTTACACCCAGCTGTTTTGGCGACTGAAATAGACAAAGCGATGGTACCAACACAGACGGCCTCTCGCATATGAGGGACCTACCACCTTGTAAAAAAGTAAAAAAAAGTAAAACATCATAGAGATTGCAAAGTAGCCTAGAACATTGTTTATTACGGCACACGGCCACGGGTAATGTACCGCTGGGTGTAAAACTTCTAAATGAGCTGGGAAGGTTTCAGAGTAGTTTCATACTATATCCCACTAGTGTACGGACTACGGTACGTTTTACTACCTGATTTAATACAGTGTAGACGGTAGAATGGGGATATTAAGCAAATACGAGTATAATAAGGAGTTAGTGTTATTATATAAAACCATTTTTTCAGAATAGAAACATTAAGTTGTAATAATATAATGCTATTTTTTTTTAACAAAAATAAATCATTGAACATTAAACTACAGTAAGTACATACATAGACTTACGCCTTTTACCCATAGGGGTAGGCAGAATGTAGAGTAGTAGGTACACTTATATTTCCACCTCAGTAATAAAATGATGAAGTAAAGCAGAAAGTTTTTTATCCTCGCACGGTAAAGTGACCCTACTGAACCCTATGTACAGAGCAGACCAAATATCGTGTCGGCAGTCAAGAGAAATTGCATGCTTCGACGGTCGGCAGAATTATGCCGTCCTGATGTTATTGGATACACTCTGGCTGACCCCGGAACGCGACTCGCATGAGCCACTATGGCGGGTTTTTCACCATCTGAACGGTCTTCAGTATCCAACTGGGTACAGAAAAACCGGGTAAGAGGTTCCCTTCTACCAGCAGGGAGTGTGTAGGAATTACTCAGTACAAAGTCCGAGGGTCGTGGGTGGACCCGTCATACATCATCAACAGAATGAATTAACGTAACCGCCAAAATTCGACTTTTCAAGAGAACCAAAAAACAATTAAAAATGAACTCAGAGAAGTTGTAACTTTTTGCGTACCTATCCTAATGCAATGCTGTTTAAAACAATTTTCTTAATATTTTGTGATCTGTTATCTGAAAGAAATCATAAATTTTCTACGGAAATATCTAGTACCAGATGGATCCACGCCTAGAAAATTTGTCAATTTGCTGTGCCAGGAAAAATTAGGTACGTACTATGACGTAGAGTTTGTTAACTGTCTATCCATTTGTCACTTTATCTGTCTCAGACTACCATACAATATATAAAATTAGATACTTTTCCAAAAGCTTCTTGACTTATCTCAAATTCACAATATTCTAGCGTTTGTCGGCGAAATGTGGGTATACTGGTTACACCTCTGCCTACCCCTTCGGGGATTACGGGCGTGAGTGCGTATTCTAGCGTTTGCTCGCAGCTTCATCTGCGTAAACTCATTGCCGTGATAATTTTAGGATTAGAAGTAGCCTATGTCTCTTCTTCTGGTATTATAAGCATATATGGGCAGTGGAGATCACTTACCATCAGGTTACCCACTTGTTTGCTTGCCGGCCTATGCTGTATTAAAAAACCTAAGGTATTTATATAAGGGCCGAAATTATCTAATAATATGATCTATTAGGTGTTATTATTATTTATATAAACTTTGTTTAATAAAAATATGGATATGTTGCTGTATGAAAGAAGGACAACCTAACAAACACGCTTTTGCTTTTATAATATACTCGTATCTAGTAGATATGTATAGATGACTACATGAATCCCCTGTGAGCTATCAAAAATTATTTTAGCAAATTTCTGTAACAGATATTCACTCAAGAGATTTAGATGATTTTGAAATATCATTTACCTAATGTATTACTTACTTAACAAAGTTTAAACAAACAGACGTATAAAGATGTATGATTATAAAGAGATTTACGAATGTAAACCGACAGCGAATTTTACCTTCTACTTTCCTTCCCTTTTATGTCAATCTTATGTCGAAGAGCCTTTGGTGCGCCGAGTCGGGGTGGTCCTTGAGATATAAACAGCTTTATGATCGCTTTTGTGAGCAATTTGAATTATAAAGTAATGATGCGTACTTAACCTACATACAATATAAATATTTCAGTGTAGCTTGTGTGGCTTATAGCGAAGGTAACACGGAACTTGCGTGACGTGACATGTATTTGATTATAATACTGCAAGAATTTTAAACTTGGATGGCGATGACCATGGTTAGTTGTTCGCTATTCTTAATTCGCGAAATAAGTGACGTTCAATACATAACTAGGTCCTTCATACGCCTATATGAGTATGTGCCCGCTTTGTTTACTTGTATCGTTAAGCTTACAAGCATATTCGTATTCCAGTTATTGGACATTGCCGCTACTGAAATTACTGGGCAAATGAGACTTGAAATCTTATTATCGGGTGATGAGCGCAGTGCAGTACCATGCAGTATTTTGTTGTTCAAAACTCAGTTCAGTGTTGCCAACATGTTAGCCCCAATATTTGCCTCGTGAAAACTGTAGTTTCAGTTCTGTTATCGGATCGGATGTTGAAGATGGTACTATATCATTAAGCTTGCCCATAGGGAAGGGAATAAGCAGTGAGAGCTCAGTAGGGAGTGGTATGGACATATCTGTAATTTGCATTGTTGATATTTTTAAAATACCTACTTTTTTTCTTATTCGTTAAATTACCTATATTTAAATAGGACGGTTCAGCGAAGCAAAATAATATTTTTGACGCAGTAATTAAAAAAAAACTTTAAAAAGCATTCGATCGAGCGTTAAAAGCAAATACTTCATTTAAGAACGTTCAATAAAATCGCGCCCTAAACACAATGAAAAAGCTGAAAAATGTACGTAATTAATGTATACAGATGATGTCTGGAGTAAAAGCTGGTTAGTGAATATGTAAAGCTCAGTTCAGCAACTTTGTAATTATGTCCCGTAATTATGGATGACTTGTATGAGTAGTTCGCTTATTATATATATCTACGATAAAATGTTTATTTAATATCATAACATAACATAAGCTCACACATAAGAACAGGGAAACTGCGTTACCTCACGAGGCTTTCCTTCAAAAACAACATAACACTCTTAAAATACGCGATGTTATACAACGTGTTACAGAAAGGTGTGGTCAAATTTCGGAACCGTATACTGTACGATATTAGTATTTCACCCACCGTGGTTTAAATCCGACTGCATTGCTATAATAACCCAAATAAAGATTTTTCTTTTTTTATCGAATCAGTAACGTAAATGTTAAACAAGAGCTTTTGTCTCACTTCAGCAGTGTCTTTCCCTCTCACGCACTTCCCCTAGTTTATAGGGATGAGTTCGATATTATCGATTGTAATAAACGAGTGATTAGAATCAGAATGCAATTTTAGTATTATATATGAACACACTATTAGAAAAGTTTCAAACCAATTCAGTTAAATCAATAACTGTTAACCTTTAATGTCATAGCTAGACTGCTTACTCATTCTTGTAGTATCTTTGTGGTTATAATACCCACATACGCACTCACGCCTGTAATGCCCTAAGGGGTAAGCAGAGGTGTAACCAGTACACCCACATTTCGCCGAGCGTATCTCCGTCCCATAATAGAAACCCACGTAATACCCACGTTATACCTATATTTCAAAAACCTATTAACCTTTTGTCGTTTGGCAAAATAAGTGCGTGGGCGTAATTACATTTTGTTTTGCAGAATATGAATTTTAAATTAAATGTGATTGCCTTGTTTTATTTTTAATTATTGAATAATATTTTTTTATAGCAGGTAGTCAGCAAACAAGAACGTGGGTTAACTGGTAAGTACTACCGCCCATGTTCATCTATATTTATAGAGTAACCATGGGTGCATTGTTACAATTACATTTCCTCTACATAACGGCGTATAATGGTTCAGTTAAACTCCGTGTGATAAGACAACTTAGATAACCAAGTTGGTTTCTCTAATTAGCGCAACCATAGTCATGGATGAAACGTCACCTATTACGTTAACACGACGCGACGCCGTATACCGTAGTGTAGTGCTTGTCAAAACTGCAATAATTTCACTATTTTCGAAGGTTCAAGTAATCAGTTCTTTTTTACAGCAGATGCCGGTAAAAGAGAAAATGGGTTACCAGATATTAATTGATCTCCACCGCCCATGAACATCCAAGAACCCCAAAGAATCATGGACTTTAAGGAAAGGGGTAATCAAGGTATTGGAAAGGGGATTTGATTTCAGGAGGCCAATTCTCGTAATTTTAAATGTTCAAAATATAATTCCGATCTAGTCTCAGCGTCAAGAAAGTTGTATATGTAGAATAAAAGTTGATTGAAGCCAAAACGGTATAATGCTTCTGCTAATGCTAGGTGCATTTTACGTTGATTATTGGTTTAAGAGAATGCCATTTGCAACTTTCTTGACGCTGAGACTAGATCGGAATGATATTTTGAACATTTAAAATTCCGAGAATTGGCCTCCGATATCACTTATTGCTCGAAACGCAACAGCAAGCTGCTAGTTTACGTCAGTTTTCTGTGAGACAGTGGTAACAACCCGATCGAGCGAGCCTATTCAACTGCTTACAGGATAGCTTTGGCACTTGTACCAATTGTTGTTTTATATCTGACTTCATAGAAGGTTGAGGTTATATCTACCACAAATAATCTGTCTGTCTTGACTGACTCATAATCTTAAGAATCCACCCTAAATTGGTCAGGATTGAAATTCAAAATTTTGGGAGGGTTTTGATTTTATATTATGAGTCGATGTGCGTTCGTGCTTAAGAAGAGATTTCTTGTAATTCGACCTCTAATAGGCAAAAGGTGATGTTCGTATGAGAAGTAATATTATTTTTGTTCGGTTTGACTTAATGCAATATAAACCAAGAGCGAGCAAGAGCTAGAAATATTAATATGTATCTATATTACAAGTATCTTTTGTTTCAAGGTCAGCATCTGTTACAACTAGACTTATATAACAATGGAAACTTAGACGATTAACTTAGATTAAGTTAGTAACTATACGGTACACCTTTGTTCCTACCAAGAGATAAGAAGACCTGGGAGATAAATTAAATACCCTGAACTTTTACTTAGTTGAGTAGTTTAAACTTTTGTTAACTAGTTCATGTTAGAGAAGTTTAGCTAAAATATAAAGAATTTGTTAGTAAATTCTAAAGTAATAAATCTTTTTTTTAACTTGATGATGAGTTGTGTTAATACTCTAGTATATTTGTTTATTATTGCAATTCTGGGGGCTTTGCATATGCAACACGATATGATTTTGTCTACTCGGTTTTTCTTGAAATACCAGTTATATCTGGTTATTTCTATGTTTATCGACGCTAACATGGTTGCATAGAATACTCGTTATTTAGGTCAAAAGTAGAGTATAGAGATATAGTAGAGAAAATGGTATTTTCAACCTCTCTGTGGTATTTCGTCTACGAACCTTAACATAATACTAGGCCTGTATTATATACATCCCAATGCTGGGCACGGGCCTCCTGTACTGAATGAGAGGGGTTAGGCCTTAGTCCACCACGCTGGCCTAATGCGGGTTGGCAGACTTCACATATACCTTCGAAATTCTTATGAAGAACTTTTCAGGTATGCAGGTTTCCTCACGATGTTTCCTTCACCGTTAAAGCAAGTGCAATAGCAATAATTAACAATTAATACACACATAACTTAGAAAAGTCAGAGGTGTATGCACTTGGGCCTGGTTTCGAACCTGCGACTTTCGTCTCGACAGTCCATACCACACCCCGCTGAGCTATCACGAACCTTAACATGACAACGTAATTGTATCGAATGTTGACAGTTTTACCCGAGATATTTATCATCGATAGTTATCCGTCTCTTGCAGGTGATATGTCGTGTTGCATATGCTAAACCCACTAAACAAAAGTTCAAATCACCTCATTGGTCTAGTGGCAACCTACTTAGGCCGAGAAATCGTAAGGTCTTGGGTTCCAGTCATAGGTCACACAATTTGTGTTTGAGTTTTCTATTCCAAAAATGTAATTTGTGCTCGGTGTGGTGATAAGCTCACCTCCTATCACAACAAGGGACGGAAATAAATTCGGTGTATTGTACTAGTTGCACCTCTGCCTATCCCCGAACAGGTAAGTTGATGAGGCGTGAGTTTATGTAATGATTACTAGCATGGTTGATGAATTTAAATAACGTTTTCAACGCCATTTTTATTAATTACGCGTTAGGTATCACAATACAAATACCACTTTGGACCACCAAATTACATAATTGTATACTTGTAAGTTGTTATCTTGAGGGGTAATTTTTCTTTATCCCTAGCATTTTGTATTTTTATTATGGAATCGATGAAAATTAGAACTTCGCCATAAATAGTCACAACGCAATAAACCTTCGCTTAGTTTACAATTAGAGCCAGTATTAAAGGTGCATTATTTATTATTGGATGTTATTCTCAATTATTCCCGGGGACAGGAACATTAATCTCAATTCGCACGTGCCTGCCCGTTGGACATTTCTCTTAATTCCGCGACATGCAATGTGCTACAAACCCTACTGTTACGCTAGTTTTTGCGTTCCAGTTTTTTGACCTGTGCTATTAATTAAATTACGAGTCGTGACTTAGTTGTTTCAGTTTTACGTGATGTGAACAATATAAAATAATATAATACGTTTAAGGCGGATTTCTGACGGGCAAGTAGGCGCATGCGTCAAAGTCGTTCTCGACCCCTTACTATTGCTCTAGCAATTAAACGATGCGAGCTAATGTGAACCTTGTCATGAACAGACTACAACTTACGTACACGACGCCGCCAACCGTGTATTTGTACTGATTTGTAAAAAATTCCATGCATACTTTTAAAACCTTTAATCTTTTGAGTGGTACTCGTAGAGCCACGCTGTAGACACTTTTGTCTACAGCATAAATGGCCGGCTCGTCCGGGTCGTTACCACTGCCTCACAGAAAACCAGCGTAAAGTAGCAGCTTTCTGCTGCGTTTCGTACGCTGAGTGAGATATCCGGAGGTCCATATCCGCTCCCCTTCCCAATCCCTTAATCATCCCTTTCCCTTAGGGTCAGCAACGCACCCATAATTCTTTTGGTATTATGGGTGTACATGGGCGGTGGAGATCACTTACTATCAGGTGACCCACTTGCTCGTTTGCTGGTTTATGCTATTAAAAAAACTTTGGTACTTGCCGGGTTGTAAATTGCAGCTCATCTATTTTTCGGCTTGCGCTACCATGCGTCGTTAAACTACATCTTTAGAGCACCAGTGTCACCGTGTGGTTGTGATGGTAGTATCGAATGGTCTCCGATAGTCAACGTACGTAGTGTACAGTACAAACGCGTAAACGCGGTGGCTTTGACTCTGTGTTGATGACGTCGCTTGACGCTACCATCGTAAGTCTGCCTTTACAGTTATAGACTTTAATAATAAAAACCACTAAACTGTGTAATGGATCATTCGGATAGAGATGGATGTACAAAAATTTCTGAAAAGTAAATTTGAGTACACGATAGAATTGGGTGAAGCTGGCATAATGTTGTAAAAAAACTGGTCAAGGACAAGTAGACCTAGCTCATCGAGGATTCCCTACCCACGCCTGTTAATTTCTTTTTATTATTTGTTACCCTATTCACCTTATTAACAGATATTTCGTGAAAATTTCAGTCGTTTAGTTGTTAATATTCGAAAGATAGAGCTTTTTAAAGGTAGACCAGACATACAGAATTCTGACGGTGTTGGCTTTTTAAACGTAGCTAGGATCAATACTAGCCCTGTAAGGTCCCACTGATGGGCACGAGCTATTTTACGAACGTATTATTACACCGTAGTTTTTTATTATTTGACAGCCTCCGTAGCGCAGTAGGCGAGTAATGTTTGTGTGATCCACAAATATTTGTTTCGGGTCTGGGTGTTGAGGGACCGCAAAGCCCTCGTAGTTCCTAATACCCACGATACAAGTTTACCTAGTGTGGGATCAGGACTATGTGTGTGACTGTTGGGTGTATTTATTTATTTATTACCTAAATACAATTTAAATTTTGCCGTCTTTCAAATTATAGATCATGAATGTTGCAGATATGTACGTTATAGATTCGATGATAGATCACCAAGGAATTATACATGTTACGACAATGTCGGAAAATTGTATGAATATATGTTACTATATTGATATGATGTTGAACTATGCAACCTGATAATTCTCCATAACAATTTTGAAGGTATGTGAAGTCGTCCAATCTGCATTAGGCCAGCGTGGTGGACCCAGGCCCAACCCCTTTCATTTAGTAGAGGAGGACCATGCTCGGCAGTGGGGTGTGTATAACACAGGGCTAGTATTATTTTATTATTAATTTCTTACCTGCATTGTGAACTTACATCATGTTATAGTGTCACATTAAGCCATTACCTACTTAGGAAATCCAGCCTAATTATAAAATGACATACCTAATCAAAAATAATATTCATAATCAGCTTTTCTTGAACACGTGACCTCTATCACATATTCTATCACGTGGGAAATGAAACTACATTGCTTCCGGTAGGTAGTCCACGTTGGGGTCAACGCAGACCTGCCTATAATTGAAATAATTTTATTATTCAACTCTATTTTAACTTCATAGTCATAATTTTGCTATGCTCATCATACATACATGCATAGATAAGTATATCCCTGTATCGGGGCTTATTTCCATGCTATGATGTGACATGGGTAGAGTCTATTTCTATACCAGGCAAAAATTCCAATCCCAGGCAACTTATGCACGATTTTTAGTTTTTTTGTTGTAGAGAACTCTAAATGTGATTTAGAGTTTTCTATACTAAAAATCTGAACTGGTGGTTTCTCAGTCTAGATTATCTGGGTATCTAGGTGTGCGTGAGTAGCATCTGTGGCGCAGTGGGCTAATGGCCGGCTGTTAAACAAGAGGCCGCGGGTTCCATTTCCAAAAGTTTGTGTGATCCAAAAATGTTTGTTTTGGGTCTGGGTGTTTTCTCCTCAGAGGTTTTGACGTCAAGTAGGCCGATCGTAAAAACTACAAGCCAAATCTTTCTGTAACATGTGTTAAAACATGTTGCACCGACCCCACTGCCAGTGGGATAAGGGCAGGTAGAATCGACGTAAGCAGTTGTTCGTCAGGTTGTACTCTCCCTTATAATCTCGCTCCATTTTGGAAATAATGTACCCCGTACAATGCTACTTTAAGTTAATTTATTAAGGTTATGTTTATACCTGTGGTTCTTCTGTGCTGGATTTTATTTTAGGCGACATTTTTGTATAACAAACGCATGAATAAACGTGGACACGAATAAAATTAGGTTTATCAAATTAGATGGAGGCAAAACAAAGTTGTGGAATTCCGTAAAGACGATTACAAAAATACAAATACATAAACAAATTAGACATCCTAAAATTTCAAGCAAATTTTAATCATTCGTTTATTACGATCGATTATACCCTTATGAATTAAATGAAGTGCGATAGCAATAATAACATGAGAATGAGACAAAAGCTTGACTGTTATGATTTAGTGTTGTCCAAATTTTAAAGTCAAATATCGACATGTTACCTACTCATTAGATAAAAATGAAAATGCTTTATATCCTGGGAATTCAATCGCATTTTGTACTATAGTAGGTGAAATACTTATATCGTAAACTATACGTTACTTAAATTTGGCCTCACCTTTCTCTAACACGTTGTATAAGTTTTATGAAAGAAAAAAAAAATCTGGCTGCCTCGGTGGCGCAATGCGTACGCGTTACAATTGAGGCTAACGCTGTGGTCTCGGGTTCCATCCCCGGGTCCGGTAAAGTGGTATTCGGTTTTTTTATTACGAAATGCTCAGTATCAGTCCGGAGTCTGGAATTTGTGCCCGATATGGCGATAGGCTTGCCCCTATCACATTGTGGGACGGAGATACGCTCGGCAGTATGTGGGTGTACTGGTTACACCTCTGCCTACCCCTTCGGGGATTACAGGCGTGAGTACGTGTATATATAAGAAAAAATTCAGTGTTAGCAGTATTTAGTGTGAGTTACGGTACATAGATTTGTGTAGCACTTGCTAAATACTAGCCGATCTGCATTGTAAAGTCGGCCAATTTAGACCAAAACCTTTATGTGCTCGACAACGTGACGTCATCGTATCATCCAGACGTATTCTCTAGTAATCGAAGCTTATACTAGCAAAATTTACAGAATTTTGTTCATACATTGGTCAATTTGTCAAACAATTTTCCGCACTGAACGTTAAGGCGCGGCCGCACCTGAAATCCACGAAAAAGTAAAAAAATATGTTTGAACTCCGAGTGAGGCGTAACGAATGAACTTTTATTGACGCAAAAAATACAATGTATAGGAAAAAAACTATAATAAAATATTAAAGAAATAAAATTTTCATAAGTAGCTTAGTATTTACCCAAAGAACCCCTCAAAAATTAACTTTGGCGTCAGTACTATCCGTATTTAAGCGTTAAAAACAAGAAATCGCGCGAATAAAATGTTAACCATGCAAATATTAAATTTATTTTTGATTTATTTGATAAATTTAAGAAAAAATATCAAAATTCCTACTGTCGAGTCCGAGTTGCATTTATCAATGATATGGCTATTGTGTTTCAAATAGTAGTCGGACCGCGCCTTAAGCTTTAGAACGATCGAATTGCAGTGACAATTTATCAAGTACCTGATTCCACAATGCCTGTCACATGTGATGGCTGATCGTCATACATTTTCAAATGCGTTCATTTATTGTCCCAAAATTACTGACACAGATCTGAGGGCCAATTCTCGTAATTTTAATTGTTCAAAATATCATTCCGATCTAATCTCAGCGACAAGAAAGTTGCAAATGGTATTCTGCTAAACCAATATTCAAGAACTTAGAACGCAATGATATCGAAAGTAGAATACAAGTTGACTGAACCAAAACGGCATTCTGGTAACAATTTTGACACTTAACTATCTTCTTCTTCTTTTAATTGTGTTTGGCTCCACCGTAGATTGGTGATTTCGCCAGTGTCCATTGTGAGACACTTAACTATATAAAATGCATTTCGTCTACAGACAAACGTCAAAATATTGAGAACGAAATGTGACTGAAGGTGAAGCAGTGTTGCCAAGTGCACTGTAATTACAGCAGATCTGCCGTATTTTCATGCCATCTACTGGACACGGTATTTTTATAAATACCTTATATGGAGACACAGTATTTTTTTATAGTAAAAATTTCGTATTATTATTGTATACTACTAGACAGGTTATTTAGAAGTAAAACTGCGTCACATAACGCGGGAGTTTGACAGTTCACAAACAGGGAGCGCAATAGGGGTTCTAGTTGAGAGTAAGCGAGATGATAATATTGAGTTACGGTCAATTGACTGCAACTTAGTAATACAACTAATTTACTATACTACAATTTATTATACTACTATTTCTATGTACCGCGCAGCTTGTCTAGTAGTATACATAAAACTCTTTGATTAAACACATTAAAAAAAATAAACCGATATCATCATCATCGCAGCCATCCATTTCTGCAGCGATCGATATATACAAATAAAATGTTAAGTTAGTTTAGGATATAAAGTTTAAAATAAATTTATATTTTATTTAATAATTTAATTATTTCCTTTTTTGTATGACATTTTATTGCACTGTAAAATAGACTGTATTTTTTCCCATCAAGCACTGTATTTTTGACGCAAATGCCGTATTTTAATGTGGACAACACGGTATTTTCAAAAATCTGACTTGGCAACACTGAGGTGAAGTGACTGTGAGTTAACTGCAGACAAATTCAGTTAACTTTATTCTCTTTTACTGCAAGCAACTAAAAGTAGTCAAAATTGTGCGACTTTGTGTGCTCGTTATTCCAGTAAAGTATTAGAAATGAGTTTACAGCCTATGTTACTCAGTGATAATGTAGCTTTCTAACGGCCAAATTATTTTTGAAATCGGCCCAGTAGTTTTTAAGTTTATTTGTTACATACAAAAATACAAAAAAATCTTTCCTGTCTAGAATATTAGTGTAGATTAAATTATGAGAGCAATCGCACTGTCAAAATTCCCGCCAAAACTCTCGCACAATTTTTATTTAGTATAGATATGTCCTCAGCAGTGTTGCAAAATAAAAAAAACCGCAATTCGGTAGAATTTCAAATTTCAATAAAATAATCGCGATTGTGGTTATTTCCGGAAAGGACTGCCTGAGTGGTGCTGTTGTGCCGTTTTCCTTCAGTTATGCCATGGAATAGATAAATTAATGAAATAAATAAAATACATGGAATTAGTCAAATCAATTAATTAAAAAATCATAACCTCCAGTTACGTAATTTTTTAATCACTGAAATTAGTCATATTGTGGGTATTTTATTGTGGGTTGGTAACATTGATTTTGTCGCTTAGGTCATTTTAATTTCTAGAATTTAGTCTATGGCAGCTGATACGTAAAATTCGGTAAAATACTTGTCATTGGCGAAATGCATAATAATGCGAAGCCATATTTTCAACAAAAGAAAGACATTGAAAGTTGATCGAATTGACAGTTTATATGCAATTTAACTGAGATGATATCGAATTTTTAAAGGAGCAGAATGCCATATTTTTAATTAATTCAAAATGTAATCTCAGTTCGGTTAAAATTCATTCGCAGTGTCAGTTAAAATAGCAGAATTGGCCCTCTGATATGTCGGTAAACCGACGTGACGCTTTCGCCACGCTACGGCCGTTAAAGCCCTAAAGCTTTATTCGATAACTGTCAATAATTGTGGATATAAACAGATTAATTATGGGGATTTATGTGTTTAGATTGTGAGCTTATAAGCATTTGTGTGTTAGATATGCTTAATTAAGATAAGCTTTATTTCTTTATTTTCATTTTAGCTTTACCTAATTTACCACCCACAATTATTAATAATATCTAAGTAACAGTAAGTACAGTTTAATTTATCTTTTTAGTGAACACTGTCTAGCAACTTTATAAATGGTGATGACAGAAAGACAAAACAATGTTTTACTAATCAGCCCTTGATCAATCTTTATAAATAAGACGCATTTACGCATATTTCCTTCCTAGTGGTAGTAGTAGTTCTCTTATAACTGCACTATACATATATATGTACAGTCCTATGATTAAATACCCGCGTTTCGGCAATCTTCATTTATTACGAATTAGTACAAATATCAATGTATGGTTATCCGCACTTGGTTAGTTCCTAGACGGTATATAAGTAACTACATCATTTAATGTTATAAAAGATCTGTTTTAATCATCGTCATTAAGCGTTCGTATTTCTGAAATAGAAGGAGATTTCTGAAGCACATTACTAAATAGGTAGCACTGTACACAGTAAAGCGTCTTTCCTTTATAATAAAACCTGTCATTCATATTTGCAGTGTATAACATCATGACCCAAAAAAACAATTTCACAGATGAATTTCATCAAACAACACAATTTACCTTTTTAAACAAAAAAACATACCTATCAGATATAAGGCATTCTAATATGGGCACTTGTTAACCGTTTTCTCATTATAAAGGTGACTTAAATTACGTGAAGGAAATATTTAACGCCCTCCAACTCTCAGTGAAAATAACGAAGAACTAATTAAAACTTGGACGGTAACATGAAATTTAATAACAAGGCCCCGGACCCACTGAAGGCATGTTAAATGTAAGTTTTTGTCTTATCTAATACGAACTCGACTTGAATTCACAATTAGATTTTATATAGGTACCTATACTATTCAGGTATTATTTACTATATTTGTCCGGACTGCCTCGGTGGCGCAGTTGTAATGTGTACGCGTTACGACTGAGGCTGACGCTGAGGTCTCGGGTTCGAACCCCGGGTCGGGTAAAAGTGATATTGGGTTTTTTCTACGAAATGCTCAGTATCAGCCCGGAGTCTGGAATTGTGGCCGGTATGACGATAGCCTCGCCTCATATTACGTCATGGGACGGAGATACGCTCGGTGAAATATGGGTGTACTAGTTACACCTCTGCCTACCCCTTTGGGGATTACAGGCGTGACTGCGTATGTATTTGTCTTGGGTCTGGGTGTTGTGGGACCGCAAGTCCCTCGTAGTTCCTGATACCCACGATACAGGTTTACCTAGTGTGGGGTCAGGACTATGTGTGTGACTGTTGGGTGTATTTATTATTATTATTATTATATATGTATTTACTATATTATTGAAAGCCTCAGTGGCGTAGTGGGTGAGTAGCCGCCTATTAGCTATTAGGTTCTAAGGTCATCTTATTTCGAAGGCAAAGATGCCATATACATCTGTCAGACACAGACATACACACACTTTACAAGGTGAAAGATCCCTCGTATCCGAAAGGTCGTCTGGGTTGGTACCACCGCTTTGTCTATTTCTGTCGCCAAGCAACAATGTGTAAGCACTATTGTGTTCTGATTTGAAGGACAAGCTAGTGAATTTACTGGGCATTATGAGACTTGCCAAGTTATGTCTTTAGGTGACGAACGTAATTCAGTACCACGCAGTGCTTTGTAATTCAAAGTTAGCGTATTAAAAATAGCGTTGCTTCTGTTTATGGGCAGGCGTGGTGTTAACCATCAGGCGAGCGACCTGCTCGTCTCTTCATTCAAGATAATAAAAAAAAAACTAATAGACAAATGGGTCATCCCTCTTTTTATCGCAGGTAAAAAAAGTAGGTAGGTATTCACTAATAGCTATCGTTAAAGCTTCTATCTATGCAAAATAATATCAAATTATTCAAATTCGACCTTAATGAGTGACTCGGTCTGTAATGGTGAATAAATTTGAATATTATTTTAGACGATAAAAAACTGTATTTTATTGTCTTTTTCCAGAACATTTCTGAATGTGGAAACACTTTAGGCATTTTATGGCTAGTTTATGAGTTATTGTCATAGATAAGAGACAAGCTTTACCCGCAAAGGTAGGGTGATATTTTTAGGGCCCCGTACTGTGTCAATGAAACCCTATTACTAAACTTACGCCGCTGCTGTCTGTCTGTCCGTCTCTCTCTTTATTTTACCTTTAAGGGTTCTATCTTTTAAAACGTAGTAGGTAGCAAGAAAATTTCCACAGTATACGAGTTATTACAGTACAGTTCAGTATATACTGCCTCGGTGGTGCAGTTGTAATGCGTACATGTTACGACTGAGGTTTAGGTCTCGGGTTTGATCCCCGGGTCGGGTATAATGGATATTGGGGTTTTCTATTACGAAATACTCAGTATCAGCCCGGAGTCAGGATTTTGTGCCCGGTATGGCGATAGGCTCGCCAACTATCAAATCATGGGATGGAGATACGCTCGGCGAAATGTGGATGTACTGGTTACACCTCTGCCTACCCCTTCGGGGATTACAGGCGTGAGTGCGTGTGTGTATGTATGTATGTACGAGTTATTATGGCAAATATTCTATTAAATAGTGTAGTGGAGTGCGCCACGGTGTAGACAGTTTGGTCTACAGTATGAATGGGCCTGCTCAACAGGGTTGTTACCACTGTCTCACAGAAAACCGACATAAAGTAGCGGTTTACTGCTACGTTTCCTAAGGTGAGTGAGTTATGCGGAGGCCCAAATCCGCCTCCTCTTCCCAATCGCTTAATTATTTTCCCTTTTATTTAAGGCTGGTAACGCGTTCTTGATTCTTCTGCTATTGTGGGCATTCATGGACGATGGAGATCACTTATCTTCAGGTGATCCACTAGTTCGTTTGCCCGCCTATAAAATATAATAATAATAGCCCTGTATTATAGACGTCCCACTGTTAGGCACGTCCTCTACTGAATGAGAGGGGTTAGGCTTTAGTCCACTACTCTGGCCTAATGCGGGTTGGGAGACTTCACATACCTTCGAAAATCTGATGGACAACATCTCAAGTATGCAGGTTTCCTCACGATGTTTCCTTCACCGTTAAAGCAAGTGATAATTAACAATTAATACACACGTAACTTAAAAAAGTCAGAGGTGTATGCACTTGGGGCTAGCAATATTTCCTTCGTACCTCGTTATCAAGTCTTAATCAAAGTAATATGGGACCACCCCGAAAATAAACTATATACTACAAAATATATCATAAACTTTGGTCCAAGTTTGTGGGTATATCACGTAACATAATATATAGACAGCCTCGGTGGCAGACTTGAAAATAATAAAAAATTACAAAAAGTATAAATTAAGAGTGTGTGTACGGGACCCTTGGTGCGTGAGTCCGACTTGCACTTGACCAGGTTTTTACGACATTATTCAGACTTCATCCGATTGAATCGTGTATCCAAAGTTACTTTTCAGAAATTTATGTACATCCATCTCTGTCGGTACGAATCGATCCATTACGAAGCTTTATATCAGCGAAGTGTATTCTATAGGTATCTGGCACATGAGACTCGATATGAAAATTGAATGTAACTTGCCCACCACATTGCGTCAGATAACCTTTGTCTTGCAGAGTCTACGCAGGTCATTACTGACCAGTAAAATCTTTAAGGAGAACCAAAGTGTGTGTTAAAGTTATTGCCTTGTTGTATCCTGGCTCGCAAAGTGACTACTCTTCACCCGATGGTATGTGTAGCGGAATCCAAGTATAGTATCGAACAATAACAGACAATGCGCATCCATAGTACACATAAACTCATGCCTATATCCCCAAAGGGGTAGGCAGAGATGTTGCAACCAACGAGTGCAACTAGTGCACTCCCGTTTCGCCGAGCATTTTTTACATCCCGGGATGTGATAGCGGGCGAGTTTATCGCCATATCAGGCACAAATTCCAATCCCGGGAAATTCATGTGAGATTCTGCAAATTGAAAACATGAACACAAATTGTGATTGTCCGACCTGGGAATAGAACCCAGGACGTCCTTAGTACGTTGTCACTAGACGAATGAGGCAATTGCATCTGTCGTAGATCAGCAGAATTATATATTTTATGTGTAATCCTTTGTCCTAAACGAAGTCGGTAATTTACAAGAAAATATATATACATACGCTTAGAAATGTGGGCTTTGGTAATCTTCGAATATTTTTAAAATACGGTCTTAATACATCTTTATAGTCTTATTACAAACCTGTTACAAACATTAGATTATATACCTACTTATTTTATCTCTTTAGTGGTCTGTGTTCTTGTATGGGTGTGAGACGTGGCCTGCACTTAAGCGTCATGTTAGGGAAATTCACGTCGCGAAAATGACGATGCTGCGGTAGATGTGTACACGTGTATGGTGTACGAGGTGTATGTTATACGATTACGTATACGTAACAAATACATCTGCGGCAATCTTTGTGTACGTGACGTCGCATATAAACTTCAGGAATGTCGCTAAAGTTGTTTGATCACGTTTTGAGGATACCACAAGAGTATGTCGGTTGTAAATACCTGTTCCAGATCGTTCCCGCGGACGCTCCAAAAAGCGCAGGCTTGACATATTAGAGGGAGAGATGAAAGCCAATGTTCTCACTATAGAGGATGCTCAAGACCGGGCGAAGTGGAGGCGTCTTAGTAGTATTTTTCTAGGATAAAAAGTAACCTATGCCCTAGTCCAAGTCATGTTCTACCTGTGTGCCAAATTTCATCCAAAACCGTTCACCTGTTAAGATGTGATTGACTAACAAACATCCCAATTCACAAACTCACAAACATCCAAACTTTCACATTAATAATAGTAGTAGGAATACACAATTTAAATGAAATATTCTAGATGCCGCTTACATCAGTGGAACAAGAAAGTTTGCACGGTAAATGCATTATAATTTATTCTCTAGGGTGAAATTCTCGCAGTTCAGAATAGTTAACCCGTTGCTGGTGACTAAAACAAACACTATTTCAAATTCATAATACTAACGAACATATAAGATCTTGCAATAAAACTTTAAAATTAACATTCACTCATCCTTTAACGAGTTGAAAGCAACAAAGTCTAATTAAACTGTCAGGTTGGTATGAAAGACCGGTGCTCGTTGTGACTGCGAAAGGACCGGCAAACTATGAAAAATTAATGAACGGTGGGCCTCCGTTTGTATGACTATGAGTGTCATATACTTGGGCTCCAGAGAGCCATAACGCAGGGCTATGGGGTCGGTGAAGGGTTGATTTATTATCTCATTTTCTACATGCAGTATTACGCGTATTTCTAGTACAAGGGAGATATTTATGTGTTATGAAGGTCGTATTTTGTGAATTGTATTTTAAAGATATAATGGAGGTATGAGAATGTTTTAGAAACAGAATCGGATTTTTAACAGATTCAATAGAAAGATATTCAAGATGTCCGTTTTGTTCGTTTTTTTCATGTTTGTTCCCCGATTTGGATGTTTTTTTTGTATTCGATAATGTTTACTACGGTGGTGGTCCCATTTAAATGTGTATTCCTCCCTTAAAAGGGTGAAATTGTGTATGGAAGACAAACTGTTTTATGCACCGATTTTTATGATTCTTCACACAAAGTTTTAACACTCCTCTTTTTTGTCAGGGTTACTGACCATCATCAGTTGAGTTACTTGCTCGTTTGCTGGCTTTTTCATAATATCATAAAGATTTTAATTTGAACTTTACTTATCCCTATGGAATAGAATCGCCAGTATTGTGTTATTTCAGCATAATTAACTTGTCAAGAGTATGGTTGCCGTAGAATAACTTTGTGCTCTGACTATTGTTAATTTTGGAAGTTCCATCCGAATATCCTTGAAGTTTTTGGTTTTTGTTACTTTACAAATGCTCATAAGTAGATGTGGGTTGGAAACATATAGAATTAATTTTCGTACAATATATTTTATATTAGACCTAAAAAATATCAGAATTTAATAATTAATTTACGCACTCACGTCTGTAATCCCAGAAGGGGTAGATAGTGGCAGTGGTGTAACCAGTATTTCCACATTTCGCCGAGCTTATTTCTGCCCCATGCTGTGATAGAGGGAGAGCCTTTCGTCATACTGGGCACTGAGCAAAAAAACTAAAAAGCTTAAATAAAACTCAACAATTTTGAGTCGGCGGTACTGTAGTTTAATAGTCAATTGTTGATACCAGCCACCCATTGTTTAGTTTTATTTAGGCTTTTTAGCCAGATATTTTTTTTTACCCGTTTTTATTTTACTATTTTTTAGTGAAACAATTAGGTATCAAAATCGGTACATAAATCAGTACATATAGGTGTTTAGTCTGTCATCCCCGATTTAAGCTCCTTAGGATGGGGTATTTAAATGGGGTCCCATTATAATACCACCATATCGAATACATAATCTCTCCAAATCGATCCACATTTGGCGGAGGTGTGAACATACATACAAAAAAATGATACAGATGAATTGGAAATCTGTTTTTTTTTTGAGACGGATGATTGTTAAGGCGGTTAAAATTGCTTGAATGACGAGGCGAGTAGGTCACTCGCCTGATGGTAAGCGCCTGCCCATAAAAAGAAGCAACGCCTTACAGAACTTCGAATTACAAAGCACTGCGTAGTATTGGACTGTGCTCGTTACCCCGAGCATAACAACTATATAGAGTCTAAAATCGAATCTTATTAACATTCTATACAGTAATTCAATGGCCTATAATATTGTACTATCGATTAGCTACTTATCTCGAAGAACAGAATTCCTGAACAAATAGGTATCAGTTTCATTCCTGTTTCTCGCGTCACTAGGCAGACCAATGATCCGTGATCAGAACGTCTAAAGTTTTCATTGAAAGGCTCCGTGACGTGAAAATCTGCTATTGTGCGCCAACTTTGAATAGATCAACTGTCGATTGAGGTAGAAATGCGTTAAATGGCACTAATGTTCGTTCCCTATATTTCTCTCTATTCTAAAAAAAAGTAACTGCCGCCGCCGCTGCCAAAAGCTTGTCACGCTATCTCCTGCGAAACCGCTGGGGGTATGGGGTCGAGACCGATACCAATCGATGCAGAATAATGTGGGGATGAAAGTAAGATATGTCTCATATTCGTCGGACTTTAAGTTTATTTTTTATTTTATGTTTTGTGGAAAAACATGGGCAACGCCCCTAGTTATTTAGAAAAAGAGTTGCTTACTTTGTAAATGTTTTGTGTGAAATCTGTCAAAAAGTATTGATAGTAAGCAAATGTATCCGTATATAGAATATGGGAAGCGGCCTTTAGTTCATACTAGGTGGTAGGTCCCACGTTTGCGAGAGGTTGTCTGGGTTAGTAACACCGCTTTATCTATTTCTGCCGTCAAGCGTGTGTGTCTTCGTCAGTGTGTGTAACGGTGTGTAAGGACTGTTGTGTTTCGGTTTGAAGGTATAATAAATACTCACAGATCCAGATCTCTCTTTGACAGTTCTATATTAACTTTCAGTGGTTGAAATCGTATAACTCAGTAACATTTTTATTCCAATACGCACGAATACAGCAAAAATTCCTATTCGGGTGGAAACTTTCCACTTCTTAAAACTTCTTTAATTTAAAATACGAGTCTTCATTTTGTACGAAGCAAAATTACCCGATGAAATGTTGTAATTTTAGAAACTGTCGATATAGTCTATATATTTTAGATACTTAAGAGAGTTTATATTTTTTTATTGCTTTGAATGTCGAAACAAGAAATTCGCTCGCCTTATGGTATTGTTAAGTTTCATAATGTCCAGTAATTTCACTGGCTTCAATGTCTTATGTCAAAAATGGGACGGATATACGCTCGGCGAAATGTGGGTGTACTGGTTACACCTCTGCCTACCCCTTCGGGGATTACAGGCGTGAGTACGTATGTATGTTATATTATGTTATACTTGTAGAATACATACGTTAATTAAAAAGCCGCCTTTGTGTTCCCGCCAGCTAACCATTTCGTTACTTTATGGTTTCGTCGTTCCCTAGTCAACAGCTGGTTTTTGTTACTTAGGTTAGACGTAAATCTTACGTAAGACGCTGTTTCTAAGAAACACACGTTTTATGTTCACCCTTAAACCTGCATTATGTGTTAATTGTATTATTACTCTCATAATTTGTGGGTGTATTATGAAAAAAGTTGTTTTATCTTACTTAATATATAATCTCATTAGAATAACGTCATAGTGTTTGGAAAACATCAAAATTACTACAGTTTATATTTCGTGCGTGGTACTTTTTTATAGCATTATGTCACTTAAACTAATTACTTGCAAATTCTTCTTCTTAGTCGCTACAATCCTGGCAGAGTAGTCGTGGTCTTCAGTTCCGGGTTGGTGGCCCACCTATCAATTCGTCGCCATTCATCTCAAACTGCTACTTTTCTGTTGCATTCATAGAGGGGACCGTTAAACGAGGACTTTAATTGGTTAGTCCACCGCATAGGTGATCTACCGCGTGCTCTGGTGCCTTCAACGTATCCCATACGTTAATTAGGTTGCAACTTGCAACTTTTTTTTAATAGCTTGAATGACGAAATGAGCAGTTCGTCCGCCTGATGGTAAGCGCAACGCCTGCCCATAAACAGACACAACACCACATAGAACTTGTAGTTACAAAGCACTGCAAGGCACCGGACTGCGCTCGTCACGTAAATATGTTAAGTCTCATAATGCCCAGTAATTGCACTGGCTTCAATTTTCTTCAAACCGAAACACAACAATGCTTACACACTGCTGTTTGGCGGCAGAAATAAAATTACAATAAAATCTCATTTTTTACGCATGTTATTATAAAACCAAATTCTTTTAATGGGACATTATTTAGATGTTATTATGTATGCATTAAAGTAATGTGAGTTATCTGCTTAAGGAATAAGTAATACCAGATCGCAAACAGACAAAATTATTGTATCAGAAGTCGCTTTAAAAGCATAAACACTAAGATAAACAGATACATTACACAAAGCAAAATTTGTTATTTCTAAAATAATTCGTTATACATTATATTTACTAGCATATTAAAAAATCTTAAGAGAAAGCTTAAATAACGTGTCTTGCTGCCGAAAGATTAAACCGAGTCGATAAAAGCAAAGAACACCCATGAGTATAATCGTATCGTATAAAAAATAAACTACGAAGATAAAGGGAAATATGGAAGGGAGTGAATGGCGGTCGTCTGCCAAATTCCAACAACTTTTGAACTGTGTTGTTTGGAACCGTAAAACGCACACTTCCTGCTGTTTTTGGAGTGTCTCATGAAGTTTGGCCGAGTTTAATGCGACGGTTAATATCATCTTGAAAATGATTCCTTGCTAGCTTTTTTTCCAAATTGCTTTCCTTTTGTTTTTGGCTGAAATTATTGTCTCATGTTAGGTTATTATGCAAGTCGACAGTAATTAACACACATTTGTGATATTTGATTTGATTTATTGTGAAATTATTAATACAATTCCGCGTATACTCATTTTGAAGATATAATGAAATTCAGGATACATTGAAATAAAAAAAGATACCACGTTATTTATTTCGCGTCAAAAAGATTATGGTATAGTACCGGCATTCATTATTGAGTCAAAATTTGATGTCGACTCAAACGAAATAACTTACCCAAATATATTACATGAACATATAGGTAGTACGTCGATTAAAGTTATCTGCTTAGGAAATCTTCCTTTTTCCCGATTTAGTACGAATATATAAATAACATCCAGCTTTCAGCCTCTCATCGGGTACTCAATAGGAAAAAATTATAGGAATAATCTAATGTTGTAACTGCTCTATACTGGAACATCGTGCCATCGTATTTCCGAAAAAAACGAGCAATACCGGAGCGCATAACTTTTACTTTTATAACAAAACAATTTTCCTACTACTATTTATTATAAACGTGAAAGTTTGGATGTATGTGACTTTGTGAATTGGGATGTTTGTTAGTCAATCACGCCTTAACGTCTGAACGGTTTTGAATGAATATGGCACACAGGTAGACCAGGATCAGGACATAGGGTACTTTTTATCCCGGAAAATACCGTCCATACGGGCGGAGTAGCGAGCAAAAGCCAGTAAATAATATAAACAATCAAATGACCTCGCTCTATTGAAAAAGGGATTCGTGATTATTCAAATATTTACATAATCGATTGTGTCAAGGCCAGCTATCATATCAATAGCTTTTGTTTTCATTCAAAATTAGCCGTGTCATAAAGAAAATGTTGATTAATATAAATTGGAGTACGATTTAGTATTTTTATTCTAGTCCTAAAAACTAGATGGTAGTTCCCTCGTATGCGAGAGGCCGTCTGGGTGGGTTCGGCTCTGTCTATTTCTGCCGCAAAGCAGCAGTGTTGTCTTTCGGTTTAAAGGACTTTGAAGCCAGTGATATTACTGGGAATTATGAGAATATTTTGCTTGATTTTATTTATATTCCATTACGTGATTGCAACAAGTATTGTTTAAGCACATTACTCACATGATCAAAATAACAACTATGGTTTTAATTCCTCTGTATCATTAATGAGTAAATTAAATAACAACTTTTTCATATATTATGTTAATATATTAAAAAGTTGTACGAATTTCACCGGGTCAGCTAGTTTAACAACTAGCTGACCCGGTGAAATTCGTACCACCAAAGTCAATGAATGTAGTGATACTTTTATAAACTCATAATATAGAAAAGGATATGTATTTTATAAATGACTAAAGAGATTTTATTTACACACGACTGAGATCATTTCACAGAAGTAAAGAAGTCTAATAGATTTCTTTTTATGGGGGGTATAATAGAACTAAGTAGTTATACTTCCAATATGTTTTATCAAACTTATTCTTGGAAGTAATTTATACTTATAAACTACAAGCAAGTCGCAGTAGTTTTTAATGAATATTACAAAGATAAAACTTAAAATCTTAATTATAATAATTGTTAATTATTACAATAAGTCAGGTTGTAACATATGGACAAAACCCACAATTGTATTGGTATAGAATAACAGGTATGCATTTATTTGACACGCGTGTTATAAAATATTCATGAAGAACTTCCAACGACTTACAGACTGCCTCGGTGGCACTGTTGTAATGCGTACCCGTTACGATTGAGGCTAACGTCGAGGTCTCGGGTTTGATCCCCGGTCGGGTAAAGTGGTATTGGGATTTTCTATTACGAAATGCTTAGTATTAGCCCGGAGTCTAGAATTTTTGCCCGGTATGGCGATAGGCTCACCCTCTATTACATAAAGGACGGAGATACGCTCGGTGGAATGTGGGTGTACTAGTTACACCTCTGCCTACCCCTTTGGGGATTACAGGCGTGAGTGCGTATGTAACTTGCAACGAAGCAAGTTTGGTGTTGCTTTTATTACGTGCCCATATCAATTATTTTATATCCCATTAATTAATATTAAAACGGATATAGTGAGTTAGAAAAATACTTCATTATGGAGGGAAGCTTTACTGAACTTAATACACTTTGAACTTTGATTTGAACTGCACTGTACTTAACATCAGGTCCAGTAGAGTTACTTTTCCGGCCAGGATAAAAAATCATTAGAAAGATCCGTTTAATTCATCTGTATTCCGTGGAAAGTTTTAAGACAACATATTTAACATTTGAAATAAAACTACTTTATACGGATTTTATCGCGGTTTAATTTTTATTTTAGTACACAGAATAGTAGTTTAGTTAGTATAAACTAGTTTTATTTCAATGTGTAATATTCGCGTAAACCTAAGAAATCACTATATTTAGCATATTTTATTCTGTTATGGCGTTTAAATAAATCATTAACCGACATCAAAAATGGAGGAAGTTTTAAATTCCCACATAAATGGTCGTGGTCCCATATAAATTTGGTTATGATGTCAAGTCGAAGTCTGATAAGACCGGCAGTTACACTAGCACAGACTTCAAAGAGATCTATAGAAATTGTTATTTTTGACTTTACAGTGTTATTTTTTTAAGTAAGTTTTTTGATCGTAATCCAATTAAATAAGTATTGAATCATCAATAAATAAACATCTGTTCAACGTTAACGTTAAATATTATATACATTTATATATCAAAAGACCAAATTGTATATATGTATAATAGGTTCTAGACAACATCGAAACATGTACAATAGTAATAAAGTCTCTTGGGTCTACTATATGAAACAAGAAACGTGATATTACTATAAGTGTTTCCGTAGATTTACGCATTTACTCGTCAATAGAGCGCCGGGGAAGGATAAAAGAGATGTTAGATATATTCCAAATAAAAGGGTGCGAGTATTTGTTTGTGTGCGAGAAATGCGGATAAAATACTTTGTGTAAAAAACTCTTTATTCGATATTCTTATTACCTTTAAAGAACACAAATGTTATTATAAAGTATACTCTTTGCTATTTTAATTCTTTCACGGGGACAAGATACAGTGTCATTGATGTAAGTTGTCCTATCCATACCTCTTTACCTATGTCATGAACGTTAGATAGTTGTTCACTCTAGCCTCTTTTAGGTCAAAATAGGCGTACTATTGTGCTATGACGCAGTATAGTTATGCATAAGATCTCACTACTTATAAAACCTTTAATCTTTTGAGTGGTACAGCCACGCTGTAGACACTTGTGTCTACAGCACGAATGGACCGTCTCGTCCGGATCTTTACCACTGTCTCACAGAAAACCGGCGTAAAGTAGCAGCTTGCTGCTGCGTTTCTTACGGTGAGTGAGATATCCGGAGGCCCAAACCCCGTCCATTTCCCAATCCCTTAATTATCCCTTTCCTTTAAGGTCGACAACGCACCCATAATTCTTTTGGTATTGTGGGCGGACATGGGCGGTGGAGATCACCTACCATCAGGTGACCTACTTGCCTGTTTGCCGGATTATGCTATAAAAAACTGTACAGCCTATTTTTAAATAATAACACTACCTGCCATGTATTACACACGTCCCACTGCTGGGCACGGGCTTCCTCTACACATGACGGGTTAGCATACATAAAACATAGTTTCGTTTGTCAGATTAGGAGTAGCATCACCTAATTTGGGTCCGCAGTGAGTCACAGAAGCGATGCGACCACAAAATTTACTCTGCATTTGGTACGAAATTAAACTGCGCCGTTCAAAATTGTAGTTACAGTACAATTTTCGAGTGCAATCCTTTGATGTTACCTTTACAACAGCTCCGGGCGGCGTGTGGTCGACTTTCAAAATTATTGTGCCATTTATTATGTGCATATATCCAAATTGGTAGTGAATTTGATTAAATGTTGTAATTTAATGTAATTATTCAGTTTGCCAACGAATATGTGGTCATAGCTTATTACAAATAGTACATAACTAACTAGGTGGAAGATCTGGGTCTGGGTTGCTACCACCGCTTTGTTAATTTCTGCCGCCAAGCAGCAATCTGTAAGCACTGTTGTATTTCGCTTTAAAGAGCATTGAAGTTAGTGAAATTATTGGGCATTATGATACTTAACATCTTATGTCTCGGAGTGATAATCGCAATCCAGTCCCACACAGTGATTTGTAGTTCATAGTTCAGTGTTACTTCTGCTTATAGGGCAAGCGCTTACCATCAGGCGAGCAACCTAGTCTTGTCTCGTCATAAATGCTAATGAAACAAAACAACAATTAACTTATTTAAGATTAACAATAAAATCCTCGCGCGTAAAACAAAACCCGTTCAACAATAGGGATTATACTCGAGTAAGAATAAAATGAAAATACAAAACTTAAGACAGACTTCCGATGGTAGCTTCAAGCGTCAGATGTTAGCGTCAGAATCGTATTAGTGAGTATTTAAGTAACATCTTGCAACCTACACGGCACCAATGCGTAATGCGATTTGTTTAGACAGAGATATAGATATATGGTGTATTATCTTATAAATGATATACTCTAATTTACCATTGTTTTTTTTACACCTTAATGGTGGCAAAGCATACAGCGCACCTGGTGGTAAGCGGTTACCGTAACCTATAGATGCTTGCAGCACAAGGAACGTCATCAGCGCGTTACCGACCTTGTAAATATCTTTTATACCTTATTTTGAATAATACCGTGCCGTAGTCCCTTGAGGAAAATTTCGACAGGATCATTCCAGACCTTATTCATAATTATTTTTTATATTACGCTACGTGAAAGCATGAAATATATTAAAACCCCAGTTACACACATAGTCCTAATCCCACACTAGGTTAACATGGGATATATCGTGGGTATCAGGAACTACGAGGGACTTGCGGTCCTACAACACCCAGACCCGAAACAATTTTTTGTATCGGTGCGGGAATCGAACCCACGGCCTCTCGCTTTGCAGCTGGCTACTCGCCCACCGCGCCAAGGAGGCTGTTATATCATACGTGGGAAGTCGATAAAGTAAAATTATATCCTCCTATTCACAACTGAATAAACCCGCAAAGTTCCTAAATAAGTTACGCAATTTGGCGTCTTACAAATCATCGGAACGACTAACTAAACGTTAGTCTCCGAAGTAATGAGATTTCGCTTCGATTACGTACATTGTTACAGCGAATTGCCGTATCGTGAGCGAAGCCCATACAAACGTCGAAACTTAGATCTTTATCTGTTCAAAGAAAGTTATTACCAATTTGAGATGAACGGGCGAAGGTTATCGCTGTTCCTGCACATTAAGGATACATTGTTAACGTATAATGGAGCTGTTATAAATACACATACTGCGTAAAGTCACTAAAGGTTAATTTTGTAACAGGCGTTAAATTTACTTCTAAGATTCGACAAAAAAATGGTAGATTAATACTAGATTAGTTGCTACATGGAGTTTTTTTCATACAATCTACGATACAGTCAGACACACACACGTGACACACAGACAAAGGGGCCAAATTAATAACATCCCTCTTTTTTGAAGGGGGTTCTAATACAAAGATGTAAGTCATGTTCTATGATTCTTATACGTTTTACTTTTAAGTATTCTATGTTTTAATCAAGTCTCAAGTAATCAAGTAAGGGTTTTGTTAGGAAAAATAACTTCTATCCGATGTTAATATTTTCAGTCTCTAAGTTCAAGGGAAAGAAAATATTGTAAGCCCGGGTGGGTCGTATCGTCTACCTCTGTGGCACGTAACCGCTCGATCGATATTTACCCTCTGCTCTACATCTCTAAAATTATCCGATACAGATCGTGGTCGGTGTTGACAAGGTGAAATAAGAACCTTATTTGTCTGGCTGCGTGTGACAATAACCTTTATTTTTTTTATTATAATATAAAAGACAAATTGCTTTGGATGTCATATAAGTAATTTTAATTATTGAGGAAAAAGAATTGTATATACATATAAATGCACTCAGTCTGTAATCCCATAAGGGATAGGAAGAGGTGTAACCAGTACATCCACATTTGGTCGTGTACGAGTTTATTTCCGCCCCATAATGTGATAGAGTGAGCTTTTCGCCATACCGGGCACAATTCCAGGCATAAGGGTTTAGTAATGTTACAAAGGATTTCGTAATAGAAAAACTCCATATCACTTTTACCCGACCTGGGGATTGAACTCGGCACCTCAGTACAACAGTCGTACAGCGCACGCATTACAACAGCGCCGCCGAGGCAGTAAAAAAAAACAATAAAAAAAGGAGAGTACAGAAAAAGAATTATATTTAAAACATTTCTGTAAAGATTAAAATATTTCCTAAACCGTAAAACCTGTACCAAAAATAGTTACCATTTTGCATGTTATTTGTGACATTTCAATCGACTTCTATAAGGAGGTGCCCATTTGATGGAGATATACCGTAAATCCATAAAAATATAGACGAACTGGGAACCTCCTCCTTGTTTGTTTGATTAAACACACCACTGTTTAATTTAATGGTATTCTGAGATACATATTTCTGAGCAAATGAATGTTACAAATACTCGGGTTTCTTGTAGACCTGTATAATTATAACAGTGAATAACATTCAGCACGTATTCAACTCGACAAGTAACGTAGTTCACACATGAATATGCTAAATTCATATGTAGCTCTCGTTATTTAGTACAAGTTCACTGTAAGAAGCCTTCAAGAGTTACTCGGTTCTGTGAAAACAGTATAACTTTTTGCTTTTATTTCTTGAACGTTTTAGTACAAATATTGAGCATGTATTTTACCTATATACTATTTTCTGCATCTCTACCACGGCAGTCATGCCTGTATATACATAAGCTCACGTCTTTATCTCCGAAGGGGTAGGCAGAGGTGCAGTTAGCGCTGCACCCAAGTTTCGCTGAGCTAATTTCCGTCCTTTTAATACTATTAACCTATGCTTGGTTATCTATTTATATATCCCTAGTTATTTCGTATAATTAAAATTGTGCAACATCGACATTGTTTTGTATAATATTATTATTATTTTAATTTATTTTATTCGATATGTCTACACTGAATGACTAAGCTGGAAAGGCAAATGCTTGATACCTCGCGTTTGCTTAGAACAAGGCGCATCTAATAAATAATATTTAAAACTAATTTCCTCGCATACAATTTATAGATCTGTTAATTATTATATATTAATAGGTTTTGTACGCTTGCGTCAATGCATTTTATTACACTCGATGATTATACTCCACGGGATCATTGTAAAAAAAAGTACTTATACAAAGACAAAAAGTAGTAAAGTAAGTGTAAGTAAAGTGTACGTAGACAAAAAGTATTTTATATCCGAATCCTGGCCAAGGTCTGCCTTTGTGCCAAATTTCATCCATTTGCCATCAGCCGTTAAGATGTGATTGACTAATGGCTGTTCCCTATATTCTATTTACAGATCGATTTGCTTATTATCAATACTATTCTGGTCTTCCATACAAAATGTATCAAAAAATACTCCCAGTAAGCACATCTACTGGTAAACAGAATATAGGTAACGGCCATAACAGACCAAATACCCATACCCGCAAACTCACATACATCTAATATTTCACATTAGGAGGCGGGATTGATAACACATACATAGACTCACGCCGTTTCCCATAGGGGTAGGCAGAGACAACGGATTTCTACTTGCTACGATCCTTGCATACCTCTTTGGCCTCATTCACTCTCATTATATTTTTCATACATGCACGTCGGTTTAGGGTACTCCTGACCTGGCCTTTCTCGAGAATATCTCCAACTTGGTCTATGAAAGATAAAATAAATAATAAAAAACGATAAAACCGATTGATAAAACCGTCTTTAATAAGAAAATTAAAAACACTATTTCCTGTATTAGGATCTGACAATGATGCAATAGTACACGCATGTAATGTACTCGTATTCTGTAATAAAAAACTCATGTTTACATAGAGTTGTCGCTAATGCACATTACAATATTGAGTTCAGCGACTCGCGACATTTCAATGATCACCCTTCACCAACCCGTAAACGTGGATCCATAAGTAACAAACCGACTCGCACAATGACACGGGCCTAAACGGAGATGGCCCATCAAATGATAATAGAATATGATCAAACGAAGGGGCCTGCCCAGTCGACGGCAGTTCTGCGCACAAGCACTATATCCAACTTTAAAACATTACGTACATCCCCATTTTGTGTTTGTCGTGTTGAGTGCGTTCTCTCATAAAATATAATGGTTGATTTTTCCGCTATACCCGGTAAAAGTGCTTTCAAAGGAAGTGTCACATAATACTTTATACGCTCTGTGATGCTACAGATAAAAATACGTGTGAGAAAATTCTTTGTACCGCTTTGTGTGTGGAGTGATTGGCAATAAAAAACCTTTCTCTCGGTTTATTAAATCGGTCACGTATTGAGGACGTCAAAGACTATAGATCTGTGACGGCTGGATGTATGGTAAAACATTTTCTGCTCTTCAATAAATGTCTTTATTTATGAATATTTTGGACCTCTACGTATCAGAGTAGTGATTAATATCAGTTTAACTGATATCTACACATGTAAGTATACATACATTTACCACGACACTATACGTGAAATATAATTGGAATGTTTCATGAAATCAATAAGGAAAGTAAAAAAAGTTTAGAATGCTGAATTTTAAGAGTTCGTTTCTGGAATGGAACTAGAAATGTTGAAATTTGCTTTAAGCGTACACTTATTATGAAATATGCATAGTATACGAGTACTTGTATACAATAAATACGTATAAATACTGACAAATCTATGGCAAGAGAAGGCGGTCTTAAGTCTGGTATTGAGCCGGTATAGCACAAAGAATGAAGTGTTTTAAATAGGTTCTATTTTTGTTAAATAGTTATTATTAGTAATAAATTGCTTCCTGCACGTGTGTAAAATTTATCCTTCAGGAAGTTTGTACAATATTTTTTAAGTTTTTATTTAATACTCAATAAAATCATCATCAATCATCATAATCGGTGCACAAATGTCGAAGTTTAGTCTTTAAGCCCCGATTTGATCCCTGGCCCTACAGGTAGAATCTTATCTTTAAATTATAATTACATCAATATTGAGAGGTATATCCTATCAAATAAAAAAAGAATTATCACTATCCGTTAATAAATGCCGGAGATACAGGGTAAAATATAGGTACAAAATGATGATGACAGCTATATTGTACATTTATGCATATTTTAAATCAATACCTTCATAACAATGTTTAAGTAATTTATTTTAAACTATAAAACCTTAGAGTACCTTACCTTACCTTAGAGTAGGTACCCATGTAAACTTAGTAGTGAATCAACCATAAAAATCGGTTCACTATTTTTTGAGTAAATTGCGAACAAACTGCCTTGGTGGCGTAGTTATAATACGTACACTGCTGTGCTGTGGATTCGGCGTCGATCCCTGGGTCGGATAAAAGTGATATCTTAAAATGCTTAGTATCCGCCTGGAGTCTGGAATTGTGCCCAGTATGGCAGTAGGCTCGCCCCCTATGACAATATGGGATGGAAGTAAGCGCGACGAAATGTGGGTGTACTGATTACAACTCTGTCTACCTCTTCGGGGATTACAAACGTAAGTGCGAATGTATGTAAATTTACATACACATACGGGTCGAATAGAATATCTCCTTTAACATTATTGACTACTATGAATTCTCCTTTTTAAGTTCGGTAAAAAAGCTTTAGTGTATTCTTCTTCAAAATATTTTTATTATCATTGGAATGTTTATTAATAACATCATCTTACTCGTTTTGGTCACAAATAATAATGACACAATTGCTATCATTATGATTATTATTTGAGGTTGGGTCATTCGTCCAATTAACTTGAAATACGTTAATTGATCACGAATATAGTTCTGATATAAACATGTAACTAATAATAATTATTATCATTAATATTATGCATCTGAATGTAAGTGGGCCATCAACATCTTATTCTCAAAGCCAACTTCACCTGCACGTGGTACACTCTGCTAGCGTTCACAGTAGAGACAGGTCATTATGGCGGAGCAGTTCCTATATACGTTCATACATATATAAGATCACGTCTTTATCCCCGAAGGGGTTCGCAGAGGTGTATCTGGTGCTGCAACCATGTTTCGGCAAGTTTATATCTGTGCTATGATGTGATTGGGGACGATTCTATCGCCACACCGGGCACAAATTCCAATACTGGGCAAGTTCGTAGATGTGATTTTCTGAATCAAAAACTCAAACACAAATTATGATTAACCGACCTAGGCATTGGACCCAGGACCTCACAGTTCTCAACCTTAGTACTTTACCACTAGATTAACAACATAAACAAACACTAATCATCACCCGTTTATTAGAGGGAAACCTTGCGAACATCTTATTACATAACATGAGAAATTCTTGTATTTCGGTGAGTGTATTAATAGAAATGACGAGATTTTTATATCAACGTATGTTGTTCTGTGACTTCATACATTTGTAAATATTTCATTCAAGTTGTGTCAGTTGCGAAGGCGTAGATTTAAGGACATTAACTAGCGATACTCTCAGTTACAAATATACAGTAACATAGACTGCGTCGGTGGCGCAGTGATAATGCGTATGCGTTACGTTGCGAGGCTGACGTTGAGATCTCGGGTTTGATCCCCGGGTCAGATAAAAGTGATAGGCTCGCCCCCTAGTACATCATGAGACGGAAATATATCGGTGAAATGTGGGTGAACGGGTTTACACCTCTGCCTTCCCCTCGGGGATTACAGACATGAGTGCGTATGTACCTATGTAATTAGACTTTTTTAAAGTATTGTATAATAATATTAGCCCTGTATTATACTATACCAATGATGTGGACAGGAGTCTTTTATATATGAGAGGGGTTAGGCCTTAGTCCAAAATTAGCTTCCAAAATTAAGATAGCCTGTATGATCGCCAACCACCGATAGAAGATGGCACTTAAAGAAGAAGAAGGCCTTCGTCTACCACACCGCGCTGGCCTAACGCGTGTTGACATACTAAAGTAATGTTATAGTTGAGTTATAATCCCTGAGGAAGCATAACTTAAAACTCGGCCGAATCGCGACTGTCTTAAAACGCTGAACTTGCAAAATAGATTAATCTCGTTGAAAATGGCAAAGAACCCTTAACTATCTGTTGACTACGCAGATTTGCAGAGGATGACCTCGGATCCTTTGTTCAGTAATCGTTTCAGACTTTATTAGCTCCAACCTAAATTTTTTTATGAAAGAAAAAGGATTTTATTAAATTAAATATTTTAACTTATAAAGCAATTCATAGTAGGTATTTTAGCCAACCACTGTTTTCTGCTATTATTTGAATATTTTTAATTTAGCTAAAGCTATTTCTTATACGTTGTGTTAAATAAAGATTCTGTATTTTAAAAGCTTTTAAAACGATGTCAAAGGGAATTTCTATACCTTCTACTATTATAAATGTGAAAGATTGGATGTTTGAGTTTGTGAACTTGGATGTTTGTAAGTCAAACATGCCTTAACGGCTAAACGGTTTTGATAAATCGGATTGTATGTCCGTGATTTATTAATTTAATTATTATATATAAATCGCATATTGTCTGTAAGCGCCTTTGCTTTACATAGCGGACGGTTCTCAGACCGCTACGCTACGGAAGTTATCAATCTATTTCAAGTTTTCGGCCGAAACCAGTAGACGTTGAATAAATTATGAACTCTCTTCGGACTGGACAGACAAATTTTGTGGATACAAAATCATTCCATCCATTTAAATATTATACATTTTGGAATTTGTTTGTGGGATAGATTAATTTAATTTAATCTATACAAATAGTACAATCCCGCAATTTGTTTATGGAATAGGCATATTTTAAAGTACATTACTTATTAAATGGATACCATAGGGTATTGTGAATAGTTTTTAAAATAGCGTCGCCTCATTGGTCATGTGGCAGCGTATTGGGATTGAGAACCGTGAGGTCTGGGTTCAATACCCAGGTCGAGCAATCACAAATTGTGTTTGAGTTTCCAATTTTAAAAATCGTTATGGCGATAGGCTACCTATCGCCATACCTATGTCAGAAACGTGGGTGCACTTTTTTTAAATGATTTTGTGAATGGGATGCCGCGGTAGCACAGTTGTAATACATACGCGGTACGACTGCTGTGCTGAGGCCTCGGATTCTATACCCGGGTCGGGTAAAAATTATACTGGGTTTTATAATACGAAATTCTCAGTATCAGCCCGGATTCTAGAATTGTACCCGGCATGACGATAAAAAGTAGCCTATAATGTGAGATGCCGTGCGGATTAGCACAACCGCTTCATCTATTTCTGCCGCCAAACTAAAGTGTTATGTTTTGGTTTGACATTGAAGCCAGTGAAATTATTGCGCATTATGAGACTGAAAATATTATGTCGCTGGGTGACGAACACAGATCAGTGCCATGCAGATCTTTGTAATTAAAGTTCTATGTGATGTTGCTTCTGTTTATATGTAGGTGTTGAGCTTACCATAAGGCGAGCGACCTGCTCGTTTCCTCATTCAAGCTATTTGAATAAAAATACTAATTGACTATAAAAGTAAATTGACGGTAGTGCAGCAGCAAGATCTTTAAAAAAATTTGGGAACCTTAATTAATAATATGAGTTTATAGGCCCTAAAAACTAGATTGGAACCGATGTACAGCATAACGGTCATACAAGTCAACTCAAAATGTTAGCATCGACCGGGCATTAAACACGGGTTAGTCATTTCGGAAGTAGAGTCACTGAACTAACTGGGTCGTCGAATTAAATTGACCTAGCTATAATCACTCTCTGAACTCCAATGTGTCATCATAAACACCGTAAGGGGTAGAGCCACGCTGTAGACACTTTTGTCTACAGCATGTGTGTAAGTGTGCCATCAACATCTTGGCCCAAAGCCAACCTCACTTGCACGTGGTACACTCTGTTGATTATCGGACGAGGCAATGGCGAAACTTGGTTCCCGTTGCGGGTTGTAGGGGCCAGATGACTGGTCGCCCCATATAATACCAAATACCGTCAATTCTATAATACGAGAAGGCGAACCCTGGCATTAAACCGGGATATGCCAGGCAGAAAAGATGAATGGGTCCAGGGTCTGATCGATCGGATTGTTCACTGACTCACAGAAAACCGACGTGAAGTAGCTACTTGCTGTTGTACGATGAGTGAGATATCGGCAGGACCAAATCCTCCTTCCTTTTCCAATCCCTTAGTTATTCCTTTCCTTTAAGGTCGCCAGCTCATCCCTGGTTATTTTCATGTTGTGGGTTTTGTGAGAAACCACTTAGCATCGGGTGACCTACTTTTTTTTTAGATGATGAGTTTTTAAATAATGGCATGTTAATCATTAGGTAGACAATCTCTGAATTAAAAGTATCAGAGGGAGCAGCAGGGGGGAGTCCCCCCATTTATCAAAAAAAACACGAGTGACCTACTAGCTCGTGTGCCAGCCAATGCTAAAAACATTTAACCATAATCCAAGTGACGTAATTTCGTGAGAAAATGTCATTAATATAATATGTTCCCCACAGGGCGGCACTTGGAGGATTCCCGTCAACATGACCTAGTGCCACATGATATCGGCGCACCCATTGTCTCCACACCGTAAACGCTCGCCAACCTGACACGAACACGAACGTATAAGTGAGTATTCAAACACGTCACATTTTATCAAAAAATTAACTATTAGCAAGACCTCCTATATCTTGATTCCAATTAATAAACTGACCCACTTGCTCGTTTGCCGGCCTATGCTATAAAAAAACTAATTAAAAAAAGATGGAGTAAAATATGTTGTTACTTTGGTATCCCGAAAATTGTGTACTTAATAAGATATTATACTTCTTGTACCCAAAGCTAATTTTCCTTTCCTTTATTATAAGCAACATTTTAAGAATATAAGCGTCTAAAAAGATGATTAGCAACTCCATAAAACATTTTTTCGTCGAAATACTTCTAAGAATAATGCTGCGAACCAGTGATGACTTTATTCAGTAGGCATTTTATCCTGCGTGAAAAATTTATGGATACCTACTCAGTCTTGGGGTAAAAAAGATGATTATGCCGGACTCAGCAGTCTTCCGACTTAGCCGTCTTTATCCGAACAACCGCTGGATTTCTTAACCAAAATCCCTCCGCTGATTACAGCCTATACATACAGATTAAATCCCCCGCAATGACCTTATTCAGCGCAATTAAGATGATCTCGATGGGTCCTGGGTGTACCCTGGATTGCGGCTGGTCTCTCGAGGGACTTAGAAGCCCCTCATTATAATGACGCACTTCGGCGTCTGCGGCAGGATGATGTTTTCGCGCTGCGCGGCCGGGTAGGTTATCTGTGTGTGGCATCATACCTAGCACTTAAATAAATGGACCGATTTGACTGCGCTTTTTTGTTGTTGTTTGGAAACTGATTTATTCGAGATGACTTTTGGCTATGTTTGAAGAAAATATGTTCAGCCATTTATACCATTACGAGTGGTGTACAATTATTGGGTATATAAATGCTTCTTTTATAGAAGCTACCCAGCTATGTACCTCCACTAGGAGCTAGACAGTTAATGAGAATATTATCGACACCTGAGAACCCACCCAAGCAACTACAGTTCCGACAACTATAAGTTAGCAAGTTGAGTGGTGCTGTCGTCAAACGGGCATTGGTGGATTTCCAATTTTGACAGATTTTTAATTAGTTTAAACATTTGCCACTACCAACTTATAGTCCTGCTTAGAGTCAGTATCTTGTTACCCGTAAAAGTTTCCATAGATCTATATTAGTGTGTGTAATATGTGTGTTCAATGTGTGTAGAGTGTGCTTAATGTAACAAGTGAAGCGCTGTTTACAAGACGTGATTGAGTAGGGTGTGAGAGGCGGTTTGGAGGTCACATGAAAAACATCATAAAAACTTTTTAGTAATAAACAGTTTTGAGTCGGTTTTATTTCAATGTAATGGTCAATTATAGGTAGAAGTCAAACAGAAATTTCTTTATTTTAATTTTTAGCTTATTCATTTATTTTGCGTCGGTTTTATTTATGTTAAAAAGTTTATATTTCAATATTTTTGGTGAAAGAATTATCAAAATCGGTGCATAAATGACAAAGTCGGATCTTTAATACTCGATTTCATCCCTTTATGGATGGAATATCTTCTTTAAATTAGAATGGAACCAACTTTGAGCCATACTAGAATCATTACATACAACAAAATAAAAACAAGGCGAATTGGGAATTTCCTTCGTTTTTTAAAAACACTACAATTTCTATGCCAATTATATACAATGTTGGGATCGATACACACCTGCATCTTCAGTATGCACATATCTGAATGACGATGTTTTAGCACACATCTGGTCTGGAAATTGTAGTGTTTGTTAAGCCTAGTGTAATTACCCACATATTGACAAATCTAGTTCCAGTTGCGAGAGTAAACATCGGGAGACCTACATGTTAGATTACAAACAGATATGTATAATTTATGCACGACATCATGACCTCAGAGTTAGGTTAACAGATGGTGTTTGAATGGTCATGTTAAGGCCGCATTGAATCGATGGGTAAACCTACTACGGCACGTGTAGAAATGGATTGTTGTGAGAGTATGTGTGAATTGCAACAAGGGGTATTCGAGTCTCGTGTTCAACCCTCGGAAATGAATTACTGTCGTTTTATTGAGCGTGTAAGAAGGTATAGATAGATTGTATAATTTGGGTACATTTTTGCTATATGTGGGTGAGCTTGTTAATATGTAGTTTGTGTGACAGTGGTATGGTCCTGACAAAATTTTTTCACAACTTGATTGTTTTATTTTTTTGCCGACATTAATTTTTCCAGTGTGTGTGAACCATGTTTATGTTCATCCTAGATTAAAGACTCTTGCAAAATCATCTGTAAACAATTTCGAGTTGTGAACATCAACAAGGCAATAACATTAATGTATTCTATTTATTTATATTAATACTCTCTAAAATATGAAATATTAATATTATCTCACGCTATTTGCATTTTGATATAACAAATCGCATGACAGCAATACAATAATTCTGTAAAACAAAATCGGGCAATAGTTCAAAAAGTACCAGAAAGTATAAATTAGTATTCGCATCCCGTATCTTCACCAATAGAATATTCAGCTCGCTTCTATGTCCATACCTTTGTATTCTTCATCCTAAATGTATAGACGCATTATTTTAGTGGCACGTGCTTTACGACCTGCTGCCAATATTGGATGAAAGATTTAGGTGTGCTGCCACAAAAATATTTTATGAGCCGATTCTTTGCTGAGTTTTTTAGGGTTCCGTAGTTAATAAAAGCTAGACTTACATAATTTTGTGACAATATTTATATTACTTAATTTTTCTACTGGCCATGTATCCCACATATGCACCACGAGTTAAGTCCTTTATATAAGTACGTTGCGGTCACATTTTAAATTTTTCAATTTTAATTTCTAGGTATCGTATGCCTTAGTGATTGAAGTAAAAAACTCTGGTCATAAAATAACATCTAAACTTCTCCTGGTTCCCCTCGATAACTCCACCGAGAAAAATATTTATTTCGAGTCTAAGTGTTATGAGACAGAGTTTTTATTAGTCTGTGAAAGGAGCAGGTCGCTCTTTTGATGGTAAGCGTAACTCCGGTCCATAAACAGAAGCAATACCACACATAACTTTGTATTACATAAAAAGCACTACATGCCACGGGACTGCACTCGTCACGCTGAGACATAAGACGTTAAGTCTCATAATGCTCTGTTATATCACTGGCTTCAATGTTCTTCAAACAGAAATACAACAGTGTTTACACACTGCTGCTTGGTGGCAAAAATAGATAAAGTGGTGGTCCCATCTCAGACGGCCTCTCGCATACGAGGAACCTACCGCCTAGTGAGGTTGACTGTTAGTTGTATTTGTTGTTATTATTAATTAGAAACTTCTTTAATATTTTGCGACTGAAGTTGGTAATGATCACGGTACTGACGATCATTTGGTCTTTTGCTCTAGATTATCAAGGATGGTGGCCCGGTGGCTGGTGGTATGCTGCGTAGTGCTGTGCGCCCGACCGGCACACCCGCAGGGCGCGCAGCAGTGCCCCGCGCCCAACACGATCACGCCTTGCAGTTGCACCGTCAAAAAGAACGGCCTGGACATCCTCTGCGAGTTCACTGAACAGCAGCATATCCAGAAGGTTTGGAAACAATCACTCTAATATTTTCTAGCTCAATAATACAAATTGAATTAAATTGTAAATAAAAGAAAATAAATTTAGCTATCGTGAAGAGTAGGTGTCTAACAACTGTAATTATCAGAACCAATGCTTTTCACTCTTCGTATGAAGAAATTGAGAATGAATAAGAGCTCAAATAATGTTTAAGTAATTATTTCAGGTTTAGTTATTTGAGATTAACGGCAAAAATTGTTTCAGGCCATGAACACACTCCGTTCGAAGCCGATGATAATTTTCTATTTGAAATTGCGCCACAACAATTTGGCTAAATTGCCCTCGTATATATTCCTCGGCCTTGACATTCGTCACCTGACCGTACATAACAGCAGTCTTGCTGTCATTGAGGACTCCTCGCTTAGTTCCATTGGTGAGTTGAAGTGTCTACGTCATTTGTACGTTTACTATCAATTGCTATCTATGAATGTACAACGCGGGCATACTTTTATAGAAGAAGTATCAAGCATCGAAAGATATCAAGAAGCTTGACAATTTAATATCGTAAACGTTTGTTGAAAATAGAATGTTAATTTTAACAAATCAATAATATTACTAAAAGAGTAGCGGGTTGTAATAAAAATAAATTTTAACAAAACTTAGGAACCCATTATACGGAGCCTATATTATTTTAAGAGTGATCCCCTAACTCCTAATAGTTAAGGAGTTATATTTTTCATCATCAGCTCAGCAACATAAGATGATGAGTACTAGACGCAAATACTTGAATATATTTTTTTTTATGACATATGCCGGCACACGACCATGTGGGTCACCTGATGGTTAGTGATCTCCACCCACAATACCAAAAGAATCATGGGTGCGTTGCCGACTTTTAAGGAAAGGGATAATTAAGGAATTGGGAAGGGGAGGGGGTTTGGGCCTCCGGATATCTCACTCACCGTACGAAACGCAGCAACAAGCTGCTACTTTACGCGGGTTTCTGTGAGACAGTAATGACCCGGACGAGCCGGCCCTTACATGCTGCAGACAAAAGTGACTACAGCGTGGCTCTACCACTCAGAAATATATGTAAAACAAATGCGCCCCTATAAAATTTGAGGATTGCCCTCGTTTTTTCTGGAATTCCATCATCAGATACTGACTTGCTGCCAATGGGGCCACCTGGAAAGTATACCCTTTTAAACAAACAAAATAAATTCTCGAATCGGCCCAGGCGTGTTCGAGTAATCGGGGAATATACATAAAAAAAAGATTCCGACGAATAATTATACTTCCTCCTTTGTTTGAAGTCGGTTATCAATTGAGTTGTAGTTGGCCTAGCTGAGAGAGTATAAAAGTTATCAAGTCCAATCATAATATTCTACACACGTATTTTTATTAGAACGAAGCTTCAGCAACCAGAATCTTGTAATTAAGATACTCTTTTTGGCCTATTCTGTGTAAGATATTAATATATGAATTCGTTGAAGGAAATATGGTCGACGTTAGCGGAACGCCTACGTAGTCTCGGATCTAATATTATAATTCTGAGAATTCCGTTTTAGTATTTTTGACTTTCTTGTTCTTTCTGTTACAGAACAAAATAATTTGGTTTGCTTTTATTTTGCTACTCTGAAAATACGTACCCTAATACACCCAACAGTCACACACTTAGTCCTGACCCTATACTAGGTTAACCTGTATCGTGAGTATCAGGAACTACGTGGGACTTGCGATCCCACAACACCCAGACCCGAAACAAACATTTGTGGATCACATAAAATTTGTCTCGGTGCGGTTTGCAGCCGGCTACTCACTAACTGCGCCACGGGGGCTGTCAAATAATAACGCAGATAATTCGTTATACTTTTTGTTACGCGGAGAACATTTATCTTGAAATCCGAAATAACGGACGGCAAGCCTTCTTCAAAATCGCAGATTGTCTAAGGGAGAGTAGAATTTACTTAAGAATCCAGCCCCCAAGGGGCTGTCATAAGAACCACTTCTGACATTTCGAAGTTACGGAACATATTTGAAGGGTTATAATTGTAAGTACCAACATATATTAGGTCAGCGTGATAAGCGAAAGCCTAAAACCAATAATTGAAAGAGTTTTGTGCCCAGAAGTCAGACAGTGTATAATACAGGGCTATAAATACAATAAATATAATTTCCTATCCTACAAATATTATAAATGTGGAAATCAATGGATTTGTATGAAATTTGGCACCCAGGTGAACAATTAGGTTAATATTCATCCGGAAAAATATATTCACACCGGTGGCGCCGTTAATGCCTTCTTCAAGTAATCTTACTTACAACAAAAACATTTTTTTTAAGTAACTTCATGTATATAAGTATATTTTATGATAAGACAACACGCTAATAAATGTGGTTATTTCATTAGTTAAATACGGACCCATTTTTGACCATTTTCGCAGGAAACAAGCTGACCCAGCTGGACGTGTCGCAGAACAGTCTGGCGACGATACCCACATCCTCATTCACGCATCTTAATCATTTGCTCATTCTCAATATGAATCATAACAAGGTAAATGTGATATTTCTTACACTTTTTTCTATCCTGACATGGCAAAGTGAGACGTTGCATGATGCATTACTTCTACGTTCGGCAGAATTAGGCCGACCTAAATGCAATGATTGTTTTTGTATGGCGCATGTCAAGACTATAGTATTTGTTTCTTGTAGGTATGTCAAGACATAAAAGGACAAAAATACTTATACTCACACACACTAAGATATTTCATGTTAGTTATTTTTGTTCTTTTATTCAAATACTTATCTACTTCTGTGATCAGCTTTTCCGTAAATTCTAAAATAATCATCATAATTCATTTAGCCCAAATGTGTATTGAAAATCTGCTTCGATCTTTTTATTGAAAGTAAATAGATATTTATTTAGAATAGTAGATTGCTGGATCGGTGTGTGATGTAACTAAAAAAATCATTTTGTTTAAAGGTTACTGCGGTGCACAACCGAGCTTTTATGGGACTAGACACATTGGAAATCTTAACTCTCTACGAGAACAGAATATCTGTCGTCGACGGCGAAGCTTTCAAAGGACTTGAAAAGTGAGAAAGATGATTATAATTCCAAGAGTTTATTTTTTCTTTATTTATTTACACAGCATCTAAAATTTATTGCAGTTTAATTTAATTAATCTCAGTGAAACCTTTTTCTCTTTTTCGATTCAAAGTGGAAGTATCTTTAAAGCCCATTTTTTTAATAAAAGCCCAAAAATTAAGTATTTTTATATAATAAGTAGGTTATTTTCGTTGGCTATAAAATAATTATCAAAGGTTCGTGGAGTTCGTAGATTGTCGTCTCGGTAAAAGTACTGTAATATATTTTACCTCAAGATGTTAATCGTTCTTTACCCGAATGATATGGACAGCTTTTTCATAATATTTTGAGCTTTATTTATGTGTGGCAGATAGAAACTCATTATGGAAAATAGTTTGATCAAATTCTAATATCATAATAATAATCTAATTCATCGAGTAACAAAGCTTTTAAATTATGTAAATGTTATTGGCAAATATAATTTGACGCTTGTTTATCTACTCGCAAACGCCAACAATACATATACATACATACACACTCACGCCTATGTCCCATAGGGGTAGGCAGAGACTATTGAGTACCACAAGCTACGATCCTGACACACCTCTTTCGCCTCTTCCACATTCATACATCTTCTCATACATTTTCGTCGGTTGAGGGTACTCGTGACGTGCCCTTTTCGGAGAATGTCATTTATTTGATCCGCATATGTTCTCCTCGGGCGCCCTCTTCCAACCCTACCATTCACATTCGCACGATAAATACCTTTCGTAAGTCGTCTTTCATCCATCCTCTCCATATGCCCAAACCATTTCAGCATACCCTTTTCGATCCTAGTCACCACATCATTCTTCAACTTACAGCGATCCCTTATCACACTATTCCTCATCCGGTCAGCAAGGGTGACTCCACACATACTACGTAGGGAACGCATTTCCACCGCATTTATTCTACTTTCATGCTTCTTCTGCCAAACCCAACTTTCACTGCCATACATAAGTGTCGGTACCAGCACACCATTGTGAACAGCCATTCGTGCCTTTTGTGACACCGACTGGCTGCTCATTACTGCGTGCAAGGCACCATTCACTTTGTTACCTGCCGTCACTCTGCTTTCAATATCCCCCTCGCACTTCCCATCTCTCGTTATCTTGTTACCCAGATACATAAATTCTTTCACTTGTTCCACTCTCTCGTCTTCTATACTAATACTACATGTAGTAGCATCTTCCTCTCTTTCTATCACCATAACTTTCGTCTAACGCCAACAATAATACTTAATTTTAGATAGCACGAGTAAATATAGATTGAACTAATTACAGTATTGTATTATCAACATTGCTTGACATTTTACTAAATGAGCCGACATTAAATGCGGTTAAGAGCAATTTATTCAGTAGCTATAAAATTAATGGCTCAAGTATTGTGCCTAATAGCTTCGACTTTGTTCAAACTGTTCGAAAGCTATTGTTGGTTGCGTACCGGAAAGTTGGGCGAATAAATTACACACTACGTTATTCAAATAAATTACCGTTTTGTTACGAAGTCCTTCCGTTGTAACACTATTTCATTATGACTATTTTTCCGGAAATATATTTTGATGAATAGTGAATTATTTTAGGAAACTAAAGCGGCTGAATCTCGGCGGAAATGAACTAACAGCGGTGCCGCAGAAAGCTCTTGCACTGCTCGAAAATTTGAAAAAACTCGAGATGCAGGAAAATCGGATCACTTCCATTTCGGAAGGAGATTTCGCAGGTAAATTGCTAACTTTACTTTGGAAACGGTATATTTTATACTGGTAATTTTAAATGAAATGGTTTTTTTCAGGTCTACGCAATCTAGATTCTTTGGGTTTGGCTCATAATCAACTTCGTGAAGTACCATCACAGGTATTCTCACATTTGACATTCCTGAATTCATTGGAACTAGAAGGCAATTTAATCCAACGGATTGATGAAAAGGCATTTTCTGGACTTGAAGGTATAATTATTTCAATATTATTTTTTTATACGGTCCTTAAATGTTATTTTCGTTCTATGGCTTCAATGTTGCCTATAATATTTAACATTGTTTATTAATAGAAAGTAAATGTTTTTCTCTCAGAAAATCTTCAGTATCTGCGTCTTGGTGATAATCGTCTCCATGAGATACCGTCAGAAGCTCTTCGTCCTCTGCATCGTTTGCGTCATTTGGATTTACGTTCCAACAATATAACATACATAAGCGAAGATGCTTTCACTGGCTACGGAGACTCTATCACTTTCCTTAACCTGCAGAAGAATATGTAAGTAGATATGATTTACTAATTTTGCTTGTCCTTATTTCCTTTTACTGAGATTGATCCAAAGAAATCGTTTCTTTAAAGTCTATCTTTTTTATGGTATAGGCCAGCAAACGAGCATGTGGGTCACTTGATGGTAAGTGATCTCCACCGCCCATGTACGCCCACGATACCAAAAGAATCATGGGTGCGTTGCCGACCTTAAAGGAAAGGGATAATTAAGGGATTGGGAAGAGGAGGGGGTTTGGGCCTCCGGATATCTCACTCACCGTACGAAACGCAGCAGCAAGCTGCTACTTTACGCTGGTTTTCTGTGAGACAGTGGTAATGACCCGGACGAGCCGGCCCATACATGCTATAGACAAGTGTCTACAGCGTGGCTCTACCACTCAATCTTTCTAGTAAGTTATACGTAGGTACACACACGGCATTTTTGGTAAAATTTAATTTAGATTGTTTATAATAATGTACGGAAAATAATAATCCAATCGTTCTAATGCCATTGATCCAGAATATTTAAGTTTTCGTTTTTATATCCATCTTTTCTTCGTGTCTTCAGGCCATAAAGAAATTCATGGAGGTTGAAATAAATAATAAATTTAGCTTTTCAGATATTGTTCCCTACGCTCAAGATTTTGATATTCCGAATTTCTATATTTCAGTCGTAAATTTGGTTAGGATCAAGTTATTTCAGCTTTACGATTAATAAATATTTCTCCCTTGTTACTCGCAATACACAAAAGGAGGCTTTTGATTAACTTTCGGGAGCATGCCGTGTTCGACTCCGTCGGGACTACAAATCACGCCTCGATTGTCTAAAGACGAATTGTTTCCGTAATATCTTCCTCGTGGGGATCGTGGATAGCATGCCACAAAACTCATATTTCCTTAAGGATTCCTTTGAAGCTATTGAGTTTTCGGATATAAAGAGTTCATTGTTTTAGATGTATTCATAACAACTCGATGACTTTGACACACGGAAATGTATATAATACTAGCTGTCCCGCGCGGTTTCACCCGCAACTACAGCGGGTCCAATTGTGAATCTAAACTATCTTGGGCGCCACCCAAAAGCATACAAAAAAAATCATTCAAATCGGTTCATCCGTTTAGGAGGAGTTCAGTCACATACACACCTACAGTAGAATTATATATATAAAGATGTTAAAGACATGTGACCATCGGAAGTTCACCTTTACAATTATGTTAACTTAAAAATAATTATAACTGATTATTAAAATAGAATATGTTTAGTTTTAGCCCCAGATGGTATGATGTCAGGCAGGCGGCAAGCCAAAACTTTCTGTAACATGTGTTTAAAGGCATGTTGCGCCGACCCCACTATGAGTGGGATACAGGCAGGTGGAAGAAAAAAGATTAAAATAGAATATCAATTACAACTTTGTTTTTTTAACAACTATAAAACTCCTAACAAGAATTCTTATTCATTCATTTTCTGACTTGAGCATATTTTTTTTCTGACTTGGGAATATATATTACTTAATGGACCTTTTATATAAAATGTAAAATCTTCTTATTAAAACTTTTCTGGTTAAAATAACGCTTATCTCTCTATTCTAAAAAAAGTTACTGGCGCCGCCGCCGCCGCTACCAAAAGCTTGTCACGCTATCTCCTCCGAAACCACTGGGGGGTATGGGGTCGAGACCGATACCAATCGATGCAGAATAATGTGGGGAAGAAAGTAAGATATGTCTCATATTCGTCGGTCTTTAAGTTTTTTTTTATTTTATGTTTTGTGGAAAAACATGGGCAACACCCCAAGTCTTTTACAAAATAACTATGAGATACTAAATTAAAGGCAAATTACAGGATCCACCAGCTACCTACAATGGGGTTCGACAATCTAAATTCTCTGGAGACGTTGAATCTGCAGAACAATAAGTTGCAGCACATACCTGAAGAAATAATGGAGCCTATTTTGGATACGCTCCGGGTCGTCGATATCATGGGTCAGTATCGTCTTTGGTCAATTTTTTTTGGTTCTTGGTCTTTTACAAATACATTTACTAAGATCATCATAGTGCAAATATATTCTAGGAATAATAATATTTTTATTAGCGTTAATGACGAGATGAGAAGGTCGTTCGTTTGATAGTTAGCATCACGCAACCGAAGTAACACCAATCAATATTTACAAGTATGAAGTACTGCATAGCGCTGGATTGCGCTCGTCAGCCTGAGACATAAGATGCTAAGACTCATAGTGCCCAACAATTTTACTGGCTTCAATGTCCTTCAAACTGGAACTCAACAGTGCTTACATACCGCTGCTTGGCGGAGAAATAGACAAAGCGGTGTTACATATCTAAATTGTTTCTAGCATTCGAGGGACCTACGAGTACCACCTAGTACCACCTACATACTTCGTATTGTCAAATAAACCTTTTTATGTTTCTCTGAAGTTTGTTCGTCGTTTGTTTGTTTGTTCGTTGTTCTTTCTGCAGTCTCACTGTTTAGTTTAATTCGTCTTCTAAACTAATATGAATTCTGTCTTATAAGTATTTTGTTTGCAGACAATCCTCTTATATGCGATTGTGAGCTGGCGTGGTACGAGGCGTGGCTGGCAGGATTGCGCGACCGTGATGATGAAATGATGCAAAAGAAACGCACTGTGTGCACAATGGTGAATGAACATAGAGAATACAGCGTGGCCAAAATGCCACTTGAAAAGATGAGCTGCAAGAGGAAACCTGCGTACGGACGCACCTCTAGCGCCACCACAACCCGCCCTGCCATCAGCTTCGCAACCAATGCTCTCCTCGTGACCGCTGCCAGGTGGCTGTAAATTTACAAATTATAATTAATTAATATTTTAAGTTAATCCTATTTAATTTGAAGTGAAGGTTCAAATCGGGCCAGCTGCGGCCGGATGGGCCGATGCGTATCCCTTCGCTGCGTTCATAAATTCCGTTCAAATTTTGATAACGTGATGAATTTGTGCAATAAACTACGATACATATCAATTTTGGGCTGACTAAAACAAAATTAGTAATATCTAAGGAGCGGTAGCTTGATAAGTGATGAAAATGGTTTAAACGAGAGTGGCGTAAGTTAGTGTGATACAGTATTTTTAAAACTTAGTTAACTTCTTACGGTATGCCTTACTAATAGTAATGTACCATGAAGTAGGTAACATACTCAGACACCAGTATGGCATTCTAGTAATAGAGTATCACTGAAGATGTGTTTTATAGTCGTAACAATCGTAGCGAGATCTCCATACACTTGGAGTTAATCTAAAAAATATAAATCTTTTAAAATTGTGACTTTTCACAAAACACTTTAGGTGTTTTATAAAACCTCTTAGCATTTGATTTAAGTTTTATATGACCCTTGTAATTTTGAGGAGAACTCTGATATTTTTTATCATTTACCCTGCCTTACGATGTAATTACATGTATTAGTGAGCTTTTATGTATTTACGATGTTGACTATTGCAATATTATTCTATATTCTATACATGATTAGGATGCGGTTCGAAGTTGTATAACCTTACATATTTATGTAAATTTGTATATCGATGGTTAAAACTATTGCAAGTTTGAATGTTAATTCCAGTTATATATTAAACTTAATAAATAATATGTTTTGATTAGATGAAATGCAGTTTATTATATCTTTTGATTCGAGATACCGTCTTGGATAATCAATATTATATAACCCATACATGTTCGATTTGATGTAGCCTAGATTATACTAATTAGATAAGTGTTAGATATATTATTTTTGGTATTATTTCATCGTAAAATTGATAATTAATTTGATATTTCTTTTAAATTATTTCGTTGATTATCTCTTATTTCCTTGTTTTTTAATGTTTCCATTTTGCATGGAGGTGTTATAAAAAAATCATGCTACGTAAAAAATATTTTAATTTATATTAAGTTGATGTTGCCATAAATTTTATCATTACTACGTAGTAGAGTAATAAATGTGACTTTAAGCGCGTGGCTTTCTATTTTCTTTGAAATATAATAACACGCCGCAATGTCGCCTTCCTTCGCGTCAAATCTAAATTAGAATTTGTGGTTTTCGCATGATTGTATTACTTTACTACTTCTAAATCTTGAAGTTTATATCGCGAGCAATACAATATAAAATTAAGTGATAAAATTGTAACCAAAAACATATCGTTTAGTCTGAACTAAGTAATTATAAGAGTGTTTAATATACGAATATATGGAATGAGAAATGTGATATGATATTTGGGGAGTGCAGTACCTAAATGTAAATAATGGATGACCAAGCTCATGCCTTTTGCTTTATCCCATTTTTAAACGTTAAATAATTTAACGAATTGTTATAAATGTGTGATTTAATATGTGAGACGCGAGATTGAACAGTTTCGTTCAATTTACATACTATTACACATTTACGAGAAACAATTAGAATTAGGATCGATCATGTTAGACGCTTCGAAGTTATATAACCGTGAATGTTGTTAAAGTTTTACTAATACTTTTGTGGTAACTGCACTTATAGCGTACTTTTTATCACGCACTATAACTTTATAATTAGAAGTATCGTTCAGAGTCGAAACAACCTGGTCAATTAGTTGTTTCTTGATATTTAGCTTATTCACGTATATCAATGTCATTTTCAATGTTCAGTGTGGTGTTATGGAATAATAGTGTTTTTAAATATTCGTGTTGCCATGTATTGTCTAAATATTAACCATATATAAATCTGACGCAAGTTAAAATTATAAATACTGTAGAAACTACAGCAATTCCAGACTACAAAATTACCAATCTAATATTACATATAAATTAAATTACTATACTGGATTAGGTTACGTCTACCAAGTAAAAGTCATAAAAGAAAAAGTCGTTGTTGCATAGACCACTTTAAAATTAATATTCATGAGTATATTTGACTTGAATATGTTAAAGTTTTATTTTATATAATTGTACATTATCAAACCAAATTCTCTTCAAAATTCATAGACTTCGTTATTTTATAAACAACTGTTTTGCTGCAATGCTAACGTTGGAGTGTCAGTACGAAGATAAAGTAAAGAAAAATTGATATTCAATAAAATATTATCAAAGTAGAAATATCCTTTTCGATGGTCATTAAAAATGTAATTGTTTGTAGTCTGGACATTTCTGAATGCTTCTTTCCTATATTTCTTATAATGACGTTAATTAGAGACACTTTACTTGACTTACGATCTTTGATATTTCGATATCAATTGGCATAAGAATATTATTCCATATTAAAACATAAATAAAAATGTAGCCATTGCTATTTTGGGTTTTATTGTACGTAATTGTAGTAAAATAATAATATTTATCGAAGAACATTATATTACGATGATATATATCAATGGGAACCAGCAAATACATATCGGGAAGGTGGAGCAAAATCGATTTATAAGGCAAGTCTAGCTCTGCTGACCTCTTGCATATCAATTTATTAATAAGTCACTCTATTGTAATTATACTTAATCATTGTTGTGTGTTGTTTATACATAATAAACCTATATTCATTGTTAAACGTATATTCGTTGTTGTATGGATGGATGTCGCTTGAATATTATATTTGTCATTTTATATTTATAATTATGATTATATTCCATTCTCGCATGCAGGCATTTAGTTAAGTAGTTAAGTGCCACTTTCATGTATAATTAAAAAGCATAGACAATTCAAAAAGCAATTTGTTAATAATGCGTTTTTTAATGTCGTCAATATTAGTTTTTATATATAAATAACACTGTGTCGAGTTTTGGCGGGAATTCCGACAGCGCGGTCGATGATTTGATTTTATAATTACGACAATAGTTTAAAGTTGTCTGTGTTGTATAAAAGTGGTGTGGATTTGTGCCATAACCATTAATAATGATGAACAGTGTATGCAAACATTAAAATATGTGAATTTAGTGGTTTTTTGGCCGGGGTTGTTGATTGAATTCGTTCGATCGGTCCGCTTAGAGAAATTGTCTAACAAGCATCGTATTGGAAGAAATTAACATCAAAACTCCAACAAGACCTTGAAATCGGCCCCACCCGTATTTAATCGTTCTTATGAATCATGACAGTATACTTGTCATTGTCAACATAATAGTGCGTAGCCATAAATTAAAAACAATTAAAAACACTATCAATGTCTGAGCTTAAATCCTGTTTGAAAGTGTTCTTGACAAGTTTACAGTCACATTTATTATTTAAGTTAAATCTAACTCTAGGTAGTTTTAATCTAATATTGAAGTTTCGCTGTAAAGGTGTATTTATTTAAATATCGGTTTAAATAAAAAATAAATATGGTCTATTACTGTTTTATTGAATGCCATTTTTTCATTTTGGTTACCAAATTACTAAAATCAACTGATAATAAAATCTTCTTCAACTTATCAGTCGCAGTGGGGTCGGCGCAACGTGATTTTCAACACATGTTACATAAAGATTTGGCTTGTAGTTTTTACGACCAGCTCCCTGACTCCAACCCCTCTGGGGAGAAAACAACTGATAATCAAATATCAGGTTTTATTCAGTAACTATTAACTAAAAATAATTAAAGCCGTTCTTTTATCCAGCAGGATCTATCATCTGTTTTTCACTAACACTAAGTAAGTAAGCTGAAATTTACGTTTGAGAGAGTCTCTATGAAACGCGATTGCGACATCATGGCGGCCACTCGTGGAAAAAGGTACCTTAAGTGGCTCTTTTAAACCACAGTATTATGCAAGCCGGCCAGGTATTCCAAAGGCAGCACGTAAATGTTAATTTATATTTCTTTTTTATTTAAATGACGCCGTTGGGCGTGTCCATTCATGTTCAAATATTTAAACGAAAAAGGACGTGTTAATAATGCAATGAATAAATCTGTACACTCCAGGAGGACAATTCTCGTAATTTTAAATGTTCTAAATATCATTCCGATCTAGTCTCAGCGTCAAGAAAATTGCAAATGGCATCTTAAACCAATAATAACGACCCGGACGAGCCGGCCCATTCATGCTGTAGACAAACCAGTCTACAGCGTGGCTTTATAACAAACATGTTCTACATGTAAACAATTTGAGTCGCTCGTACATTATTTCGTCATGAACTGAACTGCCTCTTGTATGTCCTTCTCAACACTAATTCTATGTATTCATAAAAATGATACACATTTACTCCTATTAGGCCTCGTGGATGCGGTGTAAAGTTATTATTATATTAAATATTAATGAGCAACAAGCATTAACCGGGGTCCGGGTCGATAGTCCATTAGCGCGGCTATATGGTGCGTGTTACTTCCGCACGAGCTAAATTAAATTACACATGTAAACCGATATATATAGATAAACACTTTATGAGTGGTAGAGCCACGCTGTAGACAGTTTTGTCTTTGTCCGGGTCGTTCCCACTGTCTCACAGAAAACCAACGTAAAGTAGCAGCTTGCTACTACGTTTCGTACGGTGAGTGAGATATCCAAAGGCCAAAATCCCTCCCCAATCCCTTATTAACGGCAACGCACCCATAATTCTTTTGGTATTGTGGGCATTCATGGGCGGTGGAGATCTTTTACCATCAGGTGGCCCACTTGCTTGTTTGCCGTTCTCTGCCATAAACAACGATTAAAGTAGTTTCATGAATGTTTAAATAGCACACAGTTAGTAAAGGTCCAATTGACTCATGCATATTAATTTAAATTTACTGGAAAAATTGTACTAGAATATATGCCAGATTTAGCGTGCATCCTTAAAATTTAAAAGTAAAACTAACCTCTAAAACTACCAAAAAGCATGCACATTCAAGAAACTTTTGAATGAAGTTTTAAAAGAATACGAATCAATGGACTGATATTAGAAAAAAACTGAATGTGTGAAACTATAATATTCTGCCTGAATTAATAAAACTGCGTGAAGGCAGACATTTCTAACAAGTCTTAATTGTATGATAAGAAACAGCAATAAATTGTGTCAAGTTTGCCGTAGAAAGATGGATAGAGTTAGAGAATTAAGTTAATTGTGAATTTGAATAAATGAGCTTTTTATTAGAATTATTATTCAGATGAAAATTCCATTTTCGATTAAAAAGAAATATTAAGTAATTTCATTGTATCGGGAGACTAAAACATACCACGAACTGCGATATAAACAGCTAATAATAAAAACAATAATAAATAATAATAAAAACTTATACAGCTAACTGGACTAATAAAACGACTATTTTAAATTAATTAAGCGAGGCGTAAAATACATTTACTAATATCATGCACTGAATAGAAATAGAAACAAGCGATAAAATAAAAAATGTGACTTGGTTCGTGAAGAATTTATAATGTGGAACGTTTTAATTATTTCTTTACCCCATGGCCCTTTGCGTTATGCAAAATAATTAAGTATACTGTACGTGTCGTCTTTATATTTTTACGTTCGTCTTTACAGTGCATTTAATTATGTTTGCGTGACTACATCCCTTTTAAACAGGTTCTTCGAACTTTCATACACCCGCAGTGGGTTGTGATTACAATGCATTACATATACATTGTAATCACATGTACCTATATTATGCACTATAATACATGAGAAAGTGTTATACTTGTAGTTGTTACGACCGGCCGCCTGCCTGACGTTAACCCCTCTGGGCAGAATACATCCTGACCCGAAACAAATATTTGTAGATCACACAAACATTTTATCTCGGTGCGGGAATCGAACCCGCGGCCTCTCGCTTCATAGCCGGATACTCGCCCCCACTGCGCCACGGAGGCTGTCATTGTACCGGATCTTATCAAAATATAGAAATTCTAAAATGGGTGGTGGAGATCATTTACCATCAGATGACACACTTCGTTTTTCAGACTCTGGAATACAAAAGTTGTAGCATTGATACTTATTTGAGTGAGGAAACACGTGGAAACATATATTTGAGGCTAGTTTATGGTACATTGCTCCAACGACCTGTTAAGCAACGCTTGACATGGTACATATATTGGATGGATGATTCATTAGTTAAAGTGGTGGCACTAGGACGATGTTTAAGCCATCTGTTATGATAACCGTAAACAATTGTCCAGTCAAGTCGTTAATAAGACAATAATTACGTACGTTATTGAACCGTATTAAATTAAATGCCAAAGTTATATTTAAAAGATAAATAAAGTAAATTTCGTTCAGTCATGACGATTATAAATAATAAGCTCACCTATCTTTAGCTTTAGGAAAATAATAATAATAATAATACCTCATGTTGCTCCTTTGTCGCTTTTTAGGGACTATTTTTGAGAGCCCATCCACCTGAGTTGGCGAATCTCCTGCATATTTTATCAGTATTATTAACATAGGTCAGGCAGGTGCCATAGTCCTTACCATAGACTTAGTTACCCAATCCACCAACATCTCATCTCATTAAACCAGTACGAGTAGTTTTTTCCTGCATCGCTACAATAGTCCTACACCAACCCGGGACTGTCCTTGGGTACACTTCTTTAGTGTATACAGGGATAGCCGTCGGGTGGTGTCATATCACAAAATTAGACTAAATTTAACAGGCCTCTACGGGTTGTCTTTGGCCCCACGCACGCCTACCAAAGGTCCGGGACTCGAGTTCTGAGATATGGTAAGTCATATATAATAGGTACCTATTGCTTGAAATTTAAATAACTAGCAATGTTCTTTCTACTTGGCGATATCCTGGCCTAGTGCCAGAGTTCGCCTTCTCGTACCATAAAATGACGGTATTTTGTATTATATAGGCCCTATATTATAGGGCGATCCAACGTCTGACCCTCACAAATCGCAACGGTAATCAAGTTTCGCCATTGCCTCGTCGTAATAAGCAGAGTGTACCACGTGCAGGTGAGTTTGGCTTTGGGCCTAAGATGTTGATGGTGCACTTACACTCCGGTTAAAATCGTCAAAAAGTACAGAAATAATAATCAATGCTTTTTATTTAATTTTGTACAGTACACATAATAGAACCATATTAATGTTAAACTTATCGAATCGTACACATTTAAAATTTCACGAAACATACATTTATGCATAATTCCTTTGCTATAAAATATACAACAATAACTCCACCAGTATTATTCGTTGAAATTACAGTTCTGAGTGGCGAGCACGAACATTTTACGAATAAGTATTCGAATCGAGAACGCTAACATTTGTATGAACTTTCGGTATTTTTTTGACTTTTCGATTTGGATACGTTTTCGCAGGTTGTTCGTGCTAGCCCCTCTGTAAGAAAACATTACGAACTTGCTGAAATTAAAGGTTTGCTCCAACCTTTCAAACTTGTGAAATAATAATTGCTTATAGTGGGTTCACACTGTTCGAGGTTTAGCTAATCAACTGCAAAATCGCATGCGATTTGTACCGTCTGAGTAGACTTTCATTTTTTTAATAGTAAAGGTCGGCAAACGAGCAAGTTGGTCACCTTATGTTAAGTGATTTTTACCACTCATGTAAATAGAATGTAATGCCCACAATAGAATAATTGCCTACATTTAAAGAAAGGGATAATTAAGACATTGAGAAGGGGTGAGGGATTTAGGCCTGCGGTTATCTCACTCACGGTACAAAACGCAACAAGAAACTGCTATTTCATGTCCGTTTGCTGTGAGACAGAGGTAACGACCCGGTCAAGTCGATTATCTGTTATCTATCCGCTTTTCATAGTTATTCTCTTGAGTACCTTCACTAACATGAATAAATGGTGTTATTACTAATATGAACTAATATTACTTGTTACACAAGATGATCTTCGGCTTGTAAAGCTGACATGAAAATTTCAATTTTGACTGCCTCGGTGGCGTAGTTGTAATGCGTACGCGTTACGATTGAGGCCAACGCTGTGGTCTTGGGTTCGATCCCGGGTCGGGTAAAGTGGTATTGGGTTTTTCTTTTACGAAATGCTCAGTATCAGCCCGGAGTCTAGAATTTGTGCCCGGTATGGCGATAGGCTCGCCCCCTATCACATAAGGGACGGAGATATGCTCGGCGAAATGTGGGTGTGCCTACCCCTTTGGGGATTAGGGGCGTACGTATGTACGAAAATTTCAAATTAAATTGAAATTTAGCTTTAATCTAATCTCAGAAACATTTTATGAAAATAAGGAATCATTTATGCTAATAACACAATAACACTAACGAAGGTTTTAGCACAAAACGGTTCAGAACATCGTTCAGACTAATTGAAGTATTTAGCTTCGGCTGACGTCTAACAAACGGCGCTTTGCAAAAACTGTGGTTATCTCACTAATCTATTTACTTGCGGATCTGCTAACTGGTAAAATAAAAAAGTCTATCTCAGGCAATTTATATTTGGATTTACTAAATAAATGTTCCTACGGGGCCTAGTTTTTTAGAGAAAAAAATATAATGAATATTTCCTTTCAGTATATAACAAGTTTCTATTGTGACAGGCGCGACCGATTCTACATTTTGCTACTTTTTTCACCTGAATTACGAGACGAACACGTCACTCGCATGATGGGAAGCACCACGCCTACCCATACATAGTAGCAATACGCCTAGAGCTTGTAATTACCAAGCACTTCATGATTAAGTCTCATAATACCCAGTAATTTCACTGGCTTCAACGTCCCTCTATCTGAAACACATCAGTGTACGCACTACTGCTTCGCGGCAGAAATAGACAAAGCGGCGTTTCCAACCCAGACGGCGAAAGACCAACCCATACGAGAGACCTACCATTTTGTAAAACGTATCTTAATAATTCTGATCACAGCGCGGTGCCCTTTCATCACAAAACCTCAATCATACCTAATTTTAAATTCGAAAGTGAGTTTGTTTATTACGCTTTCACCCATAAATCTAACGCTGAACCGATTTTGATGAATTTGATATAGAGATAGATGGGACGCTGGAGATGATTTTAGGTTACTTCTTATGCCGGTTACAGGCTATCCCAGAAAAAAATGTTCACGCGGGCGGAACCGCGAGCATAAGCTAGTCTATTAAAACATACTAGCTTTTGCTTTCGGGTCCATCCGCTTGAATGTCTTTTTTCGGGACAAAAGTAGCCAACGTCTTTCTCCAGGATAGAACCTATCTCCTTACCAAATTTCATTAAAATCCTTTCAGCCGTTAACACGCAACAGACAGAGTTACTTTCGCATTTCTATTATTAGTATGGATGAACAATATTAAATAATTATACAGTGTACTATAAAGCACCTATAAACTGAAGTGAGACACGCAAAGCAATATCTCTTAGCGACAGTTGATTTATAGTGTTTCCTCGCTGGCGGCCGGCGGAGACTCCGGACAACTGACATCCTCAGCTTAGGCCGAGCGCTGATTAAAAGATATAGCCAACACAGTAATTTAAAACCTTGGATATGCTATTTCTCATCGGCTAGTGGTTACTTACGTCTTAAGGCTGTGAAACCGATCAGGAGGCCAATTCTCGTAATTTTAAATGTTCAAAATATCATTGGTTTATGAGAATGCCATTTGCAACTTTCTTGACGCTGAGACTAGATTGGAATGATATTTTCAACATATATAATAACGAGAATCGGCCTCAGGTTTTGCGTTGGAACCTCAACGGGACACACGACATATTATGCACTTTATATATATCGCGCTCGAGAGAAAACTATCGTCAATAAATGTCTTAGTTAAAAGTGTATATATTCGATAAAATTACTTCATGATGTTAGGGTTCGTAGACAAAATACCACAGAGAGGTAGATAGTACTATTTTCTCTTCTTTATATATTTTATAGCAGAGGCTATTTAATTAGTATCTGCAGTTCAAAGTACTCACTTTTTTATAGCATAGGCCGGCAAACGAGCAAATGTTTGACCGCCACCTGATGGTAAGTGATTCATCGCCCATGTACCCCACTAATACTCTAATAATCATGGGCATGCTGCCGACCTTAAAGTAAAAGCATAATTAAGGATTTGGAAATGGAACGGGGATTTGGGTCGTCGAATATCTCATTCACCGTCCGAAACGCAGCAACAAACCGCTACTTTACATCGGATTTTGTGAAATAGTAGTAACGACCCGCTCGAGCCAGCCAATTCATGCTGTGAACAAAACTGTCTAAAGCGTGGCCATACTCAACTTCTATTATTTGCCAGCTCTACAATATCCTTGAGTTTGACCCCTTATCTTGTTCCGATGTTTTGCTACATTAAAACCGGTCCTGTTTAGTTGGTTTAATGATCATTGAAGTCCCCGGCGAACAAAGTAAACAATGGACGTAGATTTGACTAACCAAAAGTTAGTTAAGGCGAGGCTTGATGTTAATAATATTGTGTTAGGCGTAGGGTTTCATTATTGTAATTTAATTTGGATTTTAGTTGATATTATTGACTCTGGGGATAAATTGAGATTTGTTCAGTATTTAGCTTAAAGGCAGTAACTCTCATTCTGAAACTATGGTTGTTTGGTTCGGTTTTCCATTAGGACAATCACTTGTTGCAAAGTTTTATATGTTTTAAGGCTGGTTTTACTACACTATAGCTATAATATTTCTTAATATTTGTACCAAGTACAAATATGTTAAAGCATTGAAATAAAACTAGTTTATATGGATTTTATCGCGGTTTAATTTTTATTTAAATATTAAAATATCCGTATAAACTAGTTTTATTTCAATGTGTAATATTCGCGTAAACCTAAGAAATCACTATGTTAAAGCATACTTCTTCTGCCACCTGCACTTATCCCACTCGCAGTGACGTGCTTTAACATATTATGTATGATTTGGATAATACTTTTAACGACAGGCCACCTGCCTGACGTCACCCTCACTGGGAAGAAAACACTCAGATCCGAAACAAATATTTGTGAATCACACAAATATTGATATCACATGATTGATGATTTGTAGGGAAAATATAGCGTATGTCACGGTATAATTTAATTATAGTGCTTGGTGAAATACCCAAATGGAATTTGGTCTGACCTTTTGATCAATGGAAAACGAATTGATACGAGTATGGATTATATTATTGATGTACATTGGATACACATAATAAAGCAGTAGAGTCTATGCTTTCTGTCTATCAGTTAATATGAACATGCATCACGTAAAAATGGCTGAACAGATTTTGATGCAACTTTGATGATTATGTTAAGCCAAGCTACAGTAAAAATAATATAGTCCATATTACAACAGACACTTTTTTTCAAATAAATTACTTTCACGGGAGCTGGGCCGCTAGTAATTCTTTCTTTCGGTTGGCGTTATTCCGTCTTAATACCCCTCTAGGGGTACGACTTCACGGTGGATTTGATATTATGCGGGGTGACCTGCCGTCTTACCACAACTGACAACGGGTACCAAGTTTTGCCATTACCTCGTCCATTAATCAGCAGAGTGTACCACGAGGTGAGGTTGGGTTTGGGCCTAAGATGTTGGTAGTCCACTAACACTCCATGTTGGTGGTCCACTTACACTCCCACTTTGATAAAAACTAGTAATTAATAAAAATACATTTTATTTTGTTTGTACTACAATTATATTGTGTCTGGTGTCATTTGAATATTTAAACTTTTCTAGCAGAATTAATTATGTGTAAGGAAGGGAACCTAAGTAAATGTTTAAAGAAAAACGAAACTTCTTTTTTAAGTAGGTTAAATATAACTACACATTTTACTTTGGGTTTCTTTATGTGCTTACTATACTTGCTTTACTAAGAAATTTGCTAATGTCTTACATAGATATGTATTATTCTGTTTTAAAACTCGTTTTAAAATAAAAGAGAGTGAGTGATTCAATAGTTACTATATTATACATTATTGTATTAATTTTTATTACTTGTTTTCATATTATTTTTTTGGAATTGATTTATAACTTGGTGATTTTTTAAATGAATGTTGATTTTATAATAATATAATGACCAGAGCTATTCCCTTTTTGGGCAGAGATTAAATCTTGGTCAAATCATTTTCCAAATTATTTCCTTTTTTAATTTGGATAAGCAAAACCGTCTCAAAAAACCTAAGCGGCTAGAAATAAAACTATACAACAACTGCGTCCGTGGTATCAATAATTGAACATTAAACTACAACAGCATCGATATTTAGTTTTATAAGTCATTTTTATTTACAGTACGACTTATGTATATATGATACGTTTTTTTATCCTGGCACACTGGTCCTGATGTTAAGTACAGTGCAGTGCAAGTATAATATCGACAATCAAGAGATATTGCGACCTTCGACGGTCGGCAGAATTATACCGGCCAAAAGTTACTAGCTTGGGCAATGTTCGGTTTCTACGAATCAGTATGAATATTCAACGAATATCCGGCCATCCGGTTCCGGTTAGTTACTCAAGAAAAAATATGTACATATTTTGAAGTTGTAAAATATTTGTTTTAGGTATTTTTATTGTATGCTGGCAAACGGGCAAGTGGGTCACGTAATGGTAAGTGATCTCTACGGCCCTTACACATCCATAATACCTAAAGAATCATGGATACATTGCTGACCTGAAAAAAATGTATAATTAAGAGACTGACAAGGGGAGGAGGATTTGGGTCTCCGGATATCTCACTCACCATACGAAACCAACAGCAAACTGTTACTTCGGTTTTCTGTGAAACAGTGGTAACAACCTGGTTGAGCGTGTCCATTCATGCTGTAGACAAAACTATCTAGAATGATAGAAACTTACATCACATGTCATCTACATCATAAGTCTGTACATACATACGCAATCACTCCTGTAATCCCCGAAGGGGTAGGCAGAGGTGTAAGCAGTACACCCACATTTCGATGAGCGTATCTCCGTCCCATAATGTGATAGGGGGCGAGCTTATCGCCATACCGGGCACAAATTCCAGACTCCAGACTGATACTGAGCATTTTGTAATAGAAAACCCCAATATCACTTTTACCCGACGCGGGGATCGTACCCGAGACCTCAGCGTCAGCCTCACTCGTAACGCGTACGCATTACAACTGCGCCATCGAGACCTCACAGGTCTGTATTTTCTAAATATCTGAAGATTGCCGAAGCGCATAATTTTAATCTTAGTAGGTAGTGGACCTTTAGTGTTAGCTGTAAAAATGGAATAAAAAAATCGTACCTAAGTTAATAAATAACGAATATGTACATTAACGTCGTCACGCACTCCAGTCGATTTATTTATCGCTTTAATAATATATTTTCATAGTTTAACTCGACTATATAAAATATGAGCTCATCGCCGCGGGTCATAGCCCGGCAATTGAAAAAAAAGTAATAGGAAAACATATTTTTCATCAGCAGCCGGGTCGCGGGCTTGTGACGGCAAATGCCGAGAATATTGCGAATCAGAGTCCCGACGCGGCAGTCTGGCACCGCGCTAAAATTTCCAATGCTTTCATGTATAACTGCGATTTTTGCCATCACACTTTCGATACAGACTGACGGTTCGATATTTTTTCAACGTGTTGCAACGATATTTGAATACAGATTATAAAATGCTAGCAATTTAGTACGGATTGTGTGGCATGAAACGTAGTCAGACATGTGTTTTAGTTTGTGTTTGAATTGTTTGGCACATACAACATTTTTAGACTGATAAGCTTTAAAAAATATTTTTTTAACCAAGTCAGAGTTCATATAGTAATAGACTGTTATGGACTGTCGAGACGTGGGTATACTAGTTATTCTTCTACCTTTCTTAATTGTTAGAATTGCAGCTGTACGTATTAAAAGTGTTTTAAAATATTTATTACTAAAATAGTATTTATTGAATATAGAAAATAATGAAAACACATTTAACCTAAAAATATGAAACATTTTCCTGTAAAAATAGGATGCGCACAAATGTACTCTTTACAGGCTGTCGTACCTTTTGTACCTACCTACTATTTCATATTTTTTTACCATCGACAAAAAAAAGAGATATTACACGTTTGACCCATTTGTGTGTGGAATAGTAGCGCAGTAAACATATGAACAGGGGCCGAGTCTGCTTTGGCTTCGTAATTGTTAGTTTTGACAGTTTTGGTAATCTACTAATTCAATGGCGCCATTGTGGCGTCATAATAGTTTTCCAATAGCGTACCAATGAAAAGATTACAGTATTAAAATTTACAGCTCAATCGCATTTCTACCACAATTCCAAAATGATTCTATCAAGATACCACTGGCTGACCATTGTGAATGTAGTAGATTACGAGCTTTTGTCACAATGGTAATGAAATGGAATAGTTATGGTTGTCATAATGACAATTTACGTAAATTAGCAGACTCGGACCCTTGATTTCAATTCCTTGATTTTTGTTTGAAGGCTGGTTTAATCGAAATGGCTCCAAACTATGTTTGAAGCTTAAGGTCGGCAATGCGCCCATGATTCTTTTGGTGTTGTGGGCGTACATGGGCGGTGGAGATCACTTACCATCTGGTGACCCACTTGTTCGTTTGCTGACCTATGCCATAAAAAAAATGTGTTCAGCCGTTTATTGATGTCTGACATCGGAGTTTTTAACGGTTAATATCGGTTAGGTTAAGAAATCTATGTTGGTAAAAGAGTATCACGACTTTGATGTACGCATTTGGTAAATCAATTTAGCTTATATTCCACAGAGTTAACTTAAGCGGCAAGTAATGTTTTCTTTGCCTCGGTGGAATGCCTCGGGGACGATTAAATGAACGAAGTTATCAAGAACCGACATTGAAACTATCTGAAAATAGGCGGAGTGAAATGGTTCTAATAATACTAAACGTCTAACTAGAATCTAGAAAATCAAATAAAGGAGAGGCTTTAGGATATTTGCATAGTTTTGTTGTTGTGATTAAAATTGACTACCTTATTTGAGTACTCTACGGTCTAGACACTTCAATGGATGGCTATTAACTTTTATCTTTTACTTAATTTACCTGACTTTGCTTTAATGTATTTACTTTCTAATAGGACGATTGGATCCGTTTTTTCGCAGGGTAATTTATCGCTGTCGCCCTACCCCGGGGGTAGGCAGAGTGTTTATGTTGGGTCCAGTCTTTTGCGCCACGTTGAGCTGCCTGGGAGAGGGGAAAGATGGAAAAGATTCAAGCGACGGTTGGGACAAGTCCCTAATACTATGTACACCCTTCACCGGTAATAACAATTAAAAACCCCGCGGTGGCCATTTTCGGCGCATTAGATAACGCTCAGTTTCAACCGAAACCACCTCCGCGCGATGTTGCCTTGCGGCCCATTACTGTATGTGGACAGGGGGGCTCAGAAGCTTCCGCATACCAAAGAACGCTCTCGACATCAACGGCAGCAGCGAGGCCGACCACCAGCCCTGCCGTCCATCTCGTGGTCACACAATGTACTATTATTCAAAGGAACCTACAGTCCTCCGCTGCGCTTTTAGGGCCCCAAATAGGGCCTTCTACAGCAGGGGATACCGTGGCGAGATTCTCCAAACGCCCCCATTACACAGGGCCGGAGAAGCCGGGCACTTGGATCCTGAATTGTAAAATTTATGGCTATATTATACAAATACTTATATTATCGTATCAGAAAGACCTAAACTTAACTAGGTGTTATCAGAATTTTTTGGTGTAGATTAACATAGGTATTTGCGACGCTTATTAGCTTTGATAAGAGCCTTGTTTCATGGGCTAATCGTGCGATAACCTTCATGAGATAAACAGAAACCTGTGCGAATTTTCTAGTCACAATGTAGCGAAAGGAAACATAATATGCAATGTATATAATTACGTTTTGAAGTTAATGACCGAGATGCGTGGCCTAAGTCAGGCGATAGAGACACGTCCGCTTTGTATGAAATTGTAAGTGTGGATTGCACCATCCGTCGGTTATTGTTAAAGTATGTACAGTACTCTTTATTTTAAAATGTTTTTTTTAATTTTTCACTATTATATTTCTCAAAAATAAAACATATAAAAATATAAAAAGTATTATCCTCCAATGGCGAGGCGTAATACCCAAGCCATCGGTGCTTAGGGCGCCAGTATGAGGAACCACCTCACAATGCGTGCCGTGGCCAATAATACTGCCTTCTGCATCTAACTTCTGACCCAACCATCAATTGAGAGCCTCTGAAGATGTTAAAGTTATTATAACAAACACTGGTTCACGATATCATTTGTTTTCAGTGCTACCAAAATGTCAAAGCTGTAGATTGCGTTAACTATTGCTTGTTACAATAACTTTAACTTAGACCAACGGAAGGTGCTATCCACCCCTAGAAACTGTTGCTCCTGTCCCAGTCGCATATATCAAACGTATTTATATAATTCAATACTAACGTAACTTAACACGCATTTTTAGCCATTTGCTACTAAAACTAAATGTATCCCGCGTATCGATGGCACTTTTAATAAGGTGTTGACAGATGTACTCGGAACTGACGTATGCATATGTCACGTCAATGTATCTTGACGTGATGATATGATGTCAGTATTCGAGTTATCATACTATAATATGAATCACATTTAGTATAATAAAAAGATCTTTAATCAACACTATTCTTTAATTAATAAATAAGCTCCGCGAAATGTGGGTGTACTGGTTACACCTCTCTGCCTACCCGGGGATAATAGGCGTAGGTATTCTTAAATTCATTTATTCAATTACCTACTATGAAAACTAATTACTTACATCACAATGAATAGAAAAAACACTTTAAACCTCATTTTATTATTCATACTATCATATAAATGGAATAAAATATTACCTGAAATTCGACTATCATAATATTTAAAATACAGTTTTCTAATATTCATAGCAAATTTCATCCCCTACGTCTTCTCAGTGAGGTGTAGCGAACTTGATTTATGCCACATTGCATTCTGATATTATATCAAACTAATATTTAACAAAATATCTGATAAAATATTTATAACAGCCATAAATTATTTCTACACGTTTTAATCATTAATAGTAGGTGTACTCATTTTGCCGTAGTTTAAAACACTTGTAATTAGGTTTACTAATGTTATTATTGTTTTATAACGTGTTTTGCTTTGATTTCGACACTTTAGTTACGCTCCGATAGTGTTTCATTACGTTAAATAAAAAACTTTAGTAGCTAAATATTAAGTGGAATAATTTAACAAATTTAGATCAAATAGAAACGTTTATATTAGCTGCCAAAAAGATAATCATTTACGAGTGTTGCTAATATTTTTATTTATTACATGAAACGTATTTCACTGTTTCATTCAACTTAGGTACTCGCTAGGATTTACCTTTTTTGCAGTTAAAAGCTTTTACTTTACTTTCATTTGTAGTGTGGTGGATATTAATAATTTCATTTTAATCTCCTTATAACCGTAATTTGCTCTTGGGCGCTATTTCTGTAAGCTTTTCCTTGCCGCATTTTTCAATGTTGATACGGAATATAATATCGACATACCTACCACAGGGTGGTAGGTCTCTCGTATGCGAGAGGCCGTCTGGGTTGGTACCACTGCCTTATCTGTTTCTGCCATCAAACAACATTGTGTAAGCACGGTTATATTCTGGTTTGAAGGAATTGAAGCCAGTGAAATTACTAGGTATTATGAAATTTAACATCAAGCTAAAACTATGGACATAAAATGATGGTTTGATTAGTAAAAACGATAACATGGCTGACATCATTAAATTCAATATGGCGGCCAATAAAAGCTTGTTTAAAATATATTTTTCAAGATAATTAATTGATGTTTACCTCTGTAACACAGAGATTACTTTAGACTTATTGTGTGTCCTTAGATGGAGCCTTCGAACTGGCAATTCTCGAAACATATCCACGAAAGTTAATCCTAAGAGAGCAATGTGGTGGACCGTAATCTGACCGCGGGGTATCTCTGTTTACTCAAGTTTGTTACAAAGGAGTTCCGTACACTAAGTTTTGATTTGTGATACCAAGTTCGTACAATGCTCAATTAGATAAGATGTTGGTAGATTGTAAGTGACAGCTAATTTAACGCTAATGTTAACTGGTCTTTTCATCATTTTTAGGGTAACCAACCCAAAAGGTACCAACGGAATCCTCTTACAGATTTTAGTCTTGACTTTATGTCGGTCTCTGATCTACATTGAAATGGTTTTATCTTTTAAACGGTTTTAAGTGAATGACTGAAATTTTCACAGAAATTGTGTTATTATAAATTAATAAATACATACACCCAACAGCCACACACATAGTCCTGACCCCACACTAGTTTTTTTCTGTATCGTGGGTATCAGAAACTACGAGGGACTTGCGGTCCCACAACACCCAGACCCGAAACAAATATTTGTGGATCAGACAAACATTTGTCTAGGTGGGGGAATCGAATCCACGGCCTCACGCTTCGTAACCGTTGTTGAGAGTTGAGAGGTTAGGGAATTCGGAAGGAGTGGGATTTGGGCCTCCGGATATCTCATTCACCATACGAAACGCAGCAGCAAGCTACTACTTTACATCGGTTTTCTGAGAGATAGTGGTAACAACCCGGACGAGCCGGCCCATTCATGCTGTAGACAAAATTGTTTACAGCGTGGCTCTACCACTCGTAAAGCCAATTCGTAAAGTATTAGAATGAAAGCCGTTAATCAAATCTGCCTCACGTCCAACAACTTCAACATTCCGATTGACACTTGTTCCACTATATATACACACATATATATAAGACAGCTGCAGCAAAATACTAATTACAAAAACATCCACTATTGATATACAAGTAGTATATCAATGATTATTTCGAATGAATAATTCCAACACTTAATTAAACACGAATATTCATTCCAGTACCATTTTGCAATTTTTGAGCAAAGTAATTAACATTTTAAATTAAAGGATGAATCTCTGGGATATTTGCTTTTATTACCGATAGCAAAATGAGCGATATAATTGATAATTTATAAATGCAACGTGTAATTTCAATAAACTTTGCTCATGTAGCAGTTAACACCCACTTTTTGTTTATTTTATGCTTACTAGTTACTATAATCATGACATCCCCTGCGGCGCAGTGGGCGAGTAGCTGGCTGGAAAGTCGTGGGTTCGATTCCTGCACTGAGACAAATGTTTGTGTCGTTTTTTCTTCTTCCACCTGCCCTTATCCCTTTCGCAATAAGGTCGGCGCAACATGCTTATTAATAAATATTACAGAAAGATTTGGTTCGAAGTTTTTACGATCGATCGCCTGCCTGACGTCAGGAATGTCGTCTCCTCTGAGGAGAATGTAAATGTATTTTTTTATCTATATACATAATTCTACTGTACGTGTGTATGTGACTGAACTCCTAAACGGCTGGACCGATTTGAATGTTTTTTTTTTGTATGCGTTTGGGTGGCGCCCTGGATGGTTTAGATTCACAATTGGACCCGGTAGGTGGCGCTGCTGTAGTTGCGGGTGAAACCGCGCGGGACAGCTAGTAATATATAAATAGCTTTCTGCTCTTCTCCGCCATATCAATTTTAACTATGCAAAATATCACACTGTTCGGTAGATGCATATTGATTAAAAAGGGGTTAGTTTTCTATTCACGTATTGATATATAGGTTTCTAAAAAATTGTACTTCATCCAACAAATATTACGTAAAACTATTTACACAGCATAAAGTATCCATAAACTACCACATATCAAGTAAGCTTTCAGAAATCAGTTCATTTGCCAGCTTTAGTAGTGCAGTGGACAAGTAACTGACAGTGAAATGATAGACCGCAAGTTCAATCCCCGCACTGAGAATTATGTGATCTATAATATCGGATATGAGTCTGAGTTTTGAGACCGAAATTCTCGCAATTCCTGATAACCACGACACAAGACTTGTATCTGAGTATGGGGTTCCGGCTATGTGTGACTATTAGGTGTTTTTTATTATAAATAACACATTTTGTTTATTATAATTACACCAAGATAAACAAAATACAAAATATCCATCTATAGTCATCTTGATGATTAGTGTTATTGTACTAATTATTAATAAGATTTATAAACCAGTCTCTCAAAGTACCCGAATAAACTCCAAAGCTTGGCTTAAATTTGTACATGCAAATGGCATTCGGCGTTTGTTATCAAAAACCGCTTTTAAACGTACGATTGCAATTGGCTTAAATTGCAATCGTACGTTTTCTGCAATCTCACTGTCGTATTTATTATACGAGTAATTTCTCAAAGGCCACCATAACAGCGCATAGATGCTGTAAATCGAGAGTTAGCGGACGCACGTCTGTGATCGGATTTGTCGCTAAGCCGAGTTTTACCGCGGCGCTAGTTTCAACCGTAAAGGCCATAGCACACACGACACTTTTAGCATTTACATTTTAGCGATTCCTTTGATGCTGCCTCGAGTTTTGGGGACTTGCTGCTATAGTTAGCAGTGTCAAGACTACCTCGGCGGCGCAGTTATAATGAGTACGCGTCAAGACTGAGGCTGACGCTGAGGTCACGGGTCCCCGGGTCGGGTAAAAGTGTTATTGGGATTTTCAATTACGAAATGCTCCGTATCAGATGTCTGGAATTTTGCCTGGTATGGCGATAGGCTCGCCTCCTATCACATCATGGGACGGAGATACGCTCGGCGAAATGTGGGTGTACTGTTACACCTCTGCCTAACCCTTCGGGGATTACAGGCCTAAGTGCGTATTTCAAAACCGCGTATTTTAGTATTCAGTTACCGAGCATCCTATAAGCGACTAGATTACCGCGACTGAAGTTTGTATGTGTCCGGATTGGAGCGTTCCGACGTGATATCGAGCTTCGAAAATGCAACCAAATTCCAGATCGCCGATGATAAAAGTGGCTCGTCTGCTTTGGTCTTTACATGTAGTGCGCCACCCCTGAAAAGATTATGGACGAGGATTTGTCGTGAAGGGGATTTTACAAGCTTTAACCTATGTGCAACGTAGTAATTTATGGGTTTTATTTGAGATAATTTTTCAAGTAATAAGTTTCTTCGAGTAAGTTTAGTTTTATAAGTGGTAGCTCGCCACGTTGTTGGCACTTGAATTCGATTTCCTGTCACAGTAGTAATAACGGTTGAGCCGGTGCATTCATGCTGTAGACAAAACTGTCTACAGCTAGGCTCTACCACTCAAAGAAGATAAGAAATATTTGTAAGAAAATTGTAATATCGGTGTCCAGTACAATGACGTCATTATATTAAGACGGGACCCTTAGATATCAAAAGAACATTAATCATGTTTTCGTGGTATGCAAGTCCAAATTATTTTTTTATTGCATAGGCTGACAAACGAGCAAGTGGGTCACCTGATGGTAAGTGATCTCCACCGCCCACGTACGCCCACAATACTAGAATAATCACAGGCGCGTTGCCGACCTTATAGGAAAGGGATTAGGAAGGGGAAGGGGATTTGGGCCTCCGTATATCTCACTCACCCTAAGAAACGCAGCAGCAGCAAGCTGCTAGTTTACGTCGGTTTTCTGTGAGATAGTGGTAACAACCCGGACGAGCGGGCCCATTCATGCTGTAGACAAAATTGTTTACAGCGTGGCTCTACCACTCGTAAAGCCAATTCGTAAAGTATTATAATGAAAGCCGTTAATCAAATTTGCCTCACGTCCAACAACTTCAACATTCCGCCCCGATTGACACTCGTTCCACTGATATCAGATAACTACGCCCTTGCCCGTGAAATTAGCACCGCTCGATCATCCTCTTGTTTATCCACCTTATCATTACAATAACTAATGGTCTGATATAATATTATTATGGTAATATCGATATTTGCGATGAGTGTAATCAGTCAGTTAAAACTGAACCTTTGGTTTGTGTAGTTATTGCGAATAAACGGCAAAAGTGTAGAAAATAATAATTTATATGAGTAACATGCAAATTACGCGAACGAACTTTGTTAATAAAACTAGAACGCTATCGACCGTTGCAAGGTGAGTGGCCCATTGTTATTCTACTAGCCCTGTATTATACATGTCCCACTGCTGGGCACAGGCCTCCTCTACTCAATGAGAGGGGTCAGGCCTTAGTCAACGACGCTTGCCTAATGCGGGTTGGCAGACTTCACATACCTTCGAAATTCTTATGAAGAACTTCTCAGGTATGCATGTTTCCTTCACCGTTAACGCAATCCATAATTAACAATTAATATACCTATAACTTAGAAATGTCAGAGGTGTGTGCTCTTGGGACTGGTTTCAATCTTGCGACTTTCGTCTCGACAGTCCGTACCAGTCCACACTGAGCTATCGCTGCTTGTTGTTATTACGAAAAGTGAAACTTTGAATTAGGAAATCTGTTTCATATCCCCCTACAGATATAGTCAGTAATTAATTCATCAAACCTACCTTGACTAGTCAAAGTATAACAAATATTTCGTTCGCTAGCCTTCGAGATTTTTTTATAGTTTAAGTTCGACAAACGCAAAGTATTAGAGTAGTAGAGCCACGATGTAGACAGTTTTGTCTAAAGCATGAAGGCCGGCTCGTCCGTTCGTTACCGCTGTCTCATATAAAACCGGCGTAAAGTAGCAGCTTGCTACTGTGTTTCGCACGGTGAGTGAGATATCCGGAGGCACAAATCCCTCTCCCTTAATTATCCTTTTCCTTTAAGGACTTCGCAAATCGGCGTCATAAGATTACGTTCGTACGGTAATATGTTTCGTATCTTTAAGTTTTCATATAATATTAAGTATCTGTATTGCATACGTTGCGAACGTGGGCTCAGTTTGTTATTGTTATTATCATATATTTTTAGGGAGGCATCATGCAGTCGAGGGTGGCTTCGTGTAGTTGTTCAAACAATATTCGCGTTGATCACAGTCACTAGCTTCATACTGATCGTACTGATGGCCATGCATAACACCTCCCTTATCCCAATAAATAGACCAAGACCAACAGCGTCCCGATGCCAAATCAACCACTGCTACGTTGTTTGCAATGGAACACCTTATTTTGGCTTGCACGAGGATCATATCATTTATGCTATTGCGGTAAGTAGCACAAAATAATAAACTTTTTTTAACTATAATATAATACCATCGATCTTGGTTGACGCCATGTATAATGGTTTTTACTGCATTTTTATTAATAGTAAAGCTCTTTACTATAAACCTATATTCATAAATAAATACTTCGCTCTTATATTTGCTATTATCAATATATTATTCAATCTTGAATCAGAAGCTAAGATAATTAATTATTTTAATCATGCTTCTTGCTATCATCTTTTATCAATTTCATTTATAATAATATTGTTACAGGACGCTGAGCTAACGTGCGAAAGAATACATTTAGTGTTGAACAGTCCTAGTTTTATAAATTCTACAATGCCTGTGAATTGGATGTCAGAAATGAGAACCGATCATATACACGAACTATCTATACTTCAAGGGAACTTAATGCACATAGCACCAGGCGCTTTTATGGGCCATTTCGCAGGAACCATACGTACTATCAAACTTGAGGGTATTACTATTAAAACCATAAGTGACAATAGCTTCATTGGCCTCTTCTGTTTGGAAAATCTGTATATCAAAGAAAGTAAGATAATCGGTATCAAAACAACTGGCTTGAGATCAGTAGATAATACTTTACAGTCTCTAACTGTGACAAGAAGCAACCACTGGAATCCGATCAATGTAACAGGAACCACGGATTTTTCTCGTCTCACAATTGTCGACTTTTCTTTCAACTACTTCAGTGATATTCTCGATAACCGAAGTTTTACAGGACTTGGGCGTTGCAAAGTTTTATATCTAAATTCGTGTGGAATAACTGCACTAGGTGCGGGAACCTTTGATCATTTGCACAGAATAGACATAATTTATCTTAACAATAATCTCCTTGTGACTATTCCACCTGGTTTGTTTGATAATATTATGTCGGTAATTCCTAAACCTCGAATTAATTTGCAAGATAATTTATGGCATTGTGATTGCTCATCTGAGGATTTGCGACTTTTAATAAGAAATCAATTTCTTTATATTGAACCATTGTGCCATTATCCAGAAAATTTCAAAGACAAGACATTTACTGAGTTTGAAAAATATTGCGATGCTAATGAATTTGATAAGTTCACGATAGAAAAAAAACTTTGCAATTTAAGTTCAGTACAATTGACAGATAACGTATACATAAATGGGTCATGTCACGGGGACGGGATTCCATCCCAAAATACGTCTTTTAGAATGCTTTCTCCTGTGTTAGGGCATAGGTGCCCAATAAATGCTATAAATAATATTAATGTGGTAAGGTTTATGTCTAGAATGGAAAAAAAGGTAACCGATATAAAAAATAACTGGCTACAAATGAAGTTTTTCTTACAAGCAGATAAATATTCAGCGGTTCAAATGGATTCTTCTGGAACCCATGGCTATGGTCTTATGTGGTATCAGTCTACGTGTCCTGAAGAAATATATTGTCTTAATATTTTACCAAATTTTTTAATAGTTTACAACATAGATATAAATGCTCGATACACATTTTGTCCTATAGAAATACCCACTAGTGTTGTCGAAGTAGAAAACTGCATTCAATACGATACTTCCCGGTTCGAGATACATTTTCAGCGTGACACTCTACAAAATGTTATGTACTTGGTCATTGGGCTAATATGTCTTATTTTTGGAGCACTCTGCGTATATGGACTTATTCGCAAAAACCCCTCACTCCTTAAAGGAAGCAAAAGAATTCTATTTGTAAAACACAAAACTGTCGATGCTTTAGTTTTACCGCCGAAAATACCACTGAGGAATACTTTGATAAGCGTAGCTCCCCCGAATATCAATGATGGCAAAATATTTATTGTGTCAAATGATAAATTGCAGTCGAGCAAATTTAGCACACTGAAATCAGTAAAAAGTAACAACAGTAATACGCCAAGTTACATATCGGCTTTGCAACCAACAGACGACCAACTTGCTGAATGGCGCATTCGTCATCATTTCAACAACGATTTAACTCTCTCTTCAGCTTCGGATATATCACATTTTTCATGGCTTTATAAAGGAGACTCTGTATATTATTCTCTTGAGTCAGATTCCGACAAAACTGAAAGTTTAAAGTAGTTTTTCTCATGATTGTATTCGTATTTACCTTTTATAACACTCTTAATTTTATAATACCAATTTTGTAAATCTTAAAATAGTTTAATTTTACTTATTCACCATTTTCAATTGACTCGTATTATTGAATAATTTTTAAGTATAAAATCCTATAGACCTTAATTATTCTCTATACATCCTTACAGTTCTGCGTATGATGCCACTTGGGACCTGTAGACGCGCATGAAGTTCCGTAAATATTAACAAAAAGTATAAAGTACAATAGCCGTACTTTATTATTGTACAAACCACAATAGTACTGCACTGCTCAAGATATAATACATCAAAATTATTAGTGTATTCCAACAATATTATAAATTGTTTTAAGTGACGTCTCGAGTGCCACTACTGCCACTACTTAAGTGTAAAGACTTATGCGTTTTTAAGTTGTTCTAAGTAGCATCGTACGGTGCCCTACTGTAGTGTATAGATGTATGTTTTTTTTATTTGCCTTCAAAGGCAGACGCGCTGACGACCCAACTAATGGTAAGTGGTTACTGTCGCCAATGGATATCAAATAACAGCTTTGCCAGGGACATAGTGTTGTGTATCGTGAAATACTTTAAAGCCTCATATTAAAAAGGAAAACACGATATACCTACTTATTAAAATTATACAAAAGAATTTTACCTCATTTTATTGTTTACCACATAGTCATTGTCTTCGTTTAACAAAATATTTACATCACATATAAAAATCAAATCCATCTTTTGTTAATCTCCGTTCATATATCGACATAATTTATAATACCAATGCGTGACGTGAACAACAGATTCCGAAGCTCGTCCAAATTTGTCACAGCACTCGTCATGAATCAGTTTCATATAGCTGTTTTTGAGCGGGAGACGACGCGACACCCATTGTCTTGCTATTGGACGATTGTTCTATTTTAGTACACATTAAAATCGACTGTAGGCCTAGAGGAAATCAATTAATATACTGATCCAGTTTATTTTGAGCTCTGTAATATTTAAATCTTGTTCTGTGAGAATTTGTTCATTGTAGACGAATAGTTTCTACTTTTCGTCATTAGTGAAGTAATCGTGAATCAAGGTTAGATTATTAGGATTACTCGCATAATTTTATATAATTTATTTAAGTGAAGAAAAGTGAAGTAACAAGAGTTGGTTCTAACATTGAATTAAGTAAATCTACAGTCAGTAAGTTGTGGTGTATATGACGGTCTTAATTGGAAATTATCGTAGTCGTTGATGTATAAAATAAAAGTTAATCACAACATATTTGTCAATTTATTTTCCCCTAAATCAGGATGGACCAATAATGACCACAGATATATCATTGGAAACCTCCTTTCATGCCTATTATTTCTTATTATGGCATTTAGTATCTAATCTGTGTGGAAATAAATTATAATTAAAACAAAAACCAGTTATCTAAAAGTCGTTTGTTATTGAACAAATGCGTAGTATTCCACAAAAAATGTTTATTAAAAGTACATACCTTAGCTCTCGCTTGTATTGCCGAAGGGATATGCAGAGGTGCAATCTGTGAACAACGATACCTATGAGTAATGTCGCCATCGACCAATAACGACTACACATATATTATTGTTTATACGCTCTCACGCCTGTAATCCCCGAAGTGGTAGGCAGAGGTGTAAACAGTATACCCACATTTCGCCGAGCGTATCTTCGTCTCATGATGTGATAGGGGGTGAGCCCATTGCCATATCGCGATACCCATCGCCACAATTCCAGACTCCAGGCAAATACTGAATAATTCGTAATAGAAAAAAGGGTATATTATTGTGAAGATTTGTCATATCTGCTATTTATTATTATAGCACTAAGTGCCTGTTTCATAACCTGATAGTAAGCGCCACGCCTGCCCATAAACAGAACTTTGAATGACAAAGAACTGCATGGCACTGGATTGTGTTTATCACCCCGATACATAAGATGTTAACTCTTATAATGCCCGATAATTTCACCGGCGTCAATGTCCTTCGAACTGGAATACAATAGTGCTTACACAATGCTGCTTGGCGGCAATAGACAAAGTGGTCGTAGACTACCTCTCGCATACTAGGGAACTATCACCTTGTTTCCTTTCGTATTGAAATTAAATGTTAACCACTAAAATACAGTGAAAATTAATACCTACATAGTATAAAACAAAGTTTTAACTGCGCCTGTGTGTTTGTCCGCTTATTTGTCCTAGACTATGCAACGGATTTAGATGCCGTTTTCAATATCATTTAGAGAATTTATTCCGGAAGGTTTATATGTATAATCACGCTATGACCCTTTGGAGTAGGGAAGTTACAAGGCCGCGGTGAAAACACGAGGGCCAGCTAGAATACTAATGAAACGAAATGAAATGAAATGAAATGAAATAGTTTTATTAATCATGTAGGCAATTAAAATAGCGCTTATGACAAGTCAGTACAAAATAAAGAAACTTATGTATAAAAATCATATCAACTAATGTATACATAACATACATAGCATCGTCAAATACACTAGGCAATTACACTAAATTGTTTATTTGTTGTCTTTTTATTTTACATTATTAACAGTATTTGTAATATGGAAACGTCCATTATTAATTATTAAATATTTTGAGTCGGTATGGACCACTGCATTTACTATAAATAGTAATCCTTTTATAAATAACTGCCTCGGTGGCGCAGTTGTAATGCATACGCTTCACGACTCAGGCTGACGTTGAGGTCTCGGGTTCGATCTCCGGGTCAGGTAAGTGATATTGGGTTTTTCAATTAGGAAATGCTCAGTATCAGCTTATAGTTTGGAATTGTGCCCGCTATGGCTATAGGCTCGCCCCATATCATTTCATGGGATGGAGATATGATCAGCGAAATGTGGGTGTACTGGATTGTATCCAGAGGTGCACCTCTGCCTACCCCTTCGGGGATTACAGGCGTGAGTATTTATAAATAATAGAATCGACAGCGATAGTAGTCAGAAACGGGCTACAATAGTATTGGCAGCCCTTATTGTTCCGGTGGTGGGACGGGACGTAAAACAATGCACTTGGCAGTGACATTGTTAACGTTGGCAGCCGGACACGGTCCTCATACATCTGTAACTGATAAGGAATTGATTCCGGTGGCCTTGCGAAGGTCAAGGTAATTTTCTTCAGAAATTGTCTTTTATGCAAAAAATGTACTTGCATTTGTTAATGTATCGTTATGGTTATATTGGCGTGTTTGGAAATATCTGCATCTAGAAAATCGCTATAGCTCTACCAGAATAATTATATTATACTGGTTGCACCGACTGGTTGCTGGCAACATTGCAGTAGTCTTGTTGTGTTACAAAATTAGTTCCAAATTATTCTTCAATTTCGGATTAAAATACTAATTTATATAGTAATAAAATAATATTATTTAACTATAGTAAGGCAATTGGTACAGCCTTCGTGGCGCAGTAGGCGAGTAGCCGTTAGTGAAACGAGAGGCCGCGGGTTCGATTCCCCCACTGTGATAAAAATGTTTGTATGATGCACAAATATTTACTTTGGTTCTAGGTGTTTTCTCCCCAGAGGGAGGGAGAGTGTAGCATCAAAGTCCAGTTTACGCGTGTCTCTTTTGGTAAAAAGCCAGAAACACAATGTAATAGCTTGTTAGTTCAACATTTGTTACAAAGTTGTAGAAACACCTGAATCTCTATGACTTTAAATTTGTTTTATTAGGTAACAGAGTCGTAAAACTAGTTGAGACGATAAAATATATTTTATGGGACACTAGATTCGGACGCGATAACTTTCCTTCATATTCTGAATGTTATTCGCGGTTTTTGAAGTAGTGGCATAGTTTTTTAATACTTATAGTTACTTAATTTTTCAAAGCTGAAGGAAAGCAAAAGCGGGTGCAAGTGCAAGCGGATGTTGCAAACAATGTTTTCCTAACCGACTCCTATAAAAGGAATAGGAACCTTCAAAAGTGGTTCTGTTGGCCGTATGTACGTAATTATAGCCAAATGTGTCTATAGCGTGACTTAACCACGTAAGAATATTGCTCAAAATATGAAAATACTAGCTTTTGCTCGCGGCTCATAGAACATAGCCTATAACCGTCTCCAGGGTCCCATCTATCTCTACATCAAAATTCATCAAAATCGGTTCAGTGATTTAGGCGTGAAAGCGTAACAAACAAATAGATATTTTTTTTCATAAAAAGTATTCTATGTTACTTCTTATACCTCCAAGAATATGTGCACAAAGTTTCATGATGATCGGTTAAGCAGTTTTCGCGTGAAAGCGTAACAAACAAACTTACATTCACATTTATAATATTATTAAGTATGATAGTATGATAATATGATCACAAATAATATTTAAGCCAGCAATATTTTAGACCCTTATATACTTTAGTGCAATTTACAGATATAAACAGATGAAATTCTGAAAGGGAGGGGGATTTGAGCCTTCGGATATCTCACCGTACGACGTAACAGAAAGCTGCTACTTCACATCGGTTTTCTGTGAGACCGTGTTAACAACCCGGTCGAGACAACCTATTCATAATGTGGACAAAACTGTCTACAGCGTGGCTCTACCACTTAAATTTGTCACGGTTATGCATCATACCTTATTGTATATAAGTAGTAGCTTAAGCTTTATGTTGCATGTTGTATTCGTAAGCTACTTACGTTCCTAATTAATTACATACTGCATTAAAATTAAGAGAGCTCTGAAGTACATTTGCTGTACTTTAGCCTCATTATCTAATATTTATGTTTTAAATAATTAGCTCGTAGCGTTGTGGATTTTAGCAAATTTTATTTAGTCATATAAAAACGGAGATTAGGCACTTGCCCTCAAAGTAATCTCAATTAAATAAGTAATATTATTAATATACACACACTATTTTTATTTTCTTTTTAAAGCATAACCGGCCGGCAAACGAGAAAGTGGGTTACCTGATGGTAAGTGATATCCATGGCCCATGTACGCCCACAATACAAGAACAATAATGACCGTGTTGCCGATCTTTAAAGAAAGGCGATTAAGGAATTCCTCCGCGGCCTCCGCGCAGCAGCAAGCCGCTACTTTACGTCGGTTTTTTGCTAGACAGTGGTAAAGACGCGACGTACAATTTCATTTGACCGGCAGCTGCACCGGTACCGATTCCAAAGAGACCTATAGAAATTATTATTTTTCACTTTTCAGTCTTATTTTTTTAAATCGGTTTTTCAGTTTTTATGTTACTGATTACACTTTTTTATCATTTGGACGATGCACATTATACATAGACTGCGAAATCAATAACTATTTGTAAGCGAATTTCAATGTAGAAATCGGGTTAAATAAACGAAGCGTAGGATATCTCTGGATCTAATAAAGCGATGACCTGCGCACTGCTGCTAGCTGGCGTATGGCAAATGAATGAATTGAGTAAAAGGTTAGGTTCAGTTGTCAGTTTGTGTAAACTTACATAAAATGAATGTAAGAGAATTGGTTTTTTAATTAGCTTGAGTGACGAAGCGAGCAGGTCGCTCCACGGTAAGCACCACACCTGCCCATAAACAGTAGCAACACCACACATCACGTTGAATTACAAATCACTGCATGGCATTGGACTACACTCGTCACCTCGAGACGTCAAAGCGGTATTATCAACCCAAACGGCCTGTTGCATACGAAGGACCTACCACCTGCATTGGTACAAGTTTAGAGTGTAAGTCAACAACATCTTAGGCTATAAGCCAAACACTCCAATGGACGAGGCAATGGCGAAACTTGGTTTCCGTTGCGGGTTGTGGGGGTCAGACGGCGGATCGTCCCATTAAATACCAAACATCGTCAAATCTATGGCACGAGAAGGCGGACCCTGGTGTTAGGACGGGATAACGCCAAGCAGAAAGAAAGAGGAGAAAGGTACAGTCTACACCAAAAGTCATTGAACACATCCAGATTTTCAAAAGCCCTATACGTCGTAGGCTACATAAGTCGCTAAATAAGACATGACTATGCACTGCGCTCATCACCTAGAAACATATGATGTTAAGTCTCACAATGCTTGGTAATACACTGGCTTCAATATCCTGTAAACCGGAATATAACAGTGCTTACACACGGCTACTTAGCATCAAAAGCAGAAGCAGATCGGTGGTACACACTCTGGCCGACTCGCGCTTACAAAAGACCTACCGCCTAGTATAGCTTATAGAATGTCTCTATAAATTTCTATAGGCTTACAAGGACATGGGATCATGAACACCTGGCTATAGGAGTCAAGGCGATAGAGTATAAAACACTTAATTGACACAAAATACTACTTATTAAATCTTTCAGGGTCGATGGTAATAAGTAACCTGTTAATAATATCGTATATTCTTCTAATACTCTATTTTCCCCTTGATATCCTCGGTGGCGCAGTTGTAATACGTACGCGGTACGAATGCTGTGCTGAGGTCTACCTTTAAGGTAAGGGATAATTAAGGGATTGTGAAGAGAAGGGGGATTTGGGCCTCTGGATATCTCACTTACCGTACGAAACGCAGCAGCAAGCTGCTATTTTACGTCGGTTTTCTGTGAGGCAATGGTAACGACCGGGTCGAGCCGCGGCCCTTTCATGCTTTAAACAAAACTATCTACAACGTGGCTCTAACACTCACACTTTAACGTGTCGTGGATGTATTGCCTCTGCCTACCACTTCTAAGATACTGGCGTATGCTCTTTTTTATAGCAGGCAAATGAGCAAGTCAGTCACGTGATGGTAAGTGATCTTCACCACCCATAAACAGCTACAATAGGAGAAGATTCATGGTTGTGTTGCTGACCTTGACCTGATTTCCTTAAAGGAAATGAATAGGGATTGGGGAGGGGAGGGGAGATTTGGGCTCTTGATATCACCGTGCGAAACGCAACAGCAAGCTGCTGATGAATGCCCAATATTGATGTATTCTAAAATGCGATTTAACTAGATTTAAATTTTCAACCCTGTTTACTCAATCTGAATACGTGATGACGTGACGTGATGAATTACTGATATTCAATATCACCATGAAAGCTTTGAAATTCAACTGCAGCACTAAACTTTAATGTTCATGTTTCCAACTTTATTGATTTGCGGTAATATAATTCGCTTAACTGATTGCCTCGGCGGTGCCGTTATAATGCGTACGCGGTACGACTGCTGTGCTGAGGTCTCGGGTTCGATCCCCGGGTCGGGTAAAGTGATATTGGGTTTTTCTATTACAAATCAAATCAAATCATTTATTCAGTAATTAGGCCGCCAAGGGCACTTTTACACGTCGAGTTTGGTCTACCGATGCTGCTACAAAATGCTCAGTATCGGCCTGAAGTCTGGAATTGTGCCCGAAATGTGGATTTACTAGTTATACCTCTGCCTACCTCTTCGGGAAGTACCGGCGTGAGTGCGTATGTATAAGTCGTTTAATAGATAGTAACATACTGTATGCCATTAAATACTTTAGAATTTAAGTTGGGGAATAATATTGACAATACTGACAGATAAATTCATCTAATACAAATATACCCTATAACATCGAAATAAGATGACAGGTAACGTAACTCAAGCAAAAAAATTACCCCACCAGAACTCTGTGCAAGGGGGCGGAGCAGTATAAAAGTCCGTGCATAATAATCTCTAGTTGACACTTGACACGTCTAATTTTTTGCGCGGTGCAGTACGTCATATTTCGATCTAGAAATATAATATTCAGACATTAACTTTTATGAAATAAAGTTGATTTTGAACGTTCAATCGTTTTTGTTGCGTGCATGATTGTTACGTGTGATTTTACCTTTGCATTTGTAAGTAAGTAGAGCCGTATTTTTTGGCATATTCATATGAGAGTTATCGTTCTAGTTATCTTATTTCCATGCCCTATAATCATACTTATGTAAATGTGAATGTAAGTTTGTTTGTTACGCTTTCACGCGAAAACTACTTAACCGATCATCATGAAACTTTGTACACATATTCTTGGAGGTATAAGAAGTAACATAGGATACTTTTTATGAAAAGAAAAAAAAAATCTATTTGTTTGTTACGCTTTCACGCCTAAATCACTGAACCGATTTTGATGTAGAGATAGATGGGACCCTGGAGACGGTTATAGGCTACGGTTTGTTTCGGAAAAGTCTAATCACGCGGGCGGAGCCACGAGCAAAAGCTAGTTAGTAATAAATTGACATGAAAAACAAGTTATATGAAAAGCCGTTTTATTTTTCCAGGAATCGATCAAGGAAATTTTATGTTTGAATAATGATGAAGGACGTACTCCTACTTTAATTATTATGGTACACTGTATATTTTACGAGCTATTGACAACTTGTCACTTATCCAATTAATAAAATATTCCTGGTTTTTATAACATTAAAAAGGTGTGTCGACATTTCGAAGTACTGAGATTCTGTGTTTATCTCGCACATTTACTACGCTTGATTTAAGTGATTTTTTATTGCATAGGCCGGCAAACGAGCAAGTGGGTCTGATGGTAAGTAATCTTTATATCACATATGAACATCTAAAATACCTGAAGAGTCATGGACGCGTTGCTGATGCTGACTTTAGAGGACCTTTTCCTTGATTATTTTACCTAAATATGTGTTTTAGCATGTATATTTGATATACGCGACCGAGATAGGACAGACACAGACCTAAGGACTACGACACGTCCATTTTGTATACAATTATATAGATATGTTTTGATCGAGACAGAAGAGCGTGACACGTGGCCCTTTCTATACAATTTCATACATAGCGGACGTATCGCTATCGACTGACTCGCGTCACACATCAGTCTCATTGTCTTGGTCGCGTACCTCAAAACAGTCCTTAATATTTTGAGATTTATACGATAACTGTCATGTTATTCGTATTATATTTTTATTTTTTTGGGTCGTTTTTTCATATTTTTTACTATTTTTAGTGAAAGAATCATCAAAATGTATGCATAAATCAGTGCATAAACGTATTTTAATATTTCATCCCCGATTTCACTCCCTTGGGGATGAAATTATTTCTTAAAATTTAAATGGGACCACCACCCCAGTAATCCAATAATATGAATATAAAAATAATCATCCAAACCGGGCCACATTTGGTGACGTTATGTGTGAAAATGCATCAAAAATCTAAATACCTATACAGACGAATTGAGTTTTTTTTGTGTCTGTTAAAATACCGATAGAGCACTCCTAGCATAGCGTATTGTTGTGACTTCATGTATATTTCTTAATAAGATATCTTTCGAAAAGACTCGCACTACGGATACAAAACCAAATACGAGTTTACTGTCGTCCATTCTAAAGTGATAAACTCTTCATACATTGCTATTAATTGCCAGACACCTGTTAAAGTGATTACAGATAATCGGACTAAACATTTAATTGGATACGGTTTGCATACGTCCGCTCCACTTGCCATGTCACGGAAAATGTGACATGCTTGCAGTTTGTTTTATTTAAGACATAATTTATGTGCAAAATGTGCAATTTGGACATATTATGAACAATAAATGAATTACTAATAATGCTGTTTCTCAGACAAAGGACATGTCTTCATATCCAATAGCGACTCTAGCAGTCGACTACGCTAATTCTAGAACCACAATACAACCAGTTTTGTTTGCAGCATGATTAGTCCGAATCGTCTAAAAGAAAAAATGTGCTGGTACCTTTCCTGGCCAGGTAAAAAAACGAACAAGAAAAGCTACGAATTTTGTTGGTGCTTTTATAATTAGTTTTTATTTTCTAAAGTTTTTTTTTACTATTTTAGTGAAATAATCACAAAGTTTTTGTCTATCGTCCCCGATTTCATCCCTTAGGAGTGGAATTTCATCTTGAAATTTAAAAGACACCAATTTAGAGCTACTAATATACTCTTTCGGTTTCATATATATTTTTTCTTATACAAATATCGAAAATACGCACTGGGGATACATAATGTTACGACTCAAACGCTATACAATATCCATATATTGGATGATATCTCCATGACGTAGAAAACAGTCTTGGTGATGGTTTAAACTAATTTGTGTTGCAAACGGTTGGATTTTTTTACAAATATTGCAATAAAAGTAGAATAAATGTAGACAAGCATTAGTCTACGTAATTACTAATTAAGACGTAATGAACAGTAAAGGAAAAGAATGGCGAACTTTGAATTTTTATCTTCTCTGGTAACTCCCATTAATTAATAGTTTGTGAATTGTACACTTTATCGGATATTAATGTTTACAAGTAATGACAAGTAATGACAAGTAATGGCGTAAAGTAATACAAAGTCATTTACCGAGAGATCATTTTAAATACTAAGAAATAAAGAGAAGTCGTCTTGTCTCTTTACAAAATGAATTTCTCATATTTCATAAGGAAAATTGAGGAACTTGAGACTTTTCTGGCAGCTTCATTATTTCCAACTGCTTGCACAGTTTTTATTATTTTTAGATTGCTATTTTGTTGTACAAATATATCAATTATAAACTACTGCATAACAACTATATTTCTAAGAGCGTCGCTCAACAGCAGGTATTTATATTAAAGTTATCTTAGCATTCTATGCTAATCACAATACAGTAGGAAAAACGAATATTTTATGTAACCCAACAAAGACGTTTCAATAGCTTTCCGATAATTAGGTAGAATTTAATGTCCATGACGTCATATTTGATAAACTTTTCCTTGTATTGGCCGCATTTGGCAGCCATAGAAAGGAATATTCACAACAAAATATGTCACTGTCTGCGATCAGATACACCTGCCCGTTGTGTTCCCCCTCTCGCCTCCCCAACCTCATTTAGAATTGTATATTTATTTACACGCACTAATGTCCGTTGTACTTGCGCAATTGCTGCAGTTAATTAAAGATTTTAGTAGAGATAAGCATCAGAATGTCAAATCTGATAAAATTTACAATTGTTTACTATCCAATTAATACGAATTACTACTGATGATTGAACTTGTACTAGTATTTTTTTATGGGTATATCAAGTTGTCCCTCGGGGTGTCCCTCGGTTCCTGTGTGCACGTTACTGCTCAACTCCCGTGGTTTATAATGTAATGTTGTATAGCTATAAACTATAATTTAGATAAAATAAATATTGGAATGATTATGAACTCAATCGGCCAAGTCGTACAAAAGATACACAGACACTGACAGTCGTACAGACGCACCAACGATTATATTTAATGAAGATAATACGTTTAATTTATTGCCTCACTGGTCTAGTACTACCGTGCGTTAGCTGATAAAACGGCGAGGTACTGTGCTCAAATCCCACCACAATTTCGTGCATGCACCAAATAAGATTTCGATTCGAAAAATCACACATAACTCGGTTTGGAATTTATGCCTGATATGACGATAGGCACATTAGTACGCCTACAGTTTGCACAACTTATAAATTGTCTTATGATAATTTCATAGCTGTATTTATTTTATTTCTGCTTACCCCTCTAAGGATTCAGGCGTGAGCTTATATTGTATGTTGATCATAAAAAAAGGGTTGCCGTATGTTCCATTATGCGGTATGAAACCCTAAAAACAATATTAAAATATTTGCAAACCGTAATGTGTATAAAGATGTAACACTACTTTGTAAAATTTATTGGGACTTTACGAAAATATATTATCCATTTTATTTATTTCTTTGCGTTCCTATTTAAATATTTAAACTAACTATAAGTTATTTAAATGTCTTCCGACTTTTTCAACGAATTAAAGAACTAGTTCACACCAAATTGGCTACACAGTAGCAAAATTTAACTAACATCATGGCATCTCTCCAACCATGACATAATATATCAATTTGTAAGTAATTAATTTCAGATTAAAACAATTATTGTGAAGATTTACGCAGTTGGCTAGCCAGCCTGACGAACATCGCCTCAGAAGATCCGGCATAGCACATAATGTATTGTGACCTTATCAACAGCAGTTAAAAGCGTTCCTCTGAGCCAAGGGACGGTGACTCGTGGTTCAAAAGAAACCTGAGTCCGCAAACATCAGAGCCAACCTGGGTGACATTCGCGCTCGCTTGCGATTAGTCGCTCACTCTATTCAGATAAAAGGACTTGTGTTCCTCATAGTTTGGTTTACGTTAGCATATTCTATTGTTTGGTTTCTAACGTAAACTCAAACTAAAAAATGGTGAGGGTTATTTGCGTACTTGTCGTGTTTATTAATTATCTTTAACTGTGAGTGAAGTGTTCATAAAGTTTATTTGTATTTATTTGTTTTGTGATGTATTTCAGGAAGAACTTGACCAGGAACAGATTAAAAGTGAGTATTATCTAATATTAACTATGTAATATTAATACAGTTATTCTTGTTTTCGCGACCGTTTTAGTGAAAGTCAAAATATAGTATACAAGATGGATATTTTTTTTTAAGTGCATATTGAACCAGAAGTATATGATGAACGGAAACTTAAAAATATAAATTATTTATATACCTGTATTGTTGAAAGACTATCAACAATATTTTATTCCACTTAACATAAGCTGACGCCGCTATCTCCGAAGGGGTATACAGAGGTTGCAACTAGTTTACCTAGTTTAACTAGTGCATCCACGTTTCGCTGAGCTTATTTCCGCCTATAATGTGATAGGGGGCGAGTCTATCGCCATACCGGTCACAAATTCCAGCCTCGGGCAACTAATGTGTGATTTTTTCAAATCTCCTCATTGGTCTAGTGGCTGCGTACTGCGGACCTTGAGTTCCTAGGTTCAATTCCCAGGTCGGACAATTACAATTTATTTATGAGTTTTCGATTTGACAAAAATATTCTTATTCCAGTCCTGAAAAAGGCGTTCGAAGCTTTCGACCAAGAGAAGAAGGGATGCATCGGCACAGTGATGGTTGGCACAATCCTTGGAATGCTCGGACACCATGTCAGTGATGACATGCTTAAAGATATCATCACGGAAGTGGATGTTGACGGTGAGTTGGCCTCACAATACAGTTTCATTGCAATATTAGCGATAACTGCTTTTAAAAATTAAACAAGCAAATTCAATTATATAAACGATATCAAAAAATGTTTTTGTTAGATAAAACGTGAACAAAGTTTCATTAAAACTGTACAAAACTTTTATTAAAACTGTAAAAAGCTAAGTATTCAGTTTATCCAATCTTTTCAACATTTCTTAGAAATTTAATTCTACGCAACGCTTAAGCTTACGCTTGGAATGATTATGAAAGTTTAATCTGTTAATACACCCACGACGCAAATTTAAAACTGTTTCTTTTTAAATTTATTTTCTTAAAGTGAATGTTTAACAAATATTATATACTAAATATTTTCTAGTTTAATTGGTTTAAATACCAATATACGAGTATTGTAACAGAAATGTTCCATATTTAACTATATTTTTTGTGTTTGTTTTTATCCTTACTGGCAACCATTTCAGAATTAACTCAAATCTATTACTTTGTTTATTATGCTGGTGATGTTGTATAGTTCAATCCGTACTAATATTATAAATGCGAAAGTAACTCTTTCTGTCTGTTACGTTTTCACGGCTAAACGGCTGTACGGGTTTTAATGAAATATACTAAGGAGATAAGGAAAGACATGGGGTCCTTTTTGTCCGGAAAAAGATTTTTTTCCCGGCAAAAGCCGCGAGCAAAAGCATTCAACATGGCTTTGGTAATCAAACACAAAGATTAATAGTTTTTTTTTAAGACTATGATTTTGGTTGTGAAGCAGGCTTTTGATTATAATACTGTTAATATAGATTTATATTAGGTAATTTATGTTGGTTGGTTTTTTTTGTTGGTGGAGATCACTTACTATCACGTGGCCCACTTGCTCCGTTTGCTGGCCTCTGCAATAATAATAATATTATTGCTATAATAAAATTAAATATGGAACCAAAAATTATTTTCAGAAAGATTATGAGAACGAAAATCATTCGCACGTGCGTTATCTAGAACTGCTATCGCAAAGATTACTACCAATTATGTTTAAATTCTATTTAAACGGGAACTAGATAATGATAAAGCCATCTATTATATCATTCTTGATCAAGATAATTTTATAAATCTACTAATCTTAATATTACAAGAATGCTTATTTTTCTTCCTTTTATATAGGGTCTGGAGAATTAGAGTTCGAAGAGTTCGTAACGCTAGCATCTAGATTCATGGTTGAAGAGGATGCGGAGGCTATGCAACAGGAACTCAAAGAAGCATTCCGGTTATACGACAAAGAAGGTATAATATTTATTAAGATATTTACGAACAGTAGCGTTATTAAATTACTTTGTGTCTATTACAAACGAATTCTGGGGTGATGACGAATTGTTTATTGTCGGCAACCACTTCGCACTAGGGCTGTATTACAAAATTTGTATCATTCTGCAACATGTTTTAAAAAAAGGAAGTTGAAGATAGATACTCATCATCACGCGTTCGTGTTTTCAAAATAGACGAAGATTGAAAAATGATAATAATAATCATTAATATCGTTTATTATTTAATAAAATATTTAATAACAAATCTTTCAAATAAAGCGTTTGAAGTTGCAGTGTAGGGGAAAAAATGGGTAGCCGACCTCCGGTGTGTCTCAAGTCTCAACCACATTATTTGTATACCATTAGAATTCAGAAAATCGACGTTTAACTTTAACGACGACCTTATAAGTTTTAAAATGCAATATATTTCACGTATATCCCAAATAAAAGCGTAACTGGATCTTAGAAGAGAAATAAGGGAAGTAAGACCAAAGACACAAAAATAAATTAAATTAAACGTTCTACGTTCGCGCCTACGACAGACTTAAATATTCCCATATTTACGGAGAACTAACAACAATATTGAAAGAAAGATGGAAGTGGTTTATCGTCACCAGTAATACACATGATATGTATAACAAAAGTCTTAAAATGAAAAGCAAAAAAGATATGCAGGTAGATAGCATGCTGCACGCCTACACCGGAGAATTGGGTAGCCATCTCAGCATAATGCTGTATTGTGACGCGAACCACAAGACAACACAGCGCTGTATTTCATTGTATACAATTTTAATGTCTTTTAATATTGTCCTGCACCATAGCAAATCTTATGTTCCCGTGTTCTTTTTAAAAATGGAGTAATAGACATCAATTGTGAGTGCCTCAACCATGAGATTGTCTTGGTGAAATTACTAGCGACGATGGAATATATTTGTATGACAAAATTAAGTTTCGCACGTATCCGCTTGAGGCGCCACTGAGTTTGTCATATAAATATCTTACGTCGCGTCGACGCTAGCGATTTTATTGAGACAAACTCATGGTTAAAGCACCGCTTGTCAATACCTATAAATACTTTGAATTTGAATGCTATCAAATAGCAATCTGCATCATGAAATCTTACATAATATGAGATGTGAGATCTAAAACGGCCCTAATACAATGTTACAAATAGATTTTGAAGTGTCTAATGACAAGTTCAGGGCAGTCGAATCGATTTCAACAAGAAACTTGACTCAACAAATGCTGTACCTATGATTTTTGCTAATAAACTCGATTGAAAGTCTGTTCAGACTGTTCAAATCGCATGGGATTATGTATTTGATCAAATAAAATAGAACCGTGTGAACCCGCAATAATAATGTCACCTCTAAGCCCTCATCGACGTTAACTAATGAGAGGTGATATTTAGAATTTGTGCACCTTGAAATCAATGAAAGGCTATCCAATTTTATTTGGCATTGTATGTGAAGATTTGAATATATTATTAATCTTCACGCTGACAGACTTATTGGTGCCGATCATATTGGAAAACGTGAACCGCATGTACAATATGTATCAGTACCTATTGTAACGGAAGATTTGAGTAAAATAAACATACACAACAGTCACACACATAGACCCCAGGGCCCTGACACCCACACTAAGATACAAGTCTTGTGAGCGGAAATACGAGAGACTTTCGGTCACATAACACCCTGACCTGGAAACAAATATAAAGGATAGGATAGGATCGAGTCCGCGGCCTCCTCTTTAAGCCCACGGTTTCTCGGCAATATTTATATTATGGATATTTTGGCTCTTACACAATATGCAATTAAATGTTTGTGAAATAATATAACATGTTATCTATTGAAATCGATGGGTGAGCACCAAAGGTTCGTAAATGTCAAACAGGTTTTTAAAAAAACAAACAGTTTTGTACCGCATTAATATCTTTGTTTTCTTTTCTCATGACTTCGTAATAAATTAACAGACACAAAGCAGGCCGTGAGTAATATAATTACTGTCATGCAAAACGCTCCAAAACATTAGACTTAGGAATGCTTATAATGTAGTTCACAAATATTGTTTCCGTATAAGTTGTAAGTAAGTTTATGAAACGGAATATTCGTATAATGTTGTTAGCAAGATAATAAGTTATAATAAAACCTAACCTTCCGTTCGTAAAGACTAGATCATCATACACCAGAATCCATTAGAACATCGTGTTCATTTTTTGCAGACTCATCTTATTTTCATGCTTCTTAATAGTTGATAAATGACATTTCTTACAATTGCTGATGGAATTATTTGCGCTTTATTTTAATATATATTTTCAACACCCACATGGTAACGGGTATTGTGAAATTTAGTACGATTTTCCTATTGGAAAATTGGGTCATTACCCAACATATAATTTGACAGAGTTTCAATATTATTTTATGATAACGAACACCGAATACATAAATTAAGGTCAAATATGTGTACATATGCGAAATTTTGTTTTAATAATTACATCATTTTAATTAATACCAGAACAAATACAATATAAGTAAAAACATATCCAAACCAAAACCTCTTTATAGCATAAGATGTAACATAAGTCGTTGTCGAAATTAGCTGAACACTCGATAGTAAAATGACTCTGTGTCCATCAAAAGTCTGATAAACTGTATAGTATTTTAAATTTTCCTTTATGGTGCTGAAACCTGGTCCTTAAGATTATTAGAACGCCATAAAATTGACGCGCTGGATATGGTATTGGAGGCGCCTTCTGCAGATTTCGTGGACAGGCTTCCGCATAAACGTGTCTATTCTAACGAGCTTAAAATCAAAAGCAGACTTTAGTTGACTGTTCAACTAAGAATTTCAAAGTTTTTTAGGCGCATCTCCAGGAATGAAAACTCAATGGTTAGACTAGTAGTCCAAAGTCAGGTAGCAGAAAAGAGAGCTAGAGGCAGATCCCCGCCTCGCTGGACTGACGAGATTAAAACGGCAACACAGTCTTCCATAACAGATTATACGCGCAATGATACCCCGGCAACAATGGAGAAGCATTACTAGATCTGCAATCGCCGCTAAGAAGACTAATAATACAATCGCGTCTGTACTGTTAACCTTTGAGTTTATTTTTTTTACTCCGTACTCCTGTATCAGATCTTAACCAAATTTATATTCATATCACAAGCTCTATCGAACAAACTTTTGTTCAACAAAATTGGTCTACGGTTGCCGGAGAAATTGACGTACATAAATTAAAAAAGCAAATAAATAATCTAAATAACAGGCGCAGAATTGAGTTCTTCTTTTTTTGAAGTCGGACCATATCTTAGTTTAAAATATTGTTTGTCTATTTTAGGTAACGGCTACATCACGACAACTGTGCTTAGAGAAATTCTTAGGGAACTGGATGACAAAATTAGCGCTGAAGAGTTAGACATGATGATTGAAGAAATTGACTCTGACGGCTCCGGTACTGTTGATTTCGATGGTAAGATTATGTCAATCTTTTGATTAATTTTAGGCAGATTGAATGTTCATATACTTATCCCAATAGAGAAAATATGTTCATTATGAATTACACAAAATGCCAAATAACAACTGGTATATGAATAGTTGGAGTTACAGAGCGTGAATAGCTACCTCAAGATACTCGTATCTCTCTCTCTTCCTAGCTTTAATCCCACATGGTGGTGGGGTCAGCTTTCCTCTTCTTTTACCTCCACTTCGCTCTGTCATGGACATCTTCTTCGAAGACTAATTATAAAGATATATTAATTTAAAATTTATTAGACTTAAATATCCAGCTGAATCTAATTGATTTCGAGGTAAAGGAAAATGGAAATGCAAATCTATAATTTGCATTTTAATTTTTTATAAAGCCAACTTCATTAAACTGAGTTGGTCCTAATACCTGATAATCATGTACCCGACTGGGTAGTGACCACCATACACACGGTGAAAAACCCGACACAGTGGCTCGATCAGGCGAGTCGCATTTCGGGGTCAGCCAGTATAACTTCAGGCTGACATTAAGCCAACCTTCGTCTAGGGACGCAATGTCTTTTGACAGTTGACATTATATTTGGACGACACTGTACTTAACTTCAGATCGAGTGTGGTCACTATGCCATGCCAGGATAAACAGCGCTTTTAGTAGACTTTAAAATATTTAGAATCATCCGCAGATAAAAAACATTTTTAAGTTAGTAAACACAAAAAAAGCTAAAAGCTAATCTCATCCTAGATTTATCTGTACAGATCCGTTCATTAATTATAATAGTCAGGTTTAAAAGGAAAATTACAAGTTTACTAAAGTCATTGAAAATTCACGAAAATAATACATAACATACATAAACATACGCACTCACGCCTGTAATCCCCGAAGGGGTAGGCAGAGGTGTAATCAGTACACCCACATTTCGCCGATCGTATCTCCGTCCCACGATTTGATAGGGGGCGAGCCTATCGCCATACCGGCCACATTCCAGACTCCGGGCTGATACTGAGCATTTCGTAATAGAATAACCGGGGATTGAACCCGAGACCTCAGCGTCAGCCTCAGTCGTAACGCATACGCATTACAACTGCGCCACCGAGGCAAGTAGATATAGTGCAGTCGAAATATATCCCTCGACGGTCGGCAGAATTATGCCAGCCTGAAGTTACTGGATATACACTGGCTGATCCCGGAATGCGACTAGCCTGAACGAGCCACTATGGCGGGTTTTTCACCATGTGTACGGTGATCGTTATCCAGTCGGTCACAAAGTTCATCAAGACGGGTGATTAGGTATCCTCCCACCAGCTAATCCTGTTCCACCTGCCCTCATCCCACTCGCAGTGGGGTCGGCGTAACATGCTTTAATACAAGTTACAGAAAGATTTGGCTTGTAGTTTTTACGACCGGCGTCAATCCTTCTGGGGAGAAAAGACCCAGGCCCGAAACAAAAATTTTGTCTCGGTGCGGGAATCGAACCCGTGACTTCTTGCTTCAAAGCCGGCTACTCGCCCATTGCGCCACGGAGGCTGTCCCTCCCACCACCTAATGAGGCAAACAAAATCGTAAAGAGCAATAAAACGTTCTAAAAATTGTATTTTGTTTTTAATTACAGAGTTCATGGAAGTTATGACCGGCGGCGACGACTAAACATGCCAAAGGAATTTTATAATATTATCGTCCTTATTTTATATCACAGAGAATACAAAGAAAAATGGAAAAAGAATAAATCGATATCAACTAAATGATATACCTCCTAAGTGTGATAAGTTATTATTAAGTTAATAAAATCGATGTTAAACACTGTCTGGTTTTTATTATTGTTTTTATTGTGCAATTACTTACAAAAGTGTATAAACACTGCTCCACAGAAAACCGACGTAAAGTAGCGACTTGCTGCTGCGTTTCGTACTGTGAGTAAGATATCCGGAGGCCCAAATATTCGCCTTCCCAATCCTTTAATTATCCCTTTCGTTAAAGGTTTGCAATGCGACCGTGATTCTTTTGGTATTGTGGGCGTGCATCTGCGGTGGAGATCACTTACCATCAAGTGACCCACTTACATGTTTGGAGGCCTATGCTATAAAAACATACCGTTTCTAGGTAAAATGGTATAGCAAAGTCTTCATTCTTCTACACTACTACGTTCTTTAGTTAATGCAAGTGGCAACAATCTTTGCGAAGCATTCAAACAGCGATAGGTCCTCCGTATGCCAGATACATGTTTGGGTTGGTACCACCGGTTTGTCTATTTCTTCCACCTAGCACACCACAGTGTGTAAGCACTGTTGAATCTCGGTTTAAAGGACATTTCAGCCAGTGAAATTAGGGGGCACTATGAGACTTAGCAAGTTATGCTTCGGTGTGACGAACGCAATCCAATACCAAGCAGTGCTTTGTAATTCAATGTTCTGTGTGGTGTTGGACGGTTTATGGCCAGTCGTGGCGCTTACTATCAAGCGAGTTACTTATTCGTTTCGTCATTTAAATTATAAAAAGAACAAGTAATTACGAAAGAGTGACCTAAGGTTCTTGTGAGTCCCCTTAAAAAGACGGAGCCTGGTAATAATCGGAGGTGTTGCCTCACGGTATGTCGAAGCCATCTCTCATGCACCGAAGCCAGCATAGGAGTTAGTCGGAATTACTCTAGGAAAGGAGTGTAATAACGACAGATCAGTCCAACTCCGGGTTTTTTAGCCGGTTCTCTCCTGCATAGAACACTCCGACTCCCGGGATAGTGTGCAACCTCAAAACCAATTACCCGAGGAAGGGAGTATAATAACGACAGATCAATCCAACTCCGGGTTTTTAGCCGGTTCTCTCCTACATAGAACACTCCGACCCCCGGGTTAGTGCGCACTCGAACTCACCTACATAAGAGAGGAACGTTTGCTTACTTAATAAACAAAGTAGACAGCTTTTCCAAAGTAATATTCGTATGTCAAAGCAACTCACTGTTTACACTTCCACCGACATTGGTTTTAATGCTATACGAGAATGTTGCTTTATGATTCTTGGTACACAGGGCTATATACATATATACATGGTAAGTAACATATGTATTTGCTCTAGATTTTCAATACATACACACCTTTGGTTTTAAATGACAAGGGGCGAGTCAATCGCAATATTGGGCTCTATTACTAACTGACATAGAGTTCAGGCCCTCGCCAAATTACAGCTTACTGATAATTATTGTCAAAACGATTCTTAATAAGAATTTCAAAGTTTTTATAAAAATATGTGACCAGCTGGTAAGGTCGGAAATGTTACGGAAATATGGACGTGGTGCTTCTTAATTTTAGGGCAGTTTTATTCATCTAAATTGTTGTGGAATATTTCTGCCAAATTCATTGTTATGCATAGACAGAAGCTTAAATGGGTGTACCACTTATCGAGCATATTTGTCTAATTCCTTTTTCCTATACTTGATCAAACAACTGACTGGTGCATAGTGAATTGTGTGTATTTTTTTTTAAATATAATGAAAGACGCTAGTTTTTGATCACGTTGATATTGGCTATAGCGCCCGAGGCAACGAAGATAGGTACAATTTGTTTTAATGTGTTGATGACTCATGACAGAATTTACCTGTGTGACAGAACTTACTATAAAATGACATTTGCCATTGCCGTGTTAACTGCTATGTTAAATCACCTACATAGCGCCTCAGTTAATAATATGCCTAGACTTATTCCTGGACAAAACTTCTACGAGTACCTATTTCACGTCCCCACGCATTATAAACACTTATGTAGATTTAGACGTAGATGACACCAACCGCTACAGGAGTTTTTACCAGACTGAACCAAGGATGGGAATTTACTAATTTAAGTATTTTTTGTAGTAATTATAAAAGACATGTGATATAATAAGTATTATTACAAAAGTAGTACGTATTAATTAACAACAACGTAAACACTCCCAGAGACCCATAGAGTAATGAGCGCTTTATTATATTCAAATAATCAATACAACACCCCAACACATCAACATATGTACCTCCGCTCTATTAATGACGTCAATAGATTTGCTTTAAGAATTTAGTGAGTGAATAAAGCCATATTTAAAGTCTTTAACTTAGTTTATTTTATCTATTCAATCATATTTTCTTACGCAGTTCATGAGATTTTGTTTATAACAAAGGCCAGCAAACGAGTAACTGGGTCATCTGATGCTAGGTAAGTGATCTCCGCCCATGAATATCCACAATACCTGAAGAATCATGGACGCGTTGCGAACCTTAAAGGAAGGGATGATTAAGGGTTTAGGAAGGGGAAGGGGATTTAGCCCTCTGGATATTTCTACATCGTATATTCATAGGTGTTTTTTAAAACTGATATTTTAGTCTTATTACAAAATTAAAATCTAGCGGGGGCATGTGGGGAGAGAGAAATCAAAGTTAAATAGAACTATACCGTAAACAGTGTCATCAAAGATTAATCGACTTCCCACTGAACTCCGTTACTGTTGTGACCTTAGAAGTTGTAGTAACTTTAGTCATAGATCTGTTATTGACAAATTGTATGCGGATATCGTACATGCCTTGTGAAGTACAAGTGAAGCAGCATTTATAGGTCGAGAGGGAGGCAAAAGCAATGGGTGCTCCAGGAGGATGGTAATAGGCTGGAATAAACATGTCGCCGTGGCACATAGGGAGGCAAGACAGTTGTTTCTGTTTTGGCTATGGTATGGTAAACCTAGTAACGGGTTTGTTTACAATAAAATGTGTGAGGCAAGAAAAAAAATTAAATCACGTTTAAAATGGTGCCAAGATCACGAGGAGCAAGTTAAAATGGATATTTTAGCCTCTTACCACTCAAAGAATGACTTCCGAGGTTTCTGGAAACATACAAATAAATTGCATAGCAAGCCAAATATCCCTGTGAGCGTCGGCGGTGTGAGTGAACCTGAAGATATTGCCAATCTTTTTAAAGATCATTTTTATGTAAAACCAACTTTAGGACCTTCTCGGTCAGTGATCAATGTTGCGCCCAGCATGGAAAGACAGTTCAAATTTAGATCCACAGATATCGCTCATACTATAACAACTATGTCAAGAGGTAAATCACCTGGCCATGATGGGCTCAGCATTGAGCACCTTAGATTTGCAGGTCCTCACTTACCCAGAGTTCTAGCAATGTTGTATGGATTCTGTATAGGCCATAGCTACTTGCCTGGTGAAATGATCCGTACCGTAATTGTGCCCATAGTTAAAAATAAGACGGGCAACCTCTCTGATAGTGGTAACTATACCCATTTCATTGGCAACGGTAATTTCAAAGGTGTTTGATGGCATGTTGAATACACATTTAAATAAGTACATAACACTGCACGATAACCAGTTTGGTTTTAGATCAGGATTGTCTACAGAAAGTGCAGTGCTGTGTCTCAAACATACTGTCACATACTATACGACTCGTGATACTCCTATATATGCCTCCTTTCTCAACCTTTCTAAGGCTTTTGACCTGATTTCCTACGACATGTTATGGGGAAAATTAGAAAAATTTAATCTGCCTAGTGAACTTATAAATATCTTTAAGTTTTGGTATGGAAACCAGGTCTATAATGTGCGATGGGACGGAGTCTTGTCGCAACCATATCGGATGGAGTGCGGGGTGAGATAGGGGGGGGGGGGTGAGCTCACCAACGCTCTTCAACCTATATGTAGACGAGCTCATAAGAGAGCTCAGTAATACCAGGGCCGGCTGTTACGTGGACGGTATATGCGTCAATAATATCAGCTACGCAGACGACATGGTGCTACTGAGCGCATCCATTTGTGGTCTTAGAAAACTTTTGGCCAAATGTGGGCAGTATGCCAGTGTACACGGCCTAACGTACAACTGCCAGAAATCGCAAGTTTTGGTATTTGAGGCCGGGAGTAAGCTACTTGATCGTTTTGCTCAATAATATACCATTGCAGAGGGTATATAAATTTAAATATCTTGGTCACATACTGACTCCCGACCTCAAAGACGATGCTGATATTGAACAACAACGTAGGGCGCTGTCGGTAAGAGCGAATATGGTGGCTCGCAGGTTTGCACGTTGCTCACTAAATGTTAAAATCACTCTCTTTCGAGCCTACTGTACAAAATTCTACACCTGTAGCCTGTGGGCTAAATACCCGCAAAGATCGTACAGCGCCCTCATAGTTCAATACAGCAATGCGTTCAGGGTGCTGGTGGGGCTGCCTCGTTTCTGTAGCGCATCGGGGATGTTCGCGGATGCCCGTGTACAGTGTTTTTATACCATTATGCGCAAGAGATGTGCATCTTTGGTGAGCAGGGTGCGGGCCAGCCCCAACAGCATCCTGAAAATGATTGCAGACAGGCTGGACTGTATCTACGTGAATCGCTGCTGCTTTATTTCCCATGGAATGGAGCAGCAGTGAATTACGTGATAAATAATGTGTCTTATATCATTTGTATTTTCTAAATGTAATACTAACAAATTGAGTCTGTAGTTACTTGAATAAAGATAATTATTATTATTATTATTCAGTGGCAGTATAAGTGTGGCAGAAATAAGTAGTAAATCCACGCTTCAGACAGCCAGTCTTCTCTTATAAAAAACTAGTCGTAACAATATTAGGTACTTACCTTCAATGATAAAGGTTGTAAGTAACAGGTAACAGCAAGACGTACTTGTTAGTTGCTCGCCAAAAGCAGTCATAAGCTATGTCTCACCCTGACATCCGACCCCACAATTTGCAATCAGAACTTACTTTCAGCATTACCTCGTCCGATAATCAGCAGAGTGTACTACGTGCAAGTGAAGTTGACTTTGGGCCTAGGATGTTGGTGGCTCAGTGTTGATAATCTTCCTAAATGTTGGTAATACTTATCAGGATCAGGGGGGCGAGCACGAACAACTTACGAATAAGTATTCGAATCATGAAAACGCTAGCATTTGCATGAAGTTTCAAACAATTTTTTGACATTTCGATAGGAATACGTACTCGCAAGTTATTCGTGTTAGCCCCTCTGTCCCGTCCTATAATGTTTTTAGGATGGAGCGAGATCAATATATCTAGGTCCCTTGCCCATGGTTTGGTTTATGTAATGCCTGAACTTAGGAAATGGAGATGCGGAGGCGCATCTAGCCCGAAATCGGCGCCTCTATCCCGAACGGCACGGCGCCTGGAAGGATGATAGGACGGGCCCTGTTCAGGAAACATTCGCACTGATTCAACTATGGTGTCTCATATTATATAAATAAATATTATAATAATTTTATTTCACTTAAACATTTGTATAAAGAAACCATTGTACTTTATGCTTACAATACAATGTAGATAAATGCCTTCCAATTGCCAACTTTACAGTACTTTTATCTTTTAAAAATAATTCAAAAGGCCACTAATAAGTATTCTTTTAAGGATTAGAAGAGCACACAAAAAACCTACAGCGTAAAATTAATATAAAACTTAAATAATTGAACAATGAGATAATTAAATGTTATAACCAACTGATCTTTCATCAAATTGCATGCATTCATACTATTAATTATCTAGATCGAATTCATAGCATCGGTCGCCAAAATACTTATGACTAAATTAGATAATAAATAATTTTAGTCTTTATTATAACATAGATGGCGCTTAATCTCAATTTCATATTCGCAATGCATTACAATCGATTACAATGTACAAAAACAATTATAACTTGTCAATGGGCTATAAACATTGCACTAAAGTTCATGACGTAGATGATGCTCACAGTTGATTTTCGCGAGCTGATCTAGCGTTATCCGTTTCACTGTTGATGTTACTATTTTAAGAGCGCATATAATTGACAATTGATGTGTACCGCAAATAAAACGATTTTTCATCTTTCATTTTTTGCCAACTAAATCATTCTTTAGAAAAGTAGCAGCGATAGCTCAGCGGGGAGTGGTACGGACTGTCGAGACGAAAGTCGGAGGATCGAAACCAGCCCCAAGAGTATGCACCTCTGAGTTTTCTAAGTTACGTGTGTATTACATGTTAATTATCGTATGTGAAGTCTGCCAACCCACATTAGGCCAGCGTAGTGGACTAAGGTCTAACCCCTCTCATTTAGTAGAGAGGGTCCGTGCCCAACAGTGGGAAGTGTGTAATACGGGGCTGGTATTTTAATGTATTTGATTCAAATATGTTCGCAAACACTTTTCTAAAAAAAATAGTCGAAAATCGCTCTAAACAAATCTGTTTATTTAAACGTACTCGTTGTTTTTTGTGGCGTTTATTGGCAATCAAATAAAATCCAGTTTCAAATGTTCCAATAAAAGTGAGGTAAATAATGACTTTTATACGCTAGGGCGAGGGTGCTTTGAACACCTAAAATAAACTGAACAGAAGTATTATTTTCAAAAAACAATACGAGTGTTATGCTTTTAATGAATATTATTTTATATGGCTATATTGTAACATTTATAAAACAAAGATATTACACTTTTAATTTATCTGTGTTTTATTTGCAGTACATGTTGATTTCGAGCTTCGTTATACGAATACAAGCATATAATTACGCCTGAAGCTCTTTGATTGTAATAATATTATATGGGTTGGGGAAAGCGGTGCCATAATAATAGCAATATAGTCAGCTTACATTTCCAGAGTCAGCTGATCCTTTGTATAAGTTTTTTGTTTTCTTTCCTAAAGATGACTGACTCTGCGAGGTTGACTTGCATTCTTAAATAAGGTTGTCGAGCTTTTGTGGTTGTTCTTACTGGCTACACTGCTGCCTACCCCTTCGAAGAATACAGTGCGTATATACGTAACAATAAGTTGACGCCCCGTCGCATATCTTTGATGAGTGTTGAACATTAGCTCTATAACACTGATATATATACATACAGAAAACTGATATTACAAGGCTATATGGGTATACTATACCAGAGTTTTTTTTTATCTTGACACGGCAAAGTGACTGCATTGGATCTGATGTAAAGTACAGTGTGCAGTCCATATATAATGTCGACCGTCAAAAGAATAAGGCCAGCCTGAAGTTACTATATGTACACTGGCTAACCCTGGATCAGGACTCGCCTGAACGAGCCACTGTGGCAAGTTTTTCACCATGTGTACAGTTGTCGCTGTACATTCGGGTACAAAAATAATCAGGCACCCTCCCACCTGCCACCTGACCAAATTCAACCCGCAGTGAGGTCCGCGCAACATGCTTTTACAGAAACATGTGTTAAAAAGCATGGCTTGTAGTTTTTACAACGGCCGCCTCTCTGACGTCAACTCAACGTAATATATACTTCATATAAATGGAGTATAAAGGCGGGCTTAATGCTATTAGGATTTTCTCTTAGTCAACCTTACGGTGATGTAGAGATGACGAAGAAAAGAAAAAAACATATTTCAATGATCATATATAATCACTCGTTCGTATTTTTTAAATAGGCAATTAAGATTTCCGAAGCGTTTAATTTTAACCGAAGTAAAATATAAAAAAATCTTTTATTAATTAAAACGTCATTTTTCACAACAAAAAATCTGCTGGTCTAATGATACAGTTACACATTACCGATGCAGCTGATATCAATCCTCAATCGTGTTTTGGAATCATAACACGTATCAGAGGCAGCGCTTCTAGCGAACCGGGTCGATACTGATCTAATGTAACTTTGATATCTTCTCCTTCACTGAAAATATAAAGTAGTACGAAATATCATACTTGGTAATATCATTTTATTGACCTATTACCCACTACATCATATAGAAACGTCGTAATATCAAATGTAATAAGCTAGTCGGCAGCTTTGATCATAGGAGTTTCGCCTTATAAATTATTGAAGTCCCCTTGTAATCGGATTGGAACAGACTTCGTACAACTATCTCTCATTTAATCAGAGATGAGGCATAGTACATACGATATGAAGAAGGAATCGATAGAGTACGAAAATGTATATCCGGTTCTTAAAACAAACAACTTAATTAAGGTTTTAAGGTCGGTAACCCGTCGATGATTCTTCGGGTATTGTGGGCGTTTATGGAGGGTGGAGATCACTTACCACCAGGTGACCCACTTGCTCGTTTGTCGGCCTATGCTATAAAAACGTAATCAATTCAATCAATATCATTTAAAGTGTTGGAGTACTTGAACCCTATAGATAGATATATATAGACAAAGGTTTAACAAAACAATCTGACAAGACTTACAATAGGCTGATTGATCGATTTTCAGTATTTCCTTGACTTCCATTGAGACACACTACTGGCGGAAATTACATCACTACCAGGATCCGGGAGAGCGTCGTCAATTGATTTCTCGGTTACCGGTATTCGTCAATGTGCCCTTAGCATTACATCCTGGACACTGAATATTTAATTTGTGCTAATTGCTTGTGAAAACGTCGCGTGTACGTTGAAATTCGTATTAATAAAATTTGAGTGTCCAAGTGGATTAACTATTTGACTAGTGACTTGTATTTTAGTTGAATAAGATTGACATATTATTTTATTTTTATTACTATTGTTATGTTGCTTTATATCCGAATAATTATTTATGACTCAAATTTGAAATTACTTATCTATCGGTTATAAGATAAGATAAGTTTGCCAATAAGATGTTAAATAATTTATTTATTTATTAACATATAATAAAGAGCAAACAAATTGCTCTAAAACAAATTAAAAAGAACATCTTGATATGCACGATAATGAGTTTTTGATCCATAATATTTGCCGAATATACTCTGACAATCAAACTGAAATATTCCGAATTAAATTAAAGTTTTATGCTACTTTAACCTGTTGTTTTAATAAAAACTGGATCCAGTAACAGGCATACAGTTAAATCCTTTCTATTAACCAAGACTGGCAATATATTAATAGGTTTTAATATAATATAGAGTACATTAATTACGGGCAAGCGCAACAGAGGACCTCCACCTACAAGATGGACCGACGACCTGACAAGGATTGAGGAAGCCGATGGATGGAGGCCGCTTCCAACAGGTGGAAGGCATTAGGGGAGACCTATGTTCAGCAGTGGACGTCTTGTGGCTGATGATGATGACATTAATCATACAAGATAGTAATAAAATTAAAATAAGTACCTACTGTTTTTTTATCTTGGCACGGCAAAGCTACTACACCGCATCTGATATAATATCGGATGTCGAGAGAAGAATTCATAAAACGTTATAAATTCGTTTTGTGAATTCCGTCAATAAATCTACCGCTAGTTCGGAAGACTGTTGATTGCGATTTCCTTTTTTATTCCAGACTGGTTTAATCAAGACAGTTTATAGCTATCTTTGAAGAAAATCTGTTCAATCGTTTAGAAATTACAGATACTTTTGAAATTGTTTTTTTTAATTATAAGCCCAAATGACGGAAAGGACCAGCTCGCTCACCTGATAGTAATGACGTATGTTCATAAACAGAAGCAACACCACACAGAACCTTGATTTGCAAAGTACTGCATGACATATTCGCTCTTCACTCCAAGACATAGGATAATGATAGGATAAGATAAGAAGTCATAATGCACAGTAATTTCACTGGCTTCAATGTTCTTCAAACCGAAACACAATAGTGTTTAGACACTGCTGCTTGGTGGCAGAAATAGATAAAACGGCGGTACCAACCAGTACCAGGTGCTACCAGTGGTATAAACCAGTTTAAAAAAAACACATTAGAATCAGTTCATTTGTTTACGCCCTATGACGCCATAGACAGACAGACGTACGCACGCACAACCACATACGTACAAAGGAGTTACTCCTCTTTTTTGTCGGGAAATAACAAAAATCTTCCAAATCGGTCCACATATGGCGGAGTTATACGTGAACATATATAAAAATATACCCTATACAGACGATTTAAGAACCAAACTTTATTCGCCGCTAAAAAAATAATCGAATTAATTTCACTGTCGGAAGTTCTTTATGAATATGTAAATATGTACTTTGCCCCAAGATTAAAATTGTTAACTTCGTTTCCTGTTCTTTAATCATATTATTACCTTTTAAGTAATTATGTTGAATTTAATGTTATTCAACAAAATTCATTTATTTTTCATTCGTGACTCTTATAAAATGTTTTATGGGATTTCTAAGATGGGATTATATGTACAATTTAAAGAAATAGGTTGAATTTATAAGTTTATGACTTTATGGTTTTGTTTTGTACGGGTTTATCCTTGGAAATACTGATTTGATTCTGAAAATAATCTTTCACCACTATGAAGCTACATTATACCTCAGTATCTCTCTTCCACCTACTCTTATGCCACTCGCAGTGGGGTCGGTGCAACGTGCTTGAGACTATCCCGTCCACACACCCGCCACTGTAACTCCTGTAAACCAGGATCGACAGTGGCACGCATATTTCGACACCGAGCAATGAAGCTCGGCGAGTCTCTGGGAATGCAAATCGTGTCTTTATCCCGCAACGAAATTAATCAAATAGAAAATTAGGGAGGAGTTGGAAATAATAATTGTCCACTTCCCTCCATAGGAAAGCGGGAGACAAAATAATTAACTAAGGAGGTCTTAACCTCAGGCACAAGGACATTTACACCTGGAAAAGCCAGATGTAAAGTACCACGAATATCATTAAGTGGGTCCTATCTATCACGTGAGCTGTTAAACTTGATTCCAATAATAGGTATGGCAAAAACGCCGGAATGCACGGAAATTCCTCCTAGTCTCCACAAGATCTATATAGTATACAACTCCAGATGTTATTAGGTTATGTCTTGTAACGTGCTTGCTTAAAACATGTTACAGAACGATTTGACCGGCCACATGCCTGACGTCAACCTCTCTAGGGAGAAAGCACCCAGACATGAAACAAATATTTGTGTAACACATAAACATTTTGTTTCGGTGCGCGAATCGTACCCGCGACCTCTCGCTAAACAGCCGGCTACTCGCCCATTGCGCCACAGAGGATGTCATTATCTGTACATTATACCTGAGTGCTATAGGATGTTCTTAATTGTGATAAAAGTAAGTTCCCAGTAAAAAAACACCAGGGCGAAACCGTGAACAAAAGCTATCATTAGATACTAACCTGTAGGTCCACTCATCGTGCCTCTACTTACTTGATATTTTTTTAGCATAGGTCGTAAAATGAGTAAGTGGGTCATCTCATACTAAGTGATCTCCACCGCCCATGTACGCCCACAATACCAAAAGAATCATGAATGCATCGCCGAACTTAAAATTTATTTATTTATTTATAAAATAAAGGGATAATTAAGGGATTGGTCGGGGATAATGATTTGGGCCTCTAGAACTAGATATCTCACTCATCGTACGAATCTCAGCAGCAAGCCGCTAATTTACGTCGGTTTTATGTGAGACAGTGGTAACAACCCGGTCGAGTTGGCGCATTCATACTGTAGATAAAACTGGCTATAACGTGGCTCTACCATATATTATTTTTATTCATTTACTTATTATTGATAGGTTTATCAGAAGTTGTTACAATTTTACATGCATGTGTAAGTGGAGCCGTATTTTTCGGCACATTCATATGAGAGTTTTTGTCCTAGTGATCTTATTTCGATGGCTGGTTCTATATAATAAGTATATTAATATATCTAATAGTACGACTTATTTAATATAAATTTGCTTATTGTTATAAACCTACCTCAATCTAATTGCAGAAATCAATCAATCTATAGATCAACTATACGCATATGTGCACGAGAAGTCGATGTTTACAAGTGTGTTTGTAATAATAGCCCGATAAATTCGACCATGTCAATATCATTGGACATCACAATCCTGAGATGCCGACTCTAGCGACCGAAAGACAGCCAGGGGACGTCAACCGTTTAACTAATAGCCAAAATAAATCAACGCTAAAGATTTATCGTTGGTATTGTTTGTTTTGTTTGGAACTTTAATTTGTTGTGTCGTTTCTGTACTGGGAAATATCGCAGATCATCTATTAAGGATATTTTTTTAATTAATTACATATTTGAAGCAATTTTCAAGTCGTATTTGTCATGCATACATAATCGCCAGCGGGATAGGTAGCAATTAACTCATCTACGGTTTGCCGAGCTTATTTCTGTCACTAGATATGATAGGTGGTCATATTTGTCAACAGTAAAACAACGCAATCCTAAGAAATTGAGAAATCTGGCTGATCTGAAACACAGCGAATTGGGTGCTTTTTCGTTGCATTTAATGCGGTCACTATTTATTGTGTAAAATTCTTTGATTGGTAGAGCCACGCTTTAGACAGTTTTGTTTACAGCATAAATGGGCCGACTAGACTAGATTATTACCACTGTCTCACAAAAAACCGACGGTAAGCTTGCTGCTGCATTTCGTACGGTGAGTGAGATATTCGGAGGCCCAAACTTCCCTCCCCTTCCTTCGGGATTTCCGACTGGAAATGTAACGTTAACTGCTGGAAATGAAGAAGTCTTTTAGCACATTTTTACCACATATGGCGTAAATTTTTTTTTTGGAATTTTTTTTTTGTCAAAAGTTAAGCACCCCTGAACAATTCCACACATGCGGAACAGCATCGGACAAGTGATATATAAACGGACTACGTCCAGAAAATCTGGACCAGTCTCAAAATACTTACTGTGGTTGTATTTCTGTGTGTTTTGTCATTAGGGCAACAAGTAAAAATGGTGCGTGATAAATTGTGACAATAGAGTTATAATTTTCTTTTTGTAAATATGTTGTTCATTAAATTATCTTTTTTGTTTGTTTTCATGTGTGCGGCGCAGGAAGAACTTGACGAAGCTCAATTGCAGCGTAAGTGGTTCTTTGTAACTCAAATTAAGGAAATTCAGATAACAGTTAAAGGATAACCGAAACTTTAGTATCTTTAGAAGATTTGGTAGTACTTACAGCAACTTTCTAATAGATTAACTATGTAAACATGAAATTTAAGGAAATTCAGATAACCACTAAAGGATAACCGAAATCTGACTTTAGTATCTTTAGAAGACTTGGTGGTACTTACAGCAACTTTCTAATAGATTAACTATGTAAACATGAAATTAGCATTGTTGCATACTCATGTTATTTAGATTACATAGATAATACATTATGCCAATCTGATTATGAAATTAGATATATAAAATAATAAAACAAGTTAAAAATAACACTTAAAAAATTACCAATTATTATACCGGACTCACCACCTAATAAATTCACCCCCTAAGGGGGATTAATGAGACCAACTTTCAGGTATATGTTACTCTATCGGATACGAAAAATCATCAAAGTCGGACAACTCTGTGAAAAATTATGCATTGTCATACATTAAATAAAAAAACACGAAAAAAGATACGCGTTGAATTAAGGAAATCTTCCCCTTTTTCGTCGGTTAAAAAACGTTTTTGTCATAAGATTAATCAGAAATTTCCAAAAATTGCGCCACCTTAGCATAGAAAAATAAAATTTGATATTATGTGTGGCTTACCTATTATGGTTCTTGATAGGAATATTTTCTTTGTCGGTTGTATATACTACAAGCCAAATCTTTCTGTAAAATATGTTAAAAGCATGTTGCGCCGATCCCACTGCGTGTGGGATAAGGGCAGGTCGAAGAAAGGAAGGAAGCCATTATGCTATTATTTTATTGCAGTATTGAAAAATGCATTCGACGCGTTCGACCGGGAGAAGAAGGGCATAATCAGCACAGATATGATAGGAACCATCCTTGAGATGTTAGGTCATGACCTTGATGAAGAACTGCTGAATGAAATTCTCGATGAAGTCGACGTTAAACGTAAGTTATAATTTTTTACCTAACTGTTATTTGTTTGATCGTGTCATGGAGAATAAAAAAATCTAGGTGAACCTAGGGCTGAGTTTTTTGGCAATGTTTCTCAGACCAGGGGTAGGTACGTAATAATTAGTAAGTAGGTACCTAGATAGTAAACTCCGCCAATGGGCATTTTCGGAGCACCGTTAGGTTCTAAATATGATATTTGATTATGATACAATCTACGTGTAAAAATCCGTTCTCTTCCTACCCCTATAGCAAACAGGTGTGAGTATGTATGACGTGTAAAAGCGCTCCTAGTGGCCTAATTACTTTCGTCTCAAAATTCCGTATCACTGTTACGCAGTTTTTTTACTGATACGTGATGATTAAGTATATTTATGGTAGATGGCGCTGTATTACAATATATGCACGCAAGCGTCTTAATAGTACTGAATATAAATAACAGAGGGTGTTGTTATAATTATTCTAATAATGTTTTACCTAATAGTTATTAAAGTATTATTTATAAATTACTCTTTAATTTATTGAACTATTGAATATTTTTTTATGAATTCTCATTGTTTTATTTTAATGATCATCGGTTATTACTTAAAAAAATAAATTATTAGTTCAGTAAATATTAGAATAGAAGAAATAGAATTATCTGGTAGAATAGAAAAAAAGCAGAAAATATTTTAAAGAAAATAATATGTACCTATTTAAATAAAAAATAATGCCTCACCGTGACAATGCTTGCACATTGCCGTGACCAGGATTCGAACCTGGGTTACTACGGCCACAACGTAGGGTCCTAACCACTAGACGATCACGGCTACTGAGACTTAGTAAGCAATGTCGAATTTATGAATGCTATTCTCTTTACATTGATACTAAACGTAAGTTACTATTTTTCAGTGAAAGTCAACCTAGTGTAAGATCATGCTGTAAACAAAACTAGCTACAGTGTGGATTTACTGCTTAGCTTTACATTACTTTACTTGGATCTAAGTTTTTTTTTATTCAGATATGAAAACAACTTAATTTTTTTTTCGTAACACTGAATTTTACTTTTTTATGGCATAGGCCGGCAAACGAGCAAGTGGGTCACCTGATGGTAAGTGATCTCCACCGCCCATGTACGCTCACAATATCAAAAGAATCATGGGCGTGTTGCCGACCTAAAAGGAAAGGGTTAATTAAGAGATTGGAAAGGAGAGCGGGATTTGGGCCTCTGGATATCTCACTCACCGTACGAAACGCAGCAGAAATAATGGGTATTGCAGTAATCGTTTCGCGTAGGTACTCTTATGAAAACCGAAGTACCGTATAAAAGCAGTGCCGAAGAAATTAGAATGAAGCTAAATGAGGGGTTCCGGGATAACTATTATGTTATGTGAGCTTCACAGTGTTCTGCTATTATATATCTTTTTTTCTAGGGATGTAAGTACATTTTTTGCTAGGCAATATTATATCCTACTGTACTTAATAAAATTTCCAGGTACCGGTGAACTAGAGTTTAAAGAATTCTGCACGTTGGCCGCTAAATTCTTAACAGAAGATGAAGACGATGAGACCATGCTCCAAGAACTTAAGGAAGCCTTCAGGTTATATGACAGGGAAGGTAAACAAATACCTTTTTTCTACTTTTATAGTAGCTCAATAAAATGACAACAATAGGTACACCGAATCTGATGGCACAATTAATGAAATGCACTGAGCTCGTCACCCCGAAACCTAAGCCCCGAGACATAAATTGTTAAATCTCATAATGCCCAGTAATTTCACTGACTTCAAACCGTGGCACAATAGTGCTCCTTGGCAGCAGAATTATTTTATTAGTAGCTTAAATAATAATTCCTTTTATTTCAGGCAACGGCTACATTACAACAGAAGTTTTGAAAGAAATTTTCAAGGAGTTAGATAACACGCTCTCGTCTGATGATTTGGACACGATGATTGAGGAAATAGACACTGACGGCTCAGGGACGGTAGACTTCGATGGTGAGTATCGGGGTTCTGACTAAGGGTGACTTAGTAACGATATACATACGCACTCATACCTGCATTTCCCGAAAGGGTAGGCAGAGGTGTAGTTTACTACAAGTTAGTACACTCACATTTCGTCAAGTTTATTTCCATCCTATGATGTGATAGGGTGCGAGGCTATTGCGATTATTATCTCAGCCTGTTGTCGTCCACTGTTGGACGTAAGCCTCCCCAAGTGAGCGCCAACCATCCCGGTCTTGAGCAGCCCGCATCCACCCGCTACCCGCCATCTTTTTCAAGTCGTCGGTCCACCGTGCAGCAGGGCGTCCCACACTACGTTTGCCTAACCGTGGTCTCCACTCCAGCACATGTCTGCTCCACCGACCATCTGTCCGTCTGCAGACATGACCGGCCCACTTCCACTTCAGCGTGCTAATTTTGCGAGCAATATCGATGACCTTAGTTCTCTGGCGGATGACTTCATTCCGAATTCTATCCACCAGAGAAATTCCAAGCATTGCTCGCTCCATAGCACGCTGAGCTACTTTGAACTTGTGGACCAGTCCGCTGGTCAGTGTCCACGTTTCAGCTCCGTAGGTCATTACGGGTAGGACGCACTGGTTAAAAACTCTCGTTTTTAAACATTGAGGGATCGACGACTCGAAAATGTTACGTAGCTTCCCGAATGCCGCCCAGCCCAACCGAATTCTTCTATCCACCTCCTTCTCGAAGTTGTGCCTGCCCAGTTGGATAATTTGGCCAAGGTAAACGTATTCTTGCACAACTTCGAGAGTGGCATCACCCACGACTACAGGTCTTGGGAGAATGTGGCGGTTAAACATAACCTTAGTTTTATCGAGATTCATCCCGAGACCTATTCGTCTTGAAGAATGGTTAAGGCTGTTCAGCATTCCTTCCAAATCCTGCAGAGATTCTGCCATGACGACAATATCATCCGCGAATCGCAGGTGAGAGATGTACTGGCCGTTGAGGTTGATGCCCCGTCCTTTCCAATCAAGCGTCTTAAAAGCGTCCTCCAACGCGGTAGTAAACAGTTTCGGAGATATTACATCTCCCTGTCTTACCCCACGACGCAGTTGGATTGGCTTTGTGCTATGTTCCTGTACTTGGACGGTCATTGATGCGGCTTCATACAAACATCTCATCACCTGGACATATCTGTCGTCAATGAGGCATCTCTGCATGGACTGCAGAACAGCCCAGGTTTCGACGGTGTCAAAAGCTTTTTCGTAGTCCACATACGCTAGGCATAGAGGCTCATTATACTCCTCGGTCTTCTGAATAATTTGCCTTAGTGTGTGTATGTGGTCTACAGTAGCAAAGCCCCTCCGAAACCCAGCCTGCTCCGGCGGTTGGAAGTCATCGAACTTTTGGGCAAGACGATTCGAGATAACCCTCGAGAACAGCTTATAAACATGGCTCAAGAGTGATATGGGGCGGTAGTTCTTCAACTGGGTGTTATCTCCCTTTTTGAAGAACAAAACCACCACACTCTTGCTCCATGCCTCCGGTGTTATGCCAGTATGGATGACAGAGTTAAAGAGCTTAACAAGCTCTGTCAAGACAGGCGTACCCCCTGCCTTGAGTAGCTCTGTTGTAACTCCGTCATCTCCCGGAGCTTTGTTGTTGTGGAGCTGTCCGAGGGCTATTCTAATCTCACCCACGTCGATGTCGGGAAGCTCGTCCGTGTAGTGGCGAGTTAGTCTGGCTCGCGGATCACTCGCGTTGTGGGCCTCAGCGGGAGGACTTGCTTTTTGAGCATATAAGTCCCCGTAATACTTTTCGACCTCTGCGAGTATCTCTGGCATTGAGGTGACGGTGGTGTCCTGTGGTGTTCTGAGCTTTGTCAGGTGACAACTGGAGGTGTGTGGCTTGGCGAATACCCTAGTGCCTTTATTAAGCGTAATGGCATTTTCAATATCTAGGGTATTTGATCGTCTTATATCGCGCCGTATTAGCCTCTTTACCTCCTTGTTAAGTACCTGACGCTCAGATGGTGTGACATTTACAAGTTCTCGTCTTTTCCTCAACAGTTCCAGAGTCTCGCTTGAGAGTTTCGACTTGCGTCCATTGCTCTTTGGTCGAAAGTATTTGTAGCCCACCTCGCGGATAGTCCGCACCAGACTGTTGGTGGCGTCATCAACATCCGCCGTGGTTTCCAATATGGCGAAACGGTTCTGTAGCTCCAACTGGTAAGCTTCACATCCGATTTCGGCTTGGGGCAAAGTTGGTCGGAGAGTCGACCCCGTCGAGGCTATTGCGATATCGGGCACAATTCCAGACCCCGGGTTGATAGTAAGCATTTCATGATAAAAAAACGCAATATCACTTTACCCGTCCTGGGGATCGAACCCGAGACTTCAGCACAGCATTCGTACCGCGTATGCATTACAACTGCGCCACCGAGGCAGTCAAAGTGAAGTAGTATCATATCATCTATGGTAGTATGTTTAAACGTTGGGCAACGGCTTGGCTGTGCTCTGGCATGGGCTGAGGTCCATGGGCGGCGATAACCGCTTACCATCAGGTGGGCCACCTGCTTTCTGTCTATCTGGTCAATATAAAGAATATATATAGTAAGTAGTATGCTATGCGTGTGCTTATAGGTAAATATATAATACATTATACTAGGGCAAATCACGCACAAACAGCAAGACGTGGAAAAAAGGGTCGCACAATATCAGATAGGTATAAAATATTTCTTATGATAACTTGAAAACAAAATTGCTATTTTCAGAATTCCTGGAGGTCATGACTGGTGAATAAAGAACCTGACCATCATCCATAATTCCAGGTGTAAATATAGTGCTAAGAAAAAAACTATGATTCAAGACTAAAGACTATTCAAATTGTGGCAATGTAGAGTTCTTGTCCTTTAAACATCTATACCTATAAGATAATGTTAAGTAATTCATAAGAACCAACAAAGTACAAATTACTGCGCGTAGTAGATTGTATCCCTATAATAAAAAAATATTTTCTTATTAAATATTAATTGTATTATTTACTATCCTGACATCTATCGGAAAACTCGATGACTATTTAGTTACCTACTCTCTGAATCTAGTACTCATATAAGCAACTATCACAAGATGGCGGCACATTTCGTTACTGCTCATCTCTACAACACATTACTATAATAAACATACACTATAATTCTACTTTACAAACATACATCTACAAATAACGTTCCTGTATTTAGGAATTGTCTATAAATGAATAAGTCGTTTAAGAATTTACAGTCACCATAAACGGTATTTTATGATGTAGAGACTGTAGAGTGTCGACAACTACTTCAAAAACTAAAAGACTGTTTATATGCTAAAGATCTATTCACATGGCCTTACTTATAAGTAAGGCCTTTCATAAGTAACGTTTTTAAGTACGGTCCTTAATAACCAGTGTCTCAACCATGGGATTGTCTGAGTAAAATAACTAGCTAGCGACGACGTAAGATATTTATATAAAGAACTCAGTGGCGCCTCCAGCAGATACGTGAGAAACTAAATTTAGTCATAGAATTATTTTACGTCGTCGCTGGCGATTTTTAACCGACTTCAAAAAAGAGGTTCCCAATTCGGCGCGTTTTTTTATGTATGTACAATCGATTCCTCCGCCAATTGTGGCCTGATTTTATTAGAAAATAATTTCGATGTGGTCCCGTATAAATTTGGTTAACATCTAATTACCGGTACGGAGTAAAAAAATAAGACTCCTTAACGGACAACAGTACACTCGTCGCAATTGTGTTATTGTATTATAATTTACATGCCAGAGCTGAATCATAGAATTTGTAAAATAAAATATTTAAAAAAAACCGAATTCAATAAATTAGACAGAAAAGAAAAAATGCCTGTGTCGCTGCCGGGCACATGATATTGCACCATCACTGAAGAGACCTATAGAAATTGTTATTTTTGGCTTTCCAGTGTAATTTTTTGAAATCCGTTTTTAAGTTATGTAAAACTTATTTTACAGAGCCAAAAATTACCATTAGTGAAGGCAATGTACACTTAAACCATTCTAGTTTACTAAATAGAGATAAAAAATTTAAGGATTTGTTCAATCTCATTTCGATTGTCATAACATAATATCATAATCGTTCTACTTTACAGATATCGATTTGTTCTTAATTAATAAAATGTTATTGCAGTGTATTTGTACGTAACAGAGCAAATTTCCTCACTAATTGTATAACTGCGTTGCGACAATGCTTTTACTTCTGTTGTGTAGTTTTACGACATTGTCGCTATAAACAATTTCTGTCATAACGGGCAGGTGTCAGCATTAACTCGTCTTGCAGAGTAATGGTTTCCTATTTTCATTTAAAAACTAAGCTATTGTGCCTGCTTCGTCGCTTTGGTATTAAGTATTAACAGACTGTTGAAATTAGATGCAATAAAAATAAAGATATAAAATAAATCCGATTATATTGGGAAGTATTATTATATTTTATATTGTCTGTTATAGAGAGAAAAATGTTGTTGCTAATATTATGAAAGTGGGGGTTCATTATATCTCCTACACAGAGTACTTACACAAAACTTAAATAGAGCTAAATAAGTTTAAATTTTATAGAACATTTATATTTATTAACGACGAAAATACCTTAATAAATAAATACGTTGAAATACTTGGTTATATGAACGATGTATGATTGTTTTTGATAAAAAAAGAGTTTTTAGCAAATTAATGTGAATTTCATATCGGGTGGTTCTCGTTTTAGAATTGTGCTAAAATGAACTTATATCATCCTCTGTCTTCGGTACTAAAATATTAAAAGTAGACATTTTTTATCAAAATTGGCTTTGGAACTCGTTATCGGATACATCGATATTTGTTTACAATTTAGTAATAGTTGCAGATAATTATAAATAAATAAAATACATAAATAAATACACCCAACAGTCACACACATAGTCCTGACCCCACACTAGGTAAACCTGTATCGTGGGTATCAGGAACTACGAGGGACTTGCGGTCCCACAACACCCAGACCCGAAACAAATTTTTGTGGATCACACAAACATTTGTCTCAGTGCGGGAATCGAACCCACGGCCTCTCGCTTCGCAGCCAGCTACTCGCCCGCTGCGCCACGGAGGATGATAACAATTTCACGATATTTATCTAACAAATATTTTTTGGCGATATAGACACACTTAATTACATTGATAAATATAATAAGTACATACATACGCACTCACGCCTGTAATCCCCGAAGGGGTAGGCAGAGGTGTAACTAGTACACCTACATTTCGCCGAGCGTATTTTCGTCCCTTATGTGATAGACGGCGAACCTATCGCCATACCGGGCACAAATTCCAGACTCCGGGCTGATACTGAGCATATCGTAATAGAAAAATTCAATACCTCTTTACCCGACCCGGGGATCGAACCCGAGACCTCAGCGTTGACCTCAATCGTAACGCTTACGCATTACAACCGCGCCACCGAGGCAGTCAATTAAAATAAGTATTTGTAGATTTTATTGACTATCGATTGACTAATTTCTGTTGGTGCCGAGCATAAAACATTACTAATGCAATTGTACTTACATTAACAAAGGAATAGATTTCTAAACTGGAAATTGGGTCTACGTGACTTGACCAACGTTATATCTGCGTAATTTTCTAGGAAAAAACTGGACCGGCCAAAAGAGAAATACTATGCAAATTTGTCCCTGATCACGTATCTACTTTGTGTTAAGATGTTGTTATATTTTAAAGAGGTCGTAGTTATGCGGTAAATAACGGTTGTTGCTTGTGGTCAAATATAATAGTTTAAAGTAACTTTCATGACAAAAACAGCACCAGCAACTTAAAAATAAACTATGTCATTTTGGAATACCAGGATAAAAAAAAACCATCAACGAAGTAGTCATAAGTCCTGTGGATTAGAAATTAGAATATCTACTGGTTTAGTAATTAGACCGAAGCCAGTACTTGTTAGCCATAAGTCTGTCTTTAGTATAATCGAAAGCAACACCATTGAATAGCAACATGGAGGTTGATAATTATGATAGGTCCATAGTGCCTAGACATCTAATAAAAGCAAATGCGGTGACTGACAAAATTGTATTCTGAGTAGGTAAATGATCGTTCAAAATTAAAGTAATAAATCTACTATATAGATTATATACAGCAAATTCTTCAGCAAAATGATTTTTTACAGTGTAGATCGGCAAACGAGCAAATAGGTCACTTCAAGATAATAAATCTCAATCACCCTTGAACACCTCCAATAACAGAAGTATCATGAACGCGTTGTTAAGGGATTAAGAAGGGGAGGGGGATTTGGGGTTCCCGATGTCTCACTCACCTTTGGAAACGCAGCAGCAAGCAGTAGTTTACGTCGGTTTTCTGCGAGACAGTGGTAATAGACCGGTCGAGCCGGGTCAAGCGATCTACAGCGTGGCTCTACCAAAAAAGATTTTTAAACAACAAATTAAGTTAAATTGGGAAAGAACAAGACGTAATTATTTTTTTATAAATAAATGTTCAGCAAAAATGGTCCTGTAACTTTAATCATCAGAATAAATGTTGTTACGTGAGAAATTTGATTACCTGGCTCTATATAATGGTAAAGAGATTTCTCAGCAGCAGTTCCAATTACGAGTGAAGGTTTTGTTTTTGTACAAGCGCTACCGGTGCCGGGAATCGAATAGTATAAAAGCTATAGCTATTCTGTTACTGGAATTTGGAGCAGGAATTGAATGTTGCAACTTCTGTTAATAGCCAGCGAAATGTTTACCAATAAAATAATATGCAAATGAATATAGGTTTCACTGCTTGCCGCTGTGGATAAGTCCTTAATGAGTCTATTGACGCGTTGTACCATATTTAAAGCTGGTAAGTACCGGAGTCAGGTATTGAAATTAATATTATTTAGCTTATTGCACTTTATATTACGATTAAATTATTTATTAAGTCTGTTAAGCAACACTAGAATCAATTTTCCACTTGTTTAGATTATGCTTATACAAGGTGCGAGAAATGGTGATTGGCGTTCAAATTTTAATCTTAAATAAGCAACAGCAAGACGTGTAGCGTGGTAATTTGATTAAGACATCTTATGTAGTGTGAGAATGATTTTGTGGTCGGCTTACTATTTCGGATTTCTTCCTGCATTGAAAGCGCCGGAGGCACGTGAGATTGACTGCGTTTCCAACAGGAAATTGCGAGCTCTAATGATGCACTATTATAACGTAAATAGACGAGTTTAATAATGCGCCTAATAAAATATATAGCGCGTTATACGGAACAGTCTAAGTGAATAGCGTATAACAAATTAACAAATTATAAAAACCCAAAAAAGAAAAACTTATGGGGAGTGGTATGGAAACTTTGGTGCAGGATTCCGATTCGCACTTATTATCACTTGGTTTTTTTCATTACTCAACTGACTTCGCAGTAATGTGTCTAAATAGTTTTATTTTTGTGTAAGTAGACCACTACTACCGTGACAAATAATATAAACAAAAATCCTATAGTGAGTAAAAAAGGGAAATATTTATCCGCTTACCTATTTTTCTTGTTGATATTTTTTTTTGTTTACTAGTCTAACTAATACAGACCCGTGCCTAATTGCATGTCTTTTTACTGAACACGGGCCTCCTCTACTGAATAAGAGGGGTTAGGCCTTAATCTAACAACCCTGGCCTTTACACATACATATAGTATGCACTTTAATATTCACGATATTTCTTTGCCGGTATAGAAAACAGTAATAAACAATGAATACACACGTAACTTAGAAAAGTCAGAGGTGCATGTTATTGGGGCTGGTTTCCAACCTGCGCCTTTCGTTTCTACATTCCGTACCCACACCTCGCTGGGAAATCGATACTTTTTTTAAATTTACGAAGTTTATTGTGGTATTTTTATATATTGTCGTTTTCAAGATTTATCTTTAAATTAGGGACAGAAAAGGGTTCATGATTTTATCTCCGAAATGTATGAGTGTTCTTAGCCATAATATTCACATTTTTTTTTAACTGGACTCAGTTTTTTTTTTACATAACTTATACCTTTTGATAACATGGGACCTGTCTGAAAAAGCTTTCTCGTGTTTTCGGGACACTAATGGACCGCAGATTTCGGACATTTATCTGGATACTTTTACATTTTTAAAAGGATAATATATCTAAAGCAACCATCAACATAACTGTATGCTAAGTAACGAAGGGTCCTTATCGACTTATTTAAATGAGAAAACAACTGATAAACGAACACGATCACCAGCATCTTTGTACAGTGACCTGAAGGCCAATTCTCATATGCGAATGAATTATAACCAAACTGAGATTACATTTTGACATACATACATACGCTATCATGCCTTTAATCCCCGAAGGGGTAGGCAGAGGTGTAAGCTTAGTACACCCACATTTCGCCGAGCGTATCTCCGTCGCATAATGTGATAGGGGGCGAGCCTATCGCCATACCGGGCACAATTTCCAGACTCCGGGCTGATACTGAGCATTTCGTAATAGAAAAACACAATATCACTTTACCCGACCCGGAGATCGAACCCGAGTCCTTAGCGTTATATTCTATCATGCCCGACTGAGATTTGAATCTGGGACTCCATTGGTTTCTCAGCCTAAATACGACGCCACTAGATCAATGTGACGATATTTGAAAAGTACTGACCTAAATAGAAAAGTTGATTGGCTACAGAAACTAAAGGATTAGATGCTTTTTATGTAGCATGGCAAAAAAAAACAAAAAGACGACCGAAGACGTAAAAATAAACTAAAAACTTAAAATTGGTAATTTATATTTGACCGGTTTTTTTTCGAATAAAGAATAATCGGACCAAAAACAAGCCCACTGAGTTTGTTTCGTCGAGTCTTATCAGGGTCGCGTAAGAATCGGTGGTAGGTAGCTTTAAAACTCGTGGACTTGTCCCAAATTAAAAATATTTTATAATATAGCATAAATTAATTAAGTACAATTGCTCGTTGATGATTCTATATTGTATGTTATGGATAAATAAGTTGGTATGATTTCTGATATAACTTTCTTTTATTTTTGTATTGACTTGTCATATCGTCGATTGGCTAGCAATACCGCGCAAGTTCAATTGGCTTAGTTTTCAGGAGATACGAAAAACTGAATATTTTTTTAAGAACATGAGTGATGTAACTAATGAGATGCGCGGTGACAGAACTATTTAAATAACGTGCTTTTGTATGGTTAATTTAAATGTTGAGTTAATTTAATGGATACGCGCCAAAAACATTGTATCCAATGACAATAACAAGGCCAATTTTCGAGTTACGCGGTAATGTTAGCTAAGTGACGACATGCGCTATTTTAACTGCCTATCAATAACAATCAATAAACGATTTTATTATTTATCCTAAATTCTGTCTAACTCTAGTACAACATTATAATACATCATCATAACATCTGCGTAACTCTACTACGCCTACATTTGATCATGATTATATCGGCCTGCATACCTATTATATAATGTTGAATGACTCTTGCTTTAGCAATTCTCTGATGCCTTATACATTATTTGATAATAATCTTGCTTCTTACTATCCAGCTAGTATTATAATATTTGTTAATCAATAATGCCTTAACGGCTGAACGAATTTGGATGAAAGACTGACAGTCACATAGGTAGAGCATAACGTAGATTGAAACTTAGGTTACTTTTTATCCTGGAAAAAGACATTTAAGCGGGCGGAGTCGCGAGCAAAATCTAGTTCTCCATAAACATTTCGAAGGTATGTGAAGTTTACCAATTCTTATTAGGCTATCGTGGTGTAACATAAAGGCCCCTCACCGTGCCCAGCAATAGGACAGTATATAATACAAGGCTGCTTAAATACTAGGTATCAGTTACTACTGAAACTAATACTGACATAAATATAAAAACTATTTACAAAGTAAATCTGCGCTAAGTTGCAACAAAACCACATTCAATTCAAAATTAATAATATCATGCAATTGCAAATAGCTATTTAAAAATAGGCTTTAGAAATATATCCGCTTCTTTCTGCCTGGCGTTATTCCGGGTTAATGCCTTCTCATCATGATTTGACGGTATTTGATATAATGCGGGGCGACCTACCGTCTGTCCCCCACAACCAGCAACGGGAACCAAGTTTTGCCATTGGAAATAATAGAATATAATTTATTCTAAGATTATATGTTAATTATGTACAGCAACTTACTAATGCGTTATGAACTTATGATCGATGCCATAGCATTTTTGATGAAGTAAAATGTTATAATAGGTGTAAAACTTCCATCCCTTCGCAGTGTCTCCGGTGATAGTGGCTCAAAGTTAACTTGTTACAAAATGATTAATAGCGGTCGCAATAACTAAGAGTTGAGCTGCATTCATTAGCATATAACTAAGTTGCATTTAAATTATAAATTGCAGAATATATTTTGCTATAACTTTAGTTGGGAACTACTGAGTAGGTAATTTTACGTTTACAATTTTTTTTGCTCGCGGCATTTTAGGCAAACGTAGAGCAGTACGCCCTGCAAAAAGGTAGAGTGACGACCCGAGGAAAGCGGCGGGCATTGATAGATAGAAAGAGCCAAATATCAAGCTCAGTGGTAAGCATTGGGAGAGGCTTATGTTCAGCAATGGATAAATATAAGCTGATGTTGACGTTGATGACTGATACAATCTGGCATAAGCGTTTGGGAACGTACTCCTGTGGTTTCTTTAAAACGTGACCAAACCACCGCAAGCGACATTCTTGAAGCTTGTCTGCCACGTCAAGGACACGAAGGCTGCCGCGGTTGTACTCGTTATATATACGATCTAGTCATGTAATTTTGCACAACCACCACATCATCTTCATCTCTGCGACGTGGATCTCCATGGCGCTTAAGGGGCAACCACTCACACCCATACAGGAGCACAAACCGAATGATGGTCTTGTTATGGGGCCTTTAAGTTTCTAAAACCTCTATGCAAATGCAAAAAATCAGGACTGTCTTTCCGTTGTTACGTTGGTGCATGAAAGAAGGACAAACGCACTATGAATATACATAGATAACGTGTTTTAATAACAAGTCCTAATAATACATCCATTCAATCGTTGAGGTAATTATTTTGAAAAGTTTACATGACTTAGACATCCCCAAGCTTTTTTAGATAAGACACCAGAATTTTAAATTATGATTTAAAGGTCTATATTGCATGCAATTGACGCCTTAAAAAGGAATTTCTTTGCTATAATTTTACGGGAAATCCAGAACAAGGACCATTTGTGTATAAGGTAGGTAGGCATATTAAATTGGAAAGAAAATGTAAATTGAACATAAATTAATAATGAGAGCGGAATTTAATTACTTGGCCTTACCATACTTTTATGATATCAAAAACCAACAAGTTAAACATGTGCGTCAATCCGATAATAGCACAAAGAAAAGGTTATCTGGACATTTCTCATGACCTTCCTTTTAAGCTTGGGATTTACTATTTTACCTGATTCATATAAAAATAAAAATAAGACCAAATCTAAAAACCCAGGTTGGTATGTATTACTCAGGTTGGGAGGTTGGTTCAAGAAGGCATCATAAATAACTATGATTCGGCGCAGTATTTTCAATTAAGTAAAAAGATTTTAAGGTTGTACCTCACGCCAATGACCTTAACGATTTGAATCATCAGAATTCTACCAAAGCGGTGGTTTTGTGCGATCGAGATGCAGCGCGGACTTTTATTATTTGTTAATTCAGCTTTTTGTTTATTAAGATGTAAAAGTAATACGCCCCGTTTTTTATCACATTAATAGGATTATATTGATGTAGGATTTATATATGAACCAATAAGTAAGTTCTCTAGTAATTTTACGTCAATGATAAAAATATAGCAGTATTATTATTTTTTACATAAGTTGAATGCTCCTATACAAATGTTTTTAATTAAGTTATATTATACATATGTTTTGGTACAGCGATAAGATCGGCATGTTTAGTCTTAGATACAACCTTAAATAAAAATAAATACTTATACCTTATACATTAAAATCTTGGAGAAAGGAGTATGGAATTACTCAATTCTATAAACAACTAAATATGAATTCAAACAATGCCTAACTTTAAGGTCACGATAATATGTCGAAGGTTATTACACAAATTGTTTGACAAGACCACACCAAACCTCTTGACAAGGTTATGGTTGGTTTGTCCACCTCAACTGACCAATTTCAACCTTAAATCTATGGAATTGAGTTTATATTTGAATGCATATGTAAGGGCTGTCAAATTTCCCCTACGGCTCTCATATCTGACAAGTTTATTACAGGCCAGTAGCCAGTATTTAATCATAAACGCAAGATCAGTTATTTATGAATTGTATTATAATGATATTATCAACAAATAACCAACTAATATACTTTCATGTTATAAGTCTACCATAAGTTTAAGGGATAAAGGGTTAGTTGTGGGTGAATTCATCGCCCAACAAAGTTGGACAACACTCAGACAGACTGGTCATATTTTATTTATAAAATCTTATAAAAAATAGAGAATATCTATTCCTTGTGAATTTAGAACTGATTTTATCGGAAAAATAAGGTCAATTGAAAGACAGTTACTACTAAGTTATGCGACCACATTGACGCGGTGTAGTGTCAAAGAAGCTTATTTTTATATCTTAAGGATTTGTTGCATAAAGCTTTCGACGTCCCAATCTCTGATAAATGCCTAATTCAAGGAACTGTGATGATTATGTATTCATATTATACATACGCATACATACGAATTTCAGTCGCGTATCCTATGGTATACGTACGAAATTAACTTTAAAAACATAAAGTATTGTATCAACAGTCAATTTTATGTTACAAAAGCGAAATTAAGATTTACAGCTCCGTGGCGCAGCGGGCGTGTAGTCGGCTGCGAAGCGAGAGGCCGTGAGTTCGATTCCCACACCGAGACAAATGTTTGTGTGAACCACAAATATTTGTCTCGGGTCTGGGTGTTGTGGGACCGAAGTCCCTCGTAGTTCCTGATACCCACGACACAGGTTTACTAGTGTGGGATCAGGACGATGTGTGTGACTGTTGGGTGTATTATTATTATTATCAATAGTTTTTAATAACAGATACAATTAAACAGAATACATACATATGCACTTACGCCTGTACTCCCCGAAGGGGTAGGCAGAGGTGTAACTAGTACACCCACATTTCACCTAGCTTATTTTCGTCCCATGATGTGATAGGGAGCGAGCCTATCGCCATATCGGGCACAATACCAGACTCCGGTTTAATACTAAGTATTCCATGATAGAAAAAACTAATATCACTTTACCCGACCCGGGGAACGAAACAGAAACCTCCGCGTCAGCCTTAGTCGTAACAGACATTGATTTATATAGCATTGCACAATAATACATGGTTCTAAATATTAAAATATGAGTAAACCCTCATTTAATATGGAAACTACAGAGATGAAATTAAATTAAATATTTTTACTATCCTTAAAACATTTTCCCATAAAGTATTACTCATTCAAAAAAGATAAAAAATCTCATGAATTCATCATTGTTGATGAATAAACCCAAATAAGCACCGTAAATAAAAAGTATTTAACAAAACATTTATTAGGTTTTCAAGGTGGTAGGTCCCTCGTATGCGAGAGGCCGTCTGGGTTGGTACCAGTGCTTTGTCTATTTCTACCGCCAAGCAGTAGTATGAAGCACTGCTGTTCCCATTTGGAGAACATTGAAACCAGTGAAATAACTGGCCATTATGAGACTTAGCATCTTATGTCTCAGGGTGACAAGCGCAGTCTAACACCATGCAGTGCTTTGTAATTCAAAGTTATATGTGGTGTCGCTTATGTTCATGGGTAGGTAGGCATGGAGCTTACCATCAGGCAAGCAACCTGCTCGTTTCGTTGATCAAGCAAATAAAAATAAATATATAATCGCAACCTACCAAATGATAGCGTTTATCGCTAATCCGATAGTAGTATATCGTGTCAACTTTTACAGTACACCAACAAATAACCCGAGCGTGTGAGACGATGAATAGCGTGCATTATAACCGTCCAGTTAAATTTACTACGGTAAGTCAGCAAAGTTCGAGTCAATGTTACGGCACGTTTCACCTTTGACCTACTTTATACGAACTTAGCTACCAAGGTATCCATTCATGATATAGTAAGCTAATAATTATTTTAATTCGAGCGGTCTGTGTGTCAGTTGCTGTATGTTATCTGTTTAATTACTTATTTAAGTTACTGCAGACAAAGTTAATAGTGGTATTGTTTGCGCGGTATATTTGGTTTGTAGTGGGTGAATGTACAAAAGTTTAAAATGAATTGCTATGATCTCAATTGTGTGTGTGCAATCAACAATGTTCACAACGGTTGTAATAATCATGATAGCTAGTTATTATTTATATTGGTTTCATTTTATGGTGTCAGTACTTTACGATAATTAAGATCACATTCTTCTCAAATTATATCTCAAAACCAATCTGCCTAACCAATCATTCACTGCGCCACGGAGCCTGTATTTTTGCTTAATCTACTATTCTCTATTTTAAAACAATGAAACGCTCAGAAGGGTTTTGTCAAAAACAGACTCCAAAAACCTTGTATGAATCTAATTTATTCTAGCGCCAAGATTACAGAGTAATTACAACAGCCGTATATATACTTAAACAGCTAGTTATAGCGAGAGTATTGGGCCGAATGACCGACCGGACCGAACCACCGATAACCCAATCCAATCTAATTTTATATTGTAGCTCCATCGGGGTAGGATGGTTTTGCCAGTGTCGAGGTAGTCAAGCAGAATTCTCACGATGTCAAACGTCAAGTTTGATAGATGTGCATTTTTAAATATCAAGTGATACAGATTAACAAAATATCATTAAATAACTGTCTAATATTTTGTGTTGTCACACAAATGTCTATTAAAGAAGTTGGTGAAAATATTGAGCAAGTGAAGTCATGATAAAGGTACTGTATGTCGAATGCATATCAAGAATTCAAGACTAGGTTGCAGACACGATGTAGATTCTATCTCCGCAACAGACAGTTTAGCGCTGACTAAACTTGCATGACGGTTGTGTCTTGTAATAATGGTATAGTGACGTTGATATCATTCCGGCTCACTCCACATTACAAAATATAGATTTACCAAGTTAACTGTGAATTGATGGGTGTCGCTCTTGTCGCTCCAGTATTGTCATTTTATAAATAATCATTCATCAGGCGGGATATTTCAGGAGTTATGACACATATTTCACATTAGGTAATTCGTTTATTTTCAGCCAAATTCCAGAAATTATAAAAGTGACTTTGAGGATACCAAATAAAATATACCAAGAACGTCAATCAGTCGTCATTTCTTTAAAAATAATTCGTCTGGATATCTATGAATAGTCAAGTTGTATACCCATGACCAGAAAACCTAGACATGTTAATTTGTTCTTTTAGTGGATGAAGACATTTCTTTTCATTAACTGAGTAGTTAACTAAACCACTAAAACATCCACTACGCGGATATTATTATCGCTCGGCGAAATGTGGGTGTACTGGTCACCTCTGCCTACCCCTTCGAGGATTACAGGCGTGAGTGCGTATGTATGTACTACATGCAAGTAAGGTAGGCTTTGGGCCTAAGATGTGGCTCACTTACACTCGGGGTTTTATAAAAACATGTATGACCGTTCTAAATAAGGTATTATTGGAAAGTATGGAAATGCAAATATTGGCGTCTACAGAAGAAGGCCTGTGACCAACAATCAATGTTAATGAAGATACAATGTAAAATAATCCTCATAAATTCTCACTAAGTTACAACTAATCAGCAAGTACCAACAAAATTCACAATTTTACACAGCGAGGCATAAAAATCTCTCTATTCTAAAAAAAAAGTAACTGCCGCCGCCGCTGCCAAAAGCTTGTCACGCTATCTCCTCCGAAACCGCTGGGGGTATGGGGTCGAGACCGATACCAATCGATGCAGAATAATGTGGGGAAGAAAGTAAGATATGTCTCATATTCGTCGGACTTTTTTTAATTTTATGTTTTGTGGAAAACATGGGCAACGCCCCTAGTTTTTGTAAAATTTTAATAACAATGCAATGTATACAGAGCGTTAAGTTGAACTCTGTCCATTGTAGTTGGCAAGGTGAATTGTTACGAAATAGATATTCGAAACATTAAATTGTATACTATGATAGTGAACATTTTGTCATACTTTTTGTTAAAGGTCTGACGGTGATCGAAGACCCTGTGACAATTGTTTGCTTCACGGGTCAGTAGTAAACCACAAAACTGCTTTAATTAAGAGTGTTGCAGTTTTTATTCCCAAACAATTATGCATTTAGAAATATTGCAAAAAGGCGTTTATTTGCATTTAATTTTAAAGGACGTTATGCAATATCTTTAAGAAATGCCAACAAATTTTGACGAATCTTTGCGTAGTAACGTTTAACCACGAGCGCGATTTCATATCTCTCTATTCTAAAAAAAAGTAACTGGCGCCGCCGCCGCCGCCGCCGCTGCCAAAAGCTTGTCACGCTATCTCCTCCGAAACCGCTGAGAGTATGAGGTCGAGACCGATACCAATCGATGCAGAATAATGTGGGGAAGAAAGTAAGATATGTCTCATATTCGTCGGACTTAAAGTTTTTTTTTTACTTATGTGTTGTGGAAAAACATGGGCAACGCCCCTAGTAAGTTAAATAAAAGTCATAAATAACATTAATTTTTACATAAAATATAGTGGAAGTCTTTTTGGAGACCGTCACCGGAGCGGAGCTGTCTCTGGAAAGATCTCTACCATGTTTTTCGATTATGAATTTCAGATTCTAAGCCATAGTTATCTTTTTATCTACCACTTTCCCTCAGAATACCACAATACATTAAATGGCAGTTTTGAAATATGACTAATGAACTTACGGTTGACAGCAGCGCGTAGCAAAATAAATCTTTATTTTGACTTCACTTCCGAAATGAGTATTGTAAAACATTTTTAGACTATTTTGGGCAGTCGCATTGGAAAGTAAAGTTAAATTACTCTTCAATTTGATTAAATTATCATTCAAAATTAAATAATTATACTTGCTTTGATGAACACCGTAAGATATATAAGAATTTTTGTTCCGTATTAAATAATTTTATAATTTCTTAATTACGTTTAGAAATTTTTGACATGAAAATAAACATGGAGCTAATATAATAAATGTGATAATTAATAGAAACGGTCGCGAGTTCTTCACTTTAAAATCTACCGAAAAATATGAGTACATAGAAATAAAGTTGTTTACCTTCCATTATTTGGTGAAAGTACGTATATTTTATTTATGAAGGTACAAAACAAGTAATTAAAAATAATAAAGTTAAAGTTAAGTATACCTAAAGTTTTTTTTTTAATTTTATATATATCATAATGAGTATTAAGCGATAAATTTAATATCATAAAAGTACAACAAACCAACATTTATTCAGTGGCAGGCGACACCGATGTTTTATTTTTATGGCATAGGCTGGCAAACGAGCAATTGGGTCACCTGATGGTAAGTGATCTCCACCGCCCATGTATGCCCACAACACCAAAAGAGTCTTGGGTGCATTGTCGACCTTAAAGGAAAGGGATAATTAAGGAATTGGGAATTGGAGGGGGTTTGGGCCTCCGGATATCTCACTCACCGTACGAAACGCAGCAGCAAGCTACTACTTTACGCCGGTTTTCTGTGAGACAGTGGAAATGACCCGGACGAGCCGGCCAATACATGCTGTAGAAAAAAGTGTCTACAGCGTGGCTCTACCACTCAAAAATGTGATCGATCGATGTGGTGTATGTTAGCTGATAACTAAAGTTCGATTTCCTTCAGGGTAGTTATTTGTACATATCCTAGTTGCAGTTGTAGCTGCCACTGAAGAATAGTCCTCATCATAAGCTATTTTCTTATATTCAGCTTTAGCTCCGTTGTGGATGGCGTTCATGGGCTCTCATATCGCTGACGTAGCCATTTTGTTTGAAAAGAATATGCGTATTGTCATAAACAAAGGTGTCCTGCGAATTTACTTCCAGTTGTTGTTTTATTCATCTGAAATAGATGTGCAGGTCAATTCTGACGTTGAATTCTTTGTGTAAAGTGAATTGAATTTGTCAGTATCAAAGATTTCAATGTATACTACTAGACGGGCTGTTTAGAAGTAAAATTGCGCCATACAACGCGGGAGTTTGACAGCTAACAGATTTAATTATCCCTTTCCTTTAAGGTCGGCAACGCGCCCATAATTATTTTGGTATTATGGGCGTTCATGGGCGGTGGAGATCACTTACCATCAGGTGACCCACTTGCTTGTTTGCCGGCCTATGACATAAAAAAATAAAATAAGAAAGGGATTCTAGTTAAGAGTAAGCGAGATGGTAATATTGGGTTACTGTCAATTGACCGTAAGTAAGCGGCGCAGTTTCTGTGTACCACGCAACCGGTCTAGTGTACATTGAAGTCATTGGTCAGGATTGCATTTATTATTCTGATGAAGTCGTTCTTGCGTAATGAAAAATGCGGAAATATTTGTTCACCCATAATTAGATCACTATTTGATCATAATTTTTCGATGTTTGGTAATAATTAATATCAGATGTTGAAACAACAGGAAAAACTAAGCATCTATGAATTAAGAAGTATTACATAGCATAAATATGACATGGAATATACACCAACGCAATTATTCATAAAATTGTTCCTACGTTTTTTAGTCCACGCAAAGAGCGATCGACACCTCATCAAAAGTTATGATCCATGAATTATGTAACATAGGCAGTTAAAAAAAGCAACGTTTACATCAGCGAAATGTAACACGCAACCTACATCAACTATAAATTATGCGCCGAGTAGATAAAACGTCCTACTAAATTAAATATGAATTTTAATGTGATAAAACGGTATAAATCATAGAGCGGCGTAATAAATGTATAATATGTCTGGGACGTTTTACGAGTGCTGGAAATATTCTCTTTAAAATGTTTGTTGTTTCAATAAAAACTTTCTTAACAGACGTATACAACTTTTGAGATAAATATAATCTAATCAATTGAATATCTATGAAACAAACAAATTGAATTCATAAAATAATTTTCCAATGTACTGAAGTCTAAAGTTTATAATAAAATTATTTTTGTACTAGCTTTTCGCGGCTTCGCTCGTGTGAAAGTCTTTTCCCGGGAAAATTATGAAACATTACTGCCCTGCTCCCATGAATCATAGCGTGGTAAACATATAAATCTTCGGGAAGAAATTGTTTAAATGATAGTAAAACTGCATCAAAACCCGTTGCGGGGTTTAAGAGGAGTTAGCGGATAAAGAAACAGACGCGGAAAGCGACTTTGTTTTATGCTATGTATGTCCCGCGCGGTTTCACTCGCGGCATATTACTACACCGCTCCCGTCTTTCATACAAAGTTCAACACCCCTTTTGACCCCTTACAATGTAAATTACCAAAAATCCATTCTTAGCGAACCCTACATTACACAAACTATCATCTGACCAAATTTGATGACGTAAACTTTCAACCCCTAATTCACCCTCTTAGGGGTAAAATTTTGAAAAACATCGATATACGTGTATATTTATTTCTAACCAGAAGCAGGTGCATGAAATTTCGTGCTTCTTTTTTAAAAGACGGACTACCATGACTGTTCATCCCTTATTTTACATTCTTCCTTAGATGCTTACAACATAAAAGGCATCAACTACCAAAATTTCAAGTTTATTACGTTGATGAATGAGTTAGTCAGTCAAAACAAGTAATGATTATTTTCGTATGTAAATACGATATTTTTGTATTTCAATTTATAAGGTCTTTATTGGTAATGCGATTAGGTCGCGCCAAAATATATATACACAGACATATTGGACGATTGACAGCAGCTTACGCTTAGATACTCTTTACCTGTCAGCTCTGAATCCATATTAAATTTATGATAGGAAATGCATAATTTACTTAATTTTCCAACTTACGTCACAAACTTGGAATATAAATCAGTGTTTTGCAAGTATGAATTTGCAAACAGGTCCTGTCATTGAGATTAGATTTGCACTAGCTGAACATTGCATGCTTAAGTGAAATTAATATTTGTTACGACTTTTATTGGGCACTGATTATGTATGTTCTACTGGTGTATAATGCATGTACAAGATGACAGCTATCTATTATAAAACGCAGTTGTTAATTAGGTAGGACCTACTAGGTTTCTCCTATGCGAGTGTACGTGTGGGTTAGCACTACCGGTATGTATATTTCTTCCACCAAGCAGTATGCAAGTTACTTTTTTGGTTTGATGGACATTGAAGCCAGTGCAATGGCTTGCCTTCTTATATCAGAGTGACGATCGCAGTGTAACGCCATTTACTTTATAATTTAAAGACCTTGATGGTATTACTACTTCATGGCCACACGTGGAGCTTACCGTCAGGCGTGGAACCTACGCTATCATAACAAAAAAAACTGGTCATTATAATATGGGACCCTTTAAATTTGTGTGTTTCTACGTAGATAGTTAAAGGTGCGTCGACACTTTCGTGACATTTCTCCGTACCGAAAGGCTTGGTTGTCACTCTGCACGTGCAATGTGTAATTTTTCCGTGACTTAAAATAAAAAATGACAAGTCCTTAAAAGTCTTGTTACGCCAAAAAGTTACGAAGTTCCAGAGCAGATCGCCCTGTGACAGTTCACAACAATCACGCCTCTTGTGGCGGTGTAATGTCATAAATGGAGACGTACTTTATCATAAACATAATTATGACCATATTTCTTGAGTAATTGAGCAAAAATATAACAATTCAGATGAATATAACAAAACATAAAAATATTATCATTGAGAAATATGGGCATAGTTATCGTTATGATAAAGTGCGTCTCTACTTGTGATATTGAAATGTTTGAGCATATTAGTCTCCCCAAGCACGGAACCAAATTAGATGTTTAGTGACGTAATGACATAAATTCGGGCTAACATCTATATGATAGATAACTTTTTCTTTTTATGCCAGGATAGGCAGACGAGCAAACGGGCCACCTGATGGTAAGTAGTCACCGCCGCCCATAGACTTCTGCAATGCCAGGGCACAGCAAAACCGCTGCCTACCGTATGTACTACTATAGAGTACTTTTCATCTCGATAGCATGCTCTATGCTTGTACTGGAAAAAATACTTTAAGTTTTTTTTTAATGTATTTATTTATTAAGTAGGGCACAGTAACAGTTCCTAGACTACGTATAAACCTAATTACGCACGCAGAACTGCGGGCAAATGCTAGTGGTACATACAAAGCCAACGGGTTCGTAGATCTCTGAGCAATTTAACGTGCATCTAATTTTGAACATTCCCAATTATCTCGGTAACTAATTACCATTGGTCACGGGTTTTGATTCCTAATTGCTTTTATGTAATTATTAAGGTTATTTAAAGGTTTTATTTATATGCTACATAATAGTTAAAAGATAAAAGATATAATAGTTTCAGTTACATTTACTAGGTATCTACAAGTATATCGAAATATCGAGACAATACGACTGCCACCTTGACACTGACCGGGACAATCGAAGGTCAGACTGAAAAGCAAAAGTCAATTGCAAATTCTTGCAAACTGATTTATGAGTCACTTCTTTCAAAAAATATATGCTGTGTCTATCGAACATTATCGAACCACAAAGGTGGTAAGCCCCTCGTATGCGAGAGACCGCCTGGGTTGGTACCAACGGTCTGTCTATTTCAGCCGCCAAGCAGCAGTGTGTAAGCACTGTTGTGTTCCAGTTTGAAGGGCATTGAAGCCAGTGAAATTACAGCGCATTATGAGACCTAACATCTTATGTACCGGGGTGACGAGCGCAGTCCAATGCCATGAAATGCAATGTAACTCCAAGATCTGTGTGATGTTGCTTCTGTTTATGGGCAGGCGTGGCGCTTACCTGCTCGTTTCGTCACTCAAGTTTTATGAGTGGTAGAGCCACGCTGTAGACACTTTTATCTACAGCATGAATGGGCCGGCTCGTCCGGGTCGTTACCAGTCTCTCACAGAAAACCAACGTAAAGTAGCGGCTTGCTGCTGCCTTTCGTGCGATGAGTGAGATATCCGGAGTACTACATCCCCTCCCCTTCCTAGCCCCTTAATTATCCCTTGGCTTTAAGGTCGGCAACGGCACTTATGACAATATCAAAATAAGAGGTTTTTTATTATCATTAATGACGAGGCGAGCAGGTCGCTTCCCTGATGGTAAGCGTCACACCTGTCCATAAATAGAAGCAACTCCAATCAGAACTTCTAATTATAACGTACTTCATGCAGGCACTGGACTGCGCCCGTCACCTCGTGACATAACAGGTTAATTTCACTGGTTTCAATGTCCTTCAAAACTGAACACACAGTGCTTATACAATGCTACTCGGCTTTGCATACGTGGGACCTACCAGGGGTGTACAAATTAGGTTGCAGAACAGAAACTATGCAACGGAATGTGGGTGGTCTTTGTAAGGGGCGTGCAAATAACAATGTTTGAAACACGCCTTAATCCATTAGTTTGTAAATAAATAATGTTAGAAGTTCGTGAGACAAGTATTATTTTATTAATACCAAACGACAGTAATCACTTCAACATAGGTTTATGGGTTACTTTTACAATGTTACTGCTTTACAGACCACAACACCATGTCAGGATTATCTAGAGACCGCTCTCTAATTATAACTCAAACAACTAGGACCGAATAGTAAACCAGCATAGTTACCGCGTAATGAACTCTTGGACCATCAAATCAGCACTGATCGCGCTCTTTTGTCTAAGTCGCATAATATCTCAAAACGTACCTACACAATCATACTAATATTATAAATGTGAATGTAAGTTTGTTTGTTACGCTTTCACGCGAAGACTACTTAACCAATCATCATGAAACTTTGAACACATATTCTTGAAGGTATAAGAAATAACATAGGATACATTTTATGAAAAAAAAAAAAGATTGTTAAGCCTAAATCACTGAACCGATTTATATAATTTTGATGTAGAGATAGATGGGACCCTGAAGACGGTTATAGGCTACGTTTTATTTCGGAAAAGTCTATTCACGCGGGCGAAGCCGCGAGCAAAAGCTAGTTGTATATACAGCGGACATGCGCTGTCGCCGGGCGTCATGATCTCTAGTCTTGGTCGCATACCTCAAAACAGGCCTTTAATTAGCACGAAACTTGGTTCAGTAGTGCATTACGTTTACTGGTAGCGTGTGGATATTTTCGCCTCATCCATCATCATTATTGATTTATTCCATTCAATTAGCATACTGATTATGTATATACAAATAAAATAATGGCGTAGTTGTAATGCGTACGACTTACGAATGAGGCTGACGGTGAGGTTTCGGGTTCGACCCTCCGGAAGAGTAAAAGTGATATTGGGTTTTTCTATTACAAAATGCAAAATATCAGTCCGAAGTCTGGAATTGTGCCCGGTATAGCGATAGGTTCGCCCCCTCTCCCATCATGGGACGGAGATACACTCGGCGAAATGTGCGTGTACTGATTACACCGCAGCCTACCCCTTCGAGGATTACGGACGTGGGTGGGTATTTATATATAAATTAATTAATACACAACGCCAAAAGGTACACGCCTACACTCAATGACTTATAAGAGCAAAATTTATACTTTCTGCGATCAATGAGATTAGCTTTTTATATAAGACATGCATAATACGATAAGCGTAGGGAAAGTTCAGGAAACAAGCGTAAAGATCACTGCACATGGGGTACAGAACGATATGCCTTATTGTTTTCTTGACATGAACAATGGCACCGGTAACAGTGACATCTGTGACGAACGCCATATATCTGGTTTAAGTAACTTAATAAGCGATGGTGTTACGGTTGTCAAACATTGTAAGTGCAATATTATTATGGATTTTTAACTATATTATATAAGAAATAATGTATTCAAAGTATCTTGTATATGACTGCATCTATGGCGCAATTATAATGGGTATACGCCATGACTGCTGTGCTGAGGTCACAGGTTCGATCCAAAGTGATATTGGGTTTTTCTAAATTCAATGTTTAGTATCAACCCGGAGTCTGGAATTGTGCCGCCCGATATGGTGATAGGCTCGCCCCCATCACATAATGAGACGGAAATAAGCTCGGCGAAATGCAAACATATAGGAAACAACCATCTTTAAAATAATAATACGCCATATAAATCGGAGTATTAGTTAACACACTGCAATGAAACAGATACACAGACAGACATACAGAATGGTAGACAAATGGGTCTAACTTTTAAAACTTTATTTTTTTGGATAGGTACTCCTCTTTTTTTTAGGGGTTACAAAACCGCCAGCTCGTACAACAGCTGAGAACGGTGAGGTTCTGGGTTCAATTCCCAGATCAGGCAATCACAATTTGTTTTTGTTTTCGTTTTGAAAAATTACACATGAAGTGCCCGGCATTGGAATTTGTGTTCGTTATGGCGATAGGCGCACCCCATAACAAATCATGGGACGAAGATAAACTCTGCCAAATGAGGTTGTACTAATTGCACCTCTACCTAGCTACCCCTTCGTAGATATAGGCGTGAGCTTATGTCATGTTATATTGAAAAACTACTAATTCTGTCTCTACTTATGTATATAAATACTTTTTTTATTGAAACCGCCCCGTTCGAAACAAAACTAGCTTAAACTTTTTACACTCTTACCTTTTTTTGTATTATTGCAAAAATGAAAATCTGGCGTTTACAATCAGGTAATCCATTATTATAAAAGCGATGACATAAATTTCCAAGGATTCATTCGTTATTACATTCCAATGTACCAAAAAACAAATTTGCTCTTTAGAATTGAATTAATAGATATTTATCAGGAAATTGCCCGCGCCTGTCCATAAAATTTTTAATACACGAGTTCTTTTGATAAGCTCCCTTTGTTACTAATTTTGTGAAAGTGAAAATCTGGCGTGTAATATCTACTGATCCAGTTTTATCGAAGCGATGACATAAGGTTCTAAGGACCAAGCGCGCGCAGTGTCCACTGTGTCGCAAGAACGGCCCGATTCGTGACCGACCACGAATGCCCGGAAGCCAACGGCCCACTTACAAATCATTTTTCGTGGCCACAACACTGTATAACAAAATAATTTATTAATGATTTAGTCTTTCATCAGATTTGTAGAGCAATTTGTTTGTATGATATTTTCTACGGATATTTTATTATCAACTTGTCTAGAGATGTAAACTTTGTTGCGAGCTGTTTGAGAAACTAGTCACGCTTCAGCTATAAATAAAGATAGGATCGTAAGAATATTAAAAACAGACTTATATAAGCTGATGCCTGTGTCCCAGAAGGGTTAGGCAGTGGTGTAACTTGTGCGCTTATGGTTCTCAAACATATTTCCATGACAGGTGACGAGCTTATCGTCATATTGGGCACAAATTTAATATCCGGGAAATTCATGTGTGATTTTTGGAATTCAGTACTCAAATTGTGATTGCCCGACCTAGGATTTAAATCCAGGACAACATTAGTTCAATCCATTAAAGTCGTCTATGACATATTAGATTAGATCTTAAATAGATTTCTTAGTTATTGGGATCTTAATTATATTAGATCTACTGCCTCAGTCGCGCAGTTGTACCTAATGCGTACGTGGTGCGGCTGCTGTACTGAGGTCTCGAGTTCGATCCCCGGGTCGGGTAAAGGAATATTGGGTTTTTCTATAGTGAAATGCTTAGTATCAACCCGGAGTCTCAAATTGTGCCCGATAGGCTGGCCCCCTATCAAATCATGGGACGGAAATAAGCTACGGACGGGAGTACAGACGTGAGTGCGAATGTATGTATATGTATTAGATTTGCTGTTGAACTAAGCTTCTAACCGCTGTAATCATATAGTATGAAAATAAATATACGAAAATTTAAATACGCTCTTCTCAACTCCGTTATTTCATAATGTTAGTTCAATAGATTCATTTGCCTTTAAAGTTCTTGACATAATTGCACGGTCTCATTTTTTTATTACACAGTCTTTATTTTTGACAAATCCGGTAAAAAAGACGTCCCAATTTATTTATACTCTAACAAATTAGTAACAGGATGTGAAAATGTTAAGGTTAAAGATTAATAAAATATTATTTTTAATATCATTTACTGAACTACAACGCTTCAGTGGAAAGTCACGGGTCAGTGGAAAGCGAACAGTTTTTACCTTTATTAATATTGCAGCATATTTAATTACTTATTTCTTTCTACCTGGCGTTATCCCGTCTAGTGCCAGGGTCCGCCTTCCCACTAAGACGCCTCCACTTCGCCCGATCTTGAGCATCCTCGGTAGTAAGACCGTTGGCTCTCATATCTCCCTCTAATACGTTAAGACAGCTTTTTTGGGCCGCCCGCGGGATCGTACTCCTGGTACGTTCTGACACAGGTACTTGCGACCAACGTACTCCTGTGGCTTCCTCAAAACCTTTCCAAACCACCTTAAGCGACTTTCCTGAAGTTTATCGGCCACATCGTCGTCGTCGTTTATTTATATTATTACTAAAAGTTATTATTCAAATGACCTACGGATGAGTTTCTTAGTGTTTCTTCTTTAAAGAATAGGCATTTAGTTAGTATATTTTACTGATTTATATTATTCAATCAGGTAGGACAACAATTACACACCTGAAGGATCATCACGGGGTGAGACATGGTGACAGAATCAAAATGTACATAATTTTATAAGTATCTATAATTTGATGAATCATCCTCTGACTTGGTGACTTCGAAAGACTTACCGAAAATAAAGATTAATCCAATGACATGTTAACTTTCGACTTCCTGCAAGATTTGTATGGAAAAAATACCGACTAGCGGCACTTTAAGTGCTTTTTCGGGTCAATCATCAAAAAAGAGTGTAGATCATCCAGACATCTTCTAGGCCTATCGCGACCTCGTTTACGGTTCTGTCATTGGTAATACATATTTAAAAAATACAGGAATTTATGGAGCTGATTCTAATATGATTAACATATGCTCAACGGTCATATTAATGGATTGTTCACAATCTGTTTAATGGTGATCGTTATTTATGCATTTACAACTATCGTTCTAATGCTAATCTTACATCCGATCAAAATTCGTAAATAATATACAAGCACTAATAGTAAATACGCTGTAACAACTGATATATCAAAAGCTACACGATCTCATAAAGTACAAAAGTTACATAAACCCGATTACTCCAATAACTCAAGGTATGCTAGTTACGTAGAAAGTTGTAAGTAATTTCCGAATAAAGTGCGTATTTGTCTCGAGATATCGAAATAAATTGTGTCATAATTCAATAAGAATGTTAGCCGGTATAAATACTTTTTATCACACGTAATGTATGATGTCTGATACTCGAGAACATAGTTTCTTCTAAGTAGTATATAATTTTAATGAAACTGAAAAATTTAATCTTAGCCAACCGCGATGCTTGTCTTTGTTTCTACATAAATTACATATTTACAACCTAACACCTGCTATTAAATGCTTTCTTTGTTTCTATTGTTTTAAACTTGGATTAAGCTACATTTTCACAAAAATATATATTTATCAATATCTCGTATAGCTAGTTTTTATAGCAATCGCCAATTAAATAGAATTGTATTTGCCGAAGAAACTTCGTTATTTGCCAATTAGTTTAAATCAAATTTCAAACACAAGACTTATCTAGCCGCAATAAAAAAATCAAATTTTATGTGTTCCTGGTGACTATAGAAACAATGTTCTAACAATTCAAAATGAATTTAATTATTGCTTTACGTCGATTTTGGTGTTAATCAATTTACATTATGTAAATCTGCGCACTGATGGAAAACCCACAGCGAGCTGGACGCGCCCAAACAAGCTCAATTAACGTGCCACGCGACAAACCCGATTGATTTATGAATTGCCATTAGAGATTTCACCAAATTTTATTATGTTTACAAGTTTGTGCTCAATTCCACCATTTATCTTAGCTACTAAATTGGCATTTATTAAACTTTTATTATCTTGCTAATTTTGCCCGCAGTAGCGATTGCGTGATTAGGTGTACCGGTAACCTAGGGGACTGGGCTCTACTCAATGAATAAATACACACTACACGCAAATATTCCCTCAGTAAAAAGTATTTTCTGCGAGAATTTCACCGCTATCGGAAATAAATATATACCAGTTTAGCTTACAAGCTTATAAAATCAAAAGGTTGCCTCAAAAAATATTTTTTGATGGTCAAACAGGCAATTACAGTTTTATAATTATGATAAATATGTCACCGACGAAATAGAACGATATGTGAGAGTGATGAGAGTCAACTGTTTAATTTCAGCATAATTTATTGATGTTAAATAAATGATGAATTATGAAGGCCGGCAAATAAGCAAGTGGGTCATCTAATGGTATGGTGATCACCACTCGACATGAACACTTACAATGCCCGAGTGATTGTGGGTGCGGTGCTAATTTTTATAGAAAGGGATTACGGGATGTTTGCGCCTCCTGCATTTGGCACGTACGGGACGAAAAGCAAACTGCCAAACTCTATATTCCGTAAGTAATCCGATACAAATTTTCTTTTTTTATAGTATAGGCCGGCAAACGAGCCAGTGGGCGCCCACAATACTTAAATAATTATGGGCGCGTTGCCGACCTTAAAGGAAAGGGATAAGTAAGGGATTGGGAAGGGGAGGGGAATTTGGGCCTCTGGATATCTCACTCACCGTACGTAACGCAGCAGCAAGCTGCTACTTTATGCTGGTTTCCTGTGAGCCGGCCCATTCATGCTGTAGACAGAACTGTCTACAGAGGGGCTCTACCACTCAGACTGTCTATTGGCTACAGGCTTACAGGATTAGTCAAATGATCCAATGAATAACATAATACTGTTGCTACAAAAGTTGTGCTCGCGTGTTTGGGTTCAAATTCACGACCTCCATCTCTGCAGTTCGTTCCAATCTCCGCTAGGTGATTGCTCTTATTTAATTTCAATGCACATTGTATTGTATTTACTTTTGTATTTTAGCATTAAATTCAGACGGTGGGTCGCCCCACATAATAACAAAATAATCATCAAATCTATGGTAGGAAAAGGCGAAACCTGACATTAAGCCTGGATAACGCCAGCCAGTAAGAAAGAAGAAAATAAGTGTTATATTTCAAAAAAAACGTTCTGCAATAATTGATCTGAGGACTTAAGGGACCTATTGAGTTTAATGTCAAAATGCATTCATGAAAATAATTGTAACAATAATATTATTTACAGCAGAAGACAGAAATAGATACAAAATGGAATAGATTAATCGTGTCATTGTGTCTTCTACGTAGTTTTTCAGTCACGTTGTGAAAGTACATTAATTTGTTTTCAATCAATTCAGAATGGTTCTAGGCTATGTACGTTTTCATTGTAAAACGTGGATCTTTCAGGTAAAAATATTTGTCATTTACTGACAAATATTTTATGTTATTTCTTCATCCAAAGTATGATCTCAATACTCCCAGTGTCCTTTCTGTGCTATCCGGCTCGAAGGACCAAACATTTTCGTAGAAGAAATAGGCGCAATGTACGGTTGCACTGTACAGTCTCAAAAATGTAGTTACTATCTAATAAGTCGCTGTACTTTTTCATGATATAAAAACGTTGGAATAATTAATAATAAAATATCTCAGTAATTTCTTCACTAATTAGGTACATTGTTGTCTGTATATCTGTGTGGAAAGAAAACCTGAAACATCATAAACAACAAGACCTCAAATCAACATTATCCTTTGATTTCTATTTTATTTGTTTGGAACAATCATTAAACCAACCCGAAACTCGTCGTTTGACAGGTCACAGATGAATATCTTCAGATGAACTAAATTGTCAAATATGTTTATTAGAATAGATCTATTACTGATCATATTCTAAATTATTCATTCGTAATGAAGACATTGATATGAATCTAATTAGCACAATCATTTGATTTATTGATTCAAAGGTCGATCAAGCAAGAACCACCTAAATTATAACAACTTGTACTGACAAATTGAGTGAAGGATTGCCTGTTTCAAAGTAGCAAACATAAGTAAGTATAATGGGTATAGCAGTAGCATCTGTATATGGCTCAGAAATAAATACCGCTGCATACTTATTAAAACGAAACATAGTTATGTAGGTTAAGGTGCTTTTGTAGTGGTTTCAACGTCTAAAAATGAAACATTCGTTCGTTCGTTCTAGTTGTTCCTAGACTCTTATTCACTAGCCGTCTTATGCTAGTGCATAAAAATATAATTTTTTATTGCAGAGGATAGTAAACAAACAAGTGGGTCACCTGATGGTAAGTGATCTCCACCGCCCATGAAAATCCAAAATACTTGAAAAATCTTGGACGTTACGCCGATCTTAAATAAAAGGGATGCTTATGAGATTGGAAAAAGATAGGGGATCTGGCCCTCCGGATATCTCACTCATCGTACGAAACGCAACATCAAGCTGTCACTTCACATCAGTTATCTGTGGTATAGTAGTAAAAACCTGGTCAAGTTAGTCCATTCAGGCTGTAGATAAAACTGTCACTTGTTAAAATTAAATAAATAATAATACAAAAATATAATATCTACATCCTAATATCTAAAAATTCAACAAAACTGGTAAGCCACAAATCAAATAGATCCTAATCTAATCTATCAAATTTTGAGTCGGTGCTATTTTAGTTTTGTACGTCATACGTCATACGTCATACGTAAGGTCATACGGGTTGAATTCAAAACCTCCTTTTAAGCCGGTTGAAATGCGAAAAACCTGAAGAAGGCATTTGTTAGGCGTAATTATTAAAAATAAATGTACTTTAAAGGTGTGTGACCGAGACAAAAGACCGCGACAAGTGACGAAAGCGACACGTCCGCTTTATATACATTTGTATATAGGTCCCCTGTCTCGCTGTCGTACCTTTAAATGTACCTTAAAGTGCAACTAATTTAATTAAATGGTCTTAACTTTGTATCAGACGATAATGGAAATGAACGAAATAATAAGACGTAACATTACACGGTTGAATAGCTTTGCTAAAGAAACTATCGTTTTTTGTCTCCGACAGACGTCCGTCCAAAAAGAAAACCACGTTTTAGTCCGATTTGGTAACCAATTACTAATAATCGAGATGAATTTATGTAAATATTATATAATAGGGTCTTGATTAAGGTACCGTAAAAGATCGGTCAATGTGTCAGGTGTATTTAGTTCCCGTAGTGCAAATGATGTATACAGTCTGGTACAGCGCCTCAAGTGGATCTTTCTTGAAACGTATTAGGTTCATATATATTTTTCGTAGGTATAGGAATGAAGTGACAGCTGTATTTGCATACCTGTTATGCTTATAGTTTGGGTGGTAGAGCCTCGCTGTAGACACTTGTGTCTACAGCACGAATGGGCCGGCTCGTCCGGGTCGTTACCACTGTCTTACAGAAAACCGTAAAGTAGCTGCTTGCTGCGTTTCGTACGGTGAGTGAGACATCCAGAGGCCCAAACACCCTCCCATTCCCAATCCCTTAATTATCCCTTTCCTTTAAGCTCAGTAACGCACCCATAATTATTTTGGTATTGTGTGGGCGTACATGGGCGGTGGTGATCAATTACCATCAGGTGATCGTTTGCTGGCCTATGCTATAAAAAACATGCCTATTACAACATTAGGTTATGCTTATTTTTATTTTAAGTTACTGACAAGAATCGACTTGGATGGATGCATCATGCATTTTTATACTACTTAATCAGACGAAGATTGGCGAAGTACAATTTAATTGTAATCTGTACTAAGATGAAAATAGAATAGTCGTTTTTATTGAAGTGAAACATATTTTAGGAACCTATAACAAAGTATTTCAACAATTTGCTGTAAGACGTGACAAATAATTTTGAAATGAGGAAAAAGTATTTGAACATAGTGCGAAACATGATTTAAATAATTGTCTTTATGTAGATTTATTCATATTTAGATTTATTTGATGGGTATATAATAGTAAGTATACACCTAGCCGACTTGCACCTGGAAAAGAATACTAATAATAATTAGATATCTTACGTCTTTGATTATTAATTGGTGTTATGTCCAAAGGCTCTCATAATTTCTGCTTTCTACATCACCAGAGACATTTACTAAATGGTAGCCGAGAATGTATGTCTATTGAGAGCATTCATATTCAAACAATTAATATACTACTTCGTATTAAAATACTACGCCATTGCCAATAGTTAATTTCTATCGAACATTGCATAACCAAATTCACATAACAGCGTGCCTTAAACACGATAAGTAAGACATGTTTACTACAAACATAAAAGTAAATAAGCTACTTTAAACTATAATCTTTAATTAATATCATTTGTTGTAATCTTGACTTTGAAATCTGTAAATGAATTAAATCCGTCTAATTGGCAGAGCTTGAACCGACAAGCCGTAGGTAGCTATGTCCATTAGGGCGCCCAGAAACGAGTTCTGTCTGATACTATCGATGTTACGGTCAAAGTTCGAACAGTCGACATTGTGCAACTACTTTTATTATTTATTTTATGTGTCGTCATAATTAAGTGGTATTTGATCTTATGATGTTTTGTAGTACTCAATGGGCTAGATTTAAAGGTAAGTGTAGTGGTCACTGATGATTGTGGTCTATAAAAATATACTAACAGATTTTAATAGCCGCGATCTGGCGATGCCCATTATTCTTAATAATAAATTAATTGGAGCATAAATGTCACTATAAGCCGGTTTGTTATCTCAAATGAAATTCTTGTATCACAAATAAATTTTATAAATTTGTTTACCAATAATGTATGCATGTTTTTCAATTACATTCATGCATTATGTAAATAAGGCGATTTTTAAACAGTGTATACTTATGAAGTAAATGCAGGAAAAACAACGTTCATGACATACTTTATTTAGGAATGGATTTCGAGTTTGATAGACGAAATATGTTTATATTATAGTTATGGCCTTTTTACGCGATAATATTATGGTAATGAACACATAATAACTGTCTTATTAAATAATATAGTAGGATTATAACTTTGACAAATGGATTTCCAAGGTGTCACATATTGAATTTAATGTAATAAAAGCAAATAGAGTAGGATTCATGACTGTTATATTTTTTTTCCTTATTCGGGTGTATTCGATATTGAAAGCTATCTTTCCTATTTGTTTATAGGCTGGATTGATTTCATTCCACAGCACCCTTTTTTCTAACACAAATATTTACACTAACCTCTTGTTTGTAATGACGTCTTACTTCCTACAGTTTGTGTCTGCTTCTAAAAGATTAAGTTTTATTTTATTCTTATCAATTATATCTTAATATTTTCTACTTCACTATAAGTACTTGAGTACTATGAATAGGTAGAGTTATAATATGTACTAATTACAACCTTATACATAATTCTTATTAATGGTTGTCTGGAAGAGATCACTTTCAGTGATAAGGGCGCCACTTGTGGCACATTTATTACATACGCACTCACGCCTGTAATCCCCGAAGGGGTAGGCAGAGGTGTAACCAGTACACCCACACTTCGCCGAGCGTATCTCCGTCCCTTATGTGATAGGGAGCGAGCCTATCGCCATACCGGGCACAAATTCCAGACTCCGTGCTGATACTGCGCATTTCGTAATAGAAAAACCGTATACCACTTTACCCGACCCGGGGATCGAACCCGAGACCTCAGCGTTGGCCTCAATCGTAACGCGTACGCATTACAACTGTGCCACCGAGCCAGTCCTTATTATTAAGCTGTTTATTGTTTTTGTGTGTCTACAATAAAGAGTTACTATCTCTTTATCCATGTTTTATTTATTTATCTTATTAGACAACGTTACATGAAGCCATAGGCAAATATTAATGAAGCTTACATTTCATTATACCTGTAACATAGTTGAATGTGCCTGACGTTTCAATGGAATTTTGATGCGGATTTTCTGCAGTTCCAAACTACATTTCGTGTAAAATCATGTAGACGCCATAAATTTGTATTATTATGAAGATAATTTAAACAGCGGTGACATTAATTGGATCTAGTTTTGTTTCAGTAAACTGGGCTATTGGAAACTATCGTACAATGTCTACTGAATGATCAGCAAAGTGTTTATATTGCATATTGAAAAGCGTTATATGCTGTAATAGTTATAGATTCTGTGTACGGAATATAGAATGTAATTAATAAGACGTATTGTAACTTATTAAATGCGGTCGTTTTTCTTATCAATAAGTAATTCTACTAACTGATACATAAATATTAAATAGAAGTTTAAACGCAATCGATTAATTGTATAATTTGATTGATTTAACGCTAAACTTACTCAATCTAAAGATAGCAGATTGCGTGTAAATGTTCAAGGATCAATGTATGCTCAAGTTTTGTGCTCTGTATTATGTCCTATTTTTATCTATATAAATTTACATATCCTGACTAACTGACTGATTCATCTACGCCCAGGCCAAACATTTGGAACTAAAAAGCATGGGTAAATTTTTACAGCGCAATTTCATAATAATATAGATAACCACTAAGAAATGTTTTTTGATACCCCATCCTTAGAGGGGTAAAAAGGGCAAATTGTATATGGATTTTTTATCAAATTTACTTGAAACCTGGAGGCCAATTTTCGTAATTTTAAACGTTCAAAATATCATTCCGATCTAGTCTCAGCGTCAAGAAAGTTGCAAATGGCACTGATTATTGGTTTAAGAGAATAACTGGTATATGCTTCATTACTAGTAATGAAACACGTATTTCGAAGTTTTGCAAAATTCAACCTAAAACGAGAAAGCGGGCTATCCCAGAAAAAAAATCACGCAGACTAAGCAAGTTACGAGTAGTTATTGATAAACTAAAATACTCCATGTTCATATTGCTTATGGTTCGACGAATTTCGAGTTGACTCAGCAACAGTTCGGTGTCATTCGGTCTTGACTTGATACTGACTGAAACAAATGGGGCAGGAGTAGCTATAACATAAACAGCTAGCTCATTTTGTAAGCGGTACCTACATGGTTATTGCCACATGAACGAAATGGTACAAAACGCCTACACAAAATCATTTCATCGTTCTCGTTTTTCTTAGCTAATATTACATTTGCTTATATTATTTCACATTAACAAATTCAAATAACAGGAAATGGGCTAAAATTTAATTCGGAGTTAGTAACTTGACTATTTATGACATTACCAAATAAATAAATATTTAATTGAAAATAATTTTTAATTGCTTAATGAACCTTCGGATATTGACTACTTAAGAGAAATATAAATGAAACATCTGTGGCGCAGTGGGTGAGTAGCCGGCTGTAACACACGGGTTCGATTCCGGCACCGAGACAAATTATTGTGTGGTCAACAATAATTTTGTTTCGGGTCTGGGTGTTTTCTCCACAGAGCAGTTGACGTCAGGCAGGCGACCGGTCGTAAAAATTACAAGCCAAATCTTTCTGTAACATGACTGTTAAACAGGGTGTTGCGCAGACCCCACTGTGTGTGGGATAAAGGCAAGAAGAACAGAAATATAAAGAAAGTTATATCTGTATCAGCCCTGTATTATATAGGTATGTGCGTCCCATTGCTGGGCACGGGCCTTTTCTACTTAATGTCCCTAACATTTTAGGCTTTAATCCACCACGCTGGTCTAATGCTAGTTGTGCAGACTCCACATGCCTTCAAAATTCTTATGAATACATTCTCAGGTATCCAGATATTTTCTTCACCTTTAAAGCAAGCGATAATTAACCGTGAATACACCCGTAACTTAGAAAAGTCAGAGGTGCATGTTCTTGAGGCTGGTTTCGAGCCTGCAACTTCTTCTCAACATTCCGTACCACTCCCCGCTGAGCTATCGCTGCTAAAAGAATTAGTACAACAAAATTGAAATGCTACATAAAAATAATTATAATATTTATTGCCATAGAACGAATTTAAACACTTTAAATAATATCTGTATTATAAATTAACATTGTTGAGGCGTGTAAGTAAACCATGAGAATTAATTTGTTTTGCACCTTATTGCCATGTGAAAAATCATTGCGAGATCGAATGTATAGTAGAACGGTTGTTTTACCTTTGCTTCCGCAATGTTGCGATAGTATTTTACCTAGAGACTGCAGATTGTCGATGTCGCCGTCGGGTGTAATATTTCGTTATTATAGTCAATGTCCACTTATTAAATTAATTTAAATTATTTTATTGCTATATAGTTATCTAATAGCATAATATGTTACATGCATGGATTTGTTAACTAAATTTAATAATTAGGTAATAGGTCCCTCTTAAACGAGAAGCTTGGGGTTGGTACCATCACTTTGGCTATTACTGACGCCAAGCGGTTGTGTGTAAGTACTGTTTTGTTTCAGTATGTATGACATTGAAGTCTTATTAATTATAAAACTTAACATCTTATGTTTGCAACGCGTCCATAATTCTTTAGGTATAGTGTATAGATGTTAATGGTCGGTGGAGATCATCTACCGTCAGGTTTAATTCAATCAGGTCATTTTTTGTATGTCTGTGTTTTTGTATGACGAGTGCAGTCTTAAACCATACAGTGCTTTGTAATTCAATGTTCTGTGTGGTGTTGCTTCTGTTTATCGGCAGGCGTGGCGCTTACTATCAGGACGAAGATTACTTACGAGCAACCCTGTTCGTTTTGTAATTCAAGCCAATAATATAAAAACAGAACTTAAAGGTTCCAGTATTTACTGTGAAACAAAACGGACTTGAAATTGTGAGGAGTTGGGTTTGATTCCCAGGTCAATTAATCGAAATTTGTGTGAGTTTTTCGATTCGATAAAACACACGTACTGACCTACTACGGTATACTTGTCCGGAATTGGATTTCAGCCCGATAAGGGAATAGGCTCGCCCCCTACATCATAATATCATCGAAGATAAGTACGACGAACTATTGATAGGTCCACTAGTAACACCTCTATCTATCCTTTCGCAAATACAGAGATGAGCTTATACCCATATATATATTAAGTGGCTTATGTACCTAGTTATATATTTTAGGTAACTTTATCAGGATCCACAAGTTTAGTTCTTCTTGTTATTTAGTTTGGATTATTGTTGAGTTATTCGGAATTGTTGAGTAGTTGAGCCACGCTAGACAGTTTTGTCTACTGCATGAATGGGCCAGTTTGACCGAGTCGTTACCACTTTCTCACAGAAAGGTGGCGAAAGGAATGGTGAGTGTCATATCCAAACGCCCAAATACCAATCCCTTAATAATTATTATTATCCCTTTCTTTTAAGGTCGGTAATGCGCCCATGATTCTTCTGGTATCGTGGGGGGTGGAAATCACTTACTATCAGGTGGCCTACTTGCTCTTTGCCGGCCTATGCTGTAAAAAAAATGTACATACAGGTACATATTGTTCTTCAACACAAGCTAAGCAAAAAATGCAGACGTGACTCTGTTATAATTTCATAATAAAATAGATAAATAGACTCAAGTGAAATATTCTCTTTTTGTTTACTTCGACACCATTAACGAGCCTTTGAACCGCATATTTAATATGAAAATATAACAGCTTGTAAAAAAAGCTACCGCAAGAATCGTTTAACTGCGGCTCTGATACGGCACAGATTGATTCGTTAATTATAAGTTCCAATAGTTGTGATAAGGTGTTATGCATTGCCAATGAATGTTTTGAAATAGCCCTGGGACAGTTGTGAAAGAGATTTAATTGACAGCAACTTATTTTGATCGCAAACATACGCAGCGTTTTATGTGACATTAAATTTGTATCGAAACTGCGGAACTTCCTTATTGAGAAGCGATAATTTATGCGCATTTTATGAACAATTTCGAACGAGTGGTAGAGCCACGCTGTAGACAATTTTGTCTACAGCATGAATGGGCCGGCTCGTCCGGGTCGTTACCACTGTCTCACAGAAAACCGACGTAAAGTAGCAGCTTGCCGCTGCGTTTCGTACGGTGAGTGAGATATCGGGAGGCCCAAATCCCCTCCCCTTCCCAATTCCTTAATTATCCCTTTCCTTTAAGGTCGCCAACGCGCCCATGATTCTTTTGGTACTGTGGGCGTACATGGGCGGTGGTGTTCACTTACCATCAGGTGACCCACTTGCTCGTTTGTCAGCCTATACAATAAAAAAAAAACGCAATACTGGACTACTTCATCAAATGATATTTGGTATATAAAAGCTAAACACCAGTATAAATAACTTCATTTCAGTTATCTAGGCGCCTTGCTCTGTATTCATACTTTTTGCCTGGAGTTATCCCGGCTCAATGCCAGGGTCAGTTTTACAATAGATAGTATTTAGTATTATACGGCGTGACCCGCCGTCTGACCCCCACATCCCGCTACAGGAACCAAGTTTTGCTATTGCCTCCGCTTTATGTAACACGTGCAGGTGAGGTTAGCTTTGGGCCTAAGATATTGGTGGCCCGCTTACACTCCAATTGCCTTGCTCTTTTAGTTGTGGTTTTAGTAGATTTCAATTAATTTGCATCGCTTTTTTACATTTTTATTGATCGACGATAAAAAACGGAGGATTCTCAATTCGACGCGTATATTTGCTTTTTTCTGTACTCATATTAACGCACATTTTCTCCAAAGAGGTTGATGTCAGGCGGCCGGTCGTAAAAACTACAAGCTAAATCTTCCTGTAACATGTGTTAAAAACATGTTGCGCTGAGCCCACTGCGAGTGGGATAGGGGCAAGCGAAAGAAGAGAATCATATTAACGCACATCTTTTCAAAGATTTTCTCTGATTTAGATGATTCTTTCTTTATTCGATAGGGTAGTTTATTCCCGACCCTGTGGATGGGGATGGGGGGACCATAGGGGTGAAATCGGGGATGAAACTTAAAAATTTGTAATTTATGCACCGATTTTAATGATACTTTCATTAATATTGGTGCAAAAAAAAATAAGAATTGCACCGATTTTAATGATTCTTTCATTTTATTTTTAACATAAATAGAACCAATTTATAAAAAAAATAGGTACAAAACAGAAAATTTAATGAACGAATATTGAGTCAGTGATATAATTTATATAAACTGCAGTAGCACCGACTTGTAACTTTTAAAAGATTTTTAGTTTACACAATCATCGCAACACCGTGATGTGTATCACTGCAGATCTCGGGCTTTTCCAGTATTCACTCACAACATTGGCCCAATTATCTGCTGGACATATTGTATTAGAATATGACCATTTTAGAGAGAGAATGTTCAAGGCTTTGATTTGGTTTGACCAAACTGCTGTTTAGCAACAACCAGTACCGGTTTCGTGCATATGTCCTCGAAGGACATAAGAACTTGAAGTTTTAGCTAATACGTGGTCGAGTCCCAAGTTACCTACTCCCAAGTGTTCATTAGGCACTTTATACATAAATCCAGAACAGTGTTCGCAAAAATGTACTAACTATAAAGGTCCTTTTTTATTAGCTTGAATGAATGATTGTTAGCCCACGCCTGCCCATAAACACACGGAACTTTAAATTACAAAACACTGCATGCCATGGGACTGCGCTCGTCACCCCGTGACATAATCTATTAAGTCTCATAATGCCCGAGAATTTCACTGGCTTCAATGGCTTCAAACCGGAATACAAGAGTGCTAACACTGTTTCTTGGCGGCAGAAATAGACAAAGCAGTGATTCCAACCCAGACGGCCTCCCGCATACGAGGGACCAATCACCTTGTACTCGTACAACACGAATAAAGTATTTTCCTTGTGATTAATATTTTGCTTCACTACGAATGACGACAAATTATGAAATTACGTCCACAGCTACAAAGATGAAGTAACCTCAGTTATTAGATAAATTACCATACATCTTATTTTATTAGAATGAATAAGCATTTCTCTACGCATGTCATGCTTGCGTGAAAACACAATAAAATCAATTAAACGTACAGTGATTACTTTCTTTGCACTCTTTACGGCATAAGAGAAATTCAGAGTGTTAAATTTTATGCGCGTGAAATTTTCGCGCCATTCAACATAATATAGAAAGTAATATTCATTAGATGCGTCATGAGTATGAAACAAAACTAAATTAAAACCTGGATTAAAGTCATGGGGAAATATAACATCTGCCTTTAGTTGCCCACTGTAATTAACTTTCAGTTTTACAATTAACTTTACACGATTAACTGTATCCTCACTACGCCTATTAGTCCATAAAAGAGACACAAAAATTCACTTCAGTCCAAAGTTTTTTTCTGCTTATTATGTTGTAATTTTAAAAAGCTACTTATGTAGTACTTTCACTCCGAACATAAATGAAGTAAACTTGATTCAAGTGTTTTAAGTTACTTGAAACATGGAAATATTTTTTCCAGATCTGGACTGAACACATTGAGTTTACTCATCAGCTTCAGATTTCACTCCGGCAAACGGCACATGAACCTCGAAAAGAACTTTTTCAGGAAAAAAATTCAATCAATACATTCAAAGGTTGCATTACTGCTATCAATACTTGCCATAGACTACTTTTAATATCCGTTAATTAACGCGACTGATTTCCAAGGGTAGTTATAAGCCGTACTTATTCTGTGAGGAAATGTAACACTGTCATTGAATAACAAGAACAGTCTAGTATACTAGGTACATAATACTGTTGCGCACTGTTCATTACAGATTGATTTATAGTTCAAATATTGAAGCGGAACGCAAAATAGACTTATTACATATACTTTATGAAACCTAGTTGATATTTATACAGTGGAAATTGTCAGGCGAATTAATGTGATCATTATGTACAAGCCTAAATTGTTTATTATTAAAATGTAATTGAACCCCGGCGATATTAATTAATAGCATTTGAAAATAAAATGGTTTACCTTGGTGACGACGCGACGTGAGAAGTTGTTGTATAACCATAGCAAAATATCAATAGAAATCGTATGGCATCCTATTACTATAAATAAATGTAATGAGGAACAAACAGAAAGAAAAAGTTCATCTATGATTGAAATTCTGCAATTCCTTAGATGTTCTCAGTAAGAACAAATTAGTTCCTGATATTCAGAATGCTAAGCACTAGAGTATTGTGCAACCTAATAACGCTAGCGGAGTAGTGGGCAAAAGTTAGTTCTTTATATAAATTACATTTCTGAAGTTCACATGATAAAGCCGAGGGGGATATAAAATCTAATTGATATATCAAGTTCATTTGCTACTCCGCTATTCATAAATTTAGTAAATAACACAAAATGATTTTACAGCTCGAGGCAATTTAGGTGATACAACTTTATTCAAATGGAGTTACCATTAATGAACTATAATTTTAATATCACCTGTTTACTAGAGGTACTAAGAACAAAATTTGAATCATTTTACAAAACGCTAGCGAATTTGTCATACAGGATATGACAAATACTAATAAAGAAATAAATTATAATTTGATTCCTCGCTTATAATTACATTTAAAAAATTGCATAACTAAAACTTAAAAAGCGTCTCTGAAATAAACTTGATAATTATTTAAATGAAATTAATTATATCTCAAAAAAAATATATAATAGTTGGTCTTTGAAATTGTAAAGTTAAAGTTTTTTTCTCATATTTTTATTTCTAATTCAAAGAAACATCTACCACCTTGACAGCCTCCGTAGCGCAGTGGCCGAGTAGTCGAATATAATAGCCGACTGGCTGTGAAGCGAGAGGCCGCGGGTTCGATTCCTGCACCGACACAAAATTAAATGTTTGTGTGATCTACAAGTGTTTCGGGTCTCCGTGTTTTCCCCCTAGAGGGTCGTAAAAACTATGCATGTTAAGGCGACCCCACTGCGGGTGGGATGAGGGCAGGCGGAAGGAGAATACAAAGAAACATCAAATCGCTCTACAATGCATATGGCGGAGATATCGCATAACGACATAAAACAAATACACTTTTAAGATGATCTAATTCTAAGGTGATACCGAAATGGTGACCAAAAATGTTCAAAAGATTTATTGTCAGACCAGAGGCTCGTTGATGATAACATTGTGAGACAGGTTTGGCTTATCTGGATGAGGAATGGACGAGACCAATAAAACTACGTCAACCAAATCTGTAAGATCGAATGAGAATGGGAAGCGGTTAAAAATGTTACCAAAGGAAGTGTAATATGAAGAAAGAAAGAAAAACTATTTATTTGTACAGCCAACAACGCGCATATGAGTGTATCACAACATTTAGACAATTCAAATTAACATTTAAAAAAAACTTCAATTGCGCGTCGCAACTGTGACAGGTGATCACTCAGCGTATTGCTGTGCTATTGCACTTACCACACATACCACAGCGTTGATTTCCTGCAGTGGTCACCTTATGTGACATACGGACGCCAGCCAGCCCATATAATTATTTGACACACTACTACGTGAGGAAAGAATAAAATAATTAAATAATTATTAAATATTATATATCGTGAGTTTTCAGATTTCATCACAATCATTATTAATCAATCCATGAATCATTATGTTGCTGCGGTGCCGTGGTACTGCAGCGACTCAGGCAAGTTTGCAGACATCATGAAGATAGATTTCATGCCAAACTGAAAAGAAGAACCGTGGCGATGTTACGCCGTGTTCGTGAAACGCAATCTTCGTGTAGTAGCTAACATAATGAATTACCCATTATTGTAGCGTTGCATGCAGCTATAATATTCTGGTCCAAAAACTGAGATCAATCATATCAAAAAAAAGATAACAACGCATACAATAACCTCTAAATGAAATTTCTTTGAAGTTAAGACATTAGTTAATATTTGTATGTTTTTTTTAATAACACATAATATAAACAAAGGTATTTTGATAAATTTGTAAGTACCCTTAGACAATGTATTTTGCTTCAAATATTTAATAATTTGATATACGCGTATCTTTAAAAAAAGCACTTAGGTATTCTTTCACTTTGACTGTAACATTTTTTTTTTGTTATCAATTTTGATATTTCGAACCAAGAGATAAAAAAATCACCTGTAAATAAATAAAGTGTATATGACGTATTATATTTTAGTCATATAGGTAGGTGATAATATTTTTGTGGAATAAACAATTCGATTTGTTTTGATTATTATCTTTATCAAACTGAATTCATGATTTGAATGTTAAATCCATGTTTATACGTAGCAAATCACACGCGTGAAAAAACGTACAAATATAAAACAATAGATCATGACTACGTTTTTATTTATTTATGCACATTCTTACAGAATAACACATAATAGTGCGTAACACGAATCTAGTTAGTGAACGGGTCACTGACATTGACACTGTTCGACGCGAGCACTCTCCTGGAGGCCAATTCTCGTAATTTTAAATGTTCAAAATATCATTCCGATCTAGTCTCAGTGCAAGAAAGTTGCAAATGGCATTCTCTTAAACCAATAATAAATGTCAAATGTTAACACAGATCGTAATAAGATTGAATATAGAATAAAAGTTGACTGAAGCCAAAACGGTATAATGCTACTGCTAATGCTAGGTGCATTTGACGTTGATTATTGGTTTAAGAGAATGCCATTTGCAACTTTCTTGACGCTGAGACTAGATCGGAATGATATTTTGAACATTTAAAATTACGAGAATTGCCTTCTGGTACACATGGCTCCATCCATTGTGTCGCCGTGCCGCGCCGTGCCGTGCGAAAGATTGATCACTCGTCACTAATTACCCACAGAATTTTATATTATGTTAAATTCCACATAAAACAATAGATTATAAATTCACCTTTATATCTATACATGTTCATCATGTAATTAGATCATTATCTATGCGTTATACTTAAGTAGTTTTTGATGGCATTGATCCTTACTCAATGTTAATTCTTGCAATGATTTACAATAAAATTAATGTGATTATGTCCGTGTGGATAAAAAAAAATAGAACGCGTTTTTACCAAGGACGTCAATTTGAAAGAATAATTGGACATTTCCCACGTGGCTAGGACGCGGACTATAATGGAGTCACAAGTAAACCTAGTGATTCGGTAAATGGCGTAGCATAAAAAAAAAACATCTAAATGGTTTAGTAAGTAGGTACTTATTAAAGCAAAATTCTTCACCATTTTACATTATCCGATATTCGTACAAGATAAAACATTAGAATTAGATATAAAATAATTAGTAAGTGGGAAGTGGTATTTCAGAAGAAGAAGATAGTATAAAACAAAGCAGCTTTCCGCGACTTTCTGTTTATCCTCTAAAACCTCCTAAACCACGCAACGGATTTTGATGCGATTTTCACTATCATTAGACAATTTCTTTCAGAAGATTCATATGTAAGTATACTACGCTATGATTAATGGAAGCAGGTCAATAATATGCACGCGGGTAAAACCGCGCGGGAGAGCTAGTACGGAATAAACGTAAGTTCTGAAATTAAAACATGAAACTGCTGCAAAGAATTCGTACAATCTTAAGAAACCTCACACGTAATACAAAGGTTGCGATTATACCTGACACTCAATAAAATATATGGAATGTGAATGCATAATTTACATACATACATATATTCTCGGGTCAAGTTCAACGAGTCGATCCGGCTAATCGTTCACTACTGATTACGGGGACACATCGGACTCGCGAATACTAGTTTATGGACACCTGCACTAGTCTAGTTCGTTTATAACTAGTGATGTTTTGGGTTTGGTGAAAACCCGCCCTCGTTAGTTGCAACTATCAATTATCCACTTGACTACAGTACAATATCATTGACAGATTTTTATCTAACGTAAGTAGGTACAGTTAGTAAAAATATAAAGTAATATTATCCGCATTAGCAGGATATATGAAATTTGATTAATCTTTGACTGACTCGGTGGCGCAGCTGTAATGTGTACGCGTTACGATTGAGGCCAACGCTGAGGTCTCGGGTTCGATCCCCGGGTCGGGTAAAATGTTATTGGGTTTTTCGATTACGAAATGGTTAGTATCAGCCCGGAGTCTGGAATTTGTGCCCGGTATGGCGATAGGCTCACCCCCTATCACATCGTGGGACTGAGATACGCTCGGCGAAATGTGGGTGTACTGGTTACACCTATGCCTACCCCTTCGGGGATTACAGGCGTATGTATTTATGTATGTATGTATTAATCTTTTAGTATTTGTTTAACATACAATTTTTTATAGCTCTAATAGAAAAAACGTTTTACACACACGTTTTAAAATTAAATTTTTTGTTATAAGTATGCCTAACCTCGCACAACACATCAGAGATAGCCCGAGAATATAATAACTATTTATGAAATAATAAATAAATAAATACTCCCAAAATTTACATAGTCCTAAGCCCACACTGGGTTAACCTGTATCGTGAATATCAGGAACTACGAGAAAGTGCGGTCCCACAACACCCAGACCCGAAACAAATATTTCTGGATCACAATCACATTTGTTTCGGTGTGGCCCGCTCACTGGGAATCGAACCCACAGGCTTACGCTTCGCAACCGGCTACTTGCCAACTGCGCCACGGAGGCTTTCAAAGAGTTAATTAAAATTAATTGTTTTTATTCATTATTTCGTTTAAATATCTTGATCGCACGATACCTCCAATTTGGTAGATTTTAATATGGCGCAAATCGTCAAGGTCATTGGCGTGAGGTACAGTCTTAAAGTGAGCGATAATTGACAATAAATACACACATAACTTTAAACGTCAGAATTGTGTGCTCTGATGTCTAGACTCAAACCCGCGATATACGCCTCGACAGCCCGTTTCATTCACCGCCCGTCTTTCGACGCTTTTTTATGAATGGATGGATAAATAAAAAGTAATTCCTTGAGGGCATGGTTATACTTCACAAAATAAGCAATAACAAAACGTTATTGGTCCGAATATACGGAATAAAAAGTACTGGGGTGTTTTACACAATGGCTCGAATCGCCGAATTATAAAAACATTAGCCAATTCACACCATGCTGCGAAACACCTCATTCAAAAGAACATTTGGTCGATTCGCACCGTGGGCGACCCACTCGTGGTGAGAAACGACGAAATACACGATTAGATCATTCATATTATATGAATTCATAATTATTAATTAAATAACACAGAACAGTCACATACATACTATAGTCCAGTAAGATAGGATGATCTTGTGTCGTAGATATCAAGAACAACGATAGACTTTCAGTCTCATATTACTCAAACCCGAAACAAACATTTGTTTCGTTGCGGGGATTGAACCTGCGGCCTCACGTTTCACAGTAGTATTCGCCTACTGCGTCACGGAGGCTGTCAGTGGATGTTGTGTTATGATCAATCTTAAAACACATGATTGCTCAACGTTGATTTATTTACATCAGCTGTATCTTGACTAACATTGCATCATACTATTTTCAACCGACTTAAAAAAAAATAAGGAGGTTGTCTATTCGTCTATATGTTTTAAATGTATGTTACGCGATGTTTCCGCCAAATGTGGATAGATTTCGATAATTCTATTTGTGTTTGGTAGGGTTTACTCAGGATAGGGAGAGCCACCAACATTTAGGCCCAAAGCTAACCCCACCTGGATGAGGCAATGGTGAAACTTGGTTTCCGTTGCGGGTCGTGAGGATCAGGCGGCGAGTCGCTCCATATAATATACCACATCCACAGTCAAATCATTATTAGAAGGCGGATTCTGACTTTAAGCTGGGATAAAGACAGACAGAAAGAAAGAAGGTTTAACTCAGAGGACAGTCAGGTATAAATTTAGTTAAGATATGATGACAGGGTAACTACCAGGGATAATGGGAACCTCCTTAAGGGAAAACATCCCTGGTTTAGGACACAGGTAGAACACTACCTGTGTGTCAAATTTCATCCAAAATTGTTCTGTTCTTAAGGCGTGATTGACGAACAAATTGACTAAAAAACTTCTTCACTTCACACTGAGAATCAGCGCTGTGATGTGGTCCAGGCCACAGCACAGCAACACGCTGAGTGGTCACCTACCTGTGACAGTCACGACGCGCATTTGTCAAAACCATATTGATGGTTTTTAGTTAGTATTGTTTTACTGTAAATTTATTGTGATCTGTGACTAATATATCTTTTTTTTCTTTCTTCTTCATTTTTGAATCATCATCTCAATCGTCACCCACTAAATTATTTGGAAGATCCGAACAAAGTATGGATGATCGATCACTAAAGGTACCTGACAGTAATCAAATTGCTCATATTTCCGTCTTCTGTTAAAAAAACTGATAAATCAATGAAAGGTTAGATCCTTCATTATTATCTCGTTGACTGTACTAAATAGGGTTGGACAATTGTTATTATTCCGTTTAATATTTCTACTTATTATTTTTATTATCATGTGCATTTGATGATGATTAAAAGTGATTTTTTATCTGTCTCTTAATTTGCCTTAAATGTTGTGCTTTCCACTTAAACACTGTTTTAGGCCTTTAAAACTAACTACTACATAAATGTAGGGTTGGCAGCCCTAGCACAAAACTACAAAGCGTTTGTCGCTATGTGGGCGTGCGTGCGCGCATGCACTGCCCTTGAACTGATTAATGCGTTGATATTATTTATTGATTTTCGGCAACACCACTATTTAGATAAATGAGATTAACCGGATATGCTTGTGCGTCGATGAGTTACGAAATGTGTACTACAAAATTATTTTTATCACCTTGACCTAATGCTTTGGAACTGTTTGCGAGTTACGACTGATAGGCGTAGCTTTTGTTATAACATATTATTATATATGGTCATACTTCTATCTCTATAATGACAGCAGGAGGAACGATTTTACCTATTTTACATTACGATACTTGTGTCTTACAAAAAATATTACCTAAATTAATATTAGCTGTTCTTCAGGAAGAATTAATTACATAATTCTTTTTTTCTGCCTGGCATTATCGCGGCTTGATACTAGGGTCCGCCTTATTGTATCATAGATTTAACACTATTTGGTGTTATAAAGGGCGTCCCGCGGCTGTCTGACCCGCAACGGGAATCAAGTTTGTTTGACCTGATATTTATTAAATTTTAGCGCTAAGCAGCCTTGTTTATCTACAGCATACATGGGCTGGCTCGACCATATTGTTACTACTATCGCACAGTCACAGAAGGCAGACGTAAAGTATCGGCTTGCTGCTGCGTTTTGTACGGTTAGTGAGATATCAGGAGGCCCAAATCCCCTTCCGCTTCCCCTTCCCAATCCCTTAATAATACGTTTATTTTATGGTCGGCAACGCGTACATAATTCTTCTGGTTTTGTGGAGGTTATGGGCAGTAGAGATCACTTACCATTAGGTGACCCACTGGCTCGTTTGTTCGAAATTACTATTTTTTTATACTTAACATTCAGTCTAAATATATGAAGTGTCTATAAATTATTAATTATTAAAAAAGGAAGCCATATTTAAAGGAAAAGAAAGTTTATCGCACTATAACAGAAAACACTTCACAAGGTGGTAGGTCCCTCGTTTACGAGAAGCCGTCTGGCTTAGTACCGCTTTGTCTATTTCTGCCGCCAGTGTATAAGCACTGTTGTGATTCGGTTTGAAAGACATTGAAGCCAGTGAAATTACTAGGCATTATAAGGCTTAACAATTTATGTCTCGAGGTGACGAACGCTGTCCAGGCCATGAATGTTCTGTGTTGTCATGCGTTGTGGCAGGCGTGGCGAGCGACCTGCTCGTTTCCTCATTCAAGCTAATATAAAAAAAATATGCTATACGGCCACTTTTGATTAGAGGTTTAAAACTTTTATAGCATTGTGTCTACACCAATGGCATTTATAGTATTTAATTGAATGTTTTAGAGTGAATATTTCCATTTGATTTAGACTGCCATAAAGCGGACAGGGCAACCCATGGACAAAGTCGGTAAAAGCAATGTCTTATTTAATGTCAATGCTAACCTTCGAATAAGCACGGTTTAACTAGATTGCTTTTGATTGAACGTACTCTTAAATCAATTTAAAGTTTAACGATTTCAGATTGAAAAGTTAATAAAGTTAATTCACGAAATCAGTTAGTTGTTATGTCACAGCTATATAGATCAGAAGGCCAATTCTCGTATTTAACTGACACTGTGGCTGAATTTTAACCGAACTAAGATTAGATTGTGATCTGACTAAAAAATGGTATTCTGCTCCTCTTTAAGTTGAGTGCGATTCAATATGATCTTATCTCATACTCATTGTAATCTCAATTCAGTTACAATTTAGACGTTTATATAAGGACATATTATGTCATTTAAAAATGTTAGCACAACGCCGTTTGGGCTTCAGTCAACTTTTATTTTGTTTTCGATCTCATTACGATCTATGTTTACATTTGACGTTGATTATTGGTATAAGAGAATACCATTTGCAACTTTCTTAACACTAATATTAGATCGGTTATGATATTTTGAACATTTTTACGAGAATTGGCATTTACGAGTTTTGCGCCCGTATTCAAGAAAAATACTTGAATTGACACTTTTGCTATACATAGACTGTTATACGTGATTTGTCAGTTTTTATTGAGCGACAAAAGCAGACCAATTACGTCTACAGAAGCTGCCCATAATATGCGTTTGTGCGGGCTACAATTTAACTGTTCTATGGCGCTGACTATGAAACTGTATATTAAGTTTTGTGAACTCGCGTATCTATTACATACAAATTATACTATTTAGTTGATGTTCGAGTTCTTTTCAGAACGATATAGTATTTCCTATTATTAAACAATTAATTACATATTTTAGTGCCGAGGGACTAGCACGAACAACTTGCGAAAACGTATTCGAATCGAAACGTCAAAAATTTGTTTAAAAATTCATACAAAGCGTTCTCGATTCGAATACTTATTCGTAAGTTGTTCGTGCTAGCCCCTCAGTTTATTGAGAGCGGCGCCTTATTGCCAAAATTTATTTGTGCTTTACAGTAAAAGAAAATTAACAAAATCGCTTGTACCGAAACACACCTATCGATAGCATTTGCGTAATACTTTCTTCGTGGTTTTACAAAATGCGACAATGATATTGTTTTGCAATATCTACATAATAAGACTGTTTATAAAAACTGAACCATAAACGAATTCTTATGTAGCAATAATCGGTGTTTTTAATGATTTCTTTTATTTTATAAGTAAGTAACCAGACGGCCATGACTAAAATTAAATAACTCGTTGTGTGCTTCGATTTGGCACAAGCTGAAAGAGATTGGGCTCGTTATGCTGACCGTTTGTACAGCTAATAAGCCAATTAATACATAATAAAGCCTAATGTTATACGCCTATCCATTTATTACGTTCAGGGTCAATTATATTTGTAGAATCCTTATGAGGTGCACCTATTCTGATAAGTAGGTACTTAAGATATAGTAAAATCGTGAGGAATAGTCATTTACATTTATTTTACGCGTGAACGTGGGTTGGTCTCTACTAGTTAACGACAGCTTTATCACCTACAGACCTTGGACCTGATTGATTAAATAAATATAGTAATAAATAATTAAATAAATATAGTCATATTACAAAAGTTTATTTCTAATTTTGCTATTAGCAAAATCTTAAATTTATTTTTCAATAAATGCAAAATAAAAAACAGTTTCTTAATTATAAAAATGTACTTAAAACAATACTAGCATAATTTATCAATGTCCTTTTCACTTTAACAGAAAGATTTGGCTTGTAGTTATTACGACCGGCCGCCTGCCTGACGTCAACACGTCTGGGGAAAATACACCCAGACCCGAAACAAATATTTGTGGATCACACAAACATTTTATTTCGATGCGGGAATCGAACCCGCAGCTACTCGCTTCACAGCCGGCTACTCGCCCACTGCATCACGGAGGCTGTCAAGTTGATAACAACTTAAAACTCATCACATTAGTCTAGGACATGGCTAGGCCAACTGATGTTTTAAATATAAAAATATTTTTATCTAATTAAAGAATACGTAATAACTGTTTCGCTTCACTATTTTTTTAGCCGCAAAATGTTAACCTAATTCCGTTGTATACATAAAACACAAGACATTATCAGTAGGTAAATGTTGCGGGCACTGAGTGGGCCACGCTATGCAGTGTTACCAGATGTTAATCATTGGAGAACGATAACTAACACCAACTGCGAGATAATAAATCTGTCTTATAAGATTTGTTTAGGTATCTGTTCCTACTGTTATATTATCATACAATATCAGTGGTGTAGGAAGTAGTTGCAGTTTGCACCAACGGGCCCTTTCATTAAGCCAAGGTGACAAAATGACAATATTTTAAGATTACTTCTTTTAACCTAGCAAAGTGGTGATGCTGGCGCTGAACCTGATGGTAACTACAGTGCAGTTGAAATAGATAAATGATAAGGAAAATGAATGAATTGACTGCCTCGGTGGCACAGTTGTACCGCGTACGCGGTACGACTGCTGTGTTGAGGTCTCGGGTTCGATTCCCGGGTCGGGTAAAGTGATATTAAGTTTTCCTATCATATTTTGTTTATATCAGATCGGAGTCTGGAATTATGCCAGGTATGGCGATGAGCTCGCCCCCTATCACATCATGGGACGGAAATAAGTTAATATTCGACATTGCCGATATCATCAACATATTATATAGAGCTATAACCTGAAAATAGAATAGAATGAATTACTTACTGAAATATTTATTTATCAAAGGCGCGTAATATGTTTTCACTGAGCCAAAATATAAACCACGCTAGAATAATTTGATTGTTAAGTAATTACTCCGTAATTAACACGCAGTTAGTAACGCTTAGAAAGTTAAATAAAAAATTGTACGCGTAACTTGGGTGCCGCCGCCGTAAAGAATATTCATATAGTAGATATTATACTTATTATTTTGGTATTTAAACATTTTAGGCCCACTTGCATGACGATCCTTTCGAGTTTAACTCATTAAACCTGTTTAAGAAACGTCAAATTTGACATAAGTAAATATAATTTTAGTGGTAAACCTCGATTTAGGATCGTCGTGCAAGTCGGTTTTAAAGCTTTTTAATGAAAGAATTGTCAAAATGCCAAAGTTTTAATTTTATACCTCTGTAGGGATGGAAATAAATAGGATTTCATCATCCAAAACGGTTCACATTTGTCAGAGTTATGCGTAAACATACAATAAAGAAATATATATTATATATACAGATGAATTAAAAACCAGTGTTTTTTTAGGGGCGGGTAAAAAGAAGAAATAATTAATAATATTCGTATGAAATAGGTATTCTTGTTTCATCATGTCATTCATAGTAACAGCTTTCTTTGTTTTAAGAAAAGCATCCTTTCTGTGACATCGAATACGGTTGATATAGTTAGCATTAGTCGGAATATGCTTATGCCCATCGTGGACATGATTCTGCCTCCGATCTGTCACATCCTGAACTATTACATTCTAAACGGAGTGTTTCATTCCAACTGAAGAGACACTCAAATTATACCTCTCCCTAAAAAAACGAATCCTCGTTACTTTTCCGAATACCGACCAATATCTATTCAGCCCTTCCTCTCCAAAGTGTTTAAGCGTCTTGTCCATTCCCAGTTAAGTAGCTTTCTCTCTAGACACTCTCTGTTAAATGTCTGAAACTCAATTCAATCAGGTTTTCGTCCAGGACACAGTACAGTGACTGTACTTTTTTTTAAATATCTTGAATGACGAGACGAGTATGTCGCGCGCCTGTGAGGCAATTCTCGCGCAATTCGAATTCGAGAAAAATCTCGTATTCGAACTTTTTTCGAATGAAATTCACGTTGAGCTATTCTGGGAATCTCGGGCTTGAAATATCTCGTAGGTTGGTGATAGAGTTACTTCGAATGGTAGAGAGCGTTCGAAACGTAAATGTCGAATGCAAATGACAATGTCAACTGTCAAAATATTTAATTTCATTTATTTATAAATTACAATTTTCGTTTTACATTCGCTTTACGATCATACTATGTCTGAAAATGGATAAACAAAGTAAATATTACAAACAACTCGCCCCCTATTACAAAATGGGACGGAAAGAATCTCGGCGAAATGTGGGTGTAATGGTTGCAACCAGTACATTAGGTAGTATTCATGTGGGTGTCCACATTAGTACAGGTACAGAAGTGTACTTCTGCCTACCCCTACGGAGAATACAGGCGTGAGTGCATATGTATAGGTATTACAGACAATAAATATGCTAAAGGAAGATAGCTTGTTTGTGTGTTTGATATTGTTGATATCAAAGCAATTGCTTGTGACTAAGCTTGTGGTACGAGTGTGTCGGGAAAAGTGAATATGGCAATTTAAGAAATAATGAAAGATGTATTTATAATTCTATTTATTTCCGAAGTGGTGGTAGTTTATTAAAATATATTAACTTTATGTTCTATGTTTTATTTCCTGTTTTACCCAAGTTGTACCTACTTATTTACTTGCTTAGAGAAGTTAATATGTCGCAGTAAATTAGATGGTTACAAATGATGACTGATGGATTTTATAGCAATGAAAGTATTTAATCTACTCTAAATCGTCACTCTACTTTTATATATTATACTAGGGGCGTTGCCCATGTTTTTCCACAAAACATAAAAAAAAATACTTAAAGTCCGACGAATATGAGACATATCTTACTTTCTTCCCCACATTATTCTGCATCGATTGGTCTCGACCCCATACCCCCAGCGGTTTCGGAGGAGATAGCGTGACAAGCTTTTGGCAGCGGCGGCGCCAGTTACTTTTTCTAGAATAGAGAGATAACTCTATATATTTTTGTAACAAGTGCAACAAATTAGAATAATATCTAATTAATTGGAATAATACTTAATAAACATATTTTTTATATATTATAGGCAGGCAAACGAGCTAGTGGGTCACCTGATGTTAAGTGATTTTCACCGCCCATGTACGCCCATAATACCTAGGAATGGGATAATTGAGGGATTGATAAGGGGAGCGCGATTTTGGGCTTCAAATAGTAATTTATTTGGTCTGTATTTTATTTACTTTACACCAACCCTCCCACTATTTGTTTGCTCCAGTCAGGGCATTTAATTTTTCTGAAATGTATCTTTTTTCATCTTCACGCTTAAAAAATATTTGTGAAAATGTTACACTTCGCAGATGTAGATCCACTTCCATCATTTGGAAGAAAATGCTTCTGCTACTTCGGTAGTTATTTTTGGATTGTATTCATTTTGAGAGCAAAATAGACACAACGAGAATAACGTGAAATCTAAACTTAGATAGACTAGGTTTCCCGCTTAAACTTTGATTTCCATATGACGTTCCATTACTGCAAATCTTGGGAATTGGCAATTTAAAAGCTTATTTTAAAATCTTCTCATAATGATTATCTCATTATTTATGTTATAATAATAAAAAATACGTATACTGCACTTGTTGTAATACGTTATACATCTAAATATATTTATCAGTATATTGTTCATGGTAAATTATTGCATGCGATTAAAAATCGCATTACTTACGTTGAACGGAACGCCTCGCGCGTTGTTTATGTTTTATAATGGCAACATTTAACTCCTTCGAATAGAGATTTTTACGCATTTTATTTCGATTGTAGCTGAGAATACAAGATTCGAAAAAAATACTTTGACATTCGAAATTTTACAGTAGAGAATCGCTGATTCGAATCGGAGATTATTTCGAGGGAAGTGAGAATTGCCTCACTGATGGTAAGCGCCACGCCTGCTCATAAACAGAAGCAACGCCACACAGAACTTTAAATAACAAAGCACTGCATGACACTGGACTGCGCTCGTCACCCCGAGACATAAGGTGTTAAGTCTCATAATGCCCAGTAATTACACTGGCTTCAATGTCCTTCACACTGGAACACAACAGTGCTTACACACTGTTGCTTGGCGGCAGAAATAGACAAAGCGGTGGTACCAACCCAGCCGGCCTCTAGCATAAGAGGGACCTACCACCTTGTAAAAGGCACTTGTTAAGGTTACTGATGACATTCATCTAGGAATGGATAAAGGGCAGATTACTGTGTTGTTGTTACTAGACTTTAGTAACGCCTTCAATACTTTTGATTTTGACATCCTCCTACCGTTAATCGATTGGTTTGAGAAAGTATAAGCTAATACGATACAATACAATTAATAAAATGGAAATATGACGATTATGTTAAGTGCTCATATTGTATTTTAACCCAGTTAGTAATGCTTTATAAAGGTCACGCGTAATATAACTTAATAAAAATGTATAAGTAATTAACCAAGCGAATAAATTAACTATTTATTATGCATATTTTAACTATTTATTTCACAAATCGATAGTAATATACTTATTCTGAATTAGTTATTCAGCAATATAATATGAACTAATTGGTAAGAAGCTAAATTTAATTACTGTTTTTATGAGAGCACTCCGGCACTTAAGATCCTAATCTAGTTTGAATATTACTTTACATTTTAATTGTTCATATTATATGAAATAAAAGATAACTAAATAAGTAAAGAATTAAAGTTTCAAAGGAAAGCGCGAATTTGCAGCTAATATAGGCAAACTATATTAATACTAGAGCGGTATTTTATTTATTTGCTTGAATGACAAGACTAGCAGGTCGCTCGGAGCGGTATTTTATTTATTTACAGACAAAGCGGTGGTACCAACCCATACGGCTTCTCGCACACGAGGGACCTACCACCTAACATTTTCTCTTATTGAATGTCTAATTGTATGCTATATTTACGCCTGAACCGCTACTTAACGATCGACTGTCTAGCGTCGGATTATTTTTATAAAACTAGGGGCGTTGCCCATGTTTTTCCACAAAACATAAAATAAAAAAAAACTTAAAGTCCGACGAATATGAGACACATCTTACTTTCTTCCCCACATTATTCTGCATCGATCGGTATCGGTCTCGACTCCATACCAGCGGTTTCGGAGGAGATAGCGTGACAAGCTTTTGGCAGCGGCGCCAGTTACTTTTTTTAGAATAGAGAGATTTTGACAGATAAGAGCGTTTTAATATGCCTAACACGAATTCTTGAGTTGCGTTTCAGTATTCGGTACTATGTGTCAAGACATATACAGTATGTAACAAAAACCCTGTTGTCGCTCTGGCTCCGAGTCCTCGGTCATACAGAGGTAATCATTCGAAATATGGTTCATAAACAATAAAATAATTAAAGTATAAAAAATAAATATGATTATTTATATAGTCTCATTTTCGTATGCGAGTCATTTTATTACGTTTGAATATCGATTCTGATATCACAGTTAAAATGCCCAACAGGGGTTTTGTTACATATTGTATTTGAACTAAAGTTTATAACAAAATACTAAGTGAGATACCGATCTGAATCAAAGCTATACTGTCTATTATAGAATTTCTAACACCAATTCACCGGTTTGAACTCCGCATAAGTAAATTATGCTTGTTCTAGAACTATCATTTGACGAATCAATTATCTTCAATCATAATGCAATACCAGAATGATTTACCTCTCGTGAGTGTGGCAATTACTAAAATGATTCGGAAACTAGACGCCACCCATTATGTGTTATATTGATACATAATATTACGTGAAACATATTATTAATGAAGAGTATGATTGACTGCCTCGGTGACGCAGGTATAATGCCTACGCGTTACGACTGAGGCTGACGCTCAGGCCTTGGGTTCGATTCCCGGGTCGGGTAAAAGTGATATTGGGTTTTTCTATTACGAAATGCTAAGTATCAGCCCAGAGTCTGGAATTGTGCCCGGTATGGCGATAGGCTCTCACCCTATCACATCACGGGACGGAGATACGCTCGACGAAATGTGGGTGTACTAGCTGTATGTTTGCATGGCTTACTGAGTGCGTATGTATGTTTGTATGTATATATATGTAAAATTAATTGATGGACGAATTTGCAAACAATTCTACCTACGTATCACAGGGAATGTGGCTTCTGTTGGATACACCAATCAATTAAATTGTAGGTAAGTACCTTGAGGGGCGTGGAGCATATGTTTTTAAATAACGCCTGTATGAGTCACACGCAATATTTGAATGTGTAAGACAGCGACATTAGGCTGTGTAAGGAATTTCTGACTGCGTTCGTCAAGGTTAACCATTTCATCAGAAACTACACTTGGATGTATGTCACTCATCAAATGTTCTTGTCTAATTTTCAATTTGACTTTGGTAAAATTTTAATCAAATATAATAAAATTCTCGCGCATTATGAGAATACAGGTGCTTGTAAGTTAAGCATTAACTTATGGTAAAGGTTCACAAAAGTGTTTTTTTGTTACTTTATTGTTTTTTTTATTGCATAGGCCGGGCCGACAAACGAGCAAGTGGGTCACCTGATGGTAAGTGATTACCACCGCCCATGTACGTCCACAATACCAAAAGAGTCGTGGGCGTTGCCGACCTTAAAGGAAAGGGATTAGGAAGGGGAGGGGATTTGGGCTTCCGGATATCTATTACTGTTTAGTTAATGTAAATGAAGTTATACAATTCATAATTTTGGCAATTACATTAGCGTATTTTGTAGACTTCTCGTAACGTAGGAATAAATATACGTTTTGAGTTCCGCGACCGAGGCGAGAGACCGCGAAGCGCGACAGCATTGGCACGTTTACATTGTATGGATACGTATTGAAGTATGCTACCGAGACAGGAGCGACCGTTTCCATACAATTTCACACAAAGCGGATGATTCCCTATCGCCTGTCTCGGTCGCGCACCTTAAAACATACCTTAAGCCTAACCCCAATAATATACGATTAGATTATATTTGGTATTAAACTGCATAATAAAGTGCAAGCGCATTGCTTTCAACCGACAACAATGGAGAAGCGTTGATAGATCTGCGATCGGCGCCAACAAGATTAACGACGTTTGACGACCCTTCGTGTATCACCACGACCACTGTCAAGAGTGCCTGACTAAGAAGAAGAAATAGACTGCATGTATATTTTGATATACACAATACACATACCCACTGTCATGCAGTGTCATTGAACCTGATATTAAATTTGATACCGCCGCGCCGCGCCGCGCCGTCATGGTAGCTAAAGCTAAAGCGCCACACACAGCGCATAGTTAGTTACCTCCGAATTCATAAACATATGATGCATCATAATGAACGCTGACGCATAGTGACGATTTCTATAATGGTCATTGATTAGTTTTAGGCGCTAAATAAAAACAGACTAATCTATGACGAAATTTCTATACATATCGAGAATGCCTGGAAAAGCTTTTGGTCCATAAAACATTTCATCTCCCTCTATTCCTGAAGAGAAAACTCATGGACGGATGTATTAGCCCAGTCTTCACATATGGATCACAGACATGGTCTTTGATAGCTCATCAGAGATTCGCAGTCGAGGTTTGCCAGCGGGCGATGGAATGCATTATTCTGAACGTGAAGCTCACGGATCATGTGCGGAACTCCATACTGTGCTCTAAAACTGGAATCGCTGACGTAACTTATAAAGCTGCTGGCATGCAGCATGCATGCTCAAATGGGACTGGGCAGGACATGTTAGCCGCATGCCGAAGGAGCAATGGGCCAAAATTACATTCCAGTCTCAATAAATAAAACGCGACGCCATGGCAGACCCAGGAGAAGTTGGCGGGACGACCTGGAACACTTCCTAAAGCACTAGGCATCTATGGCACGGGACAGAGACAAGTGGAAGGTGAGTAGGGAGGTCTTTGCTCTGCAGTGGGACATTTTAGGCATATGTAATAATACATACGTACGTACATACGCACTCACGCCTGTAATCCCCGAAGGGGTAGGCAGAGGTGTAACTAGTACACCCACATTTCGCCGAGCGTATCTCCGTCCCACGATGTGATAGGGGGCGAGCCTATCGCCATACCGGGCACAAATTCCAGACTCCGGGCTGATACTGAGAATTTCGAAATAGAAAAACCCAATACCACTTTACCCGACCTGGGGATCGAACCCGAGACCTCAGAGTTAGCCTCAATTGTAACGCGTACGCATTACAACTGCGCCACCGAGGCAGTCATGTAATAATAATAATAATTATTTATACAGAAATCTACATTTACCAAAGAGCTCACTAAGTGTTGTTTGTGAATACGGCCATAATCATTAATGCTAAAACTAAATTAGTCGTAATTAGGACAGATATTTAATTTATTTTTATATTATGCTTACCCAACTAAATTATCTTACTAAATATACGTAAGATAATAACGCGTTAATTGTCAGAGCACGTAATTTAATTTAATAATTACTTTTCTTGTATCGTATGAAGGCGGTTGTTAGGTGTGTTTTTATTACCAGCATGGCCAAAAAATGGAAAATTGTGTTGAAATTATGCCGACTACGCCATTAAATTGTCACCTTAGTGACAATGTGTCAAAATACTCCCTATTACCTTAATTAGTCTGTTTGTCTAAACGATGTAGTTATAAGCATACAGTTAACGCGAGCAGATTTTACACAATACTGTAGCTATTCGTTTACATAACCATATAGTTGCCGTCGCACAAATGAGTAATTTCGAAAAATAGCTGGTATATTAATATTTTAGGACACTCATTTATAATGACTGGACTGACTGCCCCAGTGGCGCAGTTGTAATGCGTACGCGTTACGACTGAGGCTGACGCTGAGGTCTCGGGTTCGATCCCCGGGTCGGGTAAAGTGATATTGGGTTTTTCTATCATGAAATGCTTAGTATCAACCTGGAGTCTGGAATTGTGCCCGATATGGCGATAGGCTCGCTTCCTATCACATCATGGGACGGAGATACGCTCGGCGAAATGTGGGTGTACTGGTTATACCTCTGCCTACCCCTTCAGGGATAACAAGCGTGAGTGCGTATCATTTATAATGCAATTTTTATTAGCCTACTTAGACTATATAACTATTTAGACTTGTTAAAGGTATTAATCTCGTCTCGACAGTGCCCCTCACCGCTGGGCTATCGCTGCTTTTCAGAAAAGTATGTCGTGAAAATAAATATTACAACATTATTAAGGGCGGCAACACGTCCATGATTCTTCTAATATTGTGTACATGGGTGGTGAAGATCACTTACTAGCAAGTGACCCGCTTGCCCGTGTGCTTAAAAAATGTGTATAAGAAAATTTATTACGTTACTTAATACTCAATTTATAACGTTCTTTAACCAACTAAATTCACTGAAGAATTTCGAACGTAGTAAATAGGTAGTTTAAATTTAAAGTAACTAAACGCCGCAAACACAATTTATCACTGTAATTATGCGGTAGTCAGTTTGTTTTAAATACTTCATGTTATATAATACTTGATGAGTATATTAAAAGAGTTTGGTAACGGAGGTATAAAGTAACAAATAGTCCGGAAGTCGTTCTAGTTGTGAAATAGTTACGTCGTAACAAAAATTAAAAAATAGTTCATTTTTGGTTTCAGTAAAAGCTGTTGACCAAATAAATAAAATAAATAAGCAAATATTGATACTATTAGGTATGTTGTGTTTTAATAATTATATAGTCTTGCATTGGATCAATAAAGTATGTAAATGTTTTAACATTATTTTTAAATTAAAAGAATAATCAAATAAAGTTTTTAAGTATTTAATAACATGCATAAAAGCGAAGTACCACTAACTCACTCACTGATTGATCACGATACCTCAAAGCTAGGAGCTAGCTACTAAAGCTAGGATCATAAAATTTGGTCATGTGTGAAGAATGTTACATATCTTTTGTACTGTGAGTAAGATATCTGGAGGCTCCCTCCCCATCCCGATCCCTTAATTATCCCTTTCCTTTAAGATTTGTAACGCGCCCATGATTTTTTTGGTATTGTGTCACACATGGGCGTTGGAGATCATTTACCATCAGGTGAGCCACTTGGTCCTTTGCCGGTCAATGCTATTAAAATTTAATGAAATATTAATATTTAGAAATTTACTTCAATCAACATATAAGATCAGCAGATCAAGAATCAACATATAAGATTAGCAATGTTAGCTCAGCGGGGAGTGATACGGACTGTCGAGATGATAGTCGCAGGTTCGAAACCAGCCCCAAGAGCACACACCTCGGACATTTCTAAGTTACGCGTGTATTAATTGTTAATTATCACTTGCTTTAACGGCGAAGGAGACGTCGTGAGGAAACTGCATATCTGAGAAGTTCTCCAAAACAATTTTGAAGGTATGTGAAGTCTGCCAACCCGCATTAGGCTAGCGTGGTGGACTAAGACCTAACCCCTCTCGTTCAGTAGAGGTGGCCCGTGACCAGCAGTGGGACGTATGTAACACGTAAGGCTAGAATAACATATAAGATCAATAAAAATATTGGGTTTAACACATTTACCAAATTCATCGCCAACTTCCAACGTTTGTACGGCACGAGAACACAAAATATCTTTATTTCATATTGCCGCCAACGCGACTGTGATATTTAGCATAATGCAATGATTAATTTAAATGGTAGCGATTTGCTAATAACTATTAAATACATTCGTCCGTTTAATCATGCCGTGACAAGCGCTTGTAAAATGAAATGGGAAGCAATAAACATAATATGCTTGCATTTATCAACAGCGCCATGCTCCTGTATATTACACTTCATGGCAACATTATGTATACAGATATTTAATGAAGGGAAACTGTTGTTGATACAATTATTTTTAATGGTAATGCGGTCTCAATACAATAGAAAAAACTGACCTGAAGCAGCATCTTGCTGTTGCGTTTTGTACTATGAGAGAGGTATCAGGAGATCCAAATCCCCCATAATCTTTTAGTTATCCTATTCCTTTAAGGTCCATGGGCGGTGGAGACCACTTACTATCAGGCGACCCACTAGCTCGTTTGCTCTGATATTTATAAAAACAGAGGTGCAATTACCACACCCACTACTCACCGAGCTTATTTCCATTCACGATGTGATAGGTAGCGAGCCTATCGCCATAACAGGCATTAGTTCCAATCCCGGGCAACTAAAGTGCGATTATTGAACTGAAAACTCAAATATAGTAGTTGACTTGCCCTGTCCGTGTCTCGGCTCTATCACGCGACCATCGACTGAACCTTATCGGTGCATGACACTGCGTGCAAAAGCTCCTTTTATTACAGCGTATGACGACATAATATAGTTGACTCGTCGCAGTAACACTTTATTTTCTTTTTGCCTGGTTTTTATCAGGGTCCGCATTCTCGTGCTATCGATATGGCGGTATTTAATATTATATGGGCCGACCTCCGATTGCCCCCCACAACCCGCAACGTGAATCAGATTTCGCCATCACTGTCTCCGTTAATCAGTAGAGCAAGCGAGGTGCAGGTGAGGTTGGCTTTGGTCCTAAGATGTTACTAGCTCGCTTATACTCATTATAAGTAAACATATTTTTGGAAGCATACGCCTGAATTCCTGTAGAGGTAGACAGTGATTCAATTAGAACCCACAGCTCGCCGCGCATATTTTCGACACATGCAGCTGATAATATATTGCTGATCAGTGTGGCGCTAGGCTATAATTTTCGCAAAATTAACGCACGCGCGTTACGCACGACTTACTGCCGGTATGCACAAACCCTCCAGTTGCTGTAACCGACATAAATCGAATCAGCTCGCCACTTAACCTATTATGTAATTAAAATTGACTATTATGTTATATTATTTTCAATTAGAAACTTGTGGAAACAACAACTTCGATTTGAAGTGGTAAAGAACTCCTACCCTCTCTGATAATATAGCGGATATAATTTATTTGATTAATATGTATATTGAGGATACTGGAACTTGTTCCTAATATGGCGATAGGCTCGCTACCTATCACGTGGCATGGAAATAACTTCAGCATCTTAGAATAACTATTTATAGAAACTAAGTACACGCACGGAATTTAAGCCGAGCCATATATGGGTCCACACTACGATCACCACACTAATAACTACTCACCATATTATGTTTAAGATCCTCACATTTTGTCCACCTGCAAATTACCAAATTTTTAAGATAATACATTTTAGCAGAAATATATTTTGCTTATTTGAGCGTGAAGTTGCAAGTGTAAACACACTTAGCGAATTTTCAGCTAATGATTGTGAGTATAAGTTGTTTGGACATCTACCTTCTGTAAGTAGTTGTTCTAAGTTAGGCGTACAGTGGGTGTACTAGCTTATCTATCGTATCAGCGTATCTAGCTACTACTACTTACGTATCTAACAGTAAATAAGACATCGCCATTAGACACTTATTACAGACAATGCGTCCGTCATTACAGTTTAAATGTGAAGTGCGATTATATGGCGGCTTTGTTGACGTAGTCACGATCTATCTACACTATTAAAACGGTGATTACAGCAAATTATTTATCAACTAAAGCGTTGACATATTTTCCTTGGCTGTACTTATATTAAACGAACTTTAGTCATGGCTCCGCCTGTGTGAATTCCTTTTCCGGCATAAAAAGTAGTATATTTCCTAATATAGGTCATGGTATACCTGTGTACCAAATTTCATCTAAAACCGTTCAGCACTTAAGGCGTAACTTGATTGACAAACATCTAAACTTTCACATCTTTAATAGTAGTAGGATAAACTAACATTTATTATTTAACATAGGTTCTAACATAGGTTATTTAACTAACCTAACAGCTCCGCCAACGCGACGCGGATGTGTTTTACGGGATAAAAAGTAGCTTACATTAGGATATCTGTATATACCAGGATTAGGGTCCTAGTTATAACCTACCTTTGCGCAAAATTTCATCCAAATTAATAAATATGCTAATTCACAAAACTCCCAAGTTTCACATCCTATAATATTATAAATGCGAAAGTGAGTTTGTTTGTTACGCTTTCACGGATAAGTCGATTAATCTATTTTGATATTTTTGGTACAGAGATAGATGGGACCCTGGAGAGGGTTATAGGCTACTTTTTATCCCGCTTTTATGCTACTTTTCATCCCGGAATAGACTGTTCACGCCAGCAGAGCCGCGAGCAAAAGCTAGTTTGTAATATTCGTGAGAAGCAGGATAGTAAGAAGTAGGAAAATCGCTGTTATATTTTCATGGCTAAACCATTAAATTGTCAATTTTTCCATGTTCATTCAATAAAATAGTTTGTTAAACAATAATTACTGTCTTATTGAAACTAATGTACCTGTAGGCGCATGACACGCCCTAGACACGTCAACGGCCCCGAAATTATCACTTCCGCCTTTTGGCACAATCACATCCGGGACGTTTTTCTCCTAGTAATACCGAAGCAGTCGTGACGCTTTAGGCAGACTAGAGGCAAAAATTAATCAAAAGGTATATTTTTAGTAAGGTGAGAACTTTAGGTTTAAAATGAAAGATGGAAGTCTTTTTATAGGAAAAGCAGGCAAACGAGCAAGACTCTAAATCCACAATATCAGAAGAACCCTGGACGCGTCGCCGCCCTTAAAAGAAAGGGATAATTAAAGGAATGGAATAAAATTATCATAATCGGCACATAAATGATGGAGTTTGAACTTTCATCCCCGATTTCACCTCCTTAGGAGTGGAATTTCAACTTGAAATTAAAATGAGACCAGTTTTGAGCTATAGCTTTCGAATGGAAAACGAATCATCCAAATCGGTCCACATTTGGCGGAGTTATACGTGGATATATATAAAAATAAACGCTTCGAATTGAGAACCGCCTCCGTTTTTCTTCGTCGTTTAAAAAGAGTAGGGTTGTGCATAGGCGTCATACTAAAAATTAATATACGAAAAAATATATGTATTGGAGATAATATGAAGATACTCTAAATATATAATATCAAGACATAATATCTAATGGGGTATTGCAATTCTACGAGTAAGAAATCTCGAGTTTAATAGCGACATATTAGCTAATATCCTTCCTTATATCTCACGTTAATTGACAACTTCCACCTCTGCTTCTGTGTAAACTTTTAGACTTAGCAATAATGGTAAATAGGTAATTTCTAACCGACTTATTTTACCGCCGAATGTTTTTGCAGCTCAAACAGATATGAAAATAGCACGTACTGTAAACACACTACCTCAAAAGTAGAAAATTAGGGCTGCTTATGCTTACAAGCGATTGCAGTCCTAAAGAATATTCTGCTCACAAACATACGCACTTACGCCTGTAATCCCCGAAGGGGTAGGCAGAGGTGTAACTAGTACACCCACATTTCGCCGAGCGTATCTCTGTCCCACGATGTGATAGGGGGCGAGCTTATCGCCATAGCAGGCACAAATTCCAGACTCCGGGCTGATACTGAGCATTTCGCAATAGAAAAACCCAATACTACTTTACCTGACCCGGGGATCGAACCCGAGACCTCAGCGTTAGCTTAATCGTAACGCGTACGCATTACAACTGCGCCACCGAGGCAGTCACTCTCTTTGAGCCACATATCTCTTGTAAGCCAGAATCGACAGTGGCGATCATTTTGTTATGCTCGGTGCATTGAAGCTCAACGTGTCCGGGAATGCGAAGCTGTCTATGCCGCAACGAAATTAATATAAAATAGATATATAGGGAGAAATTGGAAATATCAATTTTCTATTTGGATGCCAAAATTAACGGTAGGCAGCGGCTTGGCTGTGCTCTGGCATTGCTGAGGTCCATGGGCGGCGGTAACCACTTACCATCAGGTGGGCCGTCTGCTCAACTGCCTGTCAAGGCAATAAAAAAAAAGAACGGAGATGAAGGAATTAGAAGTCTTAACCCTATCACGTCATAGGCTGGATTTGGTATACACAAATCGTGCTATTTATAATCAGTTCCGTTTAGGTACAATAAATTAAATGTTAAACTAATAAACAATTGAAAATCGTTGCATTTACAAGCCCTTGTCAATTGGTGGCGTGCTTGCCTGCTATTGTTTATATAAGAACGATTGGTAGGCGTGCATCTAGATACGGCCGCCGCATTACACTAATAGCTGACTTTTATATAAAATCTTTGCTAACAACCTAATAAAATTTATTTTCATAATGTCACAATATTTATTTTACATGATTTTATGTAAATCAAAGGTCCGTTATGAAATAAATTAATTTATTACCTTACGTATCATTTTGTAACTAGCTGTGCCCGGCATGCGTTGAAATGCCATTGTTAACCGACGAAAACATTGAAAAGATTCTCTATTCAATGCGTATATTTTTTTCTTTGGATATTAATACACAATATTATATAAAAGCAAAAAATACTTAACTAAAACTTTATGTATGTAACTCTATGTCCTAATCCAGGTCATGGTCTACATGTGTACCAATTTTTACCCAAAACCGTTCAGTTAACGCATAATTGACTAACAAACACCCAAATACACAAACATCCAAACTTTCACATTTATAATAGTCTTAGGAAGTGGGATTAATATATTAATACGGTCATGTAATGATTTTTCATCCCTGTGGGATCTGTCAAGTGCATGATGGTAGTTTTAAATACAACTATGCATGTTATTTGTATACCATACACTGTTCAAGGAATGGTCAATTCATAGAGAGATGTAGTAGCGCAAGTTTTATCGATGATAAAAATGTACACTTAAGGGTTTCAAGAATATTTGGCGCCGAATAACTTGAGATTAAAGTGATGGTACAAAATTCCATATACACGTGTTTAAGGGGAATATTTTACTATCTTAAAGAAAATAATAATCTATGACACAAATGGGAATTTTATAATATAATTTTTGTCGCAATTAGTATTTGGGTTTTCGATTAGAACAATCAAACGAATTATCCAGGATTTGAATTTGTGCTGATGTGCGATAAGCATTCAAGATGTGCCTCTGCCTACAGGCGTAAACTTCTACATACATACATACATAGGCACTTACGCCCATACAGAGCAGGCAGAGGTGTAACTAGTATACCCACATTTCACCGAGATTATTTCCGTCCCATGATGTGATAGGGGGCGAGCCTATCACCATACCTGGCACAGTTCCAGACTCCGGGCTAATACTAAGCATTTCATGATAGAAAGACCCAATATCACTACCCGACCCGGGGATCGAACAGTTGTCATATCGCGCACGCATTAAAACTGCGCAACCAAGACAGTGAACTTATGTATGTATCATTATTTATTTAAAACTCTTTATTGTACATCTTAAACATATATTTTTTTAAATATTAATGAACCTTAGAAAATTATAAGCGAAGTACAAATGACGGTCTTATGGCTAATTGCAATAAGACTGCTATGTATAATTATTTTTCTTTTAAAATATTTATGTTAAGTAATTAAAACTTAGGCAATAAGTCTCAGACAATAAAGTAAGAATAAGTAACACTATGTACAAAGCTATTCAAATTTCTTCAAACTAACCTAGGTAGTTACCGCTTGGCTTAACTAGACGCAATTTTGCTTATGAAAATCTCGGCAACAACTTGCAATTGCTGATTAAGATTTGACCAGAAAGCAGATTCAAATTTCATTAAGCTTACCAGGATCAAAAGATCACTTAAACATGAGCATATTTTAGTATCCGAGACAAAAGAAGGGTTTTGTAAGCTGGACTCCTGTATCTGACATCCTTAACATCCTTTCATCCATCTGGACCGTCCTTTTTATAATTTGTAAGCTGGTTGTTATCGAGATGGTTCTTACGAGTAGTTATGTTTTACAGTTATGTTCTTTAGTTTCTTAGTAACGGTCTTGTTACAGACCTTTCTCTAACTGATGTCGTGGTTTTTCAACGGTTTGCTTAATAAACTTATTTATCAGAAATAGCCTTTGTTCATTACTATGTGGAAAATCGAAAAATAAAGCATAATTTTCATGCTAATATGTACCTAGTCAAGAATTTGTCCTTTTCGTTCTTATATTATTAAATTGAATCTCTGATCTCGTATCAACGTACGGTCAGTTGTTAAAGACTTTCCAACCAAAATGTTATTACGTTTTTATGTCAGCATATAAAATTTAAATTGCATGAATCTGCATCGTACGCAATGCATTATTCACTGTATATGCAAGTTTAGGAAATTGTATTTGTTTTAATGTGTTACCTCATATGAGGTCGCATATTTATTAATTACACAAAAATTTGATTACATATTCACGTAATTTTCCTAATACTTATGTTCCTTAAGTGGTTGAGCCACGCTGTAGCTGTAACAGTTTTGTCAACAAGCTGATTGGTCGCGGCACTTGACCGGGGCGATATCACTGTCTCACAGAAAAACGGCGTGAGATGGCAGTTTCCTTCCATTTCGTATCACGTGCGAGATTTTTGCAAGCCTAAAGCATCATCTAATTACGAAACCTCAGTTCTTTTATCCATGATTATTTTGTTATCGTGAGTGTTAATGGATGGTAGAGATCATTTAACATCATATGAACCACTTGCTCGGTTGCTGGCTTCTTCTGTATCGTCGCCCTATCTCGTCCGCGCATAGACAATATAAAAGGAAATGACATACTTTGCCAATGAAATAACTTTAACAGCTTTAGATTACCATGAAACATTTAATTTTGATGTGTCTCTACCACACAGGGTCAATGTTTCTATGGCCCCAAGTACAAATTTTAATAATCCTTTTTGTGAACTGCAGGATTTGTCTCAAGGGATCTCCCATATAAATTTCTTTTATAAGAGCGTTTGACGGAATACGACGAAAAATTTAGAAACTCCTCAACGAATAACAGCAAGTGAATTGACGGTTTTATGTTTTACTTAAAATGATGACTAAAAATCAATAAAATGACTATAATTCATACTGAACACTAGTACACAAAGTGATTTTGATTACTGTCGTATGTACACACATAAGCTCACACCTATATCCTCTAAGAGGTAGGTATAGGTGCAAGCAGGACCCACAGTTCGCCGAGCTTATTTCCAACCCACGATGTGATAGGAGGCGAGCGTATCACCATACCGAATACAAATTCCAATGTTGAATCGAAACTATCATTCACATAACAAGTTTTCATTCACAAATACTTCAAGTTATTAATATTTTGTTTACAGAACAGAAGAATTAAAATGTGTTTAACAATTCTGATTAGGCAATCATAATATTTTGAAACAAGTGGAGCGCATAAAACTCATTAGGCTTTTGATTGATAGTTGATTTAAACCACAACACACAATGAAGCCCTAATACTGTTGCGTTACGACATGACTCGCTTATAAAGTATAATATTATATCTCTTTTATACGACCCACATTCACATGATAATGAAGTTTGTATTCTAGTGAATCGCTAATTTTATTAACTGTCGGATTATTATTCACAAACAATTTAACGGTGCCCGAGTAAAGTCGACGATGGATCGTGATAATTTATCATTTACCCTTATGGAACAGATGTTGTTTAACGTCTTGGTTACATAAGAATTATTGTAAAATATGATAATTAAATATTTTTGTCAAAACAGTAGGATGTGTGATGGTATTATTACATTGATAACATTTTATTTATTTTACATAAATATGGATTTGGCTAAAGTTGTAATTATAAGTTTTTTCTTATTTTACTTTTTTTATCCTGTATCAGCAAAGTGACTACGCTATACCTGGCGGTAAGTGTAGCGGAATCCATAAATACTGTCGACCAACGATAGACACTGAATTTATCGCAGATCGGCAGAATTATGCCGGCCTGCTTAATTGCTTCTTCACCTACAAACGAATACATAAAAAAAGGAAAATATATTCAAATGTGATCATATTTAGTATATATACGAATATAATTCATACCCGTGATAAGTCAGATAACGTGTTCTGAATACGACTTAGTATTTATATATTAAACTACCATACAAGTAGAGTCGGCTTAGTTTTAGAAATTAATTTAGTTATGTAAGGAGTGTTTATCCAATGGATAATTTAATGGAATGGTCACATGGTACATAATTAACTCCAAATATAATTCAATTATTATAAATTATGCTAAAACATATTATATACATGAAATATTTTGTCAGTTCGTTCGTAAAGTAGATATTTGTGTTAATTTAGTATTTTTCATAGCATAGGCCAGTAAACGAGTAAGTGGGTTACCTGATTGTAAGTGATTTCCACCACCCATGAATGCCCACAATACCAGAATAATCATGGACGTGTTGCCAACCTTAAAGGAAAGGGATATTTAAGGAATTGGGAAGGGGAGATGAATTTGGGCCTCCACATATCTAACTCACCATACGAAACGCAGCAGCAAGCCGCTACTTTACGTCGGTAGCATGTGACACAGTGGCAAAAACCCAGTCGAGCCAGCCCATTCTTACTCTACTGTTTACAGCTGTAAACAAGGCCGTCTTATATACAGCATGGCTTTACCACTTTCTCTGTATCCTCTATTCGCAAATATTCAGTAACATCATCATTAATATCAGCCTTTTTTATTCATTGGGTATACCCAACAGTGAGTATAAAAAACTGTAGGTCTCTTATCTGGTACGACACGTCAAATAGTCATCTGCGCTTCTCGTCCAAATAAGTCCAGCCTGCCTTACAATGTCCTCTTAAAAACGATGCAATGATCTTTTAGTTTCGACTACTAATTCGCAATTGCCTTAGGCAAATTTCTATTTTCTGATTTAATAACAGCATTTTAGCTATTGAAAGTTTTGCAATTATTACATAAGACTAGCTTTCGCTCGCAGCTCCGTCTGCGTGTAAGTGCTTCCCGTCATATTTCCGGGATACAAGTACAAGTACAAGAATCTCTATGAAAAAGATCGTTGTCTCGTTGCTGTGTGAAAGAAGAGCAAACTAATAATGATTAGTTAATTTATAATTAATTAAATTATAGTTAAAACTTTCGTATTTATACAAATGTTATAGTGTGACGCCAAAAGGAAGACAGAAACAAAATACTCATTTATTCGGTTTTTTTTTAATTTAATCATTAAAATATTGATTTTTTGTGAGAATTTTTAAAGCTGGGAATTAAAATAGCACTTTTCTAAACTATTAAATAATGAATAAGTAAACATATAAGATAAAATTATATAATATATTTCATCGAAATTAGATAACTAGAACGGTAACTCTCATATGAATCTGCCAAAAATACGGCTCCACTTACACATGCAAAGGCAAAATCACACGTAACACTCATACACGTAACAAAAATTTATGAACTTTCAAAATCAACTTTATTGCATATAAGTTAATGTCTAATTACAAAATTTCTAGATACGAGATACGACGTTCTGCACCACACAAAAAATTAGACGTACCAAGTGTCAACTAGAGATTATTATGCACAGACTTTTATAGCCCCGCCCCCTTGCACAGAGTTTTGGTGGGGTAATTTTTTTGCTGAGTTACGTTTCTCGTCTTCTTATTTCCATGATATATTTACTTACTTAGTATACAAACATGTTCCTTTGTTATTAAGGTTACACGTTATGAAAGCGGTCCTTGATAGTTATATTGCGGTAATATTTGAACAGCACGTAATAAATCTCCGTGATATTATTTTTAATTGCTTAAATATTATTTAAGCGAATTAATTTACCTGAAATAATTACATACTATAAGCGCTGGTTGTTCGCTGTGTCGTAAAAATTCTTTATTATCAGTAGATATTTCACTTTGATCAAATAATATTAGCATAACGTTTACTCAATTAAATAATGTTACAACATTTTACTTGTACTATTTAATGCTACTTTCTTTGATTGATGAACATATTGAAATTTTATTTTCGTTCTTACTCATAGAAAGCCCATAATTAAAAAAAATAATATTACAGTATTATCCAGCCTCCATAGCGCAGTGGGCTAGTAGCCGGCTGTGAAGCGAGAGGCCGCGGGCTCGATACCCGCACGGAGACCATATGTTTGTGTTTCACACAAATATTTGTTTCGTGTCTGGGTGTTTTCTCCCCAGAGGGGTCGACGACAGGCAAGCGACAGGTCGTAAAATCTACAAGCTAAATCTTTCTGTAACATGTATTAAAAAGCATGTTGCGGTGACCCTACTGCGTGTAGGAAGGCAGGTGGAAGAGGAGATAATTATATATTACGGGATACTCAACAGATTTTATTAAAATGAACACTTCCAAGACTGGATAAGAACCTAATAATGACATGTAATATTTGATTTAAATGTAGTCATTTAATATTACAAAAAAGTATTAAAGCCGTAGAACTATTTTGGTATTTAACATTACCGCATTAACCTTACACAAACCAACATACATGGTGTAATTTAACTATTTATCACGTCAAATAGATTAACGAACATTATAAATAATAGGTTCGTGAGTGAAGCCGGGCCCACTGCATTATGTCCGAACCAATAAAATAAACATTAATTCTTGCTCATTAACCGAAAGTGATCGGATGTGTGTCCGAATAGGGGCGTTGTCACAGACCTTGGCTGTCTGTGACAGTGTCAATGGAGCATTTAGTTGGGCATGTGGTAATAACAGTTATCCGACTATGTTACATGGAACACTTGAATTAGAATTCCCACGTATTATGCTTAGGGTCGATAGCGTAAAATAATAATTGAAGGTAGACCTCTGTAATTGTAATTCACGCGCTACTGTTATAAGCTTATGGACGTTCAAGAGATGTGCGACTTATGTTACTGAATAAATTATTGAGTAACAATAAAATCTGCGTGGGTTGTGGTTCTCTGTGAATATCATGTTAAAAATTTTAGATTATTGCTTCAAATATTATTATTTTTATTCACTGATTTATGAGATGAGGTCACTTATGGTATACTTGATGGTAAGCGCCACGCCTGCTCATAATCAGTAGGAACTAACAACACAATCAGAACGTTGAAAAACATAGTGCTGCATAGTGTTGAAATACTATGGTGCAGTGTAGCACACACTGCACCATAATATTTTTTTTAACTGCGCCCGCGTGTAATGTTTATAATGCGCAGTAATTGTCCTTCAAACCGGAATATACTAGTGCTGACACTGTATTGCTTGGCGGCAGAATTAGGTGAAGCGGTGATACCAAAACTGATTGCATAGGAAATAATGTATACATATAGTACCTAGCATAGTATATAGCATCGTTACTGTTGAAACTTGAATACAGTTCTAGGTGGTGGTTTTAAAAGTATTCGCAATTAATTAACCGCTTTATTTGGTTACGTAACATGCACGAACACACGACATACTTATGCACCTGCAACGTTTGTATTGAAAATAAAAAAACAAACTATCAGAACATGGTTGCATATGAATAATATTTGAAAGAATAAAATTTCGTAATACATATTATACTGCCTCAGTGGCGCAGTTGTAATGCGTACGCGTTACGACTGAGGCTGACGCTGAGGTGTCGCGCGGTTTCGATCCCCGAGTCAGGGAAAGATGATATTGGGTTTTTCTATTACGAAATGCTCAGCATCAGCCCGGAGTCTGGAATTTATGCCCGGTATGACGATAGGCTCGCCTAGCACATCATGGGACGGGGATTCGCTCGGCGAAATGTGGGTGTACTGGTTACACCTATGCCTACTCCTTCGGAGATTACAGGCGTGAGTGCCTATGTATATTATATTATGTAATCCGCAAAGTATTAACTTGAATTTTAAATAAGAACGTGTAGGCTTTATTTGTTTGTAACGACCTGCCTCAATTTAATAAGACTAGTGTCCAAGGTCTGAAATTTTAGATAAGTATAGTTTATTTAGTGAGACCTTCAGGCTCGGAAATGTGACAATTGTAATAAAGTCAAAATTCATTACTTTTTATCACGTTGTTATTAACGTTATAAGTATTTTTAACTAAACTGTGTAAAATTTAATGTAAAGAGGCTAAAAACCTAAAACTCGACTACGAAAAAACTGGAAAACACGGCTTAAATAGGAACAAATTGGATGTTGATGTTTATAGTAAAAATAAATAAAGAAAAGGTTCACTGCCAGGAATAAATATTTTATGCAATGAATTATGAAAATAAAAAAATGCATATAAATAAATACATCCAACAGTCACACACATAGTCCTGACCCCACACTATGTAAACCTGTATCGTGGGTATCAGGAACTACGAGGGACTTGTGGTCCCACAACACCCAGACCTGAAACAATTTTTTTGTGGATCACACAAACATTTGTCTCGTACGGGAATCGAACCCACCGCCTCTCGCTTTGCAGCCGGCTACTCGCCCGCTGCGCCACAGAAGCTGTCATGCATTATATTATTGTTTTAACTGTTGTGGGCAACATTTATTCTTTTGGTTTCTCTGTATTATAGATAAAATGATAACTCTTTAAAACAGTTATTTGTTTGTTGTTGTTAGTGTTTCTTTCATTTATCATGTAAAACAAAATAGCTATAGATTTTTGGGATGTTTTCGATGCAAATGTCCCAATAATATCACTGATTAATTATTATTGAATGCAAGACGGCGCGGCGCGGTGTAGAAGTAACATAACGGCGCCGCAACACGCCGTGTGGCATCACCATGAGATATTCTTTAGATAAAGATGAATAGACTTCATCGGCATAATAGACAGCCTCCGCAGCACAGTGAGCCGACTGTGAAGCGTGTGGCCGTGGGTTCGAAATATTTGTTTCGGATCTGGGTGTTGTGAGACCGAAAGTCTCTCGTAGTTCTTGATACCCACGATACAAGATAATCGTATCTTAGTGTGGGGTCAAGACTATGTGTGTGACTGTTGGGTGTCATTTATTATTTATTACATAATATGGGGGCAATGCACAGTGAAACATGTATACGTACAATGTACATACACAGACTATTAAACACAATACCCCTTATTTGCTTCACTGTGGTCGTGTTTTTAAACACCTTTTTACGGTTGGTGCTTTAATACATAGTTTCACTCTAATCTGCACTTTATTATGATTAACGTCATAATGGCATGCGGCACTAGAAATGTTGCCTACTACCTATATGTAATTATATTACTAAGAAATATAATATTAATTTCTTTGTCAATACTGCCCGAAAGTACATTTACGTACCAATAAAATTGAATATAGAAGGTCGTGTAAACAAGCTCTATTTACAGTATACAGTTCATATCATTACACTGTTACAAAACTTTAATTCTCTGAAATGAATAATAGTAGTTTGTCCAAACCAATTAATTGTACACCTTGTGTGAAGTTGTATGTTGTTGCGCGCTGGTTTGAACGGTCAATTAAAGATTTTTACCTCACACAAGCTTTTATTGAAATGTAAATTAAGTTTACTGCCTCGGTGGCGCAGTTGTAATGCGTACGCGTTACGATTGAGGTCAACGCTGAGGTCTCGGGTTCGATCCTCGGGTCGGGTAATGTGGTACTGGGTTTTTCTATTACGAAATGCTATATCAGCCCGGAGTCTGGAATTTGTGCCCGGTATGGCGATAGGCTCGCCCCCTATCACATTATGGGACGAAGATACGCTCGGCGAAATGTGGGTGTACTGGTTACACCTCTGCCTACCCCTTCGGGGATTACAGGCGTGAGTGCGTATGTATGTAAATTAAGTTTTTTTATTAAATGTAATAGGAATTAGCAGCATTTCCTCATAATCTCTTCGATATGAATATAAGACACCCGATTTAAAAAATGATTATGGTGTTTTAAATATGGTTTGTGACAAAAAAAAAATAGACTGGTATCTTAAAAATAAATTCAACCAATTCTGAGTGGGTGCTATCGATATTGCTAACTCAAAATTGGTTATGAAATTTTTGGCTAATTAGTTTATTGTGTCAGTTTGGTTTTTGTTTAAAAGTTTTTTTACTGCTTTCAGTGAAAGAATCGGTGTATAAATGAAAGTTTAAGTCTTTCATCCTCAACTTCAAATTTAAAGACACTACTTTGTGCTGTTCCCTGTTAAATAAATAAGAAATCATCAAAATGGTAGGTGGTAGGTCCCTCGTTTGCGAGAGACCGGCTGGGTTGGTACCACCGCTTTGTCTATTTCTGCCGCCAAGCAACAATGTGTAAGCACTGTTGTGTTCCGGTGTGAAGGACATTGAAGCCAGTGTAATTACTGGGCATTATGAGACTTAACACCTTATGTCTCGGGGTGGCGAGCGCAGTCCAGTGTCATGCAGTGCTTTATTTAAAGTTCTGTGTGGCGTTGCTTCTGTTTATGGGCAGGCGTGGCGCTTAACATCAGGCGAGCGACCTGCTCGTCTTGTCATTCAATCTACTAAAAAAAAAAAAAAAAAATAGGATCACTAAATAAATAAGATTTTGCTTAAATCAATTTTATAAGTGGTAGAGTCATGCTATTGACAGTTTTGTCTACAGCATGAGGCCTACGAGTATTCATGCTCAAGCGGGTTATTACAACTGTCTCACAGAAAACCGACAGATTAATGTAGCGTTTCATACAGTGAATAGGATATTCGGACGCCCAAATCCTCCCACCCCTTCCCGTTACCTCGGGAACGCATCCATGATGCTTCTGATATTGTGGCTGTCATGAGCGGTGACGATCACTTACCAACGAAAAAAATTATATAAATAATTATTGTGAAATTTAATAGCACGGTTTGGATCAGTTAACGTATGTTAGCTAGATCACCATGTTTGCTAAATAAACATAGTGGGTTTATTTCAATCGGCCTTAATAATTATAATGCGACCGCAAGCTTATAGTATTTGAAATTCCTCAGTAAATAAACTCAAGGAAAGGCTTGAACTTAGCAGCTAGCACAAAATGCTATTTAGCTACATTTATTATGTTTACAACAACAGTTTTTTTAAGTATTTGGTACTTTTTTCGCATACGTTGAATATTGTTTTGTAATTGAATACTACTAGTACAAAAAGCCTTCCAAAAAGACCTTATGTCCTTCCTCAGGATATAACCTATCTCCTTACCAAATTTCATCAAAATCCGTTCAGCCGTTTAACCTTGCAAACGTAATAGACAGATAGATAGAGTTACTATCGCATTTATACATCAGCATGGATTATTTCATGATACCATTTCAAACAGATGGAGAAACAACGTTGCGCTTTGCAGTTTATGGTAAAGTGGGTGAACATTATTTTTGAAAACGTGTTAACATACCTTCGCCAGTAGTGCCAACTATTGTGTAATTATAATAAAACTCACAATAAAAACGTTTTGTTGCAGCCACCGCTACTACCGTATGCTTATTTGTGTGTTAATATGATAATTAAATATATATTTTTTTACTTTTATTACTTCATTACTTACCTAAAAAATGTGTACCTAATGGTATATTGTTTTTTGATATATTTTTTTTTTGGCACGGCATAGCTACACTTCTCTAATGCTAAGCATACATATATCGACCGTCACACGGTCGTCACCGCGTCGGTAAAATTATTAGATTGACTGACGCCGGACCAAGTCACTATGGCGAGTTTTTCATATATACACGGTGATCCTTATCCAGTCAGAAACAAATAGGTCTCAGGTACAATTTTATTTTAAAAAGCAAAAAGCCCTCTTGTATTAATATTAGTTTGAATAATATGAACAATTTTCTTTAACAATGCCATTTAAACAATGTAGACAATGCAAAGCGTATCAGCGGCCTACTCGCATTTCGTTACGTTCTCATTCGAATAAAACAATAGATACAATTAAAGCTTGCTTCCTATCTATCGTGCCCTACCACGGATTTGTTTTTGAACGGAGGCGTGTTGCACAATTGTCGATTAAACGTGCTTGGACACTGGATATTGAAACAGTTCTCGGTTCCAACCATAAGTTTCGCGTTCGTAACTAAGTTATCGGAGATCAATCTGTACGACAGGCCAGTATGTTTAAATTTAAAAATATGTATGAAGGTTATTTTTTTTAGTAATTATTATATAAATTTCCCAGAGTGTAATCAACATATACATCTTAGGCCCAAAGCCATCCTCATCTGCACGTGGTACACTCTGCGGGTTGCGGGTTGTGGAAGACAGTCAGCGGGTCGCCCTACCTAATATCAAAGTCACCGTCAAATAATGATGGGAAGGCGGACACTTTCATTAAGCCAGGAAATGCCAGGCAGAAAGAAATGCCCATTCATACGTGGAATTAATATTTCTCTCGCTGTTTACGCTTGTTAAAGCTCGTCGCATACTCTGCGACGGTGGTAGGTCATTGAATATTCACAAAAGCATTTGCGCAATGTATAGAATGCTCTACTTGTAAGAATTATCGAGACAATCGGACAGGTGGCACATTAGCCTACATTATATACACAACTGTTTCATACGCGAATGAATTTAAACGATACCAAACGTAATCGCAATTTTTAATTTTGGGGACCTTGTCCTCGAATTACGTAAAATATGTTATTTATAAAAGTAGGTAAATAAGCCTATTATAGTTACGCCTTCATAAATCAGGAAATCTGGGTTACGTCAATATTAAGTTATAAGAATGTATTTAAATGTATTTGAAAGTGGCTTTAATTAAGACATTATGCCGCTTCATTTAAAGAATTCAAATGAACAATAAAAATAAGACATGAATTCATGGCCTTTAGGGTGTCATGCCTCATGTCACACCTATTATTGGTGAGTAGGCTAGTCTAGATCATAGTATTAATGAACAATATTTTGTTAGTATGCCTACAAACTGTTGGTGTGTCATTATAAATAAATAAAATAAATAAATAATTTATAGGGCTACGCACCTCATGTAGAAAATTGGACACCAAAAATTACCCTATTAGAAAAACAATTTTTAGTAGTCTGTAAAGTAGTTACTTTATAATTAATCTAAATGACGAAACAAGCAGGTCACTCCCCTGATGGTAAGCGCCACGCTTGCCCATAAACAGCCACAGCACCACTCAGAACTTTGTATTACAAAGCACTGCATTACAATTGCTTCTGGACAGCATTCGTCACCCCGAGACAAGTTACATTGTATTTCACTGACTTCAACATCTTTCATCCATCTTTGGTTACATACATACATAGACTCACGCCTGTTTCCCATAGGGGTAGGCAGAGACAACAGATTTCCAACTTTGATTAGCCTAAACGTAACTGACACTATTTCGTCCCAGTAGTCCTATTGGAGAAGTGACACCCTCCCTTCCTCCCACCTACCCTCATCCCACTCATAGTGGGGTCAGTATGTTTTTATATAAATGTTAAAGAAAGAATTAGCTTGTAGTTTTTACGACCGGCCGCATGCCTGACATGATGACATCAACACCTCGACCCGAAATATATCTTCTTAGATCGCACAAACATTACCTCGGTGCAGTATTTGAACCCGGGAATGTACACTAGGGCACTACTAATGTAAAATTAAGCTAATGGTAATACTTCGTCAGTTAATTTACTATAACTGCAGTAAATGACTGCCTCGGTGGCTTGTAATGCGTATGCGTATGCGTTACGGCTGAGGCTGACGCTGAGGTCTTGGGTTCGATTCCCGGGTCGGGTAAAGTGATATTGGGTTTTTCTATCATGAAATGCTTAATATCTACCCGGAGTCTGGAATTGTGCCCGATATGGCAATAGGCTCGCCCCCTATTACATCATGAGACGGAGATACGCTCGCCGAAATGTGGGTGTACTGGTTACACCTCTGCCTACCCCTTCGGGGATTACAGGCGTGAGTGCGCAAGTATATATCTAATTTACTATATAAATTTTGACGTCAATAAAAGGGCATCTCAAACATACACAGACCCCTAATATATTTCAGTTCTGAGTTAGCAGCAATGTCCACCCATAATTTCGAAAGGGCCCGGAATAAATGTCAGTGTACAGTAATGTTACAAATAGCCCCGATAACGAACAATACCGACAAACGATTCAAGTTTATTTATTGACATTCTGTAATAACAGTGAATAGATAACGCTGAGCTTTCATTTCGTTTTCCGTTGCAATTAGTTCAAGGACTTTTGATAAGGTAAATGGACTGAACACTGATATCGCGCTAAGTATTTAAATAATAAAATGTTTACATTATGTAATAATTATTTTGTATCATTATATTTTCGGTAGGCTTATAGTATCTGCATATTCAACCAATGCAGCTTTTTAAATAGCTGCTTAAAATATTTTCCTATTAGATAGCATTTTTTAAATTATTTGTTTGAAGTAATCTTTTCTGCCTAATGTTATTCCGACTTAATGCCAGGGTTTGTATTCCTAAACAATAGATTTAACGGCATTTGTTATTATGAACCGCCCCGCCATCTGACCCTTACAACCCGCAACGGTAACCAAGTTTCGCCATTGCCTCGTCCACCAGCAGAGTGCACCACGTGCAGGTGAGGTTGGCTCTGCCCTAAGACGTTGGTGGCCCTCTTACACTCCTTGTTTGGCCCACTTGTTTGGAATAATAATGTTGTTAAATCTAAACGCTGCCATTAATTACGCATGTGATACATCTATCTTATTTATAAGCATCTCCAGCAAAGGGTAGGTAAGGTTATAAATGAATTGAAATTAAAATACTTAGAATTTGATATCAATAAAACAATCAAATCAAATTATAGGAGATAATTTAATCTGCCCGTATCCCCACTGCACGGTATAAGCCTCGTTCAGTTCACACTATTTTGTCCGGACCTCTGCGAGATATATCCCGTTGATGTAGTATCTCCCTACATCACCAGACCATCAGGTTGAGGATCTGCTACGAGATCTTCGCTCTCCTCTTGGGTACCAATTGCGTAACTGCCTTGGTCCACCCGTGTTCATTCCGTCTAGCTGAGTATTTATAAATTCATTACATTGTAACAAATTTTTATTACATATATACATATATCTCACTTATCTAGTCAGAATTATATCTTGATGTTTAAACAGTTTATGACAACCAAGTTATTTTATAATGATTTTATTCATTTCGTGGTTGTAAGTCAATTAATTTATAAATAAAAAATATATTTACTTTATCTACAGTTTATTATAGCGTTATATAAAGTATAAAATATCACTTTATAAGACCGAAGTCGCATTTTTATGTATATACCTCACGAATAAATAAATTCGAATTCCCACAATCCATCATGTTATAAAACAATGTAAATAATAAATCAAATTACACGAATATTGAATAATATTAGATCCAGAAATTGGCATACGTATATAAACATGAAAATTCTATATAAAATATCGGCCTTGTTATCATTTTTAGGTATCAAATATGAGTTTCCTCTGCTAGATTAACCTATGTAATAATTATAATATATAAGTAAAAAACTATAAACAAAGTTCTGTAAGTTAAATAATTTGAAATTCATAGCTGAACATAACGTCGCCGTCACCTTGTGATTGTGTTAAAAAATCCTCGCGCTTACCAAGTGATCGGTTTATTTTAAGAATGTTTTTAAATATGATCGATAATTTTATACGTAATTATAGACATGAAATATTGGAAATAACTACTTAAATAGTTATAATTAAATCGTTTCTGAGTGGTAGAGCCACGCTGTAGACAATTTTGTCTACAGCATGAATCGGCCGGCTCGTCCGGGTTGTTACCACTGTCTCACAGAAAACCGGCGTAAAGTAGCAGCTTGCTGCTGCGTTTCGTACGGTGAGTGAGATATCCGGAGGCCCAAATCCCCCTCCCCTTCCCAATCCCTAATTATCCCTTTCCTTTAAGGTCGGCAACGCGCCCATAATTCTTTTGTATTGTGGGCGTACATGGGCGGTGGAGATCGCTTACCATCAGGTGACCCACGTGCTCGTTTGCCGGCCTATACAATAAAAAAAATAAAAAAAAAGGTAAATCATAAATAAATTATACTTTACCCTATATCTTTAAATCTGTCTATGCGTTAACAATAATTAAATTACATATTATGATTGGATCTTATAATTATAAGTACATATACGTATTATTGACATAAACGAAAAATAATTACGTTTCCGTATGATTTGTCAGCAGTCTATAAAAAATGCCCAATCTTTATTTAACTAGTGTCCACTTCCCTTTTAAACATTTGTACCGTTCGCCAATGCTAACTATTATAACGCAAAAATACTTTTTTTATATAAAACTAGTTGTCCATCAGGATGCTACCCACGCGCACTACTCCGCTCAAGTGGATCGTAGCGTGATATTACATAGCTACGAGTATGAACCATCGTCTGAATGAAACAAATAATATATTATGTTATGTGCAGTGATAGCTCAGCGGGGAGTGGTGCGTACTGTCGAGACGAAAGTCTCAGATTCGAAACCAGCCCCAAAGCATACACTTCTAACTTTTCTAAGTTACGTGTGTATTAACTGTTAATTATCATTTGCTTTAACGGTGAAGGAAACATCGTGAGGAAACCTGCATACGTGAGAAGTTCTCCATAAGAATTTCAAAGGTATGTGAAGTGTGCCAACCCGCATTAGGTTATCTCGGTGGACTAAGGCTTAGCCACTATCTTTCTATAGAAGATGCTCGTACCCAGCTGTAGGACGTGTGTATAATACAGGGCTGATATTATTAAATATCATTGATCTTTTGGCGGAGTACATGGGATGTGAAACCGGTGAGATCCTGGGTTGAAACCGGCTACTGAATCAATGAGGTAATCAACTTTTTTTTATAGCATAGGCCGGCAAACGAGCAAGTGGTATACCTAAAGGTAAGTGGTTTCCACCGCCCAGGTACGCCCACTATATCCAAAGAATCATGGACACGTTGCCGACCTTAAAGGAAAGGGAATAACTAAGGGGACGGGAAGGGGAGGGGGATTTGGGCCTCCGTATACGAAACGCAGCAGCAGTAGCTAAATATAGTTGATTATAAAAAAACCTAATATGAATAAAACTGATAGGTGTACGATCAAAATAATAACAATATAGGCCAATAGCTCTAGGTGTTAGGAGACAAATATTTATGTGATCCACAAATATTTATTTCGAGTCAGGATGTAGTAAGAGCGAAAGTCTCTCGTAGTTCCTGATACCCTCGATACAAGATAATCGTAACTCACTGCGCTGTCAGGACTATGCGTGTGACTGTTGGGTGTATTTATTTATAGACATACCTCAATCCTCATGAAGGTGTTACATGCTCCTCCAAAGGCCGCTATATCCGTACGACTCTATCCTGAAAAAATATTCCTAGATTGAAGAGTTGAGAGATATATCACACATTTTAGGGCTTAACGAATAGGTTTTTTACTCGCCTGAATGACAAGACGAGTAGGACGCTCGCACTCTCTAAGCACAATGCCTATCTATAATAGATAGCAGTACTACCCACAATTTTCAATTAGGTACATACAAATTCATAATAAATTTACTAATTAATGCACATAATAAACACGGGTTTTTTTTAAACAAACCAAATCTGCCACGGTACACCGCACCTTAATCATGTTTCCCGCCAAGTCCAAACAGAATATAACTATAGTTATATCCTCTTTGAATATAACTATAGCCAAGTCTTCCCAAAGTTTTTTTTTTAAATAAATAAGCATAGAAACATAGTAAATACAGTCAGAGTAATTCTTGTTTAAACTAAAGCTAAACAAGTATATGTTAAATAACTATTTTTTATTGTCAGTTTGCTAATCCACAACGCAAAATATTCTACATAATTTGTGCCGTGTATTACTAAAATGCATTTGTCGACTTTCAAATCTTAATTTATTAAGTGTATTATTATGTAATCTAAAGAGAAAATGCTTTCTATATGCCTACAACATAGTTACTCTTATTAAAACTCAAATGACGTGTAATGGTGGCAATCGAACACAATTACATTATTTTCTCTGGACAAATAATTTTCTATGGATTATTGTGATTTTCTATTTCACAACAACGTCGTCGTATTCTTGACGTCCATATTGAATTTGATCAATAACAGTAACTTTTACACAATCGGAGTCACGATAGAATGATTGTCTTTGTTTAGTCACATTTTCAAACGGCATAATTTGTCTCTGGAATTCGTCTGCAAACTGTATGTTAATAAATTAATATGAATAACAATATAAACTTACATTAAACCATTTAAAATATTGATTGGACTTGCAGCACGTAGTATCATAGAAAGTGTTTTATTTTAAATATCAACAACAGTTATTCTCATTTGGTGTATTCCATTGACACGACTTTTTAAAACATAAATATAGCAGTCACATATAGCCCTGATACAACACACAGACCCGAAACAAATATTTGTGTATCAGACAAATATTTGTGTCGGTGCGGGGATCGAACCCGCAGCCTCACGTCAGCCACTCACCCCCTCCGTCACGGAGACTGTCAATAGCTCATATATTTGGTTTGCAAAGGCTAAATTCAAAAATGTGCAGTAATGCTTAGACGTCTGCATTAATTTAATACATATTAGGTTGCAAGTGGAAATCCATTATCTCTGCCTATCCCTATGGGAAACCGACGAGAGTCTTCTGCAGGTATCTATGTACTATGTATGTAAGTTGCAATAACGATCCCGTTAGCCAGTAAAGAAACTTGCTAACTTATTAAATAAAGTGCAAAAATTTATTACTAAAGATAATTGTAGTTTAAAATATTATTCATTTCATTCTTATTTATAACTTGCTATACCATGATTAATGCTGGTCATTAATGTTGGTCATTAATGCTGTCATTATATTTACCCTTGCAGACAGGCAAAAGTAATAAGACTATACAGCCTTATCATTATTCATTTCTTTAATATGATACACGTATCTATCTGGCTGGTACATTCCAACATTCTAAATTCGAAATAAGTAAAAAAGGATAGTATTTTTCTTCCCGCTTTTTAACTAAGTATTGTAATTTTTTTGCAATATGTAAGAATTATTTTTTAATCGTTTTGATAATATTGAACAAAGGCGTACCTATATAAAGAAAGTTTATAATTTAAGTAAATAATGTTCAGTTTGATATAGTTTGTGGATTTTCATAGTAATGGTGCATGTCAATTATCCCACAAAGTGCAGTGACGCAGCCGTGCCACCGCGCTACTGCATGCCGTGTGGATCAAGAAAAATGCGCCTACTACTATTATAAATGTGAAATTTTGGATGTTTTTTAAATAGATGGTTGTTAATCAATCATGCCTTAACGGCTGAACGATTTTGGATGAAATTTACCACACTGGTAGACCATGACCAGACTTGACTCCATATTTTGCACCTACTTTGTTAATCTCTGCATCACCCTAAGGTTGACTGGTAGAGAATGCGTGTTTATGAATGGTGCAAATTAGTTACCATCAAGTTTGATATTTAGATAATGGTTGTACAAGCATTTACAAAACAAAATGGATAATATTATTTTGAAATGTAATTACATTTCATATAAATTTACCACTTGCTGGTTTCGTTCGCACGGGGTATTTGGGCCTCCGCATATCACGCTGTTCGAAATGGACCAGCAAGCCGCTACTCTACGTCGGTTTTCTGTGAGACAGTAGTAATAACCCGGTCGAGCTAGCCAATTCATATTATACTATAAAACTATCTACAACGTGGCTCTACCATTAAAATATTACGTTTAATTATTTAACATAAAAAAATCAGCTTTTTTCATAACGTTAATTTCATAACTGCTATTTATTTTAGAGCAGAGCTGAAATTAGTTAATAAGTGTTGCAATACAAATACAAAATAAGAAACTTTATCGTAATCACTAATCAGTTGTTGCTGGTTTGATAATATAAAAAATGACACATTTTTAACGCCAATTATTCTGATTATTTTGTAACTTAATTATCCTACTTAACTAATAAATGTGAACGTTCGGATGTTGGTTAATCAATCAGCTTTAACAGCCGAATACAATTTGTCATTATCATTATCTGTATTGGGAAAAAGGGTACTTTTTATCCTGGTAGTGGAATCGATTTTGGGAAAATATTTTATGGTGGAAAATGTTATGTGTTATATGTTATAATGTAAGGCTACTAACTAGGCTTAATGACTGTTGGTAGTTGATAACAGTCGGGACCAACTTTTTACGTGCCCTCCGAAGCACAGACTAAACCCTTTGTTGAAATATCACTAAGCGGTCACTCGTCCATATACTACCCTTTTTTGTCCGGGGAAAATCATTCGTACGAATACCTTCTCAGCCTGGAGGCGGAGGGATGGTTATGCCGGACTCATCGGCCTTCCGACCTGAAACCTGAGGCTACCATAGCGAGTGACTCGGGGCCTAACCAGCCAGCGTATACCGGTTATAAACCCCATGGTGGCCTCCCTCGGCGCAAGTGGGACGGTTCTGGAGGATCTTTGATTGCTGCTGTCTACGTTAGGCCCCTTCACAATTGGGATCCCCTCGGTGTCTACGTCAGCAAGAGGTTTTTGCACTGTCATTCGTCTTAGGGTCGCATATGCATAGATTACCCGCGCCAAGCTAATTTAATACTAATAAATATTTGAAACTTCTCTTGTTTAACCAATTTTAACGCATATCCATTAGGAACTTTAAATTTTGTTAGAAATCTTAATTTATTTCAGCATAATATTAGCAATAGATTCACCAAATTTAATAACTCTTATTTTCCACTACAGGGCTTAAGGTATATTTTATCGTTATTTTTTAGGTTACTTTACAAAAAAAATAGGTATTTATGACTTAGAAATAGAATTATTGCCATTAACTAGAACTAGGTTATTGAAAAGCAACTAAAACTATAATTGCAAATATTGTTCTGACTAACCTAATAACGATCAAATACAATCTAAATTCCTAAGAACTTTTATGTAAACAGGATACAATATGCAGTTAAAATCAATACAACATTGTCAGGTCACCCACGCTCCATAGATCTCGCGCCTGCCGCGGCACATAATTTCGCCCGGCATTTGCATACATTAATTCCAATTTGTACAACCAGCGCGTATTATAACTAGATCCGTTACTTTCGTTTACCGCATCTGGATTACGAACACGATCGTTGCTCCATTGATTAGAAATTACCACTTCGTCTGCGCTGATGTCATTGGTATACAATGTTAGAGGCTCGCGTCTCACGTGCGTGTAGCGTGTTTAATGTTATGGCATAGCTTGAGGAGTGTTTGAAGATGTTTGTTTTATTAATGTTTAACACAGTACGTTATATACAGGTTCGTATTTTGATAAATATATAGTTTAGTGGCAAAAAGGTTGATCACTTTGTTTCCGACTATACTAGACTTTTAAATAAATAACCTGACCCTACTTTAACATACGAGTCTTGTGTCACGGGTATGAGGAACTACGAGAGACTTATGGTCTCACAACACCTTGAACCGAAACTAATATTTGTGGATCAGGATTGTCTCGGTGTGGGGATCAACCCCGCAGCCTCATGTTTTACAGTCGGATACTTGCCCACTGCTCCTCGAAGGCTTTTGTTGTAAGGTCGTCACAAATTGAACGAAAATATTGAATTACTTTCAGAAGTCTTCATAGCGCACCAAAGTTCTGGCACTAAAATAGTCTAAAATATTACCCATCCACGGCTGTACATTTCATTTCGATCCATATAAGAATACAAGTCTATACATTTTCATTCATCCTCGATTTTATACTATCAGACGGATTGTAAAAAAGTAGAACTTATTCAATAACAAAGACCGTCACGGGACTGAAATAACCTCGGCAAACCGTGAGTTTACTTGTTACAACTCTGCCTACCCCTTCGGAAATACAGGCATAGGCCTATATCTTGTTAAAAGTAACCTTGGCTCCATGTTCGCCTGTCAATACATTGCAGATGTTTAATATGAAACAGTTCATCCCTTTATCGCATAGCTAAGAGTATCTTTACACAGGTGAGACATGGAATGGCTTGCCGCATGTGTGTTGCGTCGATTACCGATAAGATGGCCAGTAGCTACCACACACTACGCCGCGAATGATGACAGTATAGTATTGCGTATGCAAAACCGCCTATCAATGATTTAATTTTTATCAAGTTGCAACACTTTGCGTAATGTAAAATGCTTCTCGTCTGCACACACTAGAAAGTCTTAATTGCATTATGGGCTTGTAGCATGGATCTGCTATGTGTTTCGTAATACAACCTGATTTTATTTTTAAATGATAAGCAATTCATAAGAATAACCGTGTTTTAATGTAGTGAGGAATTCGCGGAACTAGATATGTTATAGGTGTACAGTCTTACCTCCCGTGTTGTAAATGATTGATTTGTTTTAAGTATATTAGATTGCCTCGGTGCATTGTAGGTAATGCGTACGCTGTACTTCTGCTGTCCTAAGGTCGCGGATCGATCCCAAGGTAAAAGTGATTTTGGGTATTTCTATCACGTAGGTAATGCTTAACAGCCCGGACGCTGAAATTGTGCCCATATCCATAAAATGTTATACATTATTTAGATTACGTCTAAATTCCACTGCTACTTCGGAACGCTGTTTCTCTAAGAAGAAGAAGAACGAGTAAGAAACTACAGCGTTGCTCTTTTCAAAACTAGTTCACAATTATTAGAGCATAAAGGTTTTACAATATTTAATTGGAATTAAAGCAGCTCAATCAAGCAATTACATAAATGATATCTACGCATTTGATTTACCTGCATGACCCCCATAAGCATGACGAATAAATTAAAACCTTAAAACAGTGTAAACAAACAAAAGACATCAGATAAAAGATAAATTCACACTAACATTTTATCTCGGTGCGGGAATCGAACCCGCGATCTCTCGCTTCACTGCCAACTACTCGCCCACTGCGCCACAGCTGTCACAATGGTTTAATCAATAATTTTGTGAACTGTATTTCAACATATACATATAATATGTTTTGTATTAGACCCAAAGCCTAATAAAAAGTAATCCTATAATAAAACCGCCATTAACATTGATCTAAAACATTAGGTAGTTATTATGAACCGAGGTATGTATTTAAATTATCGTTTGACATTTCAATTATTTATTTTATTATCGATACTTTATGTTAAAATCTACCAATAAAACTCTTATGGTATTGATTGCACGGTATTTTCGATACATAATATTACATAGTTATGGACAGGTAATAGTTATGGCCAAGTTTACTATTTTAGGAACGAAGTCTATGGTATCTCACATACTTTACAAGATAACTTGACCAAATTTTTTATATACAATGTATGTTAGCATTAGATACCGTACCGTATCATAGAAAGACACAAGTCATAATGTCAATGTCATAATTATTAATATAGTTGTTAACAGCCTCCGTGGCGCAGTGGGCGATTAGCCGCCTGTGATGCGAGAGACCGCGGGTTCGATTCTCGTACCGAGACAAACATTTTGTGTTTGGGTATTTTCTCCCTAGAGGTGTTGACGTCAGGCAGGTGGTCGGTCGTAAAAACTACCAGCCCATGCAATCTTTCTGTAACATGTGTTAAAAAGCATGCTGCGCCGACCCCACTACGAGTCGGATAAGGGCAGATGGAAGAAGAGAGGAGAACTAGTTGGTAATAAGATATTATATAATTATATTATTACTTAACTTATTTTAATTGTTTTGGTTAGTCTTGTCTAGTTGTGTGCTTATTTAGTGATCTGTAGGTGATTGGGGATCAACAATCTAGAATGTACCTGATAATTATTTTTCCTTATTAAAATTGTAATTAGTCGGTAACTATCTTAAATAAAATAAATACACAAAAATAAAATATTAAAAAACCAGTGTCGCATATATCTTACATAACAGCTATAGATCTGAGAATTAGGTATGACATAAGTCTCAAATTCGGATATTTTCTAAAAATATTTTTGTTTGAATACATTCATACGCACTCACGTCTGTATTCCCGAGAGAGTAGGCAGAGATGTAGCCAGTAGGCACACTCACATTTCGAAAGTAGAAAACCTTACTATCGACTTTTATCCGACCCGGGGATCGAACCTGAGACCTCAATACAACAGTAGCACAGCATACGCATTACAATTACTGCACCACTGGGGCATTGGAATTTTTGATTAAATGAACCAAATAGTAATAAGCTAGGCAAAATGTGGGGTACTGGTTACACCTCTGCATACCCCTTCGGAGATTACAGACATGAGTGCGTATATATGTATGTAGTAAATAACATAACATACATAACATTAATAGGTATTATCCACCCGACACATCTACAAACTGCACAAAAATCACATTTATTTGTATAAGACTGCAACTGAAATTTTATTACTAAGACAACTTGAGGCAAAACAGTAAATAATAATATGACACAATGTCTCGCTATTACAAAATTTTGTTACTACGACGTAAAAAAAACCTGACCTTCTCAACATATAAAAAGTGGACCAAGCAGGCGCATGGTGCGCGCTAGTTTTTAAATCAGAAACGAAGGCTATCTATCATTAGCCCATACATATGGTATCTAGAAAGATATTTGAATATAATCAATATTCAAATGTCTTGTCAAAATAGTGAATTTAATATCTAATTAATTATCAGACACCAAATATTACCAAGAGAACCTAAAACTCTTCTAGTAATATTTTTAATGTAATAGCAACTGGTTCCACTAAATCTAGGAAATATTACTATCGGTATTAGGTGTTCCATTTATGTCATTTTTGAAGAAGAAAATTAAAGCTATCAAAATGTAAGTGTGTGTAAACAGATTTTGCTAACACGAAAATTAAGAACGGATAAAGAAGGGATAGGCAAAAGTATAACCAGAGGGGCTAGCACGAAAACTTGCGAAAAGCTATTCGAGCTGTCATCGACAACAATTTCTATGAGATTTTGGTACAGCGCCTCTATCGTACGTAAAAGAAACTAATATATATGGAATATAGACCAATGATATTTAAGGTATTATCTATCGAGCCCTCGATGCCTTTACATTACGATTTCGATAGTTTTCCGTGCTAGCCCCTCAGTACATCCACATTTCGCTAGCTTATTTAGATCCCATAATGTATTTTTTTAGTAATCATTAATATATCCCTGACATATGTCAGGGACCTTTTTAATAAATTTAATGTAGACTCCACGACGAGCACCCGCCATTAATCGTTATGCAACATAAATAATATAATAAATAAATACACCCAACAGTCACACACATAGTCCTGACCCCACAATAGGTAAACCTGTGTCGTGGGTATCAGGAACTACGAGGGACTTGCGGTCCCACAACACCCAGACCCGAGACCAATATTTGTGGTTCACACAAACATTTGTCTCGGTGTGGGAATCGAACCCACGGCCTCTCGCCTCGCAGCCGGCTACTCGCCCGTTGCGCCACGGAGCTGTCAAAAAAATGCAAGGTTAGAAGCCTTAGTATTCTACCCAACAAATCTTATAAAGAAGGTGATTAGTAACTGAGACAGTTTGAGTGTTATTTAGAATAATATTTTAGTACAATTAAAATTCAATGCTCGATACTCAATCGTTAATTAAAACTATTTCGATCTAAGAGACAGGTTTTCACTACCTACTGTACTACACAAGAAACATAATAATATGACTCGACAGTAATGTTTAATTTTCGAAAGAATGTGCTTTTCTAATGATATCATTAGCATACTGCCTAATTAAGATTATGTGCATTGCGCGGAAGTTACTTTTCTAAAAGAATTTACTTAAAAGAAAATCTTTAAAACAATCCTGTCTGGTAAACCTAAATCAGATAACAATTCAATTCTAATACAAAACAAGACATGTAGTACACACTTTGAATAAATCCCAACAGATCGCATCGTTAATTACGCTGGAATTTTAGGCAAAAACTTTCTTCAGGTTTCGTAATATTTTTACATTCAACTCAGGGTCATAGTAAATGTCACTTTCTACGTTCGAAATAATGTATCGCAAGTAAATATATTCAAATTATTTCGTTGGTAACACACAGCCTGATCTACATAGAACTGGTTAATACTCAATGGCGACCTTAACGCAATCAGTTTCCTATACTTTCAAATTTTCTGGCTTGCGTAAATACAGATCACATGTGGTACGGCAGACACGTCACACGGTCCATAGATTCAAAATGTTCATTCATGGAACTTGTCTACTATTAAGTTTTGTCGCTACGTTGGAACGTAGATCACAAAGCACGCTTCGGCTGACGCGTCTAGTTGTTTACATTTTTTGTCACGAGGACGCCGATTGTATAACTAATGTATAAACAATTATTTCTCGTTCTATCTCTCCAATGATGCAAATACTTTATCAGCTGCATCAAATAGTCGAATGACTCATAGGATTACTCCATAGTAAGTTTCTCATATAACCATCTAACTCAGGTCTTAAAACTCATTTGAAATTTAAAGAACAATATGAAATAAATAAACATAATATGTCATGTAACTCGTATTTATTGGTATTGACCTAGGTTATAGAGGTAGAAAAATAGATTTTATAATAAATGTACTCAACAAAGCAAATAGGTACAGTGTGGGTAGACATTCTAACCTAGCTACTGATGACAAGCAAATTACCGAACGTATTTGTAATGTATGTAATATAGTTTGACATGCTTCCTACATCTCGATAATAATCTATTTAGGTCTAACTAGGAAAAAAACGCCAAGGTCAATGCTTTTGTTCAATATCCGTGATATATTAGGCATGATTAATGTGGGATAAAAAATATAATTGTTTTGACACGAAAACTAATCTTTGATTTAACATACTTACAAGGCGGGGAGGAGACGGAAAGCCTAAAGTGAGTTATTGACAAGGTCACATCAATACTGTTTGGTGAAATTGACATTCAATAGGTTTGCATTTTAAACTTAGTGTTTATTCATAAGTGTAGCGCGTGGTTTTATTCTAAACATGGATGTTGTAGCTATGGGTCAAGAAAATAACTTGAGGCACAATGTCATCATAAAATGTTACTCTTCGCCACAATCACATTCGCCAAAATTTACAATTTAAGAACTTCAGATTACAATTAATAATCCTGAATTCTGTAAACATTGCTTTTTTTATTGCATAGGCCGACAAACGTGCAAGTGGGTCACCTGATGGTAAGTGATCACCACCGCCCATGTACGCTCACAATACCAAAATAATTATGAGCGCGTTGCCGACCTTAAAGGAAAGGGATAATTAAGGGATTGGGAAGGGGAGGGGCATTTGGGCCGCCGGATATCTCACTCACCGTACGAAACGCAGCAACAAGCTTCTACTTTACGCCGGTTTTCTGTGAGGCAGTGGTAACGACCCGGACGAGCCGGCCCATTCATGCTCTAGGCAAAAGTGTCTACAGCGTGGCTCTACCACTCATAAAACAAAGCAGCAAAATATACGGCACCATTTTAATTATTATATGCTAGCTTTTGTTCGCAGGTCTGCCTACGTGATGTTCTTTCACAACAACAACAAAATAGGGAGTTGTAGGCGGCATGTGTCCAATGATTCTGAAAAGGGTCCATCCAGTTCAGCATACCAGGCAAGTAGGTAAGTATTTACCTACCTGGCGGTGGTTTCAACTAGAAGCCCGTAATGATTCACGGGTACAATAAGTAAATTAATAACTATAGGTAATACCCTAAGTAAGTTTAAATTAGTAATATTATTGAATGAATAAATTACATGGAGCGTGGTGAAGATTCAAAATGTGAATTTGTGCTATCAGTTAGACATTAGTCACAAAAGTTACTTATTGACTGACTTCAAAAAAGGAGGATGTTCTCAATTCGTCACGTTTCATTTTTTTCTGCTTTTTTTATGTATGTACATCGATTTCTCCGCCAATTTTGGACCGATTTTATTAGAAAAAAATTCATTCGATAGAGTTTAGCTACGATGTGGTCCCATATAAATTTGGTTAAGATTTGACAAAGTGCGGAGTAAAAAAATTAAACTCCTCAACGGACAACATTACACTCGTTGCGATTGTGTTATTGTATTGGAATTTAACTGCTACTGCTGTAAGTAACAATAAATATTGAAAAATTAAATTGGTTTTAACAAAACTTAGAAATCAACTTCAAAATTAAAACACTGAAAAGTCAAAAATAACAATTTCTATAGGTCTCTTTCGAGTCGATGCCAACGTCGCTGCCGGTCAAATATTTTTTTTAGACTAAATGACTAAGTGCCCTTCACAAAGAATAGGCATAATAAGAATATTTTCTTAATTGTATGTTGATTTATTGTAGAATAATGGTGCACTCTATGGAACTAATTAATATAAGAGCAACAATTAACGCCACTAATTGTAATCAGTGTAATTAATAATAATTTATGGACTAAAGTTTTACTTTTAGACAAAAAAAGTGATAAATTACTTTATTAGACTTTTTTTTTTAATAATAGTTTGACAATATGTTATATAACTGCAGAATCTTATATAGTCTTTTGAATGGGGTTTTGTCATACAAAAACAAAAATCGGCGAAACATACACCTAAAAGTTACATAAGTAGTCCTGAATCCACACTAGGGTAAACTATACGATGGGTTTCAGGAACTACGAGGGACTTACGGTCTCACAACACCCAAACCAGAAACAATCATATTTTTGCGGATCATAGTGTGATAGGGGGCGAGACTATCGCTATACCGGGCACAATTCCAGACTCCGGGCTGATATCAGTATCGGGCTGAGCATTTCGTAATAGAAAAACCTAATATCACTTTTATCTGACCGATTCGGATCGAATACGATAGCTCAGCGTCAGCCTCAGTCGTAACGCGTACGCATTATACCTGCGCCACCGAGGCAGAAAATTTGAAATTACGTTATATATTCCTTTTCAACCAAATACACTAGTTATAATTTAAATATTCGTTTGAAGATGTATTTATGGAAATGCTCATGCATAAGTAACCTACAGTTACTCATACAAAAGACATGTTCGTAAAAAAAGAAAACACCAACGAAGATAATGAAATGACGTTGACTCATAGTGTAAGATACTCTAAAAGGATAAAAATACGCATTAATATATTGAGATTTCCAAGGAAAAAACTATGAGTTATAACGAAAGGGTTAAAGTTAATCAAAAAACCCTTGTGTCATAGTAATTTTCCGATGTGTTATTCCCTGATGAGATATTGTAGCCAAAGCCACATTAAGATGTGATGTCATATGTTGCAAGCGCTGCAGGGGGAGCAATTATACAGGTTGGTCCAAAAATACATTGACAAAGATTCTTTGAATATTTTTTAATTTATTATTTACTATTAAAATTTGCCATGTATACGAAAAGTATAGCTAATTACTAAATGCCATTGGCTTTGATACAAGGGAACAATTTTTTTGTGTAATTTTCGACGATATTCCATACATCTTCCGAAGTTATTTTACCGCGCTAAACACTTTTATACCTAGTAGCACAGGCCTCTAGAGTCTAGATCATACATTGTAATCCATTGGGTTGAAATCAGAGGAGTATGGTGGGAGCTTATGAATCCAGGAAATACTATTGCACCACTTTCGAACATTTAAAGCCCTGTGAGATGAAGCAGAATCTTGCGCGTATATCCGTGGTTGGTCAAGTCCTGCTTAATCCAAGGAAAAACTACAGACTCAAGAATATCTTTACGGTACATATTTTGGTTTATTTGAACCCCATTTCTATGAAGTAATTAAGACAATTTTGTCTACAGCATGAATGGGCTGGCTCGTCCGGGTCGTTACCACTGTCTCACAGAAAACTGGCGTAAAGTAGCAGCTTGCTGCTGCGTTTCGTACGGTGAGTGAGATATCCGGAGGCCCAAAACCCCCTCCCCTTCCCAATCCCTTATTATCCCTTTCCTTTAAGGTCGGCAACGCGCCCATAATTCTTTTGTATTGGGCGTACATGGGCGGTGGAGATCGCTTACCATCAGGTGACCCACTTGCTCGTTTGCCAGCCTATAAAAAAAAAAAAAAAGTAGCCCCAGGACGACTAGAAGAGTAAATTTTGTAATATTTCATTATGTGTTTTCTTTATGGAAAACATTTTTCAGCCTTAAAAAGTACAATTCTGTAATTTTCTGTAGCGATGCGGCGTGCTCGCTACACAAATGACATATACTCCATCGAACTTTAAGTTTTCCCATTTAAATAACTTGGAAAACATGGTTTTTAATACTTTTTTGTCCTGCAAACTATGAAAAAAATTTTTTTCAAGAAAATGAAGGAATATTTCATTAGTATTATTTTTTAGTATTAAATTTAGTACAAAAAGTTCGATTGAGTCGAATTTGTAATTTCCATACTCGATTTTTTATATAGCTTCGAAGTTCAAATTTACGGTTTTTTGCATTTTTTGGCTAAATTGTAAGAGTTTAGAGAAAAATGTTAAATCACAAATTTGTAGTACGTTTAAAGTCCTATAAAAAAGTTAATGACAACTTTTTTATGTCATCAATAACAAAGTCACATGCTAATGAATATATTTTTTTTCAAATTTTTGCTTTTACGAACTGAAATATCGATAATTAAACAGAAATACTTTACTACGCGAGATACTTTTTTCGCCTTGGCTTTTTAAATATGCTTTATCCTTTGTTTAATTATATGTCGAATCTTAGAAGTCTTATTGGTCCGCTTCCTCTGGTCTGGACGGTCACCAATATGTCCGCGCTCATTAAATATTTTAAGAACCACAGAAACCAATTTGCGACTTACACCAAGTGCTTTAACTATCTTACACTGCTCCTATCCAGTTTCATATAAAGAAATTAAGGATCCACTTGTCTAGTTTAGATATTTTTTAATTTTATCAAGGTTTTTTGAACCACCTGTATTATGTAAGGGAAATAACCACAATTAATCATAAACTTCCATACACCGACAATATCTACCTACTTCCATGTCATCCATAAAAATATCAAGTATACTGAAATATAGTGAAATTACTGGGCATTATGAGACTTAACACCTTATGTGTATGTGACGAGCGCAGTCCAGTGTCATGCAGAGCTATGTTATTTAAAGTTCTGTGTGGCTTTGCTTCTGTTTATGAACAGGCGTGGTGCTTACCATCAGTCGTATGACCTGCTCGTCTCGTCATTCAAGCTAATAAATATATATATAGTTTATAACCCGCAGTGTAATATGTTAAAATATATTAATTGCTAAACATATTTGTTTAAAAGTAGAAGGTAAAACATGCAGCGGTTACCGCATCGGGTCAAAGCAAGATTCATTTTTTAATTACTTCTAATTTCATGCTTATTCTAGTTATTCCATACCGTTAAGGTAATGATATATTAAGGAATATCAATCATAATAATAATATTATTACACTAATATGTAGAAGCAGCTATAGCTCGCCAGTACGGATTGTCGAGACTGAAGTCGCAGGTTCGAAACCAGTCCAAGAGCATGCACCTCTGACGTTTCTAAGTTATGTGTGTATTCATTGTTAATTATAGCTTGCTTTAACAATGACGGTAACGTCGTGAGGAAACCTGGAAAGTTCTTCCATAAGAATTTCGAAAGTATGTGAAGTCTGCCAAACCACAGTAGGCCAACGTAGTGGACTAAGTCCTAAACCCTCTGATTCAGTCTCTACTGAACATGCTTGTGCTCAGTTACAGAGTACAGAAAGAATCTTGGTTGACGTCTTTGATAAATGGTCAGGTTCTAGTAGATGGCCAATGAATACTTCGACTTGATTAATGTGTACACCACAAAATCCTATTACTTGTATATTTCCCTATAAAACAAATAAATAAATAATACCCATCATATAGTCCCAACCCCACAGTACCATTATCTTGTGTGGCGAGTATCAATAAGAGACTCGTCTCACAACATAACACCGAGACCGAGTAGGTATATTCGGTTTATCATAATACATAATGGTGCATTTATTCAGCTGTCATTTGGTATTTATAGTTGATTTATGACCGTGTATTACAACCTGACGATTACTAAACAGCCAAGATAGTGAATGCATCAAATTATTTACACTAAAAAAAATCTATTAATGTTTTTAAACTGGTTATTTATCACATCTATGTGGAATTAACACATATTTTATAATTTTGTAGGTAAACCTCAAATTAGTTAGGTATCTTGATTTTTTCACGGTATGCAGCGGCTTGGCTGTGCCCCTGGCATTGCTGATATCTATGGGCGACGGTAAACACTTACCATCAGGTGGGCCGTCTACTCGTCTGCCTTCGTAGGCCAATAAAAAAAATATGGCATAGTTCGTAATCGAGCAAGTGGGTCACCTGATGGTAAGTGGAGATCACCGCCCATGTACGCCCACAATACCAAAAGAATCATGGGCGCGTTGCCGACCTTAAAGGAAAGGGATAATTAAGAGATTGGGAAAGGGAGGTGGATTTGGGCCTCCGGATATCTCACTCACCGAAACGCAGCAGCAAGCTGTTACTTTACGTCGGTTTTCTGTGAGACAGAGACGACCCGGACGAGCCGGCCCATTCATACTGTACACAACAGTATCTACATCGTGGCTCGACCACTCTAAAAATCTGTAATAATTATAATATTATCGGCCTTGTATTATACTGTCCCACCTGGGCACGGGCTTCTGCTAGTGAGAGGGTTAAGCCTTATTTCCACGCTGGCCTATTGCGGGTTAGTTAACGTAACGTACGTTCGAAATTCTTTGTAGTGTATTTTTATTTGTTAATTTGTTAAGGACAACCAGTAGTAATTACACTATTACATTTATATCTAAGGTAAACGTCGAAATAAAAAAAACTAAAATCTAAGTGCACCACCATTCAAGGCTGTACCAGCACGCGCACGCACGCGCGTTTTAGACGCATCGAAAAAGAGATATCCAAAGACTTTAATACTACTAGACAAGCTGCGCGGTTTAAAGGAATTACGTAAGAAATTTCAGTAATATTTACTTAGAAACTACTTAGAATCTATAAGTAACATAAAATTACTAACTCAAGAATCCATATAACTAGAGATCACACACATAAAACAATAATAACAATAAACAACTAAGAAAAAGTTATGTCACGCCAACTTATTCCGTGTGAGGTTTTTAAACTGTCTTTGAGAGATATGAAATATGTCTACTGCACCACTAATTGTATAATATCAGCACTGTATTATACACACGTCCTACTGCTAGGTAAGAGTCTCTTCTATAGAAAGAGGGTGGTTAGGCCTTAGTCCACCGAGCTGATCAAACGCGGGTTGGCAGACTTCACATACCTTCAACATTCGTATGGAGAACCTCTCAGGTTTCCTCACGATATTTCCTTCACAGTAAAACCATGCAATCCAATTCCATTCCCGGTGTATGCTCTTGGGGCTGGTTTCGAACGTACGACGTTTCATTTCGACGGTCTGTACCACACCCGCTGAGCTATTGCTGTTTTTTTAGAAAGAGATCTTTAATTTAGATCAAACGAGATTTTAGGTCATGCACTCCGATGTGAGTTTAATTAACCTTCAGTATTATTCTTGAATTGTGCGGCTGTTCTTAGAAACAAGCTGGGAAGTGAGAGTTGGGTTTGAGTATTATTATTTAAGTAATTAATTGCTACGTGTAATAATCGTTTGTGAGTTACTGGCAAATTTACTCAAAAAGCCCTTTTTTAAATCACAGGCCAGCAAACGAGCAAGTGAGTCTTGATGGTTAGTGATCTCCACAGTCCATGAACACCCAAAATACCACAAGAGAAAGGATGCGTTGCAGACCTTATAGGAAAAAAACGGGAATGAGGAAGAAGGTTTGTCGGCTTCTGAAAATTTCACTCATCGAATACGACACGCAACGACGAGCTGACATTTCACCTCGGTTTTCTGTGAGACAGTGGTGATAGTCCTTTCGATCCGGCCCATTTATACTGTAGACAAAAGTGTCTATAGTGTATCTCTACCACTTAAACTTCCTTACACCTGCCTCCCTTGTTCAATATTTAGATGCTGGACTTATGCCGTTTTTATTAAGTTTAGATGGCAAGACACAACAGTGCTTACACGCTGTTGCTTAGTGTCAGAAATAGATAAAGCGATGGTACCAACACAGACGGCCTCTCGCATACGAGGGGCCTATTACCTAGTAACTGTAGACAAAAGTTTCTATATCGTAACTCTACCACTGAAACTTGAAATTTATTTATCTGTCTGTGGGTTTTGGGTGTGTATATCTGGCATTAAGAAGAATATTTTGATATTTTGAATAAGCGCTCTCGTGGTATACCACCGGCTAAATGGAGTGAACAAATCACTAAGCCACTGCAACTGAAACTGCACGATGAAATTCACTTCGCCGGTGACAGAACCGGATGGAGGACTCTTAATACCTCGGCCTGATACGGTCACGATCGTCAGCACTGAGGGAACGACTGGATGAAGAAGAAGAAGCAGATGAAGAATAGGTCGATTTCAAAGCAGTTTCATTTGTTAGGTGGTGTTTGAAGAAATTCTGTTCATCCATTTAAAAATTACAGAGGTTTTTATAACTGACGTCGCGAATTACCGGTTAGGTTATTGTTAGGACAAAATGTCAGAAATAAAATTCATTTTATCCAAAGTAGCAATACGTTTGTTTATTCCAAATTTATGAAAGCGACATATCGTGCCCTTGACCAGCGTTTCAAGATTAACCATGACCACTCTTAATGTTGTTATGCAAAGGAAACTGGAACATAATGTAGGTAAGTATCTTGTTTTATACTATCGGTGATAAAATTACTAAATGACACTAAAATGTAATGTATTTTATACATAATGATATAAGTATTAATGAATTAATATCATTGAACAAGATAAAGTCATGTTAGGGGGTCATAAATAGTGAATTAATGGATAAATCTCATTTAAAGCCCGGCCCACACACACTAAACATTTGATTTAATTAACTTTTCATAACATGCAAGTTTTTTGATCATTTTGATTTGAAGTTTGGTTAAGCCGATGATTCTTATTTAGTAAGTAATGCTAATAGGAATATTCGTACACTACTTTATAGCGCCACATACACTTGGTGAATAAGTCTTTCATCCCCGATTTCACCCCTTAGGGATGAAATTAGTGGTAGAATTTATCACTCTGTAAAAGTTATAGACTGTTATAAGTAAAAACAAAATAAAATAAGTTTAAAAAAAACTTAAATCTCTATCAAATAAAAAAATCCAACAATATGATCGCCACCCATGATCCGGGTGGTGAGTACATCGCCATATTAGTTATAAATTCCAACCCCAGACAACTCATGTGTGATTTTCCAAATCGAAAAGTCGTAACTCAAAATTTTTATTGGCTGACCAGGGATTCAAGAAGAAGGAAGACCTCATCGATACAACCATTAGACTAATGAGGCCATTGGTCCTTTTCATCCTCTAATGTTTCTTCCTACCAATATTATAAATGTGAAAGTTTGGATCTTGGTGAGTTTGTGATTAAAATGTTTGTTGTTCAATCCCGTCTTATCGGTTGAACAGATTTGGATAATATTTAGCACTCCAGTAGACCATGAAGTGGATTAGGACATCAAATACTTTTTATCCCGTGAATACATTGACGTGGGCGAATCCGCGAGCAAAAGCTAATATTATAATAGAATATGTAGTTCAGGGGCAGTTTTAATTATGAATTTTTAATTTTACAATATATATTATTTGGCATTAAGTATTGCAAATGTGAGTATTATGTAACTAATATAAAATGTCCAAAAAACATGTTTCTATGAAATGTTTCTAGTCATCAAAATCTCCAAGGAGTTATATCTCTAAGGAGTTTTTTTTTATTCTATACACGCTGAGTACAAAACTGAAGGCTTCTGGCAGCGAACAATTTTATGTTTATATAGCAACGGTCAGCAAACGAGCAAGTGGGTCACCTGATGGTAAGTGATCTCGACCACCCATGTACGCCCACAATACAAGAAGAATCATGGGCGCGTTGCCGACCTTTAATGAAAAGGAATTAAGGGATTTATAATTAAGGGATTGGGAAGGGCAGGGGAGATAGGGGCCTCCGAATATGTCACTCCACTAGCCACACTCCACTAAATATACTTCACTAGCCTTTGCTCTCAGCTCCGCCCGCGTGAACGGCCTTTTCCGGGATAGAATGTAGCCTATGTTACTCAGTGATAATGTAGCTTTCTAACAGCAAAAGAATTTTCGAAATCGGTCCAGTAATGTTTAAGTTTATTCGTTACATACAAAAATACAAATCTTTCCTCTTTATAATATTATTGTAGGTAACTAAAAAAAGCCAACTATTTGTTTAACACAAATTGATTAAAATCAGGGATAAGCGTACTATAGGCTTCTGGAAGGAACCGAAATGTATCGTTCCAGGTACTTGATCATGATACATTACCTTGTACTTATCAATCCAATCAGTCACAATAATTATAATGGTGCAGGTAAGCAATATTTGTTGTTTTTATAAACTTTCGACTGTTTTTACGCTTTTAATTAATAACATTCAATCAAAATGTAGAGCAATTCGAATGCGTAATGATCTTGTCCAAAAAAATATTGTATTACCATACGTAATACATTGGTGTAGTTAATTAATTGTCAGTTGAAATATTGTACCTCCACTTCAATTTTACTTTCACTCGAGTCTTTAAAGTTAAAATAAGTTGCAACCATTATATCAATACTTGAGCGTAAGGTTGAAATATGTATCATGGTAAATATAGAAAGTACTAGCGCATTTTCACCCATAACTACAGCAGCGCCACCTACTGGGTCCAATTGTGAATCTAAACCATCCAGGGCGCCACCCAAACGTATACAAAAGTCATTCAAATCGGTCCAACCGTTTAGGAGGAGTTCAGTCACATACACACGTACAGTAGAATTATATATATAAAGATAAGAAATGTGTCAACCTTCTGTGTGCTGTTGGTTCTGTTTATGGGCAGGCATGGAGCTTACCATCAGGCGAGCGACCTGCTCGTTTCGTCCTTCAAGCGAATAAAGAAAATCCGTTGTCACATAAATCTCTAAACTAGATTAAAAATCTCTAAAATTAAGTTTAGTTCAAACGACCTTTCGTATTCTGAAATCGTCTAAACTAGTTTAAAGTGACAGGAATAAATAACTTTAATTTTAACAGGATTAAAATTGCTCAACTTGGTACAGCTCATATTTGCATATTAAGAGTTATTTATTTCTTATTTAATTTTTACATAATTCAAGCACTATATCAATTAATTTAGTAATATTAGAATCAAATTTATTGCTGTCGTATTATAGCCAAAATATAAACCTATACAAATAAGAATAGAATAATCATTGGCGTAACTAGGAATGTTCCCTAGGGTCGGTAATGAGGTTTCTAAGGTAGGCTACGTCCATCCTTGCCTCCACTTAATTGCGTTCATTATTGTAGGCTACAATTTACTAGCGGCGGCAAAAAGATTTCTGGGGTGGACATTGCCCATCGCCCCTACCTAGCTACACCCATGAGTATAACTAGTCTAAACCTCTATACCTAATCGTAATTCTCTAATCATAGTACACTATGATTAGAGAATTTTAGAGATAGTGTCATTTACGTTCGAATACTGAAACGCTATTCAAGCATTTAAGATCGTTTTAAAAATGTTGAGGCCCTCTTAGCTGTCAAAATTGCATGAAAATAAGTAGCCGTTAGCTGTCAGGCAGTTGAGTAGCCATTCAGTATTCGGGCATTAGTGACATATACTCCAGAACTGGCACCATTGTCAAAATATTTAGTTAAAACAAAAGAAAATTGAATATGTACACACGTTTTTACCATACATTTGAATACAATGCATGAGCGGTACGCAACAACTAAATTTACTTGTTTCGAACCACCGATAACATCGGACGCATATTTACAAACAATGCCATGTGTATGGTGGGTATGGTGTATAAAGCCTGTCTGCCATTGCTAAACTCGAAATGGCAATGACTACGGCTAGTTATTGGAAGACATGTAATAACCACTTCGATAGCCTAGAGCCTTATAATTCTGTGGCATAAATATTCTTTGTTTTTTACGATTTAGCCCGAAATTCCGGGCCCGGATCAGTCACTTAAAAAAATAAAATATCTAAAACATTAAAATCATACTTAATCTAATGTTGTAACGTCTAATGTTGTTGAGCGCCTCGGTGGCGCAGTTGTAATGCGTACGCGGTATGTCTGCTGTGCTGAGATCTCGGGTTAGATCCCTGGGTCGGATTAAATGATATTGGGTCTTTTTATCATGAAATGCTTAGTATCAACCCGGTGTTTGGGATTGTGCCCGATATGGCGATAGGCTCGCCCCCTATCAGATCATAGGACCGAAATAAGCTCGGCTAAATGTGACAGTACTAGTTACATCTCTGCTTACCCCGTTGGTACAGGCGTGAGTACCTACTTATGTGTGTATGTAATGTTGTAACAAGTATACGGCCATCATCACGCGTTCTTATTTCTACCTCGTCAAAGCCTAGCCATGATGAGAAGTTAATATTTTAGACCACCGCGCACAATACTTCGTCAGTGTGCTAATCCCACACAATGTTCAATGTCAGAGGGCAAGATTATCGCAAATCGGACACACAAATGAACAGACAGTATAAATCAAATCTAAAATCTCACGGTTCGAAGTCAACATAACGACTCTATACTTTTTAATTCATCTGTATGACGATACGAGCAGGTCACTCGCCTGATGGTAAACGCTCATATCTTAGGTGGCCCGTTTGCTCGTCTGCCTATCCAGGCAATAAAACCTACCTACTCATATATGCAGAAGCAACACTACTCGCGGAAAGAACAGAGATGGTGTAGTGACTTCGGGACGCACGATTTTTAGCTTTGAATCGATTTTTATCGCCATAGATCATATATGTCTGAATTGTTTCTCATATCGGATCGCATGTTCTTGAATTGATCTCTTGAAAATCGTTGCGAAAAATAGCACCAGTGGATCCAGTAGTAAAATTACAAATTATTAAGCAATGCCACTGTGGTGGACCTAACACCTAATAATAAGATTTATGTATGAACTATTCGAATATTAATGTTGTTACATGTTATACGCAATAGAAAAAAATAGAAAAAAGACACCCTAATAGGGTGTATGCATTACAACTGCGCCACCGAGGCAGTCGAGTCATATTAGAGTCGAAATCAATTCACATATTCTACATACCATGTAAGCAAGAAAATTGTTTTGTAGTTTTGTAATAATCTAGTAAACAGTCACAGCTCGGCGTCGCACTAATAAAGAGAGCATAATACATTTTGTCATATCGTGGGAACCGCATGAGTAAGCGACCTGCATTTTCAACTAAGCGTATTTACAATGTTACGGTAATGTTATGCTCACGAATTTGCCGAATTCCGTGTTGCAATGTTACAATTCACGTCCACTGAAGATCACGGAAGATTTGTTATCTGTATGTAAAAAAATACAAACAAATTGCACTCGAACTAAGTTGATCTGGTTTTCAGTGTTTTTTTTTATGGCATAGGCCGGCAAAAGAGCAAGTGGGTCACCTGATGGTAAGTGATCTCCACTGCCCATGTACGCTCACAATACCAAACGAATCATGGGTGCGTTGCCGACCAGGAAAGGGATACTTAAGGAATTGGGAAGGGGAGGGGATGTGAGCCTCCGGATCTCACTCACCGTACGAAACGCAGCAGCAAGCTGCTACTTTACGCTAGTTTTCTGTGAGATAGTGGTAATGACCCAGACGAGCCGGCCCATACATACTGCAGACAAAAGTGTCTACAGCGTGGCTCTACCACTCAACTGATCTACCTGACTATCAATTTGGTGACAGCTCCGTGGCGCAGCGGGCGAGTAGTCGGCTGCGAAGCGAGAGGCCGTGGGTTCGATTCCCACACCTAGACAAATGTTTGTGTGAACCACAAATATTGGTCTCGGGTCTGGGTGTTGTGGGACCGCAAGTCCCTCGTAGTTCCTGATACCCACGACACAGGTTTACCTAGTGTGGGGTCAGGAATATGTGTGTGACTGTGTATTATTATTATTATTATATCCACTGGGTCGGATGCATCAAAATAAGATGACAAGAAACGTAACTCAAACAAAAAATTTACCCCCCAAAACTCTATGCAAGGGGGTGGGGCTATAAAAGTTTGTGCAGCTCGTTAATTCCTGAATTCATAAAAATTGATTCATGATCTCAATGATGAAGTCAATTCGTAAATCATGTACTCATTGTTTTCATAAATGATTTATAAATTACCAATTTCTTAATCCCCCTGACCCAACAGGCCTTGTGGTCTCCGTACTAAACTTCTTAAAATACGATTGAAGTTTACGTAGGACAGTGAGACAAAGGCTGATTAATTATGAGGAAGTAAAGGTGACTCATAACATCCCAATTTTCATATTTATAATATTTTGTGAACATATCCATCATAAGTACAACCATTCTTAGTCATCAATCCTTAATTACTTTTTATTTTTTTTATTAGCTTGAATGACGAAAGGTCAACTGATGGTAAGTGTAATGCCCACAAACAGAAGCAACACCACACAGAACTTTAAATTACAAAGCACAGCATGGACTGCGCTCGTCACCCAGAGACATAAGGTGTTAAGTCTCATAAAGCCCAGTAACTTCACTAGCTTCAGTGTCCTTTAAACCGAAACAGTACTTACACATTGCTACTTGGCGGCAGAAATAGACAAAGCGGTGGGACCTATCCAGACGGCCTCTCGCATACGAGAGACCTACTACCGTGTATGACTTTTCGTTATACAACGTACTCAGTTAGCACGTAGCATCGTTGATCTTTGAAATGGTTTAGTTTGCTGTTGCTTCATATTCAGTTTGATTAAATTGGTTGAAATATAATTACACACAACAGTTACACACGTAGTCCTGACACCACACTAGGTAAACCTGTATCGTGGGTATCAGGAAGTACAAGGAACTTATGGTCTTACAACACTTAGGTACAATCGAACAAACATTTGTCTCGGTGCGGGGCTTGAAACCGCGGCCTGTCGCTACACAGCTACTAGCCCGCTGCGCCACAGACGGTCGAATAATTATACAATTTTAATTTTGAATCAGTGGCAAGTTGTTTCACAAGTTAGTGTTTATCAAAGCCTTTTAAACCCTCGAAAAAAAGAGGGGTCAACCCTTTGTATGTGTGTGTATGTGTCTGTGGCATCTTAGGGTTGGAACGAATGGACCGATTTGAATGCGGTATTTATTTGAAAAAGCGGATTTAATCAGGGTGGTTCTTAGCTTTGTTTGAATAAAATCTATTCAGCTGTTTAAAAGTTACAGGTGTTTTTTTTATTGACGTCAGTATTTTTGACGGTTAGATTATTTTCTTAAATAATCTTGTTTAATTGGGCTTACGAAATACTGTCAGTAGGTACTTGTTACTTGCTAGATAAATTGTAGATACATAATCACCTAGTTATTCACTATCTATTTACCAAAAGTCCTTTGATACATACTTAGTAGTATGTTATTACATTTTATTGACTGTAATTGCGTTGAGCGGAATATTTTCCCGATTCAATTTACAAATCTTAATTTCATTACACCGATCCCAAATTGGATGTTGATATCGTTCGAATTTATCATATCCAAGCATCTTAATCGGTTTGTCAACGTGTATATTAAGTTGGTAACGAAATGGAAACATTTATATCAGTAAAGTGGATTGTTCTTAATTGCAACTAGTTAATTTTCTTCAGTTGCGATTTATCGTTGCAATAAACAAATGGAATAAATCCGGTTATATTTCACAGCTAGGTTTACTTTATCAACAGTTATCAAAATTAACAGAGGCATAAAATTCAGCACTTATAATAATGTCACTAAGATTAAGTTTGTTCTGATATTGTGGAATTCGGTATAAATTCCTTTTTGCAAGTGAATCACTTAAACATAAACAAACATAAGCTTTAAAATGGTGTTTGGATCATTTAATTTTATGAAGAATTATAGAACAAAATAAAACTCCACAAGGGACAACAGTACACTCGTAGCGATTATGTTATTGTATTGGAACTTACATGCTATTGCTGTAACTACCAATAAAAATTGAAAAATATAATAACATTTCACTAAACTTCGAAAACGACTTCAAAATAAAAACACTGAAAAGTAAAAAATAACAAGTTCTATAGGTCTCTTTGGAGTCGGTGCAATTTAATTTGACCGGTAGCGACACAGCACGGTTTCTAAGAAGTCAGAAGTCGGCTTCTAAGTTTTATTAAACGTTATTTTATTTAGTTTTAAACTCTTTTTAATTTCCTAGAGCAAGTTCTAATTGCACTTGGCTAGGTTTTTATTAGATATACTAAAATATTTTTATAACTTCAGCATGTACTTATTCGTGTATCCGCACCGTCATAAAATTGCGTTACGCACACATTATAATTAAGAGTTTAATAAACGTAACGTTTTAATTTATGTGGTTCTTTACTGATGCATAAAGATTTCCTTATGTCCCTTACTTAACATTGTTGCTGTTCCGACGGAAATTTCATGTATTGTTTTTGCAATGATACTACGAAATAATGTATTATTTTATTTTACGTGGGCTTTAACAAATATTCATATACTCACCAAACGATGAAGGAACTAACTACGCAGAGTATCTATATTGTAATATATACTAGAGACACGTATGCCATCTATGGGCTAAACATTGCAAAAGTGTTACTGATAATGCTTACAGTAATAGCGTGTTCACATGGTTCGATTATACTTGAGAATCTGCTAAATTGCGTGAACTTTTAATTAAATTTATAAATTAAAAGTTTTGTTGTTTCCAGTTCAAAGATAATTCAAGTTAATTGATCACCGAATGAGTCCGCTATAATGGCGGTGGAGCAGCTAATCAAATAGTTTGAAGTACCGAATTATTAGTAACTATCTTTTGTTCACGGCTCCGCCCGCGGGAACAGCCTTTTCCGGGAAAATTAGCCTAAGTTCTAATCCATGTCATGGTCTACAAACATCCAAACTTTCACATTTGTAATAGTAGTAGGATAGTAGAAGCTTTAGTAATAGTTGAACCTTAATAGTAATTTTATAAAGTAATTGCAGTTCCTATACACTATTACACGTGTATTTTTTTGCGAACTATGAATAATTTTAAATATGTAATAAGTTTTATAAAATTTGTATTATTATCATAATGACAATAGATTAGCATATAAAATAAACCACTCAATCTTATTTCAGAAACTCAGCCAATTAGTCCTTTTAAATTAAATCAACACTACAAGTAAAGCGTGAATCAATAAATTCCCTTAGAAGTTTTTGTAGCGGTGAGTCACGTGAAACGTATTGTGTGGCGAAACAGGACACGATTTTGGTATCTTGTAGGTCATAGATCATACCAACCACACGTCGTCAAGCCTTATGCTAATTATATGTTGTTACATTAATTAACCGTCGCGTATCATGATCGTTTATCTCGTAACTGAGCATTTGAACTGATTTGTAACATTGACAGGATACAGAACTTCCGCGCGGCTAAAAAATAACTGTGGACATTGACCTAAATGCCCCAAAGTAACGTTAATCGTGTTATATCCCAACAATGTTGTTGCGTTTTAGGAAATGTCATAATTATATATTTTGCTATTAATGTCAACTAATAGTCAATTAGTTTTAATTATCATACTTTTAAATCAAAGTATGTTGGCGCTTTAGACGTGTGACAAATCTAATAATAAGTGAAATAAGACTAGATTGCACATTATGAGTTATAGAAATCTAAATAAATTTCCATCCTAGTAAAACCCAAACATAAAATTATTCTTATAGTTAATACTAGAGTTGAAATATATACACATTACTATAGATATTATAAAATATTTGAATGTTTCTATTTTGTTTCGATTAGGTGTAGTGTTTCCGACAGTCTCAGTGGTCGAGTAGCCGCCTATGAATCGAAAGGCCGCGGGTTCGAATCCCGTACCGATACAAATGTAACGTAAAAACTACAAGCCAAATATTTCTGTAACATGTTTTAAAGAGCATGTTGCGCCGACCTCACTGCGAGTGGGATAAGGGCTGGTAAAAGAAGCAGAGGTGTAGAGTTTCAGTGTCCAGTAAAATATTTTGTAGCCCAATCGTAAGAGATGCTCTTAAATTATGTATAGTCATAGGTATAAACTGTATACTTTACTATTACGTAAAGTATGATTACATAGCTACATTTTTTTATTAGGCTACGAAGGTAGGCGAGCTGATGTGTAAGTGGTTACCGTCGCCCAAAGACATTAGCACCATGGAACTACCTGTTAGCTGAAGAAGAACATGTAATAACGCTGAGGAAATACCGCAAAAAAAAGTGTACATGTTAGCTAAAACATGAACGCTCTACAACAAAAATGCTTTTCTAATAGATACGAATATGTATGTATTCATCCATTGCATATGCAGCATATCGAGCAGCTACTAAATTGACTTCGTGGTAAACAATTATTCTTAAAGCAATGTTTTATATAATAAATATACGGTCATAAAATTTTTAACATCCGGCTGACCTCCAAGCAGCCTTGGACAACGAACACTTTCTACTAGTCGGCCGACAAACACTGCCGGTATTGTTATCCACTTGAAACATTGTAATTAGAAAATTTGTTTAAGTTCTCACACATTATTCATCATATCGCCTAGAAAGACTTCTTAATAATTATTTTGATAGCGTTTGTAGTTAGTTGCTCATCAATCAAATGTAAGCGCGGAAATAGAGCTATTGCAAAAGGAAGCAAACACACAGACTTCTCAAAGCTTCCGTAAAAAAAGATGTTAAAGATAATACATTGTGGTTGTCTTAAAGCTATTTTTATAACACGCACCTGTTACAATGCATTAATATTGATATTTTGACAATTTCCGGAAAAAAAGTATATATAGCAATAACTGAGAGGATTGCAAAACTAAGTATTTAAGTTTATAAAAATTAATAAAATCATAATTAAATTATTCTAGATTATGAAATGTCAATAAAACATTTCGCCCGGTTTCCGAAAGGCTGATCAATGTTAAATTAACTAATCAAATGTCAAATCTCATGTCATTTTTCTCACTATATAACGTTTCAGCAACTCGAATTGATTTGACATCGATGTCAACTCAAAGTTCTGTTAGTTCAATGTAGATTTGATAAGCCTTTCAGAAACCGGGGGTAACACATATTTAGTGAAAAATGTAATATTTGATGTTTCTTTAGTACCGTTTGACATACGATTTTTTATATTAATTTGAAAGTTATGTTAACTAACATGTGTGTCAAATCAAAGGTGTTGACCACGCATCTAGCAACTCGATTTCGACTTGACATGAGATTTGATTAGATAATTTTACTTTGATCAGCCTTTCAGAAACCGGGCGATAATGTTATTATGAAGTATTTCTTGGCGACGCGGAAATTTCTCACTGTTTGAAACATTATATTTTCAGCATAACGTTACGTACAAACGATAGTCTAATACATAATGCAAGTTGCTTTTGTAATATGCACTTTACGGGTAATTTGGCATATTCAGACGCCATTACGAATTAACGAAGTTTATCAAAAGCGCAACAGTTATTTAAATCACATAGAATTACCTTCCTGGCGACACCGCATTGGGAAATTGCTACGTGTTGAAAAGTAAAACCACTTGATATAAGTGGAACGGTTCGCCTTGCCGCATATTCGTCGATCAGTTTTTACCGCCACGTGAGTGGAAAATAGTTTACTTTTTACGCCATTTTATGGGATCGTTAACACTTTAAGAAATGTTAGTTCGTACATACATACATACATACGCACTCACGCCTGTAATCCCCGAAGGGGTAGGCAGAGGTGTAACTAGTACACACACATTTCGCCGAGCGTATCTCCGTCCCTTATATTATGTCAAGCCTATCGCCATACCGGTCACAAATTTCAGACTCCAGGCTCATACTGAGCATTTCGTAATAGAAAAACCCAATATCACTTTACCCGACCCGGGGATCGAACCCGAGACCTCAGCTTTGGCCTCAATCGTAACGCGTACGCATTACAACTGCGCCACCGAGGCAGTCGTGTTAGTTCGTAACTTTATCTATATTAAAAGAGTGAAAATATAGTTTAGGGATTGTTTTTTCACCTGTCCTTATCCCACTCGCAGAGGGGTTCGCGCAGTATGCTTTTTAACACATGTTACAGAAAGATTTGGCTTGTAGTTTTTAGGGCCGGCCTGCCCAACGCCAACACTTCTGAGAAAAAAATCCTAGACCTGAAACATATATTTATGGATCACACAAGCATTTATCTCGGTGCGAAAATCGAACCCGCGGCCTCTCGTTTCACAGCTGGCTACTCGCCCACTGCGCCACCGAGGCAGTCACAGTTTAAGAATTATATTTTTAAATGTATCTCCTCGTATTGCAATTGCACTCATTGTACCTATCGCGAGATATTTAGAGATAAATATGTATGAAGCTAATACGAATCTGCTGGATGCTTTTGTAAATACTTCGTCAAAGAACTTGTAGTAAGGACCCAAAAAAACTAACTGCGTCCTGTTGACTAGCTAGTCTAGCACCTACGCTTTTAATAACAAATTTGAATAAAAATCAATTTATTCTCCTTGCCTCTATAATTATTCTTCAATGTTATGTTACCAATCATTTGGGCCTGTACTTACAATCACTCATAACAAAAAATTACACACACTTTGAGCTTACCATATTACAAAAGTATGTAAGAACTATTTTTTTAATAATGCCAGATGGTAAGCGCCGCGCCTGTCCATAAACATAAGCACCACAAATAACTTTGAATTACTAAGCACTGCATGGCACTAGACTGCGTTTGTCATCCCGAGACATAAGTTGCTGTCTCATTATACTCAGTAATTTCACTGGCTTCAAACCGAAACACATACATACATACGCACTGTAATCCCCGAAGGGGTAGGCAGAGGTGTAAACCTGTACACCCACATTTTGCCAGCGTGTCTCCGTCCCACAATGTGATAGGGGGCGAGCATATCGCCATACCGGGCACAAATTCCAAACTCCGGGCTGATACTGAGCATTTCCTGATAGAAAAATCCAATATCACTTTACCTGACCCGGGGATCGAACCCGAGACCTCAACGTTAGCCTCAGTCGTAACGCATACGCATTACAACTGCGGCACCGAGGCATTACAAACCTAAACACAACAGTGCTTGTACACTAATGTTTAGTAGCGGAAATAGACAAAGCGGTAGTAACAACCCAGACGGCCTCTCGCATACGAGAGAACTACTATTATTTTTTTATTATTTGATTGTAAAGTGCTATACTTAGCAGTGTCTTATTCTGTTAAATTATAATGCTGAATCATTTGTTGTCGGCAGATTAAACACCTACCTACGCTGATTTAAATAACAATACCAGTCAGACAAGTAATTGGACAATTTGATCAAATTCGATCATATGCTAAGTTATCATTAGTCCTCAATCATTCAATAAATACTTGACATTTGAACTTTAGCTCTCAGACGGAGCGACACTTCTATTAACGTCTTAATGTATGTAAAATAAATTACATTTGAAATTCATTTGAAAATTATAAGATAATAAAGATCTTGTCGACATTAATTAGTATTTGACTTAACAATTATTGAATTCTCAGTCTTTTATAAAATACTTATAGGTAAGAAGATTACATTTTTGTCAATATAATTGGACCATTAGAATGAGTGGTTGAGCCATGTTGTAGATAGTTTTGTCTACAGCTCGAATGGGCTGGCTCCACCGGGTCGATGCCACTGTCTCAAAATAAGCGGGACAGGCTATAAATGATAAATGCGGTGTCAAGCCGTTCTATTCCTAATTATTTTCCTAAGTTGTTGTATGTATTTTACATTTAAAAAAATGTATTAAACGTGAGTAATATTAAATATAATCTAAAACATATTTTTTGTTCAGGTGGAGCACTGGACAATCGCTAGTTCATCGTAGTGACCTTAAAAGAAAACTACTAAAAGAAATTGGATACAACAACACTACCGCCTAACTAAAAAAAATATGATTGTATTTAATAAATGTTGTCACCAAAATTATTGCACAGATGACTTAAACCAGCTTCAAGTTCAACAGCAATGCTACAGAACAAAAACTAAAGACGGTGAGCGCCTTCACCTGAAAACCGATAACAACAGGGAGGTATCTAGTGAGATTATCTAGTAAATCGGGTCCCCCGTATCATAGCTGTAAATTAGTTAATGCTGATGGGGCGGTACTTGATGTTTTGAAAAAAGACCATAACTACATAGGGCCTATTTTCATAATGTCAAAGTAAACGGATTTGAAAATTTTATAGGAAATTCGTCTGTTAATTAATTTAAGGCACCAAAATACAAAATTATAACGCCGTCAATCCCTATGGAGATGCGTATGTAAAATTGGTGCTTCTTAAATTAGCCGCATATTGCGTTATTCGGCGAGTAACATTTTAAACAAACGCTGTAAATGCTACTTGTAATAATAAATAAGTCAACAATATAATCCATATAACGGGTTAAACTGTAAAGCAAATTAGGCAACACTTTTTCAGAGAATTATAGAGTTACCTACGTTATACAATATACAAAAATACATACTTATTATTTTAACTAATTGATACATTCTTTCTTTCTTTTCTTTTCTTTTTTTTCAACAGTCACACGCATAGTCCTGACCCCACACTAGGTAAACCTGTATCCCGGGTATCAGGAACTACGAGGGTCTTGCGGTCCCACAACACCCAGACCCGAGACAAATATTTGTTTAGGTGCGGGAATCAAACCCAAGACATCACGCTGTGTAACCGGCTACTCGCCCGCTGCGCCACGGAGGCTGTCAATTGATTGACGACATTGATACATAATTCATAAATATTATTAGGCCTACACTAATGTAATCTAAGTACGTTCCAGAACTGCGAAGTTTCATAACGGCATGACTAAAAGGGAGTAAATGCGCCGGCGCACTATATCACTAAGTTTCGTCAAATATAATTTCGCGCTCCACTGTCGCATGCTTTCCAGTCGCCAACGCAAACCGTATCAAGGCCAGTATAATAAAAGTGGAATCGACCAAAAAATTGTAGCAATCATTACGTAAACTGGACCGAGAAAGTTGCGTGTGTGTTTGGGAAGTGGATACCCATATTAAGGTAGGGAATAGTATCACCGGACATTTTATGGGATACAATATATCCTTAGAATTATGGCATATAAGAATTAGATCTGTTATACATAATGCGAAAATTAATGTATTCATATCTGTAAGTATAATAAATTATGAACTACATAGGTATGCATTCGTAGTACATGCGTCGTTTATCAGTTTTTTAATAGAGGAGAAGAGTAAATTATTTGTTCTTTCCTGAAACTATTTCTTATGGAAGCAATTGAAAAATATTTTCACTCCCAAGACTACCACGAAATACTCGTAACCCTTATATATTTATATATCTTACTGTTGCCTCTTGGTCACAATATCGCATTATCCGTTGAAAGTTATAACCACAATATAAAATTGTTTATCACTCAGACATTTCTTAGGTTGTTCCTCCTTCTGTGAGATTGTTATGGTTAGGAAGGAGGCTGCGGAGCGGGTTCGGGAGAGGGCTGCCACTGCTCGGAGGCGTAGACGCCGAGGTGATGCCAGAAATCACCTCGGTTCCTCTGCCTAGAGACGAGATATATTTGCTGGAGGAGTTAACACATACTCCCCCCTCGGCGTGCTATTACAGCGTTGCATTGGAGGGGTTTCGGTACCCCGTCTATCTTCTTTAAGGTAGCCGGGAATCCAAGAGGATTTTCCCCATGTAATAAAAAAAAAAAAAAAAAAAAATGTTGTTCAAGGTATTAGCGGATATATCCGCGGATATCGTCCTCGGCTCACACTATAACCCGCCCAAGTGGAATGTATGCAACAATACAGCGGAGTCCGGACATCTAACTATTAAAAACGCATAATGTTCATAACTTTACGTAATTACGTACAGGAAATTTAATTTAAATTACCTAACTCATTAATTCAGTTTGTTTTAATTCAGTGTTAAGTTGTAACTAATGCAAACTGGACGTTACGAAACATTTTAATTGAAATGTTTTCTATTTGAGGTGTTAATAAGGGTGGCCTATGATAGTAATCTGTAATGGATATGAGATTGCATAATGTCTATACAATATTAAAATGTTTTTTTTTTTTTTTTAATAGTGACGAAACTAGCACGTCGCTCGCCTATAGATGGACAAGTTCGTGCGCGACCGTCCTGCGGGGTACAAGACATTGGGGAGGACAAGGTTCTCTAGATTTTAGCTCGTCGAAACTCGTCCCCCCCCCCCCCCCCAACGTCTTGTACCGCGCTAGACGGTCGCGCACGAACTTGTCCATCTATAATGGTAAACGCCACGCCTGCCTATAAACAGAAGCAACACCACACAGAGCTTTGAATTACAAAGTACTGTCTGGAATTGGACTGCGCTCGTCACACAGACACATAAGCTGTTAAGTCTCATAATGCCCAGTAGTTTTTCTAGCTTCAAAGTCCTTCGAACTGCTTCGAACAAAACAGTGCTTACACACTGCTGCTTGGCACCAGAAATAGACAAAGCGGTGGTACAAACGGCCTATCGCATACGAGGGACCTACCTACCACCTTATAGTATGTGTGTAAGTATATATTTTTTTTTACATAATGTTTCGATTAGACCCATTTAAAAATAACTCCAACAAATAAATTAATAATTACACCCAACAGTCACACACAAAGTTCTGACTCCACTCTAGGTAAACCTGTATTGTGGGTTATGAACTACGAGGGACTTGCGGTCCCACAACACCCCGATCCGAGACAAATATTTGTGAATCAGACAAATATTTGTCTAGGTGCGGGAATCGAACCCACGGCCTCATGCTTCGCAACTGGCTAGTCGCCCGACGGAGGCTGACAATATAAATAGATATATATTATAAATGATCGATGTTGATCAGCATGTTGAAACAGGCTCATGATTACATATACTTGCTGCATTTTATACAATTCTGCGCAATCGAATGCGAGTGCAGCGTGGAAAAAACACCAGTATTTATAGTTATATGTGAGTTTTAGTGATATGTTCAATATAAAAAAGAACAAATTAACATCGCATTTGGGTATTAAAATTGTGTCTTATTAGCCACAGTTGCAGCTTTTCTGTTATGTTTGTAGAATGACCGAATATAATAAATAAGTCACTTGTTTAGCCAATTAAAATAATATATGTTCCTACTTAAATGTTTAGAATCCAAAAAAATACCACAACTTTAAAAGCATATATTTGTGCCCAGAGGAGTTGATGTCAGGCAGGCGACCGGACGTTTTACGAGTCAAATCTTTCTGAAACATGTGTTAATACATGCATGTTACGCCGACTGCACAGTGAGTGGAATAAGGGTAGGTAGAAGAGAAGATTAATATTACTTTGTTAAGTAGAAACAAACTTGAAGGAGAAATTATTATTTATAAACACTAGAGGCGTTGCCCATGTTTTTCCACAAAACATAAAATTTAAAAAATCTTAAAGTCCGACGAATATGAGACATATCTTACTTTCTTCCCCACATTATTCTGCATCGATTGGTATCGGTCTCGACCCCATACCCCCAGCGGTTTCGGAGGAGATAGCGTGAGATAGCGCTTTTGGCAGCGGCGCGGCGGCGGCGGCGCCAGTTACTTTTTTTTAGAATAGAAAGATATCCGCTTATAACACAGTCTGAAAAATTCAGCCGGCTACCTATTATGGTGTAGAAGATAGACCCCTTTAAAAGTAGGACTGGTACTTTTAGTGAGTGGTATGAATGACACATGAATGGGCCGGCTCGTCTGGGTCGTTACCACTGCCCACAGAAAACCGGTGTTAAGTAGCAGCTTGCTGCTGCGTTTCGTACGGTGAGTGAGATATCCGGAGGCCCAAACCCCTTCCCTTCCCAATAATTTAATTATCCCTTTCCTTTAAGGTCGCCAACGCACCCATAATTATTTTGGTATTGTGGGCGTTCATGGGCGGTGGAGATCACTTACCATCAGGTGACCCACTTGCTCGTTTGCCAGACTATGTTATAAAAAAGGACAGAAGGTAGGCTTAGCAATAGGATTCAGTTGGGTACGGAACCCTAAAACTTAGATATGTTATATGCAATAAAAATGAATATTCAAAAAATGAGAAAAACGGTTAAATAAATCCATCTCTGATACCTACTACCTTAATTTTTAGAGCTCATACTCTGCCCTTTAAGAAATACTAGATTTTACTCGTGGCTCCACCCGCGTGAATGTTTTATCCTGAAAAACTCCCGCCCCTTTAAAGCATTCCCCGAATTGGGACTTGGACCCTGGACCTCACGGTTTTGAGAAACATAAATACGTTGCCACTGGACCAATCAGGTGATACAAAGTAAAAAAGGTGGTAAAAATGGTTTTATATATTATGTAGGTATTTCAGGTTGACAAATTACGATAAGTTTCGACATTATTTGGCCTACACTGACCTTGTAAAGTCAGACAGCGGTGGAATTTATTCACTGTCTTGGAAAAATTAAGAGACAAAATTTAAAGCTAAATAGTTAACAAAAAATAACTTCAAATATACATAACCATTAGCGTAGTTACATACCACGGTCACTCTGATTAAAGTAACTACGAAGCAATTGTGACACACGTAGGTGCAAATATTTCAAATACATTTTTAATGCATTTTTTTTTTGAGTGGTAGAGTCACGCTGTAAACATTTAGGCATTCGTTTAGGCGCTACGATAACACAGGCACACATACATACACAAAGACAAACTCAAACTTATACGAGTAACACCTCCCCTTTTGTTGGAGGTCAAACAATAGTGGAATTATTGAAAAAATTCCGAGTGTTTATAATATGATTTTAATTTTATTTTTTATAAGTTCTAACATATCTTCACAACTGTATTTCAGTTGGGTAGAGCATGCTTTGTTTATTTACTTAAAATACACGGGTACATAATTGGATATTATTGTTATAGAGATTTATGAGTGGTAGAGCCACGCTGAAGACAGTTTTGTTTACAGCATGAATGGGCCGGCTCGTCCGGGACGATACCACTGTCTCACAGAAAACCGACTTAAAGTGCAGTTTGCTGCTGCGTTTCATACGGTGAGTCAGATATCCGGAGGCTCAAATCCCCTCCCCTTCCCAATCCCTTAATTATCCCTTTCCTTTAAGTTCGGCAACGCGCCCATTACTCGTTTGCCGGCCTATGCAATAAAAAATAATGTGTTAAACAAATTTTATATATTTTTAATGCAAAATTAACGTCATTATAATATACATTTAAAGTACAACGACATCAATTATGCGCTTCGACAATGCTTGGTTTTTACGAACTACGAATATGCAACGAATGCCCGGCCATCCGTTTCCGGTCAGTCACTCAAGAAAAATATAACTTACACAATCTTATGTTGTAACCGGTGTGTATTACATCATTATCGTCACATATCCGTATTTTCGAGATATCCGATGTTTGCCGAAGCGCATAATTTTAATAGCATAATAATAATACCAACCTTGTATTACACACACCCCATTGCTGGGCATGAGCCTCTTCTACTGAATGAGAGGGGTTAGTTAGGCCTTAGTCCACCACGCTGGCCTAATGCGGGTTGGTATATATTTCGGAGGTATGTGAAGTCTTACAGAACTTCTCAGGTATGCAGGTTTCCTAACGATGTTTCCTTCACCGTTATAGCAACCGATAATTAACAATGAATACACACGTAACTTAGAAAATTCAGAGGTGCATGTTTGGATTCTTGGGGCTGGTTTGGAACCTGCGACATTTGTCTCGGCAGTCTATACCATGCTGCTTCCAGTATACATAAATGAATAGTACTGTATATATCTTTATTATCACAAATGTATTTCCAAAGCAATAAACGGATAACGAGTTCACCCACAGCTCGCCAAGCGATTGCTCACCAAGTGCAGTGACCTACATATTTAAAAATTTCATACTTCCTTCTAACCATAACTCATCTCGACAATGTAAAGAAAGCAAGTAAATAAATAATACATATTTAGATCCGATGTTAGAATTGCGGACACCATTTGCTTTTTAATTAAACGACTTCAAAAAAGGAGGAAGTTCTCAATTCGGCGCGTTTTTTTTTATTTATTTTTTGCTTTGTTTTATGCATGTATATCGATTTCTCCGCTAATTGTGGAACGATTTTGTTGAAAAAAAATTCACTCGACAGAGTTTAGCTGCGATGTGGTCCCATATAAATTTGGTTAAGATCTGATGTCGGAGTACGGAGAAAAAAAATAAAACTCCTCAACGGACAACAGTACACTCGTTGCGATTGTGTTATTGTATTGGAATTTACATGCTATTGCTTGAAGTCGGTTTCTAAGTTTTGTTAAACGTTATATTATGAAGAAATCATATATAATCGGAAATCATGCTTCTTCAGATTCACCATATCTATTTCCACCAGGACCTATTATCTGGAGGAATGCGTAGTATATAAAATTAAACAAACATACGCACTCACGCCTGTAATAACCGAAGGGGTAGGCAGAGGTGTAACCAGTAAACCCACATTTCGCCGAGCGTATCTCCGTCCCAGTTAAAACCTAGTTATACATAAAGTTGCAACATAAAGTTAACAATGCGAACAAAAATGCCTTCTCAGGCGTGTAGATATATCACAGTCGCTTAGAAGCCATAATTCCCATATTTTCACAAAACTTATTCATACAATAGAATATCAGTCAAAATATTAAGAACCCATTCATTCAATTATAATAAAGTTACAAAACACTATGTCACGTGACCGGTTGTAACAATTCCAATCTCTTTCGTGCGACCAAAGATTTATCTGAACTCCGAGATTGTAACAGGTCCCTTTATTACCATAAAGTAGAATGACCTTACTATACCTACGTATTATATTTAGCATTATGTAACTGGCGACGGATATTGTTCTGTCGGTTATCGGGCCGATTTTAAGGCCAAGCCTGGCCCGAGAGCTCATTTCGGTTGGGTAAGCGTACATTCGCTCCATATTTGTACCTTTCTTCGTTTACGCTTTAGGAAATCAGTGAGAATGTCCATTAAAATTTGAATGGTAAATGTCGCAGGATAATTGTACACCGACGCAATGTCTAAATCCACAACAAATAATGAAGACAGCCTAGGTGACGCAGTGGGTGAGTAACCGGCTGCGAAACGAGAGGCCGTGGGTTCGATTCCCTGACCGACACAAATGTGTGCCCAACAGTCACACACATAGTCTTGAACCCACACTAGGTTAATCTGTATTGTGGGTATCAGGAACTACGAAGGCCTTGCGGTCCCACAATACCCAGACCCGAAACAATTATTTGTGGATCACACCAACATTTTTCCCGTGTGGCGATCGAACCCACGACCTCTCGCTTCGCAGCCGGCTACTTGCCCACTGCGCCCCGGAGGCAGTCGATATAGGATTCCGCTTATTGCGGAATTCGAGGTAAATAAATTTAAAACTTTTAATACAAATGAAAAACCATAATCTTGGCCTTAACATAATGACGTAATTTTCTTCAATAATAAAATACTAAAATCCACATCTTAATTAATTATAACGTATGTGCAAAATCTATGTTTATACAAACTGTTTTTTTTGTCATTAGCGCCAATAGATCTAATTCAGGATATAGCAATACTTGTTTATAATTTTTATCGATTATAGTATGCTACGTTACAATCGAATTGTAATTAAAGACAAAGGACAATTAAAATTGTCCAATCATTGATAATAATCTAAGTTAACGTTAAGTTAATAATAACGACGTTAAATATGTCACGATACATTTTTAAGGTTTTACTTAATCAAGTATTTTCTAGGTAATAAATAACGTAACTGCTCGGTGCCTCGACTGCCTCGGTGGCGCAGTTGTAACGCGTATGTGTTGCGACTTAGGCTGATGCTAGGGTCTCGGGTTGAATCCGCTGGTGGGATAAAAGTGATATTAGGTTTTTCTATTACGATATGCTCAGTATTAGCCCGGAGCCTGGAATTGTGCCCGATAAGGCGATAGGCTCGCCCCCTATCACATTATGGGATGGAGATACGATCGGCGAATTGTGGATGTACTGGTTACACCTCTGTCTACCCCTTCGGGGATTACAGGCGTGAGTGCGTATGAATGTAAATAACATAATCGATAAACATATTTACAGTGGTCTTGATTTTGCAAGGTTGACATATTTAACTCTAATGCAATGATATAAAAAATTTACATAGTTCTATAATTCAAAGCGATTATATATCATGTATATAATTATATGTAATTAACGCTGGTTTGAAATGGCTTAAAAAAACTATTAAATTTCAAACTGAATTTGTTTCGAAATTAAATTAACTTTACCAACAATCAATGTTACGATTGGCATCATACGTCACAGCAAAAAAAAAACGAAACTGTCAAAGCAAAAGTTGAGCTTTTGGTTTCAATTAGGAACTGCCGCAAAATTATTTCAGAAATCATAACGCTTGCATAAATTGCCCTACTTAGGGCTTTCACCTAGAAAATTAAGTGCCGATGTTGAAAGCTGGAGTAGACCCGAAAACTAAAATGCTTCTCAACGGTTTACGGCTACTTATTTTCATATAATTTTGACAGATACTTTTGAATACGTATGCGAGAGTCCGTCTGGTTTGGTGTTCCACCGCTTTTGTCTATTTCTACCGCCAAGTAGCAATGTTTAAGCACTGTTGTGTTTCGGTTCAAAGGACATTGAAGCCAGTGAAGTTACTGGGCATTATGAGACTTAACATCTTATGTCTCGGGGTGACGAGCACAGTCCAGTGCCATGCAGTGCTTTGTAAAACTACCTTTAGTATGTTTCTGTTTAAGGCAGGCGACCATTAGGCGAGCGATCTGCTCGTTTAATTATTTAGGCTAATAAAATCAAAAATGCTATGAGGATGCATAACATGTTTAACACGATCTTATATGCTTGAGTTATATTTTACCGGAATTAGTACCAACACTATTACCGTGGCGTGACAGCCTCCGTGGCGTAGCGAGCGAGTAGCCGGTTGCGAAGCGTGAGGTTCGATTCCCGGACCTAGACAAATGTCTGATTCACAAATATTTATCTCGGGTCTTGGTGTTTTGGGACCTCAAGTCCCTCTTAGTTCCTGATACCTACGATACAGGTTTACCTAGTGCGGGGTCAGGACTATGCGTGTGACTGTTGGGTGTATTTATTTATTTTATTTCTTAATTTCTAGATGTTGCCCGCGGCTCCGCCCGCGTGAATAGACTTTTCCGAAATAAAAGTTTTATGATAATCGGTTAAGTAGTTTTCGCGTGAAAGCGTAATAAACAAACTTACAATCACATTTATATATTAGTATGATGATTGAACTAAACAAGCTTAAAATCAAGCTGCTTACGCAAGGGATAATAACTAAAGTCGTAACAATATGCATGTTTTTAATACGGTACGCACTCCTCGCAGTATTTAACGTTACGTGTTCACTTCCCTTAAATGTTGTTATGGTGTGAGAGGAATCCCACCGAATACAATGTTGCTTTGTTCGAAAAAAGTTCACAATTAGTTCGTTATATATTAAGATCGTCGGATAATGTTTAAAATGAAACTGTATTACAAGTGAAATGCACTAATATGCAATTTTTTTACGTGAGACTTTTTACCGATCTCTTTTCATGTAATAAAAATTATGTAATCGAGATCACCAATTTTGCGAAAGGAGTACGGTTACTTTTTTATTTGCCTAAAGGTCTTGTCAAACAGATAGCGAAACGAAGGCGTGGCGATAACGAAACGAGGCAAATATAGAGTTCAACACGCATCACTTTCGCATTTCTATGTGACTAGATTCAAGCGACATGTGGGGTTGGTGGCGAGGCATTTGTGTTTTGCAATTTAAGGACATCACAAAACAAAAACGTTTCGCCTCGCTTTCGGTTCGCTGTATGTTTGACAAAGGCATAACAGTTTCAAGTTTCATTATGAAATCGCATTTGTGTGGAAAAGGAAGGTAGTAATTATCTAATATATAAGTATAAGAAAAAACCTTAACCTTTGCGAAACTTAATCACCAGGAAACTGTGGCGCAGTATTTTGAATATTGTATCTAACCTATTTATATAATAGCACTTTGTATGACAGTAGGTTGCGCATTGTTGGTTGCACGAACCATCGATTAATATCAAAGTTATTGCAAGAGGCAATGGTTGACGATATTTACAAATTTAATTTATATTTTGGTAGTCTCCTCCACCTGCCCTTATCCCATTCGCAGAGGGGTCGGCGCAACATTATTTTTAACATATATTACAGAAAAAATTGGGTTATAGTTTTGTACGCCCGGCCGCCTGCCTGACGTCAACCCCTCGCGGGAGAAAGCACGCAGACGCGAAATATATATTTGTCACACAAACATTTGTCTGGGTGTGGAAATCAAACCCACGGCCTCTCACTTATCAGCTACTCGACCACTGGCCCACCAAGGCTGATTTTGACATTTTGATAGTACTGGAAACAAATTATACAACCTAATAACGTGAACCATTGTATGTTACAATAACTTCAACATCAAGCGACGTTTGGTGCAATCTCCCTTAATAGTATCGTGTGCTTATTTTATCGAATAATGGATTTTCTTTCTTTCTCCTTGCCTAGCGTTATCTCGGCTTAATGTCAGAGTCCGCCTTCCCATCATGATTCGACGGTGAATTTGGTATTACGTAAGGCGACCCGCTGTCTGATCCCCACAACCCGCAACGGGAACTAAGTTTCGCCATTGGCTCGTCCGTTAATCAGTAAAGGTTGGCTTTGGTCCTAAGATGTTGGTGGCCCACTTACACTCCATGGACTACATGGACTAATAACATTAAAATAAAAAATTAGAGCTCTACACTTCTCTCTCTCTCTGTAGTCGGCTCCTCATGACTGAGGATCGTGGTCATCATCGGATGTTCCGCATTTCGATCGGATGATGTCTCTCCATCGGCTTCTGTTCATCGCATCTCTCACAACTTTATGGAACCTGGCGGCTGATGAGTCTCTGATCCGGCCGTCCATCGTGTTGGGGATCGACCACGTGAGCGTTTTCCTTCTGTGTTCCCAACCACGATGAGTTTCTCCAAGCTCTCATCACCCTTCCGTACTATATGACCAAAGTATACAAGTATGCGTTGGTACACTTCTAGTTACATATAGTTGGGCGAACTGTGACTTTATCGAAATGATCTTCTATGTTTACTCAAGCATAGCATAAAGTGGTAAGTTATAATTTAAATTAACAAAATGGATGCTGATTGCATCGGGTGCGTCGAAACGGTTATGCCAATTAGAAAAACGGTAAACGTTTACAATTTTGATCGTAATATACAATTTATTTGAATTATTGTTCATTAGTGAATTTGATTAGAGAAACGGGTAACCATGACTATCCATTATAAACATTATTACATCATACGATCTTAATGCCCTACCAATCGCAGCAAGAATAATAATTATTCTAATTTATGCACTTAAGGTACAGAATGCTTTCATATCCGTACAATAATTTAGTTCTTTATCATATCGTCGTAATTATCATAATATTAGACCGATTCCACTCAATGAGTTAAAGAGGAAATAATAATTCGTGAGAAATCAGAAAAAGATTAAATTAATATTACCGTAGCTATAAAATAAATAAGGTAGGTATATCAACGGCTAGCTTTAATTCCAGCAAGGAATTTCAGTGGGTTGATGGTGATACTAAATCAAATTACGACTGAAAAGAGCCTACAGTTCAAAGGTCGGCAACGCACCGAAAATTCGTCTGGTATTGATGGCGTCCATAGGTGGCGGTGATCACTTACCATGAGCTGCCACTTTACGCCGATGTTTAACTAACTTTAAAAAAGGAGGTTGTTCTCAATTCGGCCTGTATTTTTGTTCTATAAAGGTTAACTGCGATGTGGTCCCATATAAATTTGGTTGATTATGACTGAGTACGGCGTAAAAAATTAAACTCCTCAAGGGATAAAAGCACACTTATTGCAATTATGATAATGTATTTGAATTTACAATCTATAGATAGCTAGGTGGATACAGACCTACCACCAAAATTTAAAAATAAGTTTAATCAAAATCCAAATATCGATTTAAAAAATAAATCTGTAAAGACAAAAATAACAATTTATAGAGGTCTTGTGCATTTCAGTTGACCGACAGCGGCACCGACTCCAAAAAGACCTCCATAAATTGTTATTTTTGTCTTTATAGTTTTATTTTTCGAATCGATTATTAAGTTTTGATTTAATTTATATTGATATTATTAGATTGAGCATATTTAATTAAAGTTTACAAAGTATTCACACTGGTGACATATTCGTAACAAATATCTTAAAGTTGCAACTTACAACCTCCTTCTTAAGAAGAATGGTACTTGCCAATAATTTGAGAAAGCAGTTACACGAACTTTATCAACTTCGGTAAACGCGATTCAAAATGGTGGGCAAACTCTCACATATTAATTGATATGGCTAAATGGATTCTTAATCTGCCTTCCATGTGGTCACCAAGAGTGTTATGATACATGACTAGTCCGCTACAAGTCTTCCGTATTACTAGCCTAAAAAAACCTTAATCGCAATAAATGATGAACAACTTACTGTGTATATTATTATAAAATCTGTTGAATTTAAATTATGTGAATTTAACGTTGGAAGATCGTTTATTCCAGATTAGATTTGTTTTTGATTGCCTCAGTGGCGCAGTTGTTATGCGTAAGCGTTACGATTGAGGCTAACGCTGAGGTCTCGGGTTCGATCCCCGGGTCGGGTAAAGTGGTATTGGGTTTTTCTATTACGAAATGCTCAGTATCAGCCCGGAGTCTGGAATTTGTGCCCGGTATGGCGATAGGCTCGCCCCTATCACATCGTGGGACGGAGATACGCTCGGCGAAATGTGGGTGTACTGGTGACACCTCTGCCTAGTATACATAGCATCATTAAAATACACTAGGCAACTATAAATTTTATAATTGACAGCCTCCGTGGCGCAGCGGGCGAGTAGCCGGTTGCGAAGCGTGAGGTCGTGAGTTCGATTCCCGCACCTTGACAAATGTTTGTCTGATCCACAAATATTTGTCTCTGGTCTGGGTGTTGTGGGACCGCAAGTCCCTCGTAGTTCTTGATACCCACGATACAGGTTTACCTAGTGTGGGGTCAGGACTATGTGTGTGACTGTTGGGTGTATTTATTTATTTAATATTTTTATTAAGGAATAGAATTGTTAAGTATTATTATTATTTTATTTTTTATTATTTAATGGGTCGATATGGACCATAGGCATTACCATTTTAGGAAGGCGGACCCTGGCACTCCAGCCAGGCAAAAAGAAAGAATAACGCAATAAAATAACCAACACTTTTATGTTGGAAGCACGGACGTCGCCTTTGTTCAGACACAAAGACATTATATAAGATTTGACCCCAAAGTGAGGTATGACATAATTCATATGTTTTTGACCATGAGAGTGACCGACTGTTGTTACATTACTCTTGAACTTGTTTAATGGACAACGAATAATACAAGTGCAAGTACTTAACTGCGGTTTTGAATTCGGCGTGTAGGGGGGCTTGTAGTTTATTGCTTGTTATTACTGTCTATGGAACATATTAGCAATAGCCAGTTCTATTACTTTAAAAATAGAAAAGATTTCAATTTATCTGTATTTTAAAAGACATTTAGTTTAACCAATTTTGAGTTAGTGCTATCAATTCTATCAATAGCTACCAATAAAACTGATAAAAGACGGATATAAAATTGGTTAAGCTTTTTATTATTTGCTGTTCAGTTTTTTAAGTTCCTATATTTGTTAAAAAAAAAATGTATTCGGCAGGATTTACTTCGAAGGGTTAAGATCTGATGACGGGCTACTAGCGAAAATAGAAAACTTCTCAACGTATGACTGAAAACGCATCGCGATTCTAGTTTTGCAGTTTTAATTTACAATATTTATAAAATGTTTTTTTTTATAACATAGGCCGGAAAACGAGGAATTGGGTCACCTGATGGTAAGTGATTTCCACCGCCCATGTACGCTCACAATAGCATAAGAATCATGGGCGCGTTGCCGACCTCGAAAAAAGGGATAATTAAGGGATTGGGAAGGGGAGGAGGATTTAGGCCTCCGGATGTCTCACTCACCTTACGAAACGCAGCAGCGAGCTACTACTTTAAGCCGGTTTTCTGTGAGATAGTGGTAACGACCCGGACGAGTCGGCCCATACATGCTTTAGACAAAACTGTCTACAGCATGGCTCTACCACTCATAGAAAATTACATTGCATTTTAAATATATTACATTAATTATATTTTACATTGCATTAGACGCACCGGCATTGTGGATGTGGTAGCTACATAATGCTACTCTCAGAAACAATGTTCAAATATTCATAACTAAAATTAAATCGCTTTAGTGTATTGTTATTATATTTTAAATTATTCCTAATCGTAATTATCTACCGCATTTTTATTGCAACTAAGTATTTATCACGTTACAGCTGGATAATTGTTGCAAATCACGTAGGTACTTGCGGTCAGGAAGTTATTTCTTAAAAGCGAATGGTCAGTACACACCAGGGGCTAAATATTTTTAGATTAATTATACCATTTATAATGTGTCCGGCATGTAAACTTTGTTTCTTGAAAGGATTAATGTCTCAAACTGAAATGCATGCCTTAATTATATCTTATATGAGATATAATAATATATTCATTATTAATTTTTATAATTGCATAATTATGAAATGTTGTGTCTTTAAAGGCTTGATTTAACTTGAACTGTTAACTCTGCAACTGAATTTTAAACCAGTTCCACCGAAAGGATTGAGCTGAATTGCACATACTTTTGGTGCTGGTGACAATTTATACTAAATCATTTATGTATTTTTTTTCCAAATGGCCGCAGCTCTAAATGGATTGCTTATCGATGTACCTTTTTTATTAACCGCTTTATATGATATCAACAAAAAAAGTGTGATAAGTAAAAAAATATAAATTTAGTAACCTCATCCTGAATCCAACATGACGGCTGATATCAACTTGTTTAAAAAAATTACTAAGTGGTAGGTACGTTTGCGAGAGGCCGTCTGGGTAGGTACTACCGCTTTGTCTATTTCCACCGTCAAATAGCAACATGTAAGCACTATTGTGTTTCGGTTCGTAGGACATTGAATTCATGGGCATCATGAGACTTAACATCTTGTGAATCGGGGTGACGAGCGGTGTCCAATGCTATCTAATTATTACTATATTATATATTGCTTTGTTATTCAACGTTCTGTGTTACGTTGCTTCTGTTTATGGGCAGGCGTGGCGCTTACCATCAGGCAAGCGACATGCTCGTCCCGTCCTTCAAGCTTATATAAAAAAAAAAAAATTTAGGAATAATACCTAATCAATATTTACAGCTTAAAATGTTTTAGTTGTGCTAAAACTGCAGTCCTTGTCCATAAGTAAATTTTATATGAATTAACCTATTATCTCGCCGCCGTGACCGAAAATTCCTAAAACACCTTCGCGCCACTTTGGCGTCATTAAGTCATTATTGCTTTATGACGGAATTTGGTATTGGTCTGTAGACAAAGACAATGACAGACCACATTCGTTTCGGTCGAATCACGACTGCGACAGCGACCAGCGCCAACGCAAACGTGCTCTATAAAGTTCTACAAAAGTGTTCTACATGAAACCAGGGCGGCATTACAGTGTTAGCACTAATAATATATTGAAATAAAACTAGTTTATACGGATTTTAACGCGGTTTAATTTTTATTTTAGTCCCGACGTTTCGAAAGCTTTTCAGCCTTCGTGTCACGGGAGACACTGATATGTAGGTCGTCTCGAAAATTTAATGTTACATTGTCTAACTTCATTTTAAAATTATACATTTATTTTTTAATCACTTATTTAAAAAGTTAGTTGACACCAGTCCGATCTACGCAGAAAGAGCTCACGGTGTCTTGAGGTCTTGAAGTTGCAAGGTCTAGGTCTTTTGCGTATAAACTAGTTTTATTTCAATGTGTAATATTCGCGTAAACCTAAGAAATCACTATTAATATATTGTTAAATAATGGATAGATGTAAAGATTTCTAACTGATATGTTATATGATAGATAACTACATGCTTCAATAGATGGTACATATAGGCAATGCTAGTTACCAGTTTAAGGGCATCGTAGTCACAAGATCCAACCTATCGGTTAAAAACCGTCCGGCTTTCATTAGAAAAATGTCTCTAAATTTTAAATAAAATACATACAATAAATAATAAAATACATACATACATACGCACTCCCGCTTGTAATCCCCGAAGGGGTAGGCAAAGGTGTAACCTGTACACCCACATTTCGCCGAGTGTATCTCCGTCTATGATGTCCATGCGAGCCTATCGCCATACCGGGCACTATTCCAGACTCCAGGCCGATACTGAGCATTTGAGCGTAATAGAAAAACCGAATATTAGTTTTACCCGACACGGGAATCAACCCGAGACCTCAGCGTCAGCCTCAGTCGTAAAGTTTACACATTACAACTGCGCCACCGAGGCATTCAAGTATTTTATTTGATGAAATAGATAACCATTAGAGCCTTCAGTTCTGTTGTTAGATTCAAAATCCTGGCATACCGACCCACAAGGTGGTAGGTCCCTCGTATGCGAGAGGCCGGCTGGGTTGGTACCACCGCTTTATCTATTTCTGCCGCCAAACAACAGTGTGTAAGCACTATTGTGTTCCGGTTTGAAAGATATTGAAGCCAGTGAAATGACTGGGCATTATGAGACTTAACACATTATGTCTCGGGGTGACGAGCGCAATCCAGTGTCATGCAGTGCTTTGTAATTTAAAGTTCTGTGTGGCGTTGCGTCTGTTTATGAGCAGGCGTGGCGCTTACCATCAGGCGAGCGACCTGCTGGTCTTGTCTTTCAGCTAATACAAAAAAACCCGGCCATAACTTAGATGCATGCCTGGCCTATATCTAACTGACACCGGTAACAATACCATTACGACCTGATAAGGTACAAGTGAACACGATATTTACAAATGTCAATGTTTGACCCCCTCGTTGACCTCTGAATAAGATTACGGAGTGAAACGCTAGGGGGCCGGAAAATCATTATGGAAACTCATTCGCCGCCTTTATGAATGTCTACTGTATGATTGTAGATAATTTATATCAACGAGAACAATGGACATTTTGTTGAAATACGCCTTAATAGTTTCGTTTTCGTAGAATTGTAAAATTATATTCTAGTTAGTATAGAGTAGCGGCTTGCTATAAGTGGTAGAGCCACGTTGAGCATGAATGGGCCGGATCGACCGGGTCGTTACCACTGTGTCACAAAAAAGCGACGTAAAGTAGCAACTTGCTGCTGCGTTCAGCAATCTCATATGCGAGAAGCCGGCTGGGTTGGTACGACCGCTGTGTCTATTTCCGCCACCAAGCATCAGTGTGTAAGCACTGTTGTGTTCCGGTTTGAATGATATTGAAGCCAGTGAAGTTACTGGGCATTATGAGACTTAACACCTTATGTCTCGGGGTGACGGGCGCAGTCCAGTGTCATGCAGTGCTTTATAATTTAAAGTTCTGTGTGGCGTTGCTTCTGTTTATGATCAGGCGTAGCGCTTACCATCAGGCGAGCGACCTGCTCGTTTCGTCATTCATGGTAATAAAAAAAGATCCATTACCATCAGATGACTCACATGCTCGTTTGCCGGATTATGCTATAAAAAATGCATGCAATATGAACATTATGCATAATGCAATGCATAAAGCTGTTTATTTATAGCATATAAAAGGTCTAAAGTTGGAGGAGGAACCTAAGAATGAAATTATATTGTATTGAACACTTGACGTCAAAAAATAACACTGAATGACATTTTTTCTTGCTAACTGGCACCGGCTCCATAAATGCCTCTATAAATTGCTATTTTTTTATTTTCAATTTGTTTATTAAGTTATGTTAAAATTTATTTTTCAGTGTAATTTTTTGTTGCAGTTTTTTTGCAAAACCATTTAGAGCATCATTTTTAACATTTGCCATAAAAAAATATGACACTAAAATCAATAATATAAAAGTTATTCAATAGCTAAAATGATAAATCGCGGTTATGCAATATTCTCGGTGGAAAAATCACAACATAAAGAACCTTTAAAAGTTAAATTCTCAACACATCCTCATCCGCTATTTCGCAAACCGCGTCGGATGCAAATTAAATTGAACTACAAATAATTTACATACATGTTGATGTTGCTTTACAACTTGTTCTAACGAGTCCGAGCGACTGCACCACCTCAATCAAAACGTTATGTGGATATAGTATTTTCATTCATATGTTTTCTGGTTCACATTTCCTCTTGTTCCACCTGCCCTTATCCCACTCGCAGTGGGGTCGGCGCAACGTGCTTTTTAACACATACACCGGCCAATGTAACATGTGTACATATGAGCAGCCGCCTGCCTGATGTCCACCCCTCTAGGGAAAAAATACCTAGACCCACAGGAATCGAACCCGCGGCCTCACGCTTCACAGCCGGCTACTCGCCCACTGCACCACAGACGCGGTCTTCTGGTTTTCATAATAAAAATAAGTCTATAGTGGCACACTGTGAATTAATAAAATAAAATATGTTTTACAGCTACTAGATTATTGTCGATTAATATGTAAATATAAAGTATTATATCACATGACATGATACGAGTAGCTTACATATACATATATACGCACTCACGCCTGTAGATTATACAAAATTTTAAGCAATTATAAAAGTAAATTCTATAATCGTTCCAGTTTAAAAACAACTTACACCACTGATTGGAGACTAATTCGAGATTAAAACTTTACCGACACTTCTTTCTTTTGGCGCTCTACCATAGATGTGACGGTATTTGGTATATAATACGGGCAACCCGCCGCGCCGTCTGACTCCCATAACCCGCCGAGAACGAGAACGGGTACCGATCGACATTCCCTCGACTGTAAATCAACAGAGTGCACCACGTGCACTTTGGGCCTAAGTTATATGACACACTTACACTGCGACACTTTTACTACAATACTCAAATACAATAAAACATTTAAAACTCTATCGAGTCTAAAAAAAACCTAGCGGCTCTAATAAAATCACCGTAAACCTTTAGCAGGTTCTGGCTTGGCTGTACCCTTGGCATTGCTAATAAGCATGAGCAGCGGTGACAACTAACCATCAAGCGGAGGCTTGCTCATCTGCCTATACAGACAATAAAAAAATATTAGATCAATTTCTTAGATCAAACCTTGAACTGAGCAACGGACATGAGGAACTGACAACGGCGCGCCATAATTTTCTCAGCTACATTTACACGCACAGATTCTGTCATGATGAGGTCACGATTAAATCACTGCAAAGGCTAATCAATCGTAAACTTAAAATTGTTCAGATAATACCACGTTCATAGTGTATGTGCGAAAGCGGTTTATGTAAAAATAAAAGGTTAATTTAAATTATTATTAAAATGAAAATATTCCACAAAGATATTGCTGTGTTTGTCGTTTTTCAACAAAATAAAAGTAACTAATAAAATGTCAGGAATTATAATTTCTCAGTAGTTTAATTGAGATCGAACACTACGATTAAAGCTAGGTTATTTTTGTTATATTTCTGATATAAATAAAGCAACTAAACTGTCACTATATAATATAAATTGGCAAAGTAAATTGAAAATACGAAATCGCTAGCGCATCTGAAAGTGCAGTGTATCTAAAGTAGTGGCCGTCGCCAGCCTTTGTTCTCGGCTTGGTATCACGCAACGAAATGCCGTCAAGTCGTAATATTGAGCCAGCAACCTTACCAAAATTAACTGCACGATATTCAGTTCTGTGCATTGAAACGATGAGTTTTAAACATGAAAATGCTTTATTTTGTATACAATTTCAACGGGGCTATATAATGTAGAATAATACTAGCCCTGTATTATATACGTCCCACTGCTGGGCACGAGCCTCCTCTACTAAATGAGAGGGGTTAGGACTTAGTCCACCACGCTGGCCTAATGCGGGTTGGCAGACTTCACATGCCTTAAAAATTCTTATGAAGAACTTCTCAGGTATGCAGGTTTCCTCACGATGTTTCCTTCGCCGTTAAATCAAGAGATAATCAACAATTAATACACACATAACTTAGAAAAGTCAAAGGTGTATGCACTTGGGGCTGTTTTCGAACCTGCTACTTTCGTCTCGACAGTCCATAACACTCCTCGCTGAGCTATCTCTGCGTATATATAATGTATATGATAAAGATTTAACTGAGTGAGATTGCTTATCAGGGAATATAATATAGGTCTGATTTATAGAATTCAAGGGAAAATTACTAAATAGATTTTGATAAAACTAAGTAACGCAGTTTAAAACCATAATAGTTTAAGTCCAATACAGTTAAGTTATTTAGTGAATTTCTTCTTCTTCCACCTGCCTAAGGGCAGGATAAGTCCTACTCGCAATGGGCTCGGCGCAACATGATTTTTATACATGTTCAGATAGATTTGGCTTGTAGCTTTTACGACCGGCAGCCTGCCTGACGGCAACCATCTGGGGAGAATTTGGTGCATTTAATTTCGATAAAATTTATTCGAACAATTTCATCTCGAACTGATAAGTCGCCCTAACATCTTTACAATTAAGGAGATCATATTAAAATTGCAGTGCATAACATTTAAAACTTTCCCATAGAGTGATTAGCGTCTGTCTGGTTTATCAAGCAGCAAACATGTAGGAAATGAAGTCAAAATTCAAATGTTCATTTCGGTTTCATTATTTTTAAAGCTTTTCTTAACTTTTTTAGAGTGGTAGAGTCACGCTGTAGACAGTTTTAAACTCTATTATTATCATAACAGAACAAAAGCCATCGCCTATATTCCCGAAAGCATGGATAGAGATGCGTCATGCGACTGATGTATCTATCGGTCGCCGAGCTTATTTTCATCTTATAGTTAATTTCGGCTCCAATTTTAAAGTCATCAAAAGACACGAATGTGGAAGAAGTTTATGAGTGGCAGAGCCACGGTGTAGACACTTTTGTCTACAGCATATATGGGCCGGCTCGTCTGGGTCATTACCACTGTCTCACAGAAAACCGGCGTAAAGTAGCAGCTTGCTGCTGTGTTTCGTGCGCTAAATGATATATCCGGAGGCCCAAACCCCCTCCCCTTCCCAATTCTTTCCTTTACGGTCGGCAACGCGCCCATGATTGTTTTGGTATTGTAGGCGTACATACGGCGGTGGAGATCACTTAGCATCAAGTGACCCACCGGCTCGTATGACTATGCCATAAAAAACTTTTGTATTAGGTAAGAACAATAAAAGATTATTATAGCTTTGTACATTTCAAAACACTATGTTCGACATAAAAACTTACTCAAAAATATAAGGAAGCTATTTCTGGTTAACACTTAGTTAATACGTAACACCGAAAGTATTTTCAATGCAGCTGTAACGCATGATTTCATAACACATGCACCAGTTCGTAGTCTTAAATCGCTTTAAATTCATTTGGTAATTAAGGTAAATAGTAGAAAATTCAGTTATTTATGTATTATATAAATAAATAAATAATAAATACACCCAACAGTCACACTAATAGTCCCTTGGTTAACCTATACGGTGGGTATTTGGAAGGACGAGAGACTTGCGGTCCCACAATACCCAGATCCGAAACTAATATTTGTGGATCGATCGACCATGCCCTCTCGATTCGTAGGCAGCTATTCGCCCACTGCGCCACGGAGGCTGTCTATTATGTATTTCGATTGTTTAATAAATATATACATACATACATACGCACTCACGCCTGTAATCCCCGTACGGGTAGGCAGAGGTGTAACCAGTACACCCACTGTTGGCCGAGCTTATTTCCGTACCATGATATGATAAGGGCACTATCGCCTTAGCGGGCACAACCCAATATCACTTTCACGGGACCCGGGGATCGAGCCGCGTAACTACGCCACCAAAGCAATTAAATTACGAAAACAAGTTATTCTATACATTTTTAGTTCGAGAACTTTTTTTTTATTGCCTAGATAGGCAGACGAGCAGACGGCCCACCCGATGTTAAGTGGTTACCGCCGCCCATGGACCTCAGCAATCCCAGAGCACAGCCAAGCCGCTGCCTACCGTTGAAGGAAAATTCTTTTTAAACCTCGCTTAAAGGACAGGTCATAACGCTCGGGAAACACCGATGCAGGGAGTTCATTCCAGAGCTTGCATGTGCGTGGTAGAAATGAACGCTGGAAACGTACCGTGCTAGACGGGAATTTTTTCCAGGTAATATGGATGAACTCTACTGCGGTGTCGAGTTACTTACCACCACAACGTATGATTGTCGCCCTATACGCAGTCGCAGTATAAGCTGATTTATACTTTGTCAATACTGGTTATACATTAAAATTTCTTCGTGACGCCACGGCACCCTGTGCCACGACATACGGCCAGCGTAACTGTTTAATTATTCTTCAAGCTGCCCTTATCCCACTCGCAGTGGGGTCGGCGCAACATGCTTTTAAACACATGTTACAGAAAGATACGGCTTGTAGTTTTTAAGACCCGTCGCCTGCCTGATGTCAACCCCTATGGGGAGAAAACACCCAGACCAGAATCAAATATCTGTGGATCACACTAACATTTTGTCTCGGTGCGGGAATCGAACCCTCGGCCTCTCGCTTCACAGCCAGCTACTCGCCACTGCACTACGGAGGCTGCGTGACTCGTTAATTACTCAAACTAATTGATATCTGCATCGATTGTCAATAATAGCACCCCAAATATCATACATTTCATATTATGACACTAATTACTGTTTCGGCAGTCTATATGCGTATCAACTAATCAGGCACCTATAATAACTTGAAATCTCAACTACAACAAGTACATTCATTAGTTTGATAGGCGTATTAATGTTGTGCAGACACGTAACTAAAATTATTTTCAGGGACTTATTATCCCACATTAATTAATTTTGCATAGTGTTGGTAGAGCTAGCTAGGTAGGTATTTACAAGGTGGTAGGTCCCTCGTATGCGAGAGGCCGGCTGGGTTGGTGCCACCGCTTTATCTATTTCTGCCGTTAAGCAACAGTGTGTATGCAAGTGAAATTACTGGGCATTATGAAAGAAGAAAGAAGGAAAACCAATTTATTTGTCACAGACAACGACACACTTAACATACGCATGTACAAAACAAATAAAAAAGAAAAAAACTATGAGAGAGACTATTATGAGACTTAACACCTTATGTCTCGGGGTGACGAGCGCAGAACATGTCATGCAGTGCTTTGTTATTTAAAGTTCTGTGTGGCGTTGCTCCTGTTTATGAGCAGGCGTGGCGCTTACCATCAGGCGAGCGACATGATCGTCTCATCACTCAAGCTAATTCAAAAAAAGCTACGCTGTGTACAATATTGAGTACAGCATGAATGGGCCGGCTCGACCGAGTTGTTACCACTATCTTGTAGAAAACCGACGTGAAGTCGCAGCTTGCTGTTACGTTTCGTACGGTAAGTGAGGAATCCGGAGGCCAAAATCCCATTGTAAAGGACAATCCCTTAATTATCCCTTTCTTTAAGGTCAACAACGCATCCATGATTCTTCAGGTATTATGATTGTTCATGGGCAGCGGAGATCACTTACCATCAGGTGACCTACTTGCTTGGTTGTCGGCCTCTGCTATAACAAAAACTATTTTTAACCAAAAAAGGAGGAGGTTCTCAAATCGGTGCGTTTTTATATATATTTTTTTATTAGTAAAATATATTGATCTCAGAAATTATAGCAATGGAACGCGTGGAAACTGAAGTTTAATATTTATCATCATGGCTATTTCAATCATAAGCCTAGCTGAGCAGCTTTAAGAGCGGGCTTTGTTAGCTGGGTCCGCCTATAACTAGGCGAGCAGTAACATAAGATTTCTTTTATATACTATCTTTGTTAGCTAGTTGCTGGATCTGGTCTGTTGGTGGATCAAATATAACTACGAATAAATAAAAATAAATAAAATAAAAGAGGCCTTCTTTTACAGGCCTGTCTCCGTGCGTAAACTTATAAGCACTGTCACGGGATGAACTAAATAACACTTTATTGAATCGATGTGAGTATCGCTATTTGTTTGAGAGTTTTAATTGAGGGAACCTTATGTACCTACGTAGTATTATTATTTTACTAGCCCTGTATTATATACGTTTCACTGCTGGGCACGGGCCTCCTCTACTAAATGAGCCCTCTCAGTCAGTAGAGGAGGCCTTATTCCACCACGCTGGCCTAATTCGGGTTTGCAGACTTCACATACCTTCTAAATTTTTATGAAGAACTTCTCAGCTATGCAGGTCGTTAGGTACGTAATATAATAAGTAAATATTCTATGATTTGTGAGCCTTACTTCAATCGCTTACCAACTTGAATCACATACAAACTGTTGTATTGACCATTAAGCTTGCCGATGGGTGATCCTATTGCTATACGAACTTCCGATAGTCTATTTAATCACTCGGAACCAATAGTAGGCTGATGTCTGTAACCTTTCTACCTATTTCAGTCCCAATACTTTTTAAGCCTTTACGTTATTAATCTGTTTAAATTCTTCTAATTCCTATAGGACTGGTTCCGCAATTGTGTATTCAAATTATATCAAGTCGTGCGGTATAATTATACAGCACTGATTAGAAAGACTAAATCGTAAATACCAATGATAGAATTCTCAAATATCACAAACAATGTATTTCTAAATGCGTGTCTGATACAGCCTTCAAATAACAATAAATTGAAATTGTACCTTTAAAAGCTATGAGTAACCTGTGAACATTTTCAATTTAATTAATAGTTTTGAGAGCTAGGGCAGTGTATGACCTATGTGAAACAAATTGGACTAATAATGGCTCTGTAAACAATAATCATTTATGATGAATAATAAGATTACATATCTGGCCATGTTTATTCAAGCAATATAGATTGAGCGATGATAATGAGATGATTAATGTATATTTTTTGTTATTTCGTAGTTGTATTTCTTTTTTATCTGTATTAGGATAAAAAATACCTTACTAAATTATACGGGTTTTATCCTAATGGTGTTTTCAGATATTTTATGCTCTAATCTTGGAAGATATTAGTAAATAAATTACGGCGACCGCCAAAACATGTCCACACGCCTTTCGACCGATATTTTTTAAATTGTACCTTTCTTATTTGCATGACAAAATAATTTATGCAATGTTGAAGTTGCCGTGTTAGTATAAAAACTATAGTCTAAACTACTTTTTTGCTTATATCGCAATTGGGCTAACTAAAACTGCTAATAACACATAGTCATTTATCAGTTACTTTTGAAAGTGATTTAAATGCACATAATTAGGTTAGGTTTCTATAAAACTATAGTAATTATGTTTAAAGGTAGTTGCATATTTGTCAGCAATGTAAGTGCCGCATTTGAGACCTTTTTAACACGGAGAAATCTGTTTATTGATCTCTTTAAGTCAAAGTGTGTCTCAGAGGTATGTAGGAATCACCGGTTTAGACCGTTTTCGACTAAAACCCCGCAAGATTTAACTCTCTCTGATGTCGAAGGACTAGGGGACCGCATATGCATGCAGGCTCAGCATCTGTTTCAGGATTACGGTCTTTTACTGATATGTCAAGCGTACTTACGGTGCAGATGCACGAAAATGCGATGCATGCTATGCATACTGTGTTGAAAATTATGCAACCACCTCAAGCAAAAGGTTTTTTTTATTAGCATAAATGACGCAACGAGCAGGTAATTCGCCTGATGGTGAACGTAACGCCTGCCCATAATCAGAAGCAAACCATACAGCACTTTGAATTACAAATGCACTGCATGGGCCTGCACTGCGTTCGTCACCCCGAGACATAAGTTGTGTCACAATGCTTAGTAATTTCACTGGCTTCAATATCTTTTAAACTGAAATTTGAGAGGTAGAGCCAAGCTGTAGGCAGTTTTGCCGTATGGGCCGGCTCGTCCGGGTCATTACCACTGTCTTACAGAAAACCGGCGTAAAGTAGCAGCTTGCTGCTGCATTTCGTACGGTGAGTGAGATATCCGGAGGCCTAAACCCCCTCCCCTTCCCAATCCCTTAATTATCCCTTTCCTTTAAGGTCGGCAACGCACCCACGATTTTTTTGGTATTGTGGGCGTACATGGGCGGTGGAGATCACTCATCATCAGGTGACCCACTAGCTCGTTTGCCGGCCTATAGCATAAAAAAATACAACAGTGCTTACACACTGCTGCTTCGCGGAAGAAATAGACAGAGCGGTGATACCAACGCAGCCAATGTCTCATATACGACGGGCTGCTATTTATGTGTTCCTAATCGAAATTTCGTATGCTTTTTAAAAATGTCTACGGTCCAAATTTACGGTATCCAACAGGTCAACCAACCCAACAGTCACACACATAGTACTGACTCCACACTAGGTTAACCTGTATCGTGGATATCAGGAACTACGAGGGACTTGCGGTCCCACAACACCCAGACCCGAAACAAATATTTGTGGATCACACAAAAATCTGTAGCGGTGCGGGAATCGAACCCACGGCCTTTCGCTCGCAGCCGGCTACTCGCCCACTGCGCCACGGAGGCTGTCAAAGTTCTACGAAGTTTTCACAAACCTCTGAGCATCCTAGTGGAGATCATACTACGCGGTCATTCACCAACAGCTATTGCGTCTAAGCACTTACTCGATGTTACTCCAAGGTGCTGGCTCAATGGTATTTATTTCATTAGCTTCGAAATTTCAAGTATTCTAAATTCAAGTCCATGATTCAAATAAATCAATCATGATACAAATTACCTAATTTAAGGCCGCTGTATTAAATGTAAATATCCTTTAAACAAGAATTATAAGGAGTGAGAGCGGATCCTTAACACTTTCCGCTTTAAGCCGAGTAAATGGCCACGTCCGTTAAATAAATATTAATTATTATTGTATAAACAAACTGGCGAGGGATGGCACGCCCTAATAAATTTTCAAATAAGGTTAAAATATATTAATACGCAACATGCCCTTGGTAAGTCGAGAAAATGTACAGTCGTACATAAAATTGAAATTATTATTAACTGGATATACAGACGAGCAAGTGACTCGCCTGATAAGAAGCGATCACCACCGCTCATAGACGTCGGTAAAATCAGGGTACAGCCGCTGCCTACCATTGAAGGAAAACTATTTTTATTTAAAGTCTCGTATATAAGACAGTTCATAGCGCTCGGGGAACACCGAGATAGGGAGTTTATTTCAGAGATTGCTCGTACGTGGTAGAAATTAACGTTGGAAACTCACGCTAAATAGAATTGGTTCAAGGAGGTATAGTTGATTGATTTAGATTTCTACTGAAATTCGAGAATTTTAGTCGTTCTTCCTCTGTTTGACATAGGTACTTATGCCATGCAGTGCTTTGCAATTCAAAGTTCTGTGTAGTGTTGCTTCTGGTTATGAGTACGCGTAGCGCTTACCATCAGGCGAACAACCTGCTGGTTTCATCATCCAAGCTAATAAAAAAAATCCTTAACATAGCAATAATATATTAAAATGCATGGACTTGGCCTTCGCCAACCAATAAATACTGGTAATGACTACTTCAGGGTTCTTCGTCTTTAAAATCTCACCAATATAATATTACTCAATCTACTATAGCAAAAAAAATAAGAAATTAATTAATAATAATTATATACAATTTTACAACACATTTGCATACATGTTTAAAAATATTATTAACGTGATAACACATTTTCTTTTCTTCTTTCTTTAAAATGTATTTTGTACTCCAAAACTCCTTTTATTCACAAACAAAAATGTTAATAATTAATGTTTTATTCTAATTTCAAAAATCCATAAAATATTATAAATTAGTAGGATGCTGTTATTTTACTCTACCGCCTATTCTGAAGGACGAATTTCTTTTATTATTTTTTACACATACATTTATATGTATAAGTATACCAAGAAAAATGTATTATATATTTTGTGACAACGTCGGCTAATAAATTACTAATATATTAGATTTTTTATATGCAAATAACTTGTGGTTTTATTTCACTTGTAATATTTTAGATCCCAATTCCCCCCTTCCCTTCCCTTCCTTTCCTCATCCCTTTCCTTTAAGAGTTCAGCAACGCGATCATGATTTTTCTGGAATTGTGAGCATTCATGGGCGGTAGAGATAATTTACCATGAAAATGATCCACCTCCTCGTTTGCCAGCCTTTATTATAAAAAACGGTAATGTTGATTAAAGAAGAGACTAAAGTGTTACAGAATCTCAAGTAGTAACTACGGTGCTGCGGGCGTGGTGAGGTCATGTAATTTCAGAGCTTCCTCTACATTGGCCTACAGACGCCCCACGCCGGAACAAAACGCACGCGATGTTGCGTGTACATAGCTCAATGTATAGAGAATTTGCTAGATATCATGTTTTATTAAATAGATCTTGAATTACTTTCGATTGTTGCTTTTGATTTGATAATTGATCTTTCGATCTATCCTTTGTTGGAGGTCCTTATAAATAAATTTATATTAAAACAGGTAGGTAGGTAGGTTATCATATCGTTATTATAGATGTTTGTATCCTTTGAAATATGGCATTATAATTTGGATCATACACATACCTATATTGAGTTATTTCTGTAGTCATTTATAAAATGTTACTGGCGTTTAGAACATAGGGGGATAATAACTACGATCCGAAAATTGCAAATGATAATAGATTTCTTTGAATGCTTTATTAATACACTATCTTATCTGACACTATTTAATATTAATCATAAATTAGTCAGTAAGTATAAAGAATTATAAAAAATATGTCAATTTTAACATTTATTTTACAAATTCTACCTATGTACCATAATTAATTTTCCAGGTTTATTAATTATGAATTTTAAAATTAATTATTAAGTTTCGTCAACTCGCGTTCTAAGAAATAAGTCATATGAATTATTAATTTACTTTTCCAGTTAATAACGCCTAATGTAAGTTTATTAATTTTATCTCTATACTTAAAATAATATTTAAGCCGGAACGCTAAAAAGTTACGAAATTTATGTAATTACGTGCCAGATCAACATTCTTTTTTATAGTAAGTAGGCACTGAAATTTACATTTTAACGTACATTGATTAAAAAAATTAAGAAATCGACCATTCGAAAGCCCTTGCTCTTAAAACTGGGTGTCACCTAGTTATTATACGGTATTTCGTAATCGAATTGGTGCAAACACTCGAGTTTGTAAAATCTCGAGCACTCTCGTCGAAAGTCAATGTTTAACAATCACATGTCGTAAAACCAGGCTTAACAACATTCACTTAGGTTTAAGCGCGGGTAATGACACTAATTATATTGTATATAGTGACAGTGTACGTTAGTATTATATTATATTTATAGTTATATACATCGATAATACGTCAGAGCTGTCAGGAAGTGCATTTATTTAACACTAGGTTTATGTCCGCTGTTGTAAGTGCTAGTTTAACTCTGGCAATTACAAATTGTGAACGATTAATAAAACTGACTCGAAAGTAAAAGCGGAAATTCATTTCATACACATTTAGTCTCACTTGCAATGTTTCATACAAATCAAATTTCAAATAAAAACTTTATGGCAGAAAATAACACCGACTCAAAAAAAAACTAAACAATTTTGAGTGGGCGATACTGTAGTTTAATAAGCAATGATTGATGCCACCAACTCAATATTGTTTAGTTAAAGTTTTTGCTTTTTTGGTTTTTGAGATTTTTTTTTAGGTTTCTATTTAACTATTTCTTTTAATGAAAAAATTATTCAAATCGGAATACATAAATTCATCTATAAAGGTGTTTTAGTCTTTCAGCCCCGATTTCACCTCATTAAGGAAGGAACATTTTTTTTCAAATTCGGACCACCTACCGCAGTAAACCTTATCGAATACAAAAAGCAACATCCAAATCTGACGGATTTATACGTTAAAATACATAAAAAATATACATATACAGATGAATTGAGAGCCTTTGTTTTCATTTGAGGCGGGTAAAAACCATAATCGAGACCAAAAACAGGGAAAAACTCGTAAATTCATATGTCTCGGATAGAAATCCGCTTATCTTCTGATAGACGCAACAAGTCAATTAAACATTATGGCCCTTATTAATAGACTTCTTAAGTACCGATTAGTTAAAATACTGTCTTTATCTGCCGATGTAATTTATAAAGTGGCTACAAACAGACGAAAACAGGGTTTCAACTAATCAGTGCTTATGAAGTTTGTGAGTAAGGGCTAAAGTATGATAGCTGATTCTAAGCAGCGTAATTGAACAATAATCATAGATAGTTATGGATGAGTAAAAGACAGCTGAAAATAAAAGAAAATCGCAAAATGATTACCAATTGTTGTAGGTGTAGGTGGTAATTTAGCACTTATAAAGCATGCACCTATCAATTTACAATATTAGTCTCAATACCTCATTCGTCTTTTTATGAAAAATAAAATGTAGTGAATCGTGAAACAGGTAAACGCATATCAACATTATTCACATAAGGAATAAGGAAGCATCGACGTAACACTAAAAATGGAGATCAACAATAATAAGCGATCGGAGAAAAAATTCAAGACATTTGACGAAACATTTTCACTATGCGCTTTCACACTGGCTGTCGCTTTTATATATCCAAATAGAACTAACGTAACCAAGAGAACTGTGATTGTGACTCTAATTATCTTATTCAACGGTGGCCAAATATTTTGGTTCATAACTTACACATTCAAATGCCTTTACACGCTCGATATTCTTAATTTCGCAAGAAACATCACTCTAGCTGTGATTGTCAGTTTATTTTTTATCAAAACATACTATGTTATTTACGTAACAAAAGATTTTGCTCGGATTCTACGTAAAATATCTCGTGATTTACTGGCAGCAAACGATTTGGAGGAAGACTACCAAGCAATATACGAACAGCATATAAGGCAAGGTAAAATAGGTCAAATATCCTGGTTGTTCTTACCGATAGTACAGTGTGCGCAGTTTCCTATATATGCTGGAATTTGTATGACAATAGAAAGCATAAAAACGGATGCTTACACCCCAATGATGGTTCACGATATGGAACTGATGTTTGTGGAGGATATTCAGAGTGAAACGCCTTTCTTTCAGTGTATGTTTGCGTACAATTGTTGCCAATGTATTGTTCTGATTCCAAATTATTGCGGCTTTGATGGCTCGTTTTGCATTGCCACATCGCATTTGCGTATGAAACTGAAATTGATGGTCCACAAAGTACACAGAGCGTTTGCGGATGCACAAAATACTTACGAGCTTCGCAAAATGGTGAATGATGCTATCAAAGACCACCAAGATGCCCTGAAGTTTTACGAAGAGTTGCAAAAAGTGTATGGCCCGTGGCTCTTTGTCGTATTTATGCTGACATCCTTTATGATTTCATTCAACTTATATATGCTATACCTTTTAAAACGTATAGATCCGAAATACACGCTATTTGGTCTGTTTGGCGTGCTTCACATCTATTTGCCTTGTCACTATGCAAGCACCTTGACCAAGGTAACTTGATTTATTTCTTTATTTCAATTTATCATCTCGCTAGCTAATAGCCGACAGCGACTGACCAACCGTGGCAGGTGGTTAAATTAAATCTGTTCTAAGTCCTGTCTATTGTGTGTTGACAAGGGTAATAGCATCATAAACCAATAGGTGTCAATGCATTACCTATCATAAAGATAAACAATATGAATATAAATCTATTATACTTATGAACCGGATCTATCTTAAAAAGATACGTATCGGCGACTTGTCGGTAGCACCCTATTTATGTATTTAAATTAGAATCCTTGAATTTATAAGCTGTAGCTTGTACTGTACATAGTTTTTGTACGTTATTAGTAATATTTTCTTTATAATGATATCATGATACTATGTAAATCATACTAATATTATTAATGTGAATGTAAGCTTGTTTGTTACACTTTCACGCGAAAACTACCTAACCGATCATCATGAAACTTTGTACACATATTCTTGGAGGTATAAGAAGTAACATAGGATACTTTTTATGAAAAAAAATCTAAGTATTTGTTTGTTACGCTTTCACGCCTAAATCACTGAACCGATTTTGATGAATTTTGATGTAGAGAGTAGATGGGAACCTGGAGATGGTTATAGGCTATGTTTTATTTCGGAAAATCTATTCAAGCGGGTGGAGCTGCGAGCAAAAGCTAGTAGAAAATAATAATATAAATTCTAAATGCATGCATATACATACATACACACTCACGCCTATGTCCCATAGGGGTAGGCAGGGACTATTGAGTACCACAAGCTACGATCCTGACACACCTCTTTCGCCTCTTCCACATTCATACATCTTCTCATACATTTTCGTCGGGTGCGGGTACTCGTGATGTAAACGTAACGTACTCGTGGTATTCTAAATCATATTTTTCAAAATATGTATACCTTTTCTGCTTAAATAAAACATAATGTAATTGTAATTTATTCCAGGTTGGCGAGGAAATAGGATCCGATCTATATGACGCATCATGGGAGAAGTGGGCGGACCCTGCGGTTACAAAATTATTGATATTAATGATTGCTCGTGCTCAGAAGAACTTAATTCTCACTGGAAGTGGACTAGTTGTATTTAACATGGAGCTCTTCAAGTCCATTATCCAAAGTTCTTATTCATTCTTCACTCTTATCTCAGCATAACAAGCTATAATAATTGTATAAATTTGTTAATTTAAAAATATATACAAATATTAAATACTGCAAATATTGTTTGCACATAGGCCTCAATACGCATATATTTTATTGCATAATAGTTGATCAAATATACTCCGCGATTATTGTAGAAATATTATTCTTTAATCTTTTAATTACCAAAGACGTTCATCTAATACCAATTTCAATACCTTGTATACCATCATCATTACCGGCCAGAATGGCAGTACCTAGATAACAGATTTTGAGCCGGTGCTCTGTACTAAATACCGGCCATTAAAATATAGTAAAAGCTACTTTGAATTAGGTAGTAAGTTTTATTCTTAGATCTTTTTAGAAACTACTTTCGCACATTTGTAGTAGCCGAGTTGGCAACACCGGAGCTTTATTAGAGTAGGCACTATAGCATCAATATCCATGTTCATCATTGAGTCAGGAAACGACCGATAGGGTTATGTAATACCACGCGCGTAGTGCGCACTACCTAAGGAACAGGATGTCCGAGGAAATGGACCCAAGAGATCTTGTAGTGTAATAGCAGTTTAACTCTACATTAATTATACCTATATAAAAACTTCTTAACAAAAAATAAAACAGAGTTAAAAGACTTCAGTATTTTTTGTCACTAAGTTTTTATTTTAATATTTTTTAGTGAAAGCCTTATCAGAATCAGTGCATAAAGGTTTTAGTATTTCACTATTTCTCCTAATTTAAATGGAACTATTCAAATCGGTCCATATCGGTCCAAAAAACGCCGAATAAATGTTTTTCTTTCACATTTGGTGGAGTTAGGCGTGAACATACATAAAAGGAAAAATATAGATACAGTCGAACAGTGAACCTCCTTTTTTAATTAATATACTTCCTTCCTCATAGAGCCCTAATCGACAAACAGGAAATCGGCGCCGAGAAATCCCCATTCTTACGAGCTAAATAAAATGAAAATGTATTGAGTTATTAATATGGTAATGTCCTTCTGTTGGTACTGAATTAATGAATACAGAGAAATAAAAGGGATATTTCCCACTTAATCCTTTTTTTATTTTCTTAGGGATAAGCCGATGCATATGAGTGTGTGAAACTCACAATATGTGTGACAATCTATTATATCAGCCATTTAGCACTAATAGTCTTCGAGTAAAATGGCTGCGACATACGGATGGACAGACGAACAGGACGAAATTATAAGGATTCCGTTTTTGCCATTTGGCTACGGAACCCTAACATACATAGGTATAACGTAAATTGCCCGGAATTGCAATTTGTATCCGATCCGATATGGCGACAGTTACGCCCCATATCCTATAAAAGCCTAATAGAAAAATATCCCTATCCTTTATATATAAAAGCGAAATACCACTCACTCACTGATTTAACACGATTTCTCAAAAACTACTGAAGCTGGGATCATGACATATGGTCAGACGATAGTTTGTGTAATGTAGACGTCAGGTAAGAACGGATTTTTAGAAAACATATTTGTATTCTTTTTATTCCACCTGCCCTTATTCCTCCCGCAGTGGGTTCGGCACAACATGTTTTTAACACATGTTACAAAAAGATTTGGCTTATAGGTTATAAAACCTATAAGCCAAATCTTTTCCCCCAGAGGGGGGAGGGGTTGATATCAGGGTGGCCGGTCTTATGACCGGTCTGGGGAGAAAACACCCAGACATTAAACAAATATGTGGATCACACAAACATTAATCTCGGTGCGGGAATCGAACCTGCGACCTCACGCTTCACAGCCGGCTACTTGCCCGCTGCGCCATGGAGGCTGTCATGCGTTTTAGAAAAACAAGAATTCTATAACAATAGCGTAATAAACCATATTATTTGTACTATGTAAATCAAAATATTTACTTAATTATACGAGATAATTCCTATAGAGACAGCTACTAAATATTTAGAAAAAGATTAGTTGTAACTGATAAAAGGAAATTAATGTCAATACATTTAATATCAGGTATTATCAGCTACTACAAACACACAGTATGGAAAACTTGAAAAACAAGACTTGCGTATCGAAAATAGATGACGAAATGTATTTTTGTAATACTTAAAAATAATAGATAGTCCCGTTTCCTATAATATTCATGTTGCAACTTTATTTATTTAAATTTTATACACTAAATAGCTTTTGCTTTAGGCGTGTACCCCTTCGGTTTAAAAATAAATATTTTTTGATTCTTAAGCAACCGAGGACCACCATATGAGATGGCATAAAGTAACATGCCACCGATATCTAAGAAACAAAAATTACTTACTTGTTACGCGCGCTCACGCCTGTAATCTCCGAAGGGGTAGGCAGAGGCGTAACCACTACACCCACATTTCGCCGATCGTAACTCCGTGCTGCGATGTGATAGGGGGCGAGCCTATCGCTATACTGGGCATAATTCCAGACTCCGGGCTGATACTGAACATTTCGTAACAGAAAAATCCAATATCACTTTTACCCGACGCGGGGATCTAACCCGAGACGTCAGCGTCAGCCTCAGTCGTAAAGCATACGTATTACAATTGCGCCACCGAGGCAGTACCTACTTGTGATTTTTTATATATATTTTTAAGCAGGGAGGTTCGCCAGTATCCCAATAACAGGGATCTCCAATATCTCCAGTTAATTATTATCGTTAAAAAAATATATTTGGTTCCACCGTTTCAAGGGTGATTTTGCCAGTTTCTAGTACTGATTAATAAAAACATCCGACCAGAAGTCACCTATGTACAATATATCATAAACATGTGTTTTAAATGTATAAAATAGTAAAGAGTAATAAGGACCACAGAACAAGTTGACTATAAGGCCTAAGGGCGAGACTAAGTGCAGAGATTATCTTTAAATAGATTTTTGTTATGTACGTCAACCGCTGTTTCTTACAATAACTTTACCACTAACCGACGGATGCTGCAACCCACACATAAAAATTATATCGCTAGAATCGCAGTTCGTACCACTCCCCGCTGAGCTATCGCTACTTATAACTATCTTAGTTGTGTTTAAAAAAACTGTTCAGCCGTTGAAAAGTATCAAAAGTATGTTTGTTCGTTGAAAAGTATGTTATTAGTAGAAGTATTATTACATCGTAACAGTTAGGTTAATACATCTAGCAGTTTGATCTCAGCGTTGATGAATGAGTAAGGCAGGTCCCTCGTATGCGAGAGTCCATCTGGTTTGGTACCACCAATTTATCTTTTCCTGCCGCCAAAAAGCAGTTTGTAAGCACTGTTGTATTTCGGTTTGATGGATATTGGAACCAGTTAAATTACTGGGCATGATGAGACTTAACATCTTATGTGATGTGGTGACGAGTTCAGTCCAATGCCATGCAGTGTTTTGTAATTCAAAGTTCTATGTTGTGTTGCTTCTGTTTTTGGCAGGCGTGGCTTACCATCAGGCGAGCGACCTGCTCGTCTCGTCCTTCAAGGTAATAAAAAACCGTAATTTAATAAGTATGGATTTAAAGTATTGTTAAATTACACATATTTATTCGTTATTTCGGTTTTTATTACTTGACAAATAAGGGGTTCCAATTACTCAGTATTATTAGAGACCTTGCTATGCCTTAAATATTAACAAAGTTAAGCAATGAGTCGTCGTTTCTACCAATCTATTTTATAGTCAAATTACTATAGCGTGGGTGTCAATATATTATAAAGAATGTGTACATAAAATTAATTAAATAATTGCATTTTAAAACATAATTAAGTACCATACATACCACACCAAACTGTGGTTTAGTGTGGATGCATCTTCCAAAGTTTTGTTTATTTACAAAGCCAATCAATTCAAGGTACGCCAAAGTTCACTGAAGATGATTTTCTTTACAAAAATATCAATCATCACTAGTTAGTGGGCTTGAGTTCCTCCCAAAAGAGGTGTCAATCTCCATCTTTCAATAAAATTTGGGACAGACAAGTTTTTAGTAAAAACACTGTCTTTGTCTGTCAACGTGATTTATAAAGTGGCTAGAAACAGACGAAAACAGTGCTTTAACTAATCAGTGTTTACGACGTTTATAAGTAAGGGCTAAAATATGATGCTAGGCAGCGTAATTGAACGATAATCATAGATAGTTATGATGGATGAGTAAAAGACAGCTGAAAATAACCGAAAATCGCAAAAATGTAGGTGGTCATTTAGCACTTATAAAGCATGTACCTATCAATTTACAATATTAGTCTTAATACCTCATTCGTCATTTTATGAAAAATAAAAAGTAGTTAATCGTGAAACAGGTGAACGCATATCAACGCATTTTCGTATGAAACTGAAATTCATGGTCCACAAAGTACACAGAGCGTTTGCGGATGCACAAAATACTCACGAGCTTCGCAAAATGGTGAATGATGCTATCAAAGACCACCAAGATGCTCTGAAGTTTTACGAAGAGTTGCAAAAATTGTATGGCCCGTGGCTCTTTGCCGTATTTATGCTGACATCCTTTATGATTTCATTCAACTTATATATGCTATACCTTTTGAAACGTATAGATCCGAAATACACGCTATTTGGTCTGTTTGGCGCGCTTCACATCTATTTGCCTTGTCACTATGCAAGCACCTTGACCAAGGTAACTTGATTTATTTCTTTATTTCAATTTATCATCTCGCTAGCTAATAGCCGACAGCGACTGACCAATCTTGTGTTCTAAGTCCTGTCTATTGTGTGTTGACAAGGGTAATAGCATTGTAAACCGATAGGTATTAATGCATTACCTATCATAAAGATAAACAATATGAATACAATATAATTATACTTATTAACCGGATCTATCTTAAAAAGATACGTATCGGCAACTTATCGGTAGCACCTTATTTATGTATTTAAATTTGAATACTTGAATTTTGTATAGTTTGTACTGTGCATAGTTTGTTTATAAGTAATATTTCCTTCATAATTATATCATTATAATATGTAAGCATAAAATAACAATTTAAAAAATATGTATCCTTTTCTATTAAAATTAAAAATAATGCTTTATTTCAGGGAGGCGATGAAATAGGATCCGATCTATATGAGGCATCATGGGAGAAGTGGGCGGACCCTGCGGTTACAAAATTATTGATATTTATGGTTGCTCGTGCTCAGAAGAACTTAATTCTCACTGGAAGTGGACTAGTTGTATTTAACATGTAGCTCTTCAAGCCCATTATCCAAAGTTCTTATCCATTCTTTACTCTTATCACAGCATAAAAAGGTAATTGAATAAATTTGATAATTTAAAAATATATACAAATATTAAATACTGCAAATATTTTTTGCATATAGGCCTCAGTACACATATATTTTATTGCATAATAGACTGCCTCAGTGGCACAGTTGTAATGCATATGCGTTGCGACTGAGGCTGTCGCTGAGGTCTCGAGTTCGATCCCCGGGTCGGGTAAAAGTGATATTGAGTTTTTCTATTCCAAAATGCTCAGTATCAGCCCGGAGTCTGGAAATTGTGCCCGGTATGGCGTCTGGCTCGCCCCCTATAACATCATGGGACGGAGATACGCTCGGCGAGATGTGGGTGTACTGGTTACACCTCTACCTACTCCTTCAGGGTTTACAGGCGTGAGTGCGTATGTATGTATAGTTGATCAAATATACTCCGCGATTATTGTAAAAAAAATATTCTTTAATCAATTAATTACCAAAGACGTTCATATAATACTAATTTCAACACCTTGTAGACCATAATCATTACCGGCCAGAATGGCAGTAGATGACAGATTTTGAGTCGGTGCTCTCTACGAGTACTAAATACCAGCCATTAAATTACAGTAACAGCTTTTAATTTTAATAGTAAATTTTATTCTTAGATTTTTTTAGACACTACTTTAGCACATTTGTATTAGCCGAGTTGGCAACACTGGAGCTATATTAGAGTAGGCACCATAGCAACGGACGCGTATCAATATCCACGTTCATCATTGGGTCAGCAAACGATCGACAGGGTTATGTAATACGCCCGCGCACTACCTAAGGAACAGGATGCCCGAGGAATTGGACCCGAGAGATCTTGTAGTGTAATAGCCGTTTAACTCTACATTAATTATACCTATGTATTATGTATTGTTTTATTTTCAGCTCTAAGTTTTATTAGTTAGTTTTATTTTTTCAGTTTTAGTTTTATTTTACAAATTTTTTGTGAAAGCATCATCAAAATCAGTGCATAAAGGTTTTGTAGGATTACATGGAACCATTCAAATCGGTCCACAAAACTCCGAATATAATTTTTTCACTTTTGGTGGTATTATGCGTGAACATACATAGAAGGAAAACATAGATACAGTCTAAAATCTACTTGCACTATAAGATGAAAATAAGCTCCGCGAACGATAGATGCATCAGTCGCATGACGCCCATCAGTCAGACCAGTGGCATACCCATCCTTTCGGGGATATAGGCAATGGCATTTGTTCTTTTATGCTAATATTAAAGTTTAAAGTGGTAGAGCCACGTTGTAGACAGTTTTGTCTACGACATGAATGGGCCGGCTCGTCTGGGTCGTTACCACTGTCTCACAGGAAACCGACGTAAAGCTTGCGGCTGCGTTTCGTACGGTGAGTGAGATATCCGGAGACCCAAATCCCCCTCCCCTTCCCAATTCCTCAATTATCCCTTTCCTTTAAGGTCGGCAACGCGTCCAAGATTTTGGTATGGTGGGCGTACATGGGCGGTGGAGATCACTTATCATCAGGTGACCCACCTGCTCGTTTGCCGAACTATGCTATAAAAAAAGATTAGATCATGCTATAAACTGTAATAGTAGTACTTTTGTTAATGAAGATGTTTTAGCTCTTTATTCGGTACATAAATTATGAAGGTGCGTAACACGCGATTCACTTCCAATTTCACAATGACTAAGCACGGCTAGACGCCGAAAACTTTCTTGTTATGTTAAATAAAAACTAACACACGTCTAACATAATAATAATAATACTAGTCCTGTATTACACACCCACTGCTGGGTATTGGCCTCCTCTACTGAATGATAGGGGTTAGGCCTTAGTGCACTACGCTGGCCTAATGCGAGTTGGCAGACTTCACATACCTTCGAAATTCTTATGAAGAACTTCTTAGGTTTCCTCGCGATGTTTCCTTCACTATTAAAGCAAGCATTAATTAACAATTAATACACACATACTCGTAACTTACAAAAGTCAGAGGTACATGCCGGCTGGTTTCGAACCTGCGACTTTCGTATCGACAGTCCGTACACTCCGTTGTACTATTGCCGCTTTATGATTGCATAGAATTATTTTTTACACATATAGTCCAGACCCCACACTTGATTAAACCTGTATTGTGCGTATCAAGAACTATAAGGAAATTACGGTACCACAACACTTAGACCCGAAACAAATATTTCTAGAACTGAGGCCTCTTGCTTCACAGCCGGCTACTCGCTTACTCCACCACGGAGGTTGTCATTACATCCACCTATATAGCAGAGACCGGTAAACGAGCAAATGGGTCACCTCATAGTATCTCCAGTGCATGAACATCCACAATACCAAAAGATGGCGTTGCGTACCAAGGAAAGGGGAGGGAAGATTTAGAGGCCTCTGAAAATCTCGCACTCCATACAAAGCGCAAGAGAAAACTGCGCCTTCACGTTGGTTTTCTCTAAGTCACTGGTAATAAATAACCCGGTCGAGCCGGCCCCATTCATGCTGTAGACCAAAGTGTAAACAGCATGACTCTACCACTTAAAATACTCGTTTTGAACATTTACTCACAAGGTGGTGGTAGGTCCTTCGTATGCGAGAGACCGTCTGAGTTGGTACCAGTGCTCTGTATATTTCTATCGCCAAGCAGTTGTATGTAAAATTTGTATTCCGGTGTGTAAGTTCCGTTCGGTTCAAGTTGAAGCCAATGAAATTACTGGGCATTATGTGTGGCATTATTAGTGACGAACGCAGTTCAGTGCCATAAAGTGCTTTGTAATTTATAGTTCTATGAGGTGTTATGTCTATTTATGGACAAGTGTGGCGCTTACCATACGGCGACCCTCTCGTTTTGTCATTCAATCTAATATAAAAATCTTAAACTAAAATTTTTGGTCATTTATTTTCAATTTGATAAAAATTTACAAATTACTTAAGCATAACGTGGGATCTGTTTATACGCCGCATTCCCGCAGCACTGGATTTAAGTTTCAATTAACTTATATTTTCCTGCACTGAAAGCTGATAAAACGGGCGTGTAAGTTTAAAAAGATTGTATACCATGTTTTATATGGTGACAGCTTTGATACGATCGGTAATTGATAATGCACTCACTTAAATTTAAATTCGAAGATTTGGAACTCAATATCCCATTATTTATAAAGTGCAGTTAAGATAAAACTGATGTATGAATATCTAAACAAGAAATCCAGGGGTGCACAATTTTGTTTTTGGAATTATTTTATGTATAATTCTTATATTACTTCAAATGCTACTAGACCTTGTTCCATATTAAATTATTATAACAGGTTCGACGTAGAATATTTTATTGATTTAAGATTTTTTTGAATAATGAAATAAAAATTACTAAATACGCGCGTCAGCAGTAATCGTCGCAAGCGCACACGTGTGACGTCAGAATCGGAACGCAACGGTACATACAGCCTGCGGAGCATGATATCCATCGTGCACCGACGATAGCAAAAGTGTCTGCCGACCCTGGCTCTACACCCGCCCCCCTCTCGCCCGCGTGGAGGGGGCTGCCACTTCCAGCTCCCTTCACCTTCGCACCACGCGCCGCCACCGCGCGACCAATGACCGCCCGCCCCAAGCCGGCGAAAGGTTTTATATACAAGTAGAATTCGCACTGCCAAATTGCTATAAGTCAAAATAAAGGGAAGTCGGGCGGTTCAGTCGCTCGTCGTGCATTCGCCGAGCGTGCGTTCGTCGGTATCGTCGTCGACTTAAATATATTTCAGTGCGCGTGTTTCGTGTCAGTTAGTATTTTACCAGAAAACTCGTGCCATCGGGCAAATGCCCAGCCGCTGGAGGCCTTTATAATATAACCGACATAGAGGCGACAGACTTTGTGTGATAAAATGGGGTACAGTGGAAGATACTGTTTACTGACTCTATCCTTGTGTCTAGTGACTGAGCTTGCTCTCGGTGTCAGAGTGGTGCCCAAGCGGAAGAAAGGTAACCCATTTAATATTACATTACACATAAACCAAGATTATTACAAAATACACATAAGGTCTGCTTTGTACGACCGCAAGCTAAATCCGGTATCAGTCTTACACAATGTTATGATACAATTGCGAACTCTATATGTACATCAGTTATAGTATTTGACTACCCACATCATTCCATTTTTGGCATATAATATTCATACCTTATTCTTTACGGTGTAAGGATCAAATTACGATATTTATGATTCACAACATGCATGATATCGTAGTTTTTTTTATACAAATAAGTAAATTGTGTTGTCACTTAACTTTCCCTGATAATCGTAATACCTTATTTGAATTTAATGGAACATTTAACAATCGTCGAAGCTTAAAATGTTCACATGATATTTATGAAACTCGATACCAATACCAACGGGCGGTACTTAAGGCTCAAACTCGGACAGTTGAGTTGAATGTTATTCAAGTTTGTAGAGAACAAGGCTGGGCGCGATTTGTATAAGAACTTTGTTGACGCACTAATGGGTTACGTTTGTTTACACTCTTAACAAATATCATAGAATTGTAGTACTTATTTCTACCATGGTATACCAAAATTCAAAATCTACTACTGATTTATATTGGATACATCTCAATTTTTAAAATACTTAATTATGTAAAAGAATTCCAATTAATTATGTTTTATTAATTAAGTTAGCATTTATCACCTCTCATTTAAAAAAAATATTTTAAAAGTTTTATGTTTTAAATAAAGAAAAGACAAGTGTATTGTCAGGAACAAATGACCAACATAATATAAAAAAAGTCACCTAAAATTCACGAAAAGTCATAACTCATACACCATGACGATTAGATCAATTTACGTAATTAGTAGAAAGTTGCATAGAAATATATAATTTCCAGACTAGCATATGACGCACTTTAGCAATAAAGTCCTCCTCCTGCTCCTGAAAAGTTTTAATTTTATTATTTTTCGATAAAAGATCCAACAAAATAATCTAGTTAGTCAAACTCCATTATTATCCATATGTATAATGAAACTCCAACACTTCATCACCTTTATCGTCTATTCACGAATGGAATAACTTGCGGAAGTATATTACTTCAAATAATCTTGCTAATGTAAAGAGAAGTATAGCTTTACGAAAAATTCTCGCATGACTCTGAAATCTTAAATCAAAAACCCGTTACATGTCCAAATTCTGACAGCAAGATTTAATTACATGAGTTTACTTCCCTATATAAATAAATTATGTTTTTATAATGAGACTCTGTAATTTAAATCGCTCGTAGTACCGTTACATTTACCGTACAAACACTTTTACTCTGCCAAAGCTTTTTTTTTAAATGAAGCTCAAATGACGTAGAAACCGAACCTCGAATCAATGAAAAAAGTAACTTGAATTCGTTGAATGAATTGAATTAAAACTAGAAACTCCTTAGAAATTCGGCACAAACGTTTCTTGTACCCAATGCGTGACTCCGTTAGGCAATAAAGCCCAGTTCTGTGTTTTTTGACACCTCGTAAAGAAATAGATCGACAAGCATCATCACGTTCGTTCAAACTTGACGACGCTTTTGTCAAAATTTGGCTTATCAAAATTGCCATCGGATTTCAATATTGGAAAATTATTCATAAGTACATTTTTATGTATTCCGATTCTAAGATTCCGATTCTTGCTTCTGCAAGATGTTGCCTGATATATTTGACGGTCGTCTGATTTTTTTTATACGAGTGGTTATAACTTCCATGTATATTAGGGTATTTTCGTTTAATACGTGAAATACTTATAATGTTATGGAAATATATAGAATCGTTTTTAATTACATTTTGTTAATATAAATCAAACCTGCTAATAAAAACAATAACAAAGAGTTAAATAAGGCATTTATATAGATAATGATTACTAAAGTATATTCAATTCAATATGAAAAATAATTTGATTCATCATAAATTGTGTATCAACTTTAGTACTAATTTGACGAATTAACCTTTAGCTCTGTCTACCTGGAAGTCCTGGCTAAAAGTGAATTTGTAATTATTCCACTGAGTATTTATTCAATAAAACTCCTTTCAAATGCGCTTCTTAACCAGGTATCGAGTTGAATATCCGAATCTAGACAGCTTTGTCAAGATTAAGATAATATATTTTAAAGTCAAATATTTATAAACTTCTTCATTCTGTACCATATTTTTTTTCATAATTCAAACCATTGTATGTGTCTTACCATATAAACAGCACGCGAAAGCACGTACCGCGATATGTACAAGTGTATCTGCCACTAAAATCATCGTTGACATTGCGTTTCACCCACTATCTCTTATTTTACCGCCGAGAAAGTAATAAGTTCATATTTATATACAACAATCTTTTGCCAGTAACATAGGTGTGAATTAGCCGAGGTTTTTCCTTTTATCTGGATATGTAACGCTCTGCATCTGTGCCTGATATCCTGGTGTTAGAGCCTATCATTCGTAGTGGTTTACATCTGGCTCTCCATTGGTAAATGACCTTAAGTTTGAAGTTAATACCTTATTAGGGTATTGCAAATTTTATATCTCTATTTCTTCCGTATGTTTCATTTGATTATTTTTATTGCGGGATACACAGCTTCTCATTCCCCGATACTCGCCGTGCTTCATTGCTTGGTGTCAAAAAAATGTATGCCAATATCGATCCTGGCAAGAGTTCCATTGGCGGGTGTGTCCGCGGCATAGTCTCTCAATTACAAGTTCACACCAAGGTAGAGAATTAACATTCCACCCTCTAATATCGAAAATCAGCGCTGTTGACGTTGCTTCTAGGCAACGTTGCAGAATTAAGCCGAGTGTCAGCCAATTTCCACACATTAATTTAGAAATATTATTGTCGATTCTTGTATTTGTGTCCTTTGTTGTAAGTGTGGAAATAAATGCATTTTCTTTCTTCTTCTGTAATATATTTTAGCATCTTTTAATCACCCAGAATATAATACTGCCTTAGTGGCGTAGTTGTAATGCGTACGCGTTACGATTGAGACCAACGCTGAGGTCTCGGGTTCGATCCCCGGGTAAACCGGTATTGGGTTTATCTACTGCGAAATACTCAGTATCAGCCTAGAGTCTGGAATTTGTGCCAGGTATAGCTATAGGCTCGCCCCCTATAACCTATTGTGGGACAGAGATACACTCGGCGAAATGTGGGCGTACTGGTTACACCTCTGCCTACCCCTCCGGGGATTACACTCACTCCTGTGCGTATGTATGTAAAATATAATATTAAATTAAGAAGTTCGTGTCTACACTACATCACACGTCTTAATAACTATTCTCTATTGCTAAGATATTTGAAATGCGCGTAGAATTTTTAGGTTGCCCAAATTTTTTCATTCATTAACCGAGCGGACCGCAAGGTTACTCGTAAATGTTGTAACGTAACTGATTTCTCAAGTTTCACGGTTATTCTCATGCATCCTGCATTTATCGATTAAGACTTTGTTACTAAATATTGAACATGAATCTCAAGTAACTAATACAAATACCTTCGATTTAAAGCACAAAACAGCTCTAGACTACATATTTTTTCTTAGGCTTTGTCTATTTGTGCCGCCCAGCAGAAATGGTAATAGTATATGTAGCGATAATAATAGCCTTTTATTCCCACAAATCTTAAAGTTAATACAATCTTATTTCATACATAAAAGTAACAATAACAGTATAGTTCATATTACGGTTTCTAGATGCAATTAATATAATATAATTTGCCTCGACAATCTGTCCGTTTGCCTTTGTGGTAAAGGCCTCTAATCTTCTCCATGTCTCTTATTTTGCAGCTGTTTGTGTCTATGTCCCCTCCTCCTCCATTACCTCGCTAGCCCATCTTTTTATTGCGGTACTTATCCGTTAATATAAACTGGTACTGTGTTATAAGCGAGAGTGTAACCGGTTAGCGGAGCTCACGTGCGACGCCTGATTTTCTATGTTTTCCAAATAATTAGTACCAATTGCATCTTCACATTGCATAGACTGCAAAATTGGCCATAAATGCCTGTAAGGCTTTGTACGTGCCGACGTTTGAGATGTAACATCGATCTGCACGCACTAATACATGTAACAAATACTAATTTTGTTACGTTATACATAATAAGGAGGTACTTTAACATCCATTGTACTGAATTATAATAAATTGATAATAAATATAGACAGGGAAAATGATCTACGACTTTTAAAAATTGTGAATTCAAAATTGTTCGGGCAGAAATATTATACCATTGCCTAACTTTGGTATTCATGTACAAGTTTTATAAGTTGTAGAGTGACTCTGTATTCAGTTTTTTCTGCAGCACGTATGAACCTCTATTTCACAGAAGACCAACATGATGTTAACAGCTTATTTGAGTGGTGAGTGAGATATCCCGAATACTCGTAGATATCAAAATTCCGTCTCCCCTTCTAATATTTAAATTACGCTAAAGGGTAGCGTCAGCAGTCCTTCCATGATTCTGGTAACGTGGGTGTTCATGGGCAGTTAACGTTAACCATCAGGTGACCCACTTGCTCGCTTGCCAGCCTCTTCCATTAAAAAACATATTATGGTACAGTAAACCACGGAAAAGGCGTAGCTTATTTCGGAACACGACGCGGGGCATCTCCAAAAGTTTGGACAAATCACTACGATTAAACTGGGTACGGCGATGTACCACAAGTAGGTTATGCTGCATTCGGGGCTCGCGCTATCTACGCGTTTAACTGCACCATTATGTTAAGTAAGTCGCGGTCAGAAACTAGTGCACACAAATGAAAACACGATTACGCAAAGAACCAAACGAAAGTGAAATACAAAGGAAGCGGCATCTGTAGGCCTAGATACGTTTTTCTAGCATAAAACTGGTAATAAATTCTGCTTGCATTGTTTTGCGTGGTATGACAGCGCAGATTTGCGTGTCCAACATACTAAATAATGTACTAAACTAGCTCATTCGTGGAACTAGGGTGAAATAAACAACCGCTGTAAATTTTACGACAGAGCATGTCATTTGAGATTATAAACAACATACATAGAATGCTTAAAATCCACTTACCTCATGATAACAAGAGGCTGTTAACAAATTAGGAAAAAATAAAATCTAGACACTTTTACCTAACTCTCATAAATTATCATTAGCTTTTGCTAGCGGCTCCGCCCGCGTAAATAGACTTTTCCGGGACAAAAAGTAGCCTATGTTCTTATCCAGGTCATAGTCTATCTATCTATCTAACTATCTATCTAAAACTGTTGAGCCCTTAAGGCGTGATTGAATCACAAACTTCTAAATTCACAAACTCACAAACATCCAAACTTTTACATTTCATAATAGTAGTAGGATTTTCTAAGTGGTAGAGCCATCATGTAGACTCTTTTGTTTACAGCATGAATGGACTGGCTAGACCAGGGTACTCACAGAAAACCCACACGAAGAGTCAGGGTGCTGTTATTTCTGGACGGTGGGTGATATTTCCGGACGCATAATCGCCAAGCCTTGCTAATCCTTATTATTCCTTTCCTAAGGTCGGTAACGCATCCATGATTCTTTTGGTATTGTCATTCATGGGAGGTGGAGATCATTTACCATCAGGTGACCTACTTGCTCCTTCAATATTTAGGAAAAAAGCAACGTGACAGATTTTGTGAAATCGATATAGGGCAAAATCACGCAAAAGAATCGTTTGAATTCATAAAAGATCAAAAACATTTATATGTAAATCTATAGAGAAAATGTAATCGTTCATACATACATACATACATAGACTCACGCCTGTTTCCCATGGGGGTAGGCAGACACAACGGATTTCCACTTGCACTTGCTTAATCGTTCATAATTGCAATTTCAACCATAAGCCGCGAAATCATTAAAGAACTCTTGTTACAGTATTTTGATGTTAACTCACCAAACCAGTTTAATTATTTGCTATATTTTGTTTTATTTTAGTGCGCTTGCGCGCATTAAATTACTACTCGCCAATGACCATAATTAGACCGAATACCTGTTTAATGTATTGAAAAATTGCCCCTCATGTCTATAACCCAGTTTGTTTCACCTTTGCCCTGAAATAATAATTGCAAAATAGAAGAATCTATTGTGTTACAGTACTACGATTAACGTATGATTCGGCAATGTTCGTCTGTTTCGGAAATACGAACGCGTGATAATGTTTACCTAATACAGACCTGTTCGATTATGTACCGATTTTATCTTAAGTGACTGACGAGGTACAGTTATAGTTGATTGCATATTTGTACTATTTCTTAAAAAAAAGAAAGTCGAGGTGCATAACTTTAGTTGTCTGTACTTTATTATGAATTAAAATAACGGGAGTAAACAGTCTTTCTGACTTCCTAGTGTTATCCTAAGTTGGTACCAGGATCCACCTTCCTACTATATTTTCTTTTATTATCTTTCTATTTTTTTAGCTTGAATGGTAGGCAGCGGCTTGGCTGCGCTCTGGCATTGCTGAGGTACATGGGCGGCGGTAACCACTTACCATCAGGTGGGCCGTCTGCTCGTCTGCCTATCTAGGTAATTAAAAAAAAATGACGAGCCGAGAAGTTCGCTCGACTAATGGTAAGCGCCACCCACGCCTGCCGATAAACAGAAGCAACACCCTCAGAACTTTGAATTACAAAGCACTGCGTGGCATTGGACTGCGCTCGTCACCTCGTGAGATAAATTGTTAAGTCCCATCATGCCCAGTAATTTCACTGGTTGCAAAGTCCTTCAAACCGGAACACAACAGTGCTTACACACTTGGTTGCAGTTACACTGCTTGGCGGCAGAAATAGACCAACCCAATGGTACCAACCCAGACGGCCTCTCTGATACGAGGGACCTACCACCTTGTGAACTACTGCGACGCTACAACTTCGCCTGGTCTTGAGCATTCTCCGTAATGGGACCATTAGCTCATATATCGTCCTCTAGCCTGTACGTCAAACCAAATAGTGCAATAACAATGCAGTTAGAAGAACTAATGGGATCATTAGCTCATATATCGTCCTCTAGCCTGTACGTCAAACCAAATAGTGCAATAACAATGCAGTTAGAAGAACTGCAATCAAATTTTCAATGCTCACCTTTAACTTTTTATTACTACAGAGCATTAAGATCTTGGTGAAATGTCAGCTGTTCATCACTTTATACACATAATGACTACGTAATTTAACTTTGAGGCATACTACGAAAATGCAATGTAGCTTTTATAATGCACGAAATTAGGTATTTAAAATTTACTTCTATAAAAATTATAGACATTTTTGATAAATCCGTGTTGATTTTGCTGTTACGCCAATAAAACATAATTTTGTAGAATACTCTTATTATGATGTAATGAGGAGGTCCTGATTTCAATTCCCAGGTCGGACAATCACAATTTGTATGTGAAAAAATCTGATATTACTCGTAGTTGTTCGGGATTGGAATTTGAACCCGATAGATATGGCGGTCACCACCTATCACATTACGGGACGGAAAAAAGCTTGGTGAAACGTGGGGGTAGCACTAGTTGCGCCTTCGGGCATAAAGGCGATAGTTTATGTACGTATTATTACCTGTATATATTATGTTAAATTTAAATAAACTTACGTAAAAGTCATGTGTCATATTACACATTATTTTTCTAATATTCTGCTGTCAGCTATTACAAATGACTATTGTAAATATCATTAGGAGATTCACCTCGCTATTGTTGACCTATAATAATGTACGTCACAATAAACTATTGTGAAACAGCGGAAAGAACGAAAAACTCTATGGCACAGTAGGCGTGTAGCCGACTGTGAAATGATAGTCCCGAGTTCGATCCTTGCACTGAGACATTTTTTTGTGCGATTCAAAAATATTAATTTTAGGCCTGGGGCCGTAAGTTCCTCATAGTTCCTTATACCCACGGTTATCCTATTATGACGTCATGACTATAGTATCTATATATTTATTTGTCTATAAAAATATAATAAAATCTATCCTGTATTATACTATACCACTGCTAAGCACGGGCCGCGTTTACAAATGAGAGGGTTAGGCCTTAGTCCTATTTATTTGTTTTATTCTTGGGTCTGTTTTTACGCAGAATGTGAAAATAAAATAGTTTTTCCAAAAACTTATATTCACCCGTTTCTACAACTCGTAGGCGTCCCCAACATATATACATACATCGCATTATGGGTAAAAAGAGTAGAAATAATAATGTAAACTCGGATGGATGTAAACTCGGCTAATTGTGAGAGTATTAGTTGCACCTCTGCCTAACCATTCGGGGATACAGTCATGACCTTATATTATGTTAAAGATAGCTAATCATCTGCCCTTAAAAATTATGTAGATCATTATATAAAATGGGAAATATTTTCCATAGCAAGAATTCGTTGTAGACGCTCAGTTTGTTTTAAATTCCATCACAACATAACATTGCCCCTTTAAATCCACCTGCATGCATTATTCATTTGAATGACTGACATTAGACACATTTGTATGGGCGCTCGTCGGTCGCAATTTGTACGTCCGTTATTTACGACCAGCATGCAGCTTCTACTTATAGTGTTGTCACATTTAAATGGTAATAAATAAGAAAGTTCTTCAGGTTGACATGTTTTTTAATAGCATAAACCGACAAACAAATGCGTCTGATGGTAAGTGATCTCCACCGCCCATGAACGCATAAACAAATCCCTATCCTTTAAGGTCGTCTATGTGTCTTCGATTCTTCAGGTAATGTCTAAATGTCTATGGGTGGTGGAGATCAGTTACCATCAGGTGACCAACTTGTTCGTTTGTCGACAACTGCTATAAAAACCGGTCACAAATGACCTATGTTCTTTACTAGAGTCCGAAGTTTTCAGTACCGTCAACAAAAAAATAAACGCCATTAAAATAACATCTATAATTCCAATGGACTCGCAAACATCTGATTAATATTCATGTAACGGTCGATGATCCACATCATCAGCATATCATTTCCTTTAATACTCTGTGATATAATTAAGCTACAATGATGTATGGTTTGTTATTATTAAAACACATTTTATATCACATTCCGTTATGTTATAACAGCATCTAGAACTGGTATGTAATAGAATATGGAGCTGTGTGATTATATTTATATTGCTTCCGTTTTTTAAGGTGGAAGCTAAGCTTATGTGTTTAGAAACTACGTATCAAACCACTGGCGGCCTTATAATGGTTTCTTTTGTTGTATCAATTATAAAATGTATATTAACGACATGCAAATCTCCTCGCTTTATATTTTCTGAGTAATTAACTCTCGTTTATAATGCAAATATTCTTTTTTTTCTGGTATTGTTACTCCGTTAGACTAAGGTCTTACCCCTCTTAGTCATGAAGGAGGCACGTACCTAGCACTGGGACCTAAATTTTAATACAGGACTGATAATATTATTTTGTAATATAATTTATTCTTGTTACCCAAACATTTTATAAGAGCAAAGAATGGTTACTACACAATCGTCACAAAAACGGCAGCTTTTAACTTCATTTAATTTGTCATAGTTTTAGACTTATAACATTTTAGGGATTTGTGAGACAAAAACAGGAAGAAATTGTACAGTTAGCAGTAATTAGCTATTATAGGCAGAGGTGTATACCCATATTTTGCTGAGCGTATCTCCGTCCCATGATGTGATAGGGGGCGAGGTTATTCCCATACCGGGCACAATTCCAGACTCCAGCTGATACTGATCATTTCGTAAAAGGAAAACCCAATATCACTTTTACCCAACCCGGGGATCGAACCCGAGACCTCAGCGTAGGCCTCAGTCGTATCGCATACGCATTACAACTGCGCCACCGAGGCACCAAAATCAAGTTACAATAAAACACTTAACTATAATGGAGCTATCATCTGATTCTGGTGTGTACAATTAAAAACGGACTATGCAATTCTACAATAACTGGTTTCGGTTATAATTAATACATAGGTAACGGTTGGTAACACGCCCACCTTTAAACATTTTTTCTTACGTAAACACACGTAACAATATATGTAGTGATTTCAGTCAACTTCTTTTTGCTCTAATTGGGCTATCGTGTTTTATTTGAAGGTAGAATTATATTATAGATTACCTATATAATTAAAGACAACTTTTGCGTAAAATGTGTTGCCGCATACCAATCTATTAAGTTTATACAATAAATTAGTGCATTTGGCAACGCGTGTTACTCATATATTCTTGCTTTTATTTTCTATCTGCCTGGCGCTATCCCGGCTTAATGCCAGGATCCGCCTTTTTTACAATAGATTTGACGGTATTTGATATTCTTATTAATATGGTTTTCAAAATGAGCAAATATGCAGTTTTCCTCACGATGATTCCTTCAATGTTAAAGGAAACGATAAGTAATAATGAAAATACACGTAACTTTGAAAAGTCAGAAATGCTTATTTATTTTTATTTTTTTAATTTATTTTATTTTGGACAACAAACAGTCACATACATTAACAAATTAGGGCTTAGGGCTTGTTCCCGCCACTGAGCTATTCCTGTTTAGTTTATTTGTTTTATTCTACTTTTAACTACTCGTATGTAACGTGAAGCAGTCAAGCGCATCAAACGCATACATAATTCTTTAATCAGCATTTCCCGATTACATAACAACCGCGTGGTTATTACATTTTTAATGTAATTTGTAGACATTGAAGTATTTTACCTAGTAATATCCTTTTGTACAAGGCAACTTCAATAAACACTATTTATTTACTTTATGTTTGAAACAAATGTAATAAGTAATAAGTATTACCTATGCGTTGAATAAAAAATTCATTACAAAAAATCAATAAAAAGGTATCAACACTATATTTTATTTTATAACGCGCAAAGTAGGCTAAAAGCTGAATAAAATTTTTGGTAATTTTGTTTAGAATTTTCATGAGAATTTTTAAAGGCAGGACATTCCGATCTCATACTTTTATGAGCAAAGCCAAACTATACTTGTTCCAAGTGTTACAAGCTTGATTCTTCTCCACTGTAATATATTTGGTTACATAAAAAAACTAAAGCTTTATACTTTTGAAGCCAGAATTTGAAGATTTGTATATGCATCATTAGCTTTTCTAAATGTGAACTAGATTCATTTAGTTGGTCGCATTACACAATCGTTCGTAGGCCAGAAGAAATTGCCGGAAAGAGGAAGAACTAGTGATTTCTTAGGTTTACGCGAATATTACACATTGAAATAAAACTAGTTTATACGGATTTTATCGCGGTTTAATTTTTATTTTAGTCCCGACGTTTCGAAAGCTTTTCAGCCTTCGTGGTCACGGGAGAGACTGAGGTGTAGGTCGTCTCGAAAAGTTAATGTTACAATAGCTACCTTCATTTTAAAATTATACATTTATTTTTAATTATTTAAAAAAGTTAGTTGACACTATTTCCGGCACAATTGCGTAGATGTTTTTATTTACTAGGTGGTAGGTCCATCGTATTGAGAGTATGTCTGGACTCTGGGTAGGTGCTACCGTTTTTTTATTAGTTTGAATGACGAAACGAGCAGGTCGCTCGCCTGATGGTAAACACCTACTCATAAACAAAAGCAACTCCACACAGAACTTTGAATTACAAAGCACTGTATGACACTGGAACGCGCTCGTCACCTCGAGACATAAATTGTTAAGTCTCTTAATGCCTAGTAATTTCACTAACTTCAATGTCCTTCAAACCGAAACACAGCAGTGTATGCACACTGTAGCTTGGAGGCAGAAATAGACAAAGCGATGGTACCCACCCAGACGGCCTCGTAGTTACGTATTACTGTACGTACGTACGTATTAGGTACCTACTATATCTGACAAAAACTTTTGTTTGTAAGGTAATTTAATGGAGATGATTCTTAACAATCTTTCATTGTCGCTACAGAAGCCGTTTATAGGGTAGAAATTTAATATGAAATCGTTCCAACCTACACCTACATTCTAATCACATGTTATTTTCACCGAAAAAGTGCCTTCGACTAAAACTCTCTAATCAATTCACATGTACTCTATTGTCTTATTTTAATTCTATAGCCGTTTGATCTTGAGCCTTTGCATAGCGCCGGAAGGTGGTATTCGAATATGTTAAACGACAATAACTGACTCGGTGGCGCAGTTGTAATACGTACTCGGTCCGTCTGCTATGCTGAAGTCTCGGGTTCGATCCCCGGGTCGAGTAAAGTGATATTGTTTTTGGTTTTTACGAAATGCTCAGTACCAGCCCGGAATCTAGAATTGTGTCTGGTATGACGAAATGCCCTATCACATCATGGGTCGGCAATAAGCTCAGCGAATGTGGTTGAAATGTTTACACCTCTGCCTACATTTATTGCTTACTGCCGATTACAGGCGTAAGTGCGTATGTTAAAAGACAATGCCCACATATAAACCGATAGATTCCGTTTCGCTCATAAACTATGCGATGTAGATTATGTATTCTGTGCTAAGTGGTGTGCGTTCCGCGCGGTCAGTTGTCACATGCTCACATGTATAAAAGATATTGAAAGTGATTACGTAATTGAAATAGGTTAGATTAAACTAAGAATGACAATCGGGTCAAATGTCAATTTTAGTTTTGCTGATAGGCTTGTCACATATCATCACATCATAGGACGGCAATAAGTTTATCGAAATATACTGGGTCTACCTACTAGTTACACCTCTGTCTACTCCTTCAGGGATATATGCGTAAGCTTATGTATGTACCTAGTTAATCAACATGGTTAGGTTCAAGTAATTTTTGCTAGTACTCTTCAACGTATTTAGTAGCGAATACACATTATGAAGGTAATAATTTGCATTTAAACAGATTGAAGCAACTTAAATGACATGCGCTTAAGCAAATCTCGATCGTTAATCATCATTTTGAAGACCTTTAAAACTATATAATTATCAAAAAAATCTATTGCAACTAAACTTTGTATGATTACTTCTAATAAATTTGAAAGACAAGAAGAAAAAAGCACTGACGCAAAATAAAATGTATTTTTTTAGTTGTTATGAGTCAGTTTTATTTTTGCAAAAATATTTTTTATACTATTTTTAGTGAAAGAACCATCAAAACTGATGCATCAATTACGAAGTTTCATTCCTTAAGGAGTGCAATATCTGATTGAAATGATTGGCAGTTTAATGTTGTATATTAAACTTGCATATTGAAATAAAACTGGTTTATACGGATTTTATCGCGGTTTAATTTTTAGTTTATTCCCGACGTTTCGAAAGCTTTTCAGCCTTCGAGGTCACGGGAGAGACTGGAACGTCGGGAATAAAATAAAATTTAAATCTCGATAAAATCCGTATAAACTAGTTTTATTTCAATGTGTAATATTCGCGTAAAGCTAATAAATCACTAGTTAAACTTACATACTGAAATAAATAAGTAGTCTCTGAACAATTATAATTTGTAATATAAATTGGAATAATATTTGTATCGCCCTTGGATGGCATGTTTCAACCATCTACGGAGTAACTAAGTAATTCATTATAAAAAAATCTAAGCGGTCATATTTTTTTTACTAATAAATTTTTTTATCACTCTCAGAGAATATAGATTTATTCATACGATCTTCCTGCAACAACCAGATTATTTTCATAATATTAAAGTTAATTGAGCCGTGAAACATTTCATCAAGTTGATAAGAGCAATAAATTCCTTGAAGCGCCTTGCAACCGATTGCCATCCATTGCAGCATGTATTACCAATTCAGCTGCATATTAAAAGAATATTCCTAGATTTAAACTGGGATAACGGTAGTTTACAGGTAATGTTCATATTATGCAAAAAAGTATAACAGTACAGCTATCTGAAACAGATTAATTTGTGCATGTATTCAAGTACATAGACGTATTTATGGACTGTCCGGTGGCGCAGTTGTAATACGTACGCGGTACGACTGCTGTGCTCAATTATCGGGTTCGATTCCCAGGTCGGGTAAAAGTGATATTAGGTTTTTCTATTACGAAATGCTTAGTATCAGCCCGGAGTCTGACGACAGGCTCGCCCATTATAACATCATGGGATGGAAATAAGCTTGGCAAAATATGTACTGGTTACATCGCTGCTTACCTCTTGGAGGAGTAATGGCGTGAGTACGTATGTATGTATATATTTATTAAATATCTCACTCACTGTACGAAACGCAACAGTAACCTGTGAGTTCAAGTCGGCTTTCTGTGTGAGCTGGTCGAAAAATAAGACGCCATCTGGTTAAGTAGTACCGCTTTGTCTATTTCTAGTGCCAAACATTTTAATGATCTAGGCGTTCTTCAATTTGGAGAACGTTGAATCCAGTGAAATTAATATGCATTAATTATGAGACAACATCTTCATCTCGGGATGATAGGCGCAGTGCAGTGCCATGCAGTATTTTGCAACTTAAAATTCTGTGTTATGTCGCTACTGCTGTAAAAACTTATACTGAATCATTTAAAAGACATTCTCATTTCACTACAACATCGCAGCGTAACAAGACAAGCAATGTAAAACTATTCGGTTCACAGACAATGTCATTACGTGATCATTATAATATAGAAAACAATCAAGCGGCAAGGTAAATGGTTCAAGACCACTGATGAGGATAAAAATATGAATGACTTTGATAGTAAACAGTTATCTGTTAGCTACGTTAAACGTGGAAACATACAATTTAACCTAAATAACTTTATCTTAGTCAAAAATGAAACTGATGTGTATGCGGAAGCAGAAAACAGAAGACTATCTAGTATTCAAATGTTTCCTAGAAAAAGGCCACTAATTAGCACTTCTGAGTACAGACAATGAACGAACAATAGGGCTTACCATAACAGAGTACATTGCTACCGGTGCATGCTAGCTTCTCTTGCGCAACATGTATCAAGTAATAAAAAAATATGTAGACCGTGATAGCCTAGTACAAACAGTAATGTTGCCTCTCCAAGTAAATTAGGGTTAAGATAATTCTTAAATATGGAAGCGATTAAAGTGTAAGTTAATTATAGAGGTGCATATAGAGTTGGTATGCTCATTACATTATAAGTATGGCATAACCAAAGAGCATTCCTGCTTCTTAATAAAATATTAGCTTTTTTAATAGTAGTCAACTATATCTATACGAGTATTTTCATTGCATAATATTAATATTGCATATATTAAATTTATGGCGCGTGGGAGTTTCAATCTACATCTAAAAGTCGCATTTATCACTATGTAACAAAATTATAAAACAAATTGTCACGAAAACTACGCTAAGATTTTAATACTCAGTTTCGAAACATCTATAAATAATACATATTAAGTCCACAGCATGAATTCTTTAATTATTAATGTGTTTATATTGAACTTGTTTTGATTCTAGTACGTATTTAATAAGACGAAGAAACCAGTTTACAGTATTGACGTTGAGAAATTAGTGATGAGTCGTCGCGGATGATAAATCAAACAAGTCGGGTATAATACTTTTAAACCAGTTCATGACATCACCAATGTGAACAATTATTAAATCTCAGCGGATTAAGATTTTATATGAATGTTATAATAATTCCATAAATTATACAACGTGCTACAAAAAGGTGAAATTTACGTACTCGTATAGTGTAGTAATTCACCTTACCGTAGTACCAAATCCGATTGCATTGCTACGACATAAACAAATATTTTTTTATCGAATGAATATCAAGTCGATTTTCGACTTGCATCTTTGGAAAATACTAAATGATAAACAGCTGATCTTTTCTCTCACTCCAGTATTGTTATTCTCGCTCACGCATTTCACTTAGTTTATAGTGATGTGATCGAAATTTTATGATGTTTAGATTTTGATAAGATCTAGTACATAAACACTCACTGTTAGGTGTATGTAACGATTCTTAATTATGACCGTACTTTTCTGTAACACGCTGTATAAACCATAATGTTCTCATTCACAAGCCCTATTTAGAATTTTGGAATTTGTATTAATGCTATGTTTTCTACGAAGTTTCTTTTTTTTTCTAAACTATTTAATACATGTAGAAATTACTACTTAACTTTCCTAAAATAAAATAAATTTATACACAGCGTAAACGCGCTATCTAAACTCGAATTCTTATTACGCAATAAACGCTATTAAAGATGCACTGTACAAACACTTCGGGCGCCTAATTAACATGACTGATTTAGATATGACATAACCATGGATGCTTTTCGTCGAACTCAAAACCAAGTTGCACAACATTGACATTTCCACTTTCGCTGGAAGTGTGAACCGTAGTGTCTGCGCAAAACGATCCTCGCACCAAATGTCGGTTAGAAAATTAAGACCAACTTTGCACACATCACGTAACGCAAATTTAGATTCCATATGTATTTAAGCATATTAGGTGTGACGAGTGTCCTAAATTATGTATGAAAAATATTAACAAAATGTTACGTATGGAGCAATATAGCGTAATGTCTGCATATTATTACATTAGCGTGTTCTATTTCAGCATAATGATATTGTGTTAATATTAGAAGACTCACAGGATGACTATAAAAATATAATTTAATCAAACACAATTATACGTATATAAAGCAATTCCATTTGGAGTTTATATTTTGTTGTTTTTTGGCGCACCCACGGTCGTATTTTGCCACATTAGGTATAACATAACGTATTCTTAACGACTGCTTCGGTGGCGCAGTTGTAATGCGTACGCGTTACGATTGAGGCTAAGGTTCGATCCCCGGGCCGGGTAAAGTGGTATTGGGTTTTTCTATTACGAAATGCTCAGTATCAGCCCGGAGTCTGGAATTTGTGCCCGGTATGGTGATAGGCTCGCCCCCTATCACATTGTGGGACGGAGATACGCTCGGCAAAATGTGGGTGTACTGGTTGGCCTTCCTCTTCGGGGATTACAGGCGTGAGTGCGTATGTATAACGTATTCTTCTCCTAATACACCTGCTCCCGCACACTCTAAGTTTATTTCGTGTTTACATCCTGTCGTCGTCAGTGTTACCAGTTTACTTACGATGTATAATTTAAAACTTTCTCTAAGAGACGACTAGGCTAGTGGCCGCCGGCGGTCAGATTTCCCTTTCCTACGTTGACGCTTCATTGAGCTTATTATAAATCTATTATGTGAACATATTTATTACGCTAAACAGTTAAATAGCGTGAATAATATAGTTACCATTTTTCAGAAGCTTAATGTGTAGTTACAAATAAAATATGTAATAAATAAAAGATGACCGAAGGTGTAAAAATAAAGTAACAACTGAATTCAATTTAGGTATATATGACGGGCACATTTTTTTCGAGAAAATAGTAACAAGTGTTTGACTATGGATCTTCTTAGGGATGAGTCGCCTTTGGGATCCGGTGGAAGTTTTAAAACATGTGACGACCTCCCTTAATAATTATTACAATATAAGACACATTCCTTCTACTATAAAAAAATATAAACTGATAGCGTAACTGTGGCGCAGTTGTATGTGCTCGTCCCCTATCACATCATGGGACGGAAATAAGATCGGCGTACCTCTGTCTACCCCTTCGGGAAATACAGGAGTTAATACAAGCTGAAATAAAATCATCTGGTTGAAGTTACTCATGACAAATGTAAGTATATAGTAATTGAAATTTATTAATTCACTATCAGTTAACACAACAGATATTATCTATGTGATTTACAAAGTATTTTTAAGGCAGCAGTAATTGTTTAATAAGCACCTGACGCATAATTAATTTATCTTTCACAATAACATGCTGTCGCTGATAAGTATTTTATGATAATTAATAGTAAAATTTCCTTATTAGTATAGTAATATTAAACAACAGGTCGGCCTGGAAGGCATTAGGGGAGGCCTATGTTCAGCAGTGGGCGTCTTATGGCTGATGATGATGATGATGATGATAGTAATACTCCTCCGTGGCGCAGTGGGTGGGTAACCGGCTGTGAAGCGAGAGGCCGCGGGTGGAAAAGACTAATGTTTTTGTAATCCACAAATATTTGTTTCGGTTCTGGGTGTTTTCTCCCCAGAGAGGTTGACGTCAGGTAGGCGGCCGGTCGTAATAACTACAAGCCAAAACTTTCTATAACATTTGTTAAAAATAGTTAAAAAAGCATGTTGCGCCGACTCCCATGCGAGGGGATAAGGACAAGTGGGAGAAGAAGAGTATAATAAAACGTTGTTGTATTACAAAATAACCTAACCATTTTGGTTGTATTTGTTATTATAGGATGCGAGACGGTTGTCTGCAATTCAATATGCAACAAGAGACAATAAAAATTATCTTAGAAAGCGCTGCGACAATTTCGATCAATCATCCCGCGGTTTCTCTTTGTTATGGTGGCTAGCTACAGTACCTACGCATCGGTTCAGCTACCACAAGGCCGGGTCAAGACCATTCAGTTGACCGTGGCATCGAATCGCTATAGTTCTTGCCTCGCCTGTCATCGAACTCGATTTGACAGCTTAATTACTGGAGCGCGATATGATTATGTTGAATTTAAATCGCAAAAAATATCTCTGTATTATTTATCTTTTACTGCCATGTGTAGTAACCAATAAATTGGTCAATAAAAATCAGCACACGGATTTGTCAATTGACCAATTCTATAAAATGGACATGACATATCAAGCATTCCCCTCTTTAGACTGCACAAATATTCCAACTACGTTACAACTCAAGTTATCGAATACAAACTTTTTGCGTCAGTTAAAAGAAATCCAAAATAGGCCGGTAACACCACGCTCTCAACTAAAAAAATCGTGTATTTGTATCACACTACATATATTTCGCAACCGGCATCTAGTCAACGCATAAAAGGCATTAAATCGGATTCAGAAATGTGATTTGGAATTTATTGGACTGATCTAGTTGCTTTATAATATCGAGAACAGCTGGTGTACCAGAACGCACTGTTCTCATGCTCGTTACAAGTAACTAGAAACGCGTAAATTGCATATTTTAATACTACATTGACTGCATAGTTCTCTAATTAAATTAGCCATCCGTAGCTAACCATTTAATGAATGTGAAACGTGCTTAAATTATGGTACATACACGCGCACTTACGCCTCTAATCCCCGAAGTGGTTGCAATGAGTACACCCACATTTCGCCGAACTTGTTTCCGTTCCATGATGTGATAAGGGGTGAGCATATCGCCATACCGGGTACAATTCCAGCTTTCGGGCTCATAATGAGCATTTCGTAATAGATAAACCCAATATCAATTTTACCCGACTCGGGGATCGAACACTAGACCTATGCACAGCAGTCCTAACGCGTACGCATTACAACAGCGCGACCGAGGCAGTTAAATGTTGCTATTACTTTATTAACTACTATTACATCGAGGTCTCGGTTTTATATGCACCACAATTCGTAGGCAATTTTACTTGTCTTACACACTTTAGATTTACACTTTCACTATCTTTATGTAACTGTCCTATAATTTATACAAACGATCGATATTAGGAAACAAGTAATAAACACACGATCATTATCATGAACTGAACCAGGCTGAATATTACAGCTTAGCGATACATTACCGGTGCACAGTAAAAGCTTTCATAATTTGATGTCTAAAAAAACTTTAAGACAATAGTGTTTTGTAACACATGAACTGGCAATCTTAGAAACTATACACCTACATTATATGCGGTAGGATCATTAGAGTGTTCTCTAAGCTTATTATGTTATCTTTATAGAATATAATTCTACTGTACGTGCGTATGTCACTGAACTCCTTCTAAACGACTGGACCGATTTGAATGTTTTTTTTTGTATGCGTTTGGGTGGCGCCCTGGATGGTTTAGATTCACAATTGGACCCGGTAAGTGACGCTGCTGTAGTTGCGGGTGAAGCCGCGCGGGACACCTAGTATAATTATATATTTATTTATTGACCATAACACCAGTTTAAGGCAGTCACAACATGCACTATTTTGAAATTTAAAAATAAAACATAATATATTTATATATACGTTACATCTTTATAAAGAACTAGCGTTTGCTTGCAGCTTCGTTCGCGTAAATTAAATTTCACCCAAAATATATTATGTTATCCCGTCTTTGTAACCGTCTGTTTCCCCTTACAGGTTACATTTCGAAAAATTCCTCCTTAAACGATGCTTATAATGTAAAATCACACACTCCCATTTTTTTTTTGGGCGATGACATCATCGCTTTGCCTTTTATACATACATAGACGATGTTATATATTCATGTAAGTGAAACAACATTATATTGTAATAAAGCTCACAAAAGTTGCGTATAAAGGCATTCAAGTTAAAATTTAGGAACGGTGCGAAGTAAGGTCGGTCGCAGAACCGTTAGCCGTTCTCGTAACTTCGTAACTATGCGAGCGTGTGCATCGCATCTTTATTCTTGAATAATACTTATTTGCATAACCTCAACCGCTGAAAAAAGTGCTAGACTCAGGTATGCAGGTTTCCTCACGATGTTTCCTGCACCGTTAACGCAAGCAATAATTAACAATTAATATACACGTACCTTAGAAAAATCAGAGGTATATGCTCTTGGGGCTGGTTTCGAACCTGCTACTTTCCTCTCGACAGTCCGTAAACTCCCCACTGAGCTATCCACGGATATCCCAAAAGTAATATACTAGGTATAAAGTTTTTATATGACAAGCGCCATTGTACAAATAATAAAGGAATGCAACCGATTTTTGCATCGAGTCTTCTAGACTTCTAACTAGAACATTCTAAGACTAGAACGATAACTCTCATATGAATCTGCCAAAAAATACGGCTCCACTTACTTACTCATGCAAAGGTAAAATCACACGTAACACTCATACACGCAGCAAAAATTAATGCACGTTCAAAATCAACTTTATTTCATAAAAGTTAATGTCTAAATATTGAATTTCTAGATCGAGATACGACGTTCTACACCGCGCAAAAAGTTAGACGTATCAAGTGTCAACTAGAGACTATTGCGCACAGACTCATAGCCCCGACCCCTTGCACAGAGTTTTATTCGGGTAATTTTTTTGCTTGGGTTACGTTTCTTATCATCCTATTTCGATGTCGAGAGTACCTACTTACGAAACTCTCTGCAATAAAATTACTAAACCAATAAAATTGTTTCATAAAACAATGAATTGTTAGCGTTTCGACAAATTTACTTACAAATCTATCCCATATTTTACTGTAAGGCCGCATTGTTTTTGGTTTTCAACCATTATTTAAATTGTAATAGCGTGGATGACGACGATACTGTACAATATGGTATGTAAAGTTGTAAGTATTTTGAAGACGTATATATATATATCTTTTTTATAGCATAGGCCGGCAAACGAGCACGTGGGTTACCTGATGGTAAGTGATCCCCGCCCATGTAGGTACACTCACAATAGCAAAAGAATCATAGGCGCGTTGCCGACCTTAAAGAAAATTAATAATTATAGGATTGGGAAGGGGAGCGGGATTTGGGCCTACGGATGAAATAAAGTTGAGATGTTTTACTCACCGTATGCACCGAAATGCAGCAGAAAAACCGACGTAAAGCAGCAGTCGCTTGGTGAGTGAGGTTTCCGGAGACCCAAATACTCCCTCCCTTCCTTATCCCTATACCCTTCCTTTAAGGTCGGCAACGTACCTATGATTCTTCTGGTATTATGGGTGTCCAGGGGCAGTGAAGATCACTAACCATCAGGTGACCCACTTGCTCGTTCAACGGGCTCTGCTATAAAAAAAAACAAAATATGTGAATGCAATTCGATATATTTCCAAATTTTAGCTCAGCCTCCTAAGGACGTTCCCCTGTAGCTACAATAGTAAGGCTACCTGCCTTTACTAACGCAACTCAAAAACCCATCCTGTATACCAAGTAGCACATAATTTTGTTTACAATAAATCATGTGCTAAGAGCCCTAATGGCACTGTATGTACAAATTACGAGACAATAGCGTGTTACAATGAACACTGCTTATTACAGCTTTAAAACAATTTTATGCTTTTAAAGTTGCAAAATGTACAAGGTTGGGAAAGGATAATTAAATATACATTGAAAGAAGGATTATTAACAACATGTTACCAAATGTGTAATGGGTTGATATTGTAATATTTTTGAGATAACATATTATTATATTCTCTTTTAGTCTGGAACGGCAAAGTGACATTGCAGTCCAAATATATCGAGAGACGTTGCGTTCCTCGACTGTCGCCAGAATTATGTTGCCTTGAAGTAACTGGATATTCTGGCTGACCCTGGAACGAGCCAATTTGGTGGGGTATTCACCATGTGTACAGTAGATGCTATCCAATCGGATGTAACTATTTATTGGGACCCCTTCCACCAGTAATATGTATAACTAGCAGTCCCGCAGATTACTGCTCCGCTCCCGTGTTTCATACAGAGTTCAATGTAAATTTTAAATTCAATGTAACATAAAAAAATAATCTTAAAATGTAAATTTCCATTAATCCTTTCTTAGCGGACCCCTACATTACACAAACTATGATCTGACCAAATTTCATGATCCTAGCTTTAGTAGTTTTTGAGTATCGCGATTAATCAGTAAGAGATGGAATCGTATTTCGCTTTTATTAAAATGGATAATGTTAAATAACTAGTCCCGATCAAACGTTTCGCTTCTTCTTTAAACGATCTGTTGATTAGAAGACGAAAGTGTTTAATTGACCACCGGGGTGACTTTTTTTCCACTTATGGTGAGACTAGTGACGATTTCTAGTTGCGCCTTGACTGGAATACATGTGGCTATATTTTTAAACTTCACGCCATAAATCAATCAGGCGCTCACAAGTTTGCTTCATCTCGTATATGAGTTCTGGCAGCCTTCCTGCCGGCCGACACGCGATTCCTAACTTGCGTTAAGGAAAATAAAAATGAGACTGTCAGACAGACTGGTTCAAGAACGAGTGCGTTCTTGTAGGACTTTTACTTTCGCCAAACTAGTGCAGTTGAGTGCATTGACTGGTGGTGCAACGGGTTTATGCAGGCGCACTGGAGCACCGGTGACAAGGTTGAGAAATAACTTGGAACTGGTCTTATGCACTAGCCCAGTCTATATACTTTTAAATTTACAATCAATAGCAAAAAGTAAACCACGTGGAATTACATTTTACGTGCATTCGACTAACTTGTAGCAAGTATCAACGTTTATGATCGTGTTGTTTAGTTTTTAAAGATCATTGCTGTTCTAATCGACTTCAATTATAATTGCAAAGTCCTTGAATACAATATAAATTACTTATTGAAACATATACACATTAACAATCTCGCTCAACTGCTGTACAATTTCTCATTCATGTGTCCGTTTGGTTTAACATCATGCCACCTTTTTCTTCCATAGCATTTTTTATTTAAAGCTGCTAGGTAGTTATTGCATGTAATTACAAACTATATAATTTACGTGTACATGCCACATTTCCGTCATGTAACAATGTTCTTTTTTGTTTCAGGTAACGAATTGCTGTCAGAACGCAGAAATGTTATAACATTACGTATAAATCGAGCACAGATAAGCCTCCAAGGAATTCTAATAATCACGCAAAATGCGTGTAGACCGCGTTAATGTAATTATCTGTGCGGTTACGAAACCACCTATCCAATTCCGGCGCGGGTGTAGACGTGAGGAGCGAAGGGAAAACCGCAAAAACACAAATTATAAGTAATATATCAAATCTACGTGACAAAAAGTTTATAATTTCCGGACCATTAAAGGTGCACCTCATTGTGGACAAGGCCGCGCACCGTGAATGTGCCGACTCGGTTCACGACAATTGCATTCCATATTATTTTTGCACGAACGAATTTAGCAACTCGGCCTCAGGTGTTAAAGTTAATATTATTACGACACGATGCAGCACGGTCACGGTATTGAAACCTTTCGTTGTATGACAATTTTAAAAGCGGATCAAATCGATTTTAAATCGCAAACAAACCGAAAGACGGATGTCGACAACGCCCTTGTCATAGAACTATTGATAGGCGTATTTCGATCTTTATAGATAACTCGTTCACCCAGTACCCTGACTCAGTTTAACTGCCACGAATCATTTATTAATAATCGCTGTTATATTGCTTAAATCGACGTTTTTGCGCTAAAAGTATTGAAAACGTTTCTTAATTTTCCGAGCCCACGCGTGTTTTGTTATTTCGCACAATACATATTTCCCACGCAAATTAATCCCTCAACATAAATCCGGTCTCAACGTTCACATGACTACAACTACCATTGACCTTTGCACACAAATAACATTTTCATAACGGAGCTGATATCTATTACATATGTATTTATTCTATACCATATGTAGATAAAGGTGATATAACGTGTCACACACGAACGAATCAGTAAAGTATTCTCTAGTACTAAACATTCAACGCCTATTACATTTAGTTACAACAATTGCCTTTAAATAATTTATGCACAAGGATAAGAATCAATTAAATGGAAAACCGGAGGCTGACTGATAATTGTAATGATTCATTATGGAAACGGAACATTATCGAGTTCAGTAGAATGCGATAACTGCCCACTAAGCAAATAAACTTCACCAAGCCAGCTTTAATATTCAGCAGTTATTAAAACTAGGACTATTGTTTATAAATATCCTATAAGATATAAAATCAATCGATTTGTTTATGTTCTCGCTATTTGTTTGCATAAATTATTGTTATCTCAGGTTTACACAGCTATCTATCTTGTTCAAGTTACTTGCGTGGTATTTGAACGGGGCAGGGCTGTTTAGTGCATTTTTGTCACAAAATGACAAATTATCCGTGTTTTAGAGCTATGTTAACTAGGTTACTGATTTAGTATCAAGTATAACAGTGATAATAATTCCTACTATGAATGTATAGAAAGGTCTAACGGAGTCCTATACCCATAAAATGAAGAGTTTTTAGTAGGTATAATTCGCTAAGGACAATGTTTAAAAACTATTTAACATGCAGATCTTTAATCGGTTAAGATAAAAGATAAAATCGCAGTTGCGAAAACTTGTCATATTTTTTTTGCTTGCTCTATTTTGATTGACCGTGAGATTGTGATAAATCATAGCAATATCATGTGCAAACCAGATTTAATAGTAATATTTAAATACGTATGATACAAATTACAATCTGTGTTATTTTTTGATATCTTAAAACTTTATATCTGTCGAAAAGTAGTTTTTTGTTCGCGGCTCCACCCGCGTTTAAATCTTTTTCGGGTATAAAAAGTAGCGTATGTCTTAATCCAGATTCTGATCTACCTATATGCCAAATTTTATCTAAATTTGATTAACAAACATCCAAATTTATCCCATTTATAATATTAATGAGATTCTTTCGGATATAATCATTGTGATAAAAGGTTACAATTTACAGTCCTAATGCTTTGCTGTTGCTTCCTAGACATTTTTTTTATACATAATATATTTAAAACATCATTCGAGGTCTTATAATTAACAACAGCTTCGATTACGGTCAAACGTGTTGCATATTCTTCAATAAAAAAAAAACAATCAGTCAGACCGCTGACCGGGTTAACACCAAGATTTATATAGATAACCTAAGCAAAACTATTGTCAATGAGTACGAAGCGTAAGATTTGCCAAAGACCAATTTACTTGAGCCGACCTTGTTATTAAAGTGGAACACCATTGTTTTTGGACGTTACAAAATTCCTAAACCTCGGTATTCATGTGACATTTGGACATATGAATAAAACGATGATGACGATAGTACATTCACGAGTACCAAATGTAGATACGAACTTAAAATATTCCTCGGACAACTAAATAAAACAGTATCGCTTTCTCGGTAATTTACGAAATAAGAATTAAAAAAGTGTTTATAATTTCGGCTGAATGTGATCGCTAGCTTTATTTTAGACATCATGTCAACATCTAGACCGCTTCATTGGTCTATTGACAGCGTACTAAGGCTGAAAACCATGAGGCTTTGGGCTCAATTCCCAGGTCGGGCAGTTACAAGTCGTGTTTGAGTTTTCGATCCAAATAGTCACTCATGTTGTTCGTAATTGGAATTTGCACCGGGTATATCCATAAGCTAACCCCATCACATCATCATAAGCGCCGAAATGTGGGTGTAGCACTAATTGCAACTTTGCCTACCTCTTAGGGGATATAGGCGTGAGCATACGTATATATGTAATACGCAATATTCTCTTCGCATTACCTTCCTTTAAAAAGCTAATTGGCTACACGACAAATCTGGAGTTTATTATTTTATGATAAGTCTACATATCGCAATAGCTTTCGTAGTAAAGCTTTCATACCTTAGTTTATGTCTCCACGTATGTAAGTAACTGATTTCTTGTTAGTTTTTATTAATAAATTATTGGTCTACTGGCAGCGAACTCAGGCTGAGTTATTGCGAGAAGCTAGATTCAAATCCCCGTGTTGGCAATAACAATTTGTGTTTGAATTTTCGATCCGAAAAGTCACACATAAATTGCCCGGAATTGGTATAGCGATAAGCTGGCACCTTCTTACATCATGGGACGGAAATAAGCTCGGCTTACTGTTGGTGCAGTACTAGTTGCACCTCCGCCTACCAATTTGGGGACACAGGCGTGAGCTTATGTTATGTTTTAATATAATCAATCAATGCAAAATTTTCAATGAATGCTAAATAATTATGGGAAAAGTAGGTGGTAAAAGGAAAGCCCGTCCAAGGAAAATGTCATGGCTTTAGTACATCTAAGAGTGGACAAGGTTAGCGAACGCTACTGAACTCTTTCGTCTTGCAATAGATAAAAGACAGGCAGTATGCTAAGCTGACTGCCATTCACTAGTTGGAGAGGCACTACAAGAAGAAGAAGAATTGCTATTGAGTATTTCCAAGCTTTTAAATCTAAGAATAATACTAAAATTCATATCGCATACCGCAATTTGCTCGTCGCCATTTTTTTAATTTGCTGTTATAACAAATAAAACTTTTAACCGCATTATACTAGGAATATATAACGAAAGTTAGATAACATTTTTTAACACCAGGAAAATTTATCGCATTGTTAAACTAAACGCTGATAAAAACATTGCTTACAAAACCAGTTACGTCATCAATTATCAAGACATGAGCTGAGTTATTTAATCTCTCTTATTCGAAACGCATCCGATAGAGGCGCGGTACTTGAGTTCAATTCACAGGCATTATGAGAAAAATACACAATTATTTGGTTCTTCACTCGTCAATTATTCCCCCTTTTTAAATTTATGAAGACGCATATCTTTTCACAAAGCGATTTAACTTGCTGATTCTTTTTGTGTTTGGTAGGAGATTAGAGATGAAACACTAAACTGCGGCATTTAGGCATTCATATTATTTTTCAATAAATATTATAAAATAAGAATTGTTAATAAAAAATATAACAGACACAAAAGCAAAAATATTATCAGCTCCTAATCCAACCAATTCTGATTGGATCCAACTGATTTAGTGTTTTTAATTATTCACATATAAAACTACAATAGCACCGACTGCAAATTATTTGGATTATTTCTGATTTTATTGTATACAATTTCTTTTTGTGTCTAATTTATTTAAAAAAAGTTGTGACAATTTATCTTGTAATATTAAAAGCTGTTTGACTGCATGTTTGTCTCGCTTGCGTTGTCTCATTGATTATGCGTAATGTGAACTTACAATTTTGTAAACACATACCAGTATTATATACAAGGCTGGTGAAAATGATTATATTTACGTGTTTGTTAATAAATTGATACAAGCGCAGAGCCCTGTCAACGTTGATAGATGTCACCTGGGAACAACTTTTACCGCTCCGGGTACAGGTTTCAGAGTATTACAAAAACACTAATGACAGCCGAATCGAATCAAATACACGATCAACCTGAATAAAAGCTCTCGTTAGTAATGATTTGTTTGTAACAGCTAAAGTGGAATAACAATCAGCGTATATGAAACTGGACCATTTGTAACACGAAATTTGAGCGTAGTGGCGCGGTGTGTTTGATTTTACAGAAAAAACTAGCTCTTGCCCGTAACTATTCGTGTGGAGGTCCCGTTCAAATTAGATAACCATTTAAGGTTGCTTGCTAAGAGTATGATGGCGGTAATTACAGAAAGATCTAATGCTGTATCTCCGATTTTGCACAATCCGTTTTACAAAAAAAAAAAAAATATTAGACTTTAATAATTAGGGCTTTCAAATTAATGATTTTAGTATTCTCCAGTTTTGCCAGAAACGTCCCATTGTGCATAATTTCATGACACCTACGTCACAAAGAAGCATCCTATAGATTTTAATGATAATTATTTCAGTTTACACGCTTTGCAAGCCTTCCTATTGCATTACACTAAATTTTTAGAGCAGGCCCTTAATATTTCCTAATAATTTCAACTCGATACTTCAGTGTGTACTGAAATGGTCTCGGAATACGGACTGACAGACAGACAAACAACAAAGTGGTCTTATAGTCTCCTATCCACCTTTTGCATTTTGAGTTACCCGAACATGCTCATAAAGTGCGTAGATGCATAATACAATCGGTCAAAGCCTCAAAAGAAAATTTAAAATTCAGTGGCCTTTGATAGTTAGTCGATACCGACTTGTTCAAACGTTTTAATATACAGACCACGCTTAATTTTATAATAGTACCTAGTACATTTTGGTTTATACGCCAGAATGACGAGACGAGCTGGTCACTCGCCAGATGGTAGCGCCATGTCTGCCCATAATCAGCAGCAACCCCACACAATACAGAATTACAAAGCACTGCATGGCACTAGACTTCACTCATCACCCCAAGAAACATGAAATATTAAGTCTCATAATGCGCAGTAATTTCACTAACTTCAACGTCCTTCAAACCGGAACAAATATCACACGTTTTGTTTATTTATGTAGGCGTGCCAATAGCTTTAGCGAAATGTAAATATCGATAATTATATTCTTTAGACTTCGACGATATTAGTCTTTGAACATCATACTAATATTATAAATGTGAATGTAAGTTTGTTTGTTACGCTTTCACGCGAATACTACTAACTGATCATCATGAAACTCTGTACACATATTCTTCGAGGTATAAGAAGTAACATTGGATACATTTATGAAAAAAAAAAATATCTACGCGAAAGTAATTTTTTTTGTTATGCTTTCACACTTAAATCACTGAACCGATTTTGATGAATTTTGATGTAGAGATAGATGGGACCCTGGAGACGGTTATAGGCTACGTTTTATTTCGGAAAAGTCTCTTCACGCGGGCGGAGCCGCGAGCAAAAGCTAATATGAAATGAATTGCTAATTCAAATTAGACGACCAAGCAAAAAATTTATAGCATGTCTAATTTTTGAGTAATAATGTTTTGTGAAAAATAAATGTACTCATATAGTATGCTAAAATGTTGTCTACATTACTTAAAAGCCTTGGCAGCTTGCATAATTCGTATTCATATACATTCATTAACTTTTATGACTATATTCATGTAGTTATAACTATTAGTTCATTACAACGTTATATCGTTATTTCTGAACCATTTGATCAATTATTTTATTCTAGAACGCTTCTTTTAATCCAGATACAGTAAATAGCGTGTCAACAATTATATATTATTAACAATTCAGAAGTCGTTTAATAATAAAATAAATACTATTCTACTAATATCATCGACTACTAAAGCTCGGCGAAATGTGGGTGTTCTGGTTACACCTCTAATTTTTATCCCGGAATAAGACATTTACGCAGACGGATCCGCGAGCATAAGCCTATCATTAATATACATACATAGACTCATGCCTGTTTCCGATAGGGCTAGGCAGAGACGACAGATTTCCACTCATATACTATATGCTATATGAGTATATTTCCATTAATATACTCATGTTAACTACAACTCATAGTCAACGTACTAAGAATATGCATAACATTTCCCAACATTTTGTTGTACATGTGTTATAAATGTAAGAGAGAGAAATTAATTACAACAAAAACTTAATTATATACATCCGGAAACAATACAAGAACATTATGGTGTGAGAACTCTTCAATGTGATGTTATGACATTATAGTTATAGAACAATAGTTCTACGACAAAAGATTGTGCGAACGTACATATTTACTTTATAATTAAGTACACGTAAAACATCTCGACTAATTAAACCAAATTAGTAAAAACTGATTATGTTTCTAACTAAAAAAAAGTTATTAATATGTCCACTTTATTACATACAGTAAGAATAAATATTTTTCTCTTAACTATGTATGAACACGTCATTGTCGTGGTATTTATAATGAACTAGCCTTTTGCACCTTAAAATATAAATTTCAGAAAATCCTTTATTAGCCGGCCCCTATACGTGCTATCATTCATCGTGAATCAAATTTCTGCAGGCCAATTCTCGTAATTTTAAGTGTTCAAAATATCATTCCGATCTGGTCTCAGCATCAAGAAAGTTGCAAATGGCATTCTCTTAAACCAATAATCAAGGCCAAATGTGAATATAGATCGTAATGAGATGGAATGTAGAATAAAAGTTGACTGAAGCCAAAACGGTATAATGCTACTGCTAATGCTAGGTGCATTTGACTATGATTATTGGTTTAAGAGAATGCCATTACCAACTTTCTCGACGCTGAGACTAGATGGGAATGATATTTTGAACATTTAAAATTACGAGAATTATGGCCTTCAGGATCCTATCTTTATTGGTTATTATACACACGCAATCACGCCTGTAATCCCCGAAGGGGTAGGCAGAGATGTAACCAGCACATCCACATTTCGCCGAGCGTATCTCCGTCCCATGATGTGATAGGGGGCGAGCCTATCGCCGTACCGGGCACAATTTCAGACTCCGGGCTGATATTGAGCATTTCGTAATAGAAAAACCCAGTATCACTTTTACCCGACCCAGGGATCGAACCCGAGACCTCAGCGTCAGTCTCAGTCGTAACGCGTACGCATTACAACTGCGCCATCGAGGCAAGTAGTTTATTATATTTCGTGATTAATCTGTGAGAGAGTGGTATTTTGCTTTTATATGTATAAAAATATAGATAACATGTTATATGAAACATAAAAACTTTAAAAAATACAAAGAAATACTAAATGAATCATGATTGTGTTACTGATATATAAATGAAAGGAATAGGAATTTGAACCTCCCAAAATCTGTCTTACCATCCGAAATGCAAAAGGAAGCTGCCACTTTACATCTGTTTTCTGTAAGACAGTAGTACTAAAAGAGCTAGCCATTCAAAAAAATTGTCAAAAATCTACAGTGTGGCTCTACCATTATTATAGTTTATGCATTTCGCCAATTTCAATTATAATAAATGTTTTCAAGTCTTCAGTCAATCCCTTAATTATCCCTTTCCTTTAAGGTCGACCATGCGCCCATGATTCTTCTGGTATTGTGGGCGTACATGGACAGTAGAGATCACTTACCATCAGGTGACCACTCACTCGTTTGCCCGGCCTAGGCTATAATAAAATACAAATATGTATCAGGTTATGAAATTTAGCCATAAAATCGGACATAGATGAAACCACAATTCTATAAAGTATCATTTAAATAAGTAAAAAGAAACGATATTATAATTTTTTGCCGATTTATCACTCTTTTAATGACTATAAAACCACAAACTATCTTTTGTAGGCATTAATTAGATAATTTATGGGCGCCATTGCATAAGTCGCTTTTAATTTATGCCAATTTTCGAACCAAATTAATTATGTTAATACTGGCAATTCTAGCCACAATGTGTGTTTTGCGTTTCGAAAAATCTCACCTGAGTTGCCGAGATTACCGAGTTCTCAGCAGATAACTCAACAAAGAGTGTTACGGACTGTCGAGACGAAAGTCGCAGTTTTGAAACCAGCCCCTAGAGGATGCACCCCTGACTTCTCAAGTTACGTGTATATTCATTGTTAACTATTGCTTGCTTTAGAAAAAGGAAAAAAGGAACTGAGAAAAAAGGAAACCTGCATAACTCAGAAGTTCTCCATAAGAATTTCAAAGCTATGTGAAATCTGCTAACTCGCATTAGGCCAGTTGATTAAGGCCTCTCATTCAGTAGAGGAGCCCCGTGCCTGGCAGTGGGACATTATGATACATACAGGGCTGGTAACAATGGCGATAGGCTCGCCCCCTATCACATCATGGATAAGAAATAAGCTCGGCAATCCAGGGGTACATTAATTAGGTACACAACTGCCTAACCACCTCTTCCGGGATATAGACGTGAGTTTATTTCTGTAATTTAAACTAAGCCTAAATAAGTACGGATATAATAAAATACACGGACACGCGGAAAGAAATTACATATTATGCGATTATATTGTTGCGAAACAACTTATGTTCCATAACTAGCATTTGCTCGCAGCTCCGCGCGTGTGAATAGCATTTTCCAGAAAAAAAGTAGCCTGTGCCCTAATTCAGGTCATGGTCTACCTGTGTGTCAAATATAATCCAAACCCGTTCATCTTTTGACTAACAAACATTCAAACTCACAAACTTTCACATTTATAATAGTAGTAGAAAGTAGGATGAGATGTAAGGACTTATCTCTTAAAGCATAACTATCATTAGTGTTCGATTATTAATCAAGCAAAAATCAGTATATGCCTAATATTTATTCTACTTTATATCGCATGGTTAGTGGCGAACCAAGTACCAAAGTTTTCAAGCCGTCTGAGGGCGTCTGAATTACCTTAATAACTGCTGTCGGTTGAGAACAGCCAGGATCGACATTTTACGTGCCCTCCGAAGCACGGACATGCTCAGTATTAATACGACTATGCTGTAGTGTGGGGGTCACTCATCCATAGACTGCTCGCGACAGGTGGTGCTTAACCCGCTTATCTTTATTAGCCTGAATGCCGAAACAAGCAGTTCACACGCCTGATGGCAAGCGCCCCGCCTGCCCATAAACAGAGGCAATACGACACATAACTTTGAATTACAAAGCACTGCATAGCATTGAACTACACCCCGAGACAAGAGATGTTAAGTTTAATAATGCAAAGCAATTTCACTCGCTTCAACGTCCTTGAAACCGAAATACGACAGTAAAACAACTGAAATGTTGTATACAATTTTGATTTTGGTACAGAGATATACAGGATACGGTTACACGGGAGGAGCCGCAAGCTAAAGCTAGTTATTTAAAAACCTTTGATAATGTATCAGTTACGATTAAATTTAAATATATATTTACTTACACAGAATCTCAGGATAAATCAATTACATTAGTATGCCGTCGTATATATTTAAGCATAACCGAATGCATAAATTATTGACTGAAACAGAAAGCCAATTTCACGTAAAAGGCTCTGTGGGCCAAATGTAGAGCCCAAATGATATAACATCTCAATCGTTGAGGCGACACATACTTTTATGGCGTAATCGAGCCGTTTAAATATTGTTTCAATTGAGTCCACATTCATAAGAGCGACAGCACCACGACAAAATTATCGTATAGAGTACTTTATAGTAATATTATCCAAAGAGGCAGATTAAGATATCAGCTTTATAGCTGTATTACTAGTAAGAAGCCTTGACCATACATTTTTAGTATAGGATGTTAATTCTCTTTGTTTTATTATTAGGTTGATAGACGACACAAGCTAGTCGCTCGCCTGGTGGTAAGCGCCACGCATAGAAATATAAAGCACTGCATGGCACTGGACTGCGCTTTTCACCCTGAGATATAAGATTAAATCTCATAATGTCGAGCAATTTCACTGGCTTCAATGTTTTTCAAATCGAAAACCAATAGTGCTTGCAGACTGCTTCTTGGCAGCAGAAATAGGCAAAGTGGTGTTATCAACCCAGACGACCTCTCGCATAAGAGGGGCCTACCACCTCATTTTAGATATACTCTCTATAATGATATAAAACAATACATAACTATAAATTGGAAGATTTTCACTGCTATAACCGTATCGTCATTTAAACCAACTAGAAGATACAAAAAAATATATACTTTGTACAAATTAGATTACTTTCCACCTTATTAAGACGTCTTACCTTAAATTATATTTAAAACAAATTGAAACTTCATTCAATTATGTAATACTAATAGTCAGTTAAATAACACTAAAAAATCACTATCTATGCAAAGTAACTTTTCTTTTACATAAAAAACTATATTTATTATATATATGTTTGAGTGGTAAAGCCACGCTGTAGACACTTTTGTCTACAGCATGAATAGGCCGGCTCGTCCGGGTCGATACCACTGTCTCACAGAAAACCGACGTAAATTAGCAGCTCGCTGCTGCGTTTCGTACGGGGAGTGAGATATCCGGAGGCCCAAATCCTCTCCCCTTCCCATTCCCTTAACTATCTTTTCCTTTAAGGTCTGCAACGCGCCCATAATTCTTTTGGTATTATGGGTGTACATGGGCGGTGGAGATCGCTTACCATCAGGTGACCCACTTACACGTTTGCTAGCCTATGTCATAAAAAAACATATATATGAGGTGACCCGCCATTTGACCCCCACAACCCGCAACGGGAACCAAGTTTCGCCATTGCCTCGTCCGTTAATCTTCAGAGTGTATCACCACCCAAAGCCAACCTCACCTAGGTTGGCTTTAGCCCTAATATGTCGCTATACTTCCCTCATATCACATTTAATAAATGAACGTACTATGTTTAAGAATCAGTCTTTTAAAAAAACCATTATAACTCTATCAAGATATATCAACATGACCATACGCATACGCACCAACTGCTTTCCACGCAAACTGGTTTTTAGAGAACCCATTATGCGGTTAAATGGTTTAATTTATTAAGCGTTAACAATTTAATTTTATCTCTTACGCACTGTTTAACAAACAACTTAATTAATGATGTTACATAATATATACTTCACATAATACACCGTGTAACTGTGGACGAATTCAGACTGATGGATGGGTGGATACTTCACCTCTTATTCTTCCACCTGCACTTATCCCACTCGCAGTGGGGTCAACGTAACACGTTTTTAGCACATATGTTACATAACGACTTGCCTTGTAGTTTTTAAGACCGGCCGTCTGCCTGAAGTTAACCCCATTGGAGAGAAAACAAACCCAGACCCGAAACAAATATTTATGAAACACACGAACATTTATCTCGGTGCGGGAATCGAACCCAGGGCCTCTCGCTTTGCTGCCGGCTACTCGTTCACTGCACTGCAGTCTACTTCACATTCTACACATAACAAATAAGATATTTTTTTGGTGTTATGATGACATCCTCTTAGCAAACAATAAATTATAAAGAAATAACCTAACTGTAAAAATCTCTAAAATATATTTAATGATCCCAAACACGATGTCGCTGCTATTAATTATCTTGATACATAGTGTTAGAGTTGAAAGCCGATTAATTTCATAGAGTCATCGACTCATTGAAATTGGAAGCTGCAGACGGCTTAGTTATTTTATCAGGTCAAGGTTACATAGTTAAAACACTTGATTAAATTAACTATGAAATAAAAATGACTACCTCGGTGGCGCAGTTGTAATGCGTACGTGTTTCGACTGAGGCTGACGCTGAGGTCCTGGGTTCGATCCCCGGGTCGGGTAAAAGTGATTGGGTTTTTTAATTACGAAAATTCTCAGTATCAGTCCGGAGTCTTGTGCCCGATATGACGATAGGCTCACCCCCTACCACATGGGACGGAGATACGCTCAGCAAAATACGGGTGTACTGGTTACACCTCTGCCTACCTCTTCGAGGATTATAGGCGTGATTGCGTATGTATGTATGTATTTACATAGATTGTGCACTTTGTGAATGGATAATGGAGTTCGAAGGTCGCAAAGACGAGTAACCTATGGCTAGTTGGATAGGTAAAACTAAATGCCTTGTGGTTCCCATGACTACTGTATTAGACCGACAACATTGTAGACCAAGAATTCTTATTATATATGTATAGGTAAATTATAGAATGAAGCTAATTTAAGTAAATAAGTTGTTAAACGCAAATTCCAAATGTATGTTACTTTGAGAGATAATACAATGAGAATCTAAAATCAAAAGTAGACAACTTGTCAACAATAAATTTAATATAAATACACACTGATTCTTTATTTTTGCCCGGCGTTATCCCGGTTTAATGCCACGGTCAGCCTTCTCATGTCATAGATTTTGGTATAGAGAGATACATAGATAGAGTTTGGTATTACATGAGGCCCGTCATCTGACGCCCACAACCCTCAACGAGCACACAGTTTCGCTATTGTCTCGTCCGTTAATCAGAGTGTACCATATAAAGGTGATGGGTCTAAGATATTGGAGGTGAACTTATAAGTACAAACAAATTAATCATTATTTTTATTGAATGTTTTTTTTTTTAAGTCATAGGCCAGCAAACGAGCATGTGGGTCACCTGATGGTAAGTGATCTCCACCGCCCATGTACACCCACAATACCAAAAGATCATGGATGCGTTGTCGACCTTAAAGGAAAAGGATAATTAAGGAATTTGGGAAGGGGAGGGGGTTTGGGCCTCCGGATATCTCACTTACCGTACGAAACGCAGCAGCAAGCTTCTACTTTACGCCGGTTTTCTGTGAGACAGTGGTAATGACCCGGACGAGCCAGCCCATACATGCTGTAGACAAAAGTGTCTACAGCGTGGCTCTACCACTCCGTTGTTTGAATATTCATACACAGGTACATACAATGCATAACCATTTTACAGATAAATGGTATGTCACTACCGAATAGCCAAACAATATAAATAGAACCATAAATAGATATAATTCTTAAGGCAAGATATAAATCAAAACTGCTTTATTGTCAAGTGACCAAAATAGGGCCAGTGCATTACTCATACAACACAAACGGAATAGAAAAAAGAATATAATGTCACGTTTAAGCGAAAGTTGTTACTCTGTTCAGGTACAAAAATAATCTATTTAACAAACAGTGAAACCACCTGTTAATGTAGAACAAGCTTGGAAATTAAATTAGGGTAAAGGTCCCTGTTAAAGAATCATTCGTAAGCTCAAAACTTATAGAGGTTTTAGGAGTTGTAGCAAGTATAACTGTTGGTAAAAAAAACAATCCAACTTCCTGCTACTATTTATTATAAATGTGAAAGTTTTCATGCTTGTGTGCTTGTGAATAAGGATGTTTGTTAGGCAATGGTGGGACCATTGTTAAGACCATAAGTTATGGATGAAATTTGGGATATGGTAGGCCATGACCTGGATTAGGACATAGGCTACTTTTTATCTCGGAAAAGGCATTTTACGCGGGCGGAGCCGCTAGCAAAAGCTAGTCTATAAATAAATGAAAAAATAGTACTAGAAGCATTAGGTCTCCGACCGCTGCCCTACAGCGGGATGGTAGTCTTCACATGCGTTCGAAATTCTTTTAGAAAATTCTCAGTTATATAGAATTCCTAACGATGATTTCTTTCGTTACTTCAAAAACTCAAAGGTATGTGTTCTTGGGCTGGTTTCGAACTCGTGACTTCCGTCTCGACAGTTCATACCACTCCTTGCTTCTTTTCGCTTGCTTATTTAACCAAAATAGACGCAAATTGTCGAAGCATATAACTTTAATCGTAGTACATTGTATTTGTGCCCGTTATAGTTACGCTTACCCCACGCGCTCTATGCGCGAGTCACGTCGCGCTGCTCCTCTACGTGTGAACATACGTGTCTAAACTAAATTTCAAGCTTGCTATCGCATCCGATAAAGTATTTGAAACGTCAATAATATAACAATTCATCACACAACAATGGAGCTATAGATCAAGGTTTTAATAAATATTAAGGCAAAGCATTGGGTGGTTATCAAATGATAAATGAAGGAAAATTTTCAAACAGTACACGCATACTGAGTTCTTACAGTTTATATACTCTTTTATATCTATAAATATATATAATTCTACTGTACGTGTGTATGTGACTGAACTCCTCCTAAGCGGTTGGACCGATTTGAATGAATTTTTTTGTATGCGTTTGGGTGGCGCCCTGGATGGTTTAGATTCACAATTGGACCTGGTAGGTGGCGCTGCTGTAGTTGCGGGAGAAACCGCGCGGGACAGCTAGTATTTTAGCAGCCGCTTTAGCCTGAATGATTTGGGATTACCCACACCAGAACTTATTTTAAATTACCGTCTGATAGGATACCAAAGACCATATCCGCTCGACGGTGTCGTGTGGTAACTCAAGCATGAAACATTCATTACTATGAGTTAAGTAATATTAACTGCTATCCAACTTCATAAAGAAAAGATTGTGTTACCCGTTGCGAGCGATTAGTCTGACACTCGTTAGAACTGACGCAACTATTCGATGTTGCGAAAAATCTAATTGCTATGTAAAAAATAGCACAGTTTCATACAACACCGGATTCCGTTTGTTTGATTGATGACTGATAGTTTTATGATGAATCTGTTTCCCTTCAGGCAGCAACATTTCGCTCATTCTTCCTACCGTTTTAGTAAAAACAGCTAATTAAAATATCTTTTTCAAGATCATCCCGCCCTCACACCAGTCACTGAAAAGTAATGTAAGCCAGGATCAAAAGTGGAACGCATATTTTTGCACCAAGCATTGAAGTTCGGCGAGACTCTTGGGCAAAGCTATCTATATCCTGCATCAAAATTAATCAAATAGAAAGACAGGGAGGAGTTGTAAATATACATTTTGTTCCATTGCCTCTATTGAGATAAAATCCAAATAGTAAACACATCCAGGTGTTATTTGCATACTGTCTAACATAATGTTACGCTCATCATGCCACAGACTACACTCTCAAAGGATATGATGTGTGACTTATTAATTACAACAGTTATATAGACTTTGAACTAAGACTCAGAACTAAATAAAAAACACAGCAATAAAGCGAGACTTGTATGCCCATAAAATAACAAAATCTTCTTTCTCCTTACATTCCTAAAAGATCCCTTTCTCATTCATAATTTTACTGATATTTTGGGTGTTCCGTGTTCATGAACGGTGAAGAACCCTTACAATCAAGTGCTCGTCGTGTCAGCTTTTTGCTAAAACCATAATATTTTGACTAAAATACAGATAACAAAAAGTTTTTTTTTTATTAACACTAAAGCATAGCCTCTCTAATAAAAGGTAAGGACCGTGGCAAACAGTGAATCAGTATAAAATACAGGGCTGATATAATATTAATATTATTTTTATCAAACTTATTGAATATAATACTCGTGACCTTAAGTTTAATAATTGACTGGGCCCAGGAATTCATGTCGCTGATACCGCAAGGACCTAAGGCTACTACATCAGTAATTAACAAGTCGACTTCCTTTCAATATCAACGTTGACTCATTGCTGTTTATCTCGAGTTTAGCTAGACGTCCTTAACACAATCTTAGTGTCATCATTTCAAAATACACCATTGCGTTACACAAGATTTTGATTAGAGTCAAGAACATAGTAAATCGAAATCTCAGGTAAACTGATATTCAAATTATAGATAATTTTGCAAATATAAACAATTGTTATTGCAGTCTGTTATGTCAACATTAGCATTACAACCGTAACATGAATCAATCGTTACAGGCGCAATGAATAATTGGTCAACTAATTAGATCTAAGTATGTTTCATGCTCATTGAACGGCACTGCCTATTCAAGTACGTAATAAGTAATTGATACTTTTGTATTCGTTTCTATGTGTAATCGATATAAAATAGAGTAATTTCCAATTATTTCCTCTTTGAATGTGCTGCAATTGTTAAATCAAATGAGAACTATATCATCATTTCTTTGGCAAGATCTATTCCACAATTTAAAACGACCAGTGCTTGTATTTTTAATTTTGATGAGAATTTCAATAGCTGATGTTATTGTATTAAGAGAAATAATCAAAATATATTATTGTAAACAATATTCACGAAGGTCAAATCCCAAATTTCTCTTGTTAATCCCATAATTATGCATTTCCTTTAAGGTCGGCAACACGTCCTTTATTGTTCAGGTATTGAAAATATTGATATCCACTTGTTTGTATGCCGGTCTCTGCCATAAAAAAGGATGTAACATAATAAAACCAGTAAAATTACTAGGCATTATAACACTTAACATCTCAATTATGGTGATGAACGCAGTCCAATGTCATGCAGCGCTTTCTAATTCCAGGTTTTGTGTGGTGTTGCTTCTTTTTATGGGCAAGCATCAGGCGATCGATCTGCTCGTTTCGTCATTCATGCAAAAAAAATGGGTTTTAATAATTAATTGCTTTCTACACTTGATCTTTTGGTATTACGTAGTTACCATATGAAAATGGTAAAAAATATGTGGTTACTCTTCACCGTGATCCAAATCAGAGTGTCATATCACGAGTAATAAATTTTGTAAAACTGGAAAATAAACTGTAATTAAATCTTAACAGAATGATGTATTAAAAACATTTTGAAATTGCAAAATCCGTTTCGGAACCGTGTATCCGCAGTTACATGGACAGCCATAAACCAATTATCTTACCATCTCACATGACGTAGTAATATATAATTTAAAATATTAAAAGCGTAAAATAAATTACACAGTCGATATAATTATTTCGAATTTTTATGTCATTGACTAATGTACTTTTGAATAAAGAAAGTGTGATGAGAAGTTCTCTTTGAAACATGCTACTGCTTTACGTCAATTTCCTGTCAGACAGTGGATTAATCTGGTTAAATCGGCCCATATAAACTGCATACAAATCGTGGTAAGCGTACCTATAAGCCGAAGCTACACCACAAATTGTATTACAAAACACTGTACCTAGTAAACGACAATTTCTTTGTTTCACTTAGTTTCCTTTCTTTCTAATGTATCACCTCATTTGTCTAATGGCAGCGTACTAAGGCTGAGAATCATGAGGTCCTAGGTTCTATTCCTAGGTCGGGTAATCACACAGGTTGTATTTGTTTTCGATTAGATAAATCACACAAGAATTTTGTCCGGTATGGCAATAGGCTCGCCCCCTATCACATCATTGGACGGTATAATCTCGGCGAAACATGGATGCAGAACTAGTTGCACTTCTGCCTACCTCTTCGGAGAAAAAGACGTGAGCACGTATGCTTATAATAGTATACTAGAAAAATAACTTTTTAAGCACAATAAAAGATAATTTAATTAAAAGATGCCCGCGAACCGCCAGGACTCTATCAAAGAAAAACCTTGTAAGCCACTGCAAAACAAGGATTGCATGATAACTTTCGTGACAGATATTCCGATTTAAAAACGCCTTAACAGAAGTAATAAACGAAGTCTCCGAGGACTTATAAACTAGGCCACCACAAAAGGTAAGCTAATAGCTGCCGTAGCAATTGTACCGCGATTCCCACGCTAGAGAAAAGGAAACCAAAAAAATACCTAAATTAGAAATACAATAACGAATATGGCCAATTACCATGTGTAATCATTTCATCACATTTAATAAAATTGGCTCAAAAGACCTTAGTCTGAGGCCTTCATACTCAACAAGCAATGGTCGCTTTGTTATTTTTATATCATGTGTGAAGTATTTCTTTATCTCATTGTATCCATCAAACTATCAATGTTGTTTGATAATATATTACAATATATCTCTGTAAATATATAATCTCATATTTATCATTGTACACCAATCAAGTTTTTTAAAATACATAACTGTATTAAATTTATTTACTGGCTATAAATTATTTAACACTACACTTGTCCTTCTATAATTACTGGAATTTAAGCTAATAAAAAACTAAAGACAATGCCATAGATGGCGGCCATATCGCTATCAGCATTGATTTACGGACAAACATTGATTGGACGGAATGTATTTTTAACCGACTTCAAAACCAACCAACTTTTGGAACGAACTTAAAAAGGAGGCTCTGTATTTAAAGTTTGGGGAGGCTAAATGAACTTAGACGAGACTGCTCTTTATTTACGAGTTTACTTTTTCTCTATGAAGCCCTAAAATGAATTCCGTGGACATAAGACTCGTATCACAAGTTTTTAATGTTAATGTTATTTTTTTTTATATATTGTTTAATGAAACATAATTATTTAGTACAGCACACAAAATAGTTTTAACAAATGCGATTGGTGATTCAGTCATTTTTCGCAAGGTGGATACAGTGACTTATTTGATTCGCTAAAACAAGCCGTCAAAACACAATTCAGTATCGATACAATCGCAAACGCGCGCGATTTCCATACTGCACTCAAACTGCAATAAGTTGCTAAGACTCGATTTAACATCGAAAAATCCACAAAATCGTTGATATTAAAAGTATAGAGTGTGCTGTAACCCTAAGGTGTGTCAAAAAACATACATTTCTGGTTATTAATTGGATGTTAAGAAGAATGTTCAAGCAACGCCGCACACTATTTTAATTGGTTATTTGGTCTTAATGCAACATTGCAACAGGATTATAGAATTTATAATCATAAAAAGTCTAGTCACCGGCTACTGTGTTATTAATTGACCGAGCACGCTACTTTATTGATTTCTACTGATTATAAATTATGAATAAATCTACAGTTGATTGAATTTAAATAGAAAAGGATACGAATGTAACGTGCTATAAAATTCTAGAAGTTGTTCCTCAATAGGCATGCCGTGGACAGCTTTCTCTGTACATGATTGGATTATATATAAAGATGACACTATAATGTTAATGATAGTAATACGGATGAGCGTTATTAACCACGCGGAATCTCATTTATGTATTGCTGGTGAAAACTATTCCACATATAAATTAAAGGCTTTAGAGCTCAGTGGCAATATTAGATGATGATAAGGTACGTCCACACGTCATGACATTTCACCGCACCGAGAGACGACTGTTCCACGAACTTGTTACGCTAATGTGGACAGGTGTTGTGACATGCCCTATGTTTTTTGGCCGTGACTTAAAACAAAAAAAGACAAGACTTTAAATGACATATCGCGGCGAAATGTTACAGGGTCTCAGAGCGGATCGTTCCGTGATATTAGGTCGTAATATTTGACAACCGTTCTCACTAGAGTGTTTGTCATGGGTGTTTGTCATAGTCACGCCTCTCGGTGCAGCGAAATGTCAGAAGTGAAGACACAAATTTAGATATCAAAAATTTAAAATACAATTCAATTACAAAAACAACTACCACTAGCTAGGCTTTATAGTAGCGATAGCTCAGCGGGAAGTGGTACAGACTGTCGAGACGAAAGTCGCAAGTTCGAAACTAACCCCAAGAGCATGCACCTCTGACTTCCGTGACTACGTTACTTACTATGTTACGTGTGTATTCATTGTTAATTATGGTGGTTTTAACGGTGAAAAAAACATCGAGAAAAAAATCTGCATATCTGCGAAGAGCTCCATAAGAATTTCAAAGGTATGTGAAGTCTGCTGATCCGCATTACTAGCGTGGTGGACTAAGGGCTAACTTCCCTCATTCAGTAGAGGAGGCCCATGCCTAGCAGGTGGACGTGAATAATAGAGGGCCAGCACTATTATTATTCTACCAGCTTTTCTTCGCGGCCCGGCCCGCATGCACTAACTTTTCCGGGCTAACCCTGGTCATAATCTACCTGTGTGCCAAATTTCACCGAAAACAGATATATAAAATATATAGATAAATACGCAATCCTGCTAAGCTTTATAGTTTTTGCAACCTTATTATTTGTTTTATATTCAATATTTTTTCTAACGATGTACTTAAATCATTCGTTGAATTCACATACATAAACCCAACAGTCACTCGAATTATCCACATCCTGCAATTTGAAATAGTTGGGCATTGCTCTGACATATCACGATATTTTTTTTTCTCAAGAACTGGTAACATTCGGCTTTAGTGGTACATTGCTTAAGTTACATTTTTAAAGTTCTGATATATGTTTCAACCAGTATCGTATATATAATGATACAAGTACCTAGTGGTTAGGTAGGCTTTGATATTTGTAGCTGTTATTAAAATGTATACTCTTCCTTTTCTTCTTCCACCTGCCTTTATCCCACTTGCCGTGGGGTCGGCGCCACATGCTTTTGAACACATGTTACAGAAAGATTTGGCTTATAGTTCTATGACCGACCGCCTGCCTGGCATCAACCCCTCGGGGGAGACAACACCCAGATGGGATAAATATATTTGTGGAACACACAAACAATTTGTCTCGGTGCAGGAATCGAACCCGCAGCCCCTAGTTTCACTCGCCTACTGCGCCACGAAGGCTATTTAATAAATTATTTACACTAATACCATAAAATATAACTTTAATATTAAGATAAAGTTCGGTGTGAATGTAACACAAAGAACAGTTTGAGGAACAATCCCACACCCACTCACTGCACAATGAATCACTGGTTTACCTAAACACTAACAAAGTGTGAACTATCAGGAAAAAATATACAAAACTGGCTCAGTTAATTAAAAACCACTAGACATTCAAACAATGTAACGCGTCGAAAACGCTAACAATCCTTTGTTCTGGTCATTTAACAAATTATTAGCAAATGGGGACGTAAAGGCGTCATATGTATAGTTTCACGCGTTGCTTGTTTCTATTGTTTTTAATCACGAGGTAAATCAGAAGATTAACTAATACGCGTTTCCGCTGACGGGCATGGGGCCCACGGTCGTGCCGCGTCACGCTCTAATGTCACAGATTGTTGACAATGTTATGACAGTTTCCGCTCTTGCCAGGCAGAAACCCAGCGGCTCGTAATGGCCTGCTAGTAATCGATCTCTAAAAACAAACCAATAAAACAGTTTTTGTTTTCGCTAAATAGTGATTTTTCTAAGGACTTTCTATAGAGAGTGTTGACACGGCTTTTGAGAAAGACGACCATTTATGTTACCACACTATATTTACTATTATTTTTGTTTTTCAGTTAAAATACCACAATTTTCTTTTCTTTCTTTCTTTAAGACACTTTAGGCTATTGTTTTCCATTCTGTCGGACAATCCATGACTTGAAAAACAAGTCTCATTTCGTATGTAGTTTATGCTCGTAACATCATCCGCGTGTACTAAATTTACAAACAAAGTTTGCAACCCTTTTCCTTCCTTTAGGTGTCAAATTTCAAGAAATTCTCTCTTAAACTATGCCTAGTATAAAACTTCATATTTCTATACTTCTTTTGGGTTTGGCGATAATGAGTCAGTCATGGCCTTTTATGCTATGTATAGATAGATCATGCAAAAGTTTTAGTCAGGTCAGCAATGTACCGGTATACGTGGTTTACTAGGTGGTAGGTTCCTCGTATGTGAGAGGTTGTCTGGATCGGTACCACTGCTTTGTCTATTTATGCCGCCAAGCAGCTGTGTGTAAATTAAAGCCAATGAAATTATGAGACTTATAATTCTATGTCTCGGGGTGACCAGCACAGTCCGATGCCATGTAGTCACTTGTAATTCAAGGTACTATGTGATATTGCTTCTATTTATGGACAGGCGTAGCGCTTACCATCAGGCAAGCGACCAGCTCGTTTTGTAATTCTGGCCAGTAAAAACAAAAACTCAGTGATTGCATACACTGATCTCCGTGTATATTAGCACGTTTACACAGCCAAGTAACTAATTGAAAGGTTAATGAAACCTAACTGTAAAACTGGTTATGGTAGAAGGTTCTAAAGACGTAACATTTAAATTGCATAAAAAGTAACATCACCGTTTAATCTACTTTGTCACTGGCACTCTCACTCGAACCGGATTTAAGGCATTGCGTATGTGACGTATCAAAATAATGGCTCACTCTCGCATGATTTATATAATTGTAATCTTGACGTCTTAGCTACGTATAAACAAATATATATAAACGAAATACATGAGAATTAAGAAGATGAAGAAATGGCTCACTCTTGCATAATAAATTTGGTAATAGTTTTACTGGGTGGGTCTTTCGTATGCGAGGGGACGTCTGGGTTCTTCTACCTGCTATGCCACTCACAATAGGGTCGGCGCAGCATGCTTTTTAACACATGTTATAGGAAGATTCAGCTTGTAGTTTTTACGACTGGACGTCAACCCCTCTGGGGAGAAGTACCAGTTAACACTGCTTTGTCAATTTCTGTTGTCAAACACTAGTGTGTAAAAACTGGTGCGTTCCGATGTAAAGGGAATTAAAGCCTGTGAAAACATTAAAGATTATCAGACTTAACATTAACAATGTAATTCAAAAGCGCATGGCTAAAAGTCGCGGTTGCCATTAGGCGCGCGAACTGCTCGTCTCGTCATAAGATTAAAAAAACACTAATTGATTGAATTTCTCTTAAGTATCATCAAATAAATATAACTAAATCTTGTTTCATATTGCATAGCGAAAAGCACTAACATTTCTAATTTCACCATCATCTATTAATCAATATGTTTAAAAATAAACCCGTACGAATGGCTGCCGTTTAGCAAGTTGCAATAAAATACTGATTACATTAATGTACTTAGTATTTGTTTTACAATAATAAATCAACATGTTTTAACAGGATATGCCAATGGCACTAAATGTCAATAAAATGAACAAGACCTCAATTCCTGCTGATTAATTAACCCAAAGATGGAAAATAAAGTAGTTTTTAAGGATATCAATCTACACTAATATTATGCCGAGGTAAAGTTTGTAAGTGTGTGTGTTTGAAAGTGAATATTCTCTGGAACTACTGTTACGGTTCTAAGAAATATTTCACCAATAGGAAGCTATGTTATATTTTCTTTTGCCACAGGGAAAAATCCATCTTACAGATACTATCGCATCTCTGGGGGTGGAAGGATGGTTATGCCAGACTCACCAGCCTTCCGATCTAATTCACATCTGAGTGCCTTACCAATTTTCTTACGCCGGTATACCGACTAAAATTCAAGGGGATCTGGTATACCTAGATAGCTGCCGACACCTACCCCTGAGCTCTGCCTTTGTGGGCTGTCTTATTTGGGACTTGGAAGCCCCCGTGTTAGTCCTCACAGTCTGCAGCTGCGCGAGGTTTTCGCACTTAAAATGAAAACGTTTATGAAGCAAATAGTCACTAAAGACACCACCGTCCATTTCAGGAAGGCATTATCCCTGAGTGCTTCAGGCTGTCATTATGATAAAAGTGATAAGAAGAGAAAATCACGCGGACAGAACCGCGAACAAAAACTATTTTGCTATATTTAACCGCAGCCGTATTAACAAAGAATTATGCCGGAAGATGACAAGCACTCATGATATTGAGTGGGGATTGTTAAATTTATAAGGACTTGATTAATCATGAAGGTGGCAGGAATCCATTGATTACCCATTTTCCATCAACTTTTATAATGCTATGTCATGACAGCCGCAGATAATACTTTTACATATCAGGTTTTTAACAACTTAATGTTTTTTTTTATAATAGAGGCTGATAAACGTGTTACTGGGTCATCTGATGGTGAGTGATCTCCACCGTCCCTAAATATCTCTATTACCGGTTAAGAATCATGAATGCGATGACAAAGGAATGGGGATTAGTCAGGGGAACGAATGTATGGACAACAGCAAGATGCCAAGTTTCATCGGTGGTACTAACCCGATCAAACCGATCAGAGGGACCACGAACAACTTGCGAAAACGTATTCGAATCGAAATGTAAAAAAATTGAAATTTATTTGAAAATTCATACAAATAAATAAAAATTCGTTCTCAATTCGTAAGTTCTTCGTGCTCGTCCCTCAGTGCTAGAAAAATACCAGTGCCAGTGATTCTTACTATGTTATTACTAGTTGACTTTACGTTTTACATTTAACATCTAGGTATTATAGATAATTACTAGCTGTTGCCCGCGGCTCCGCCCGCGTGAATGCTTATTTCCAGGATTAAAGTAGCCTAGTGGGCGCCTCCGGTGAGAAACGCGCTTGACAAAAATGTCGCTATTAAAAAATAGGGGTTGATCGTAGAGGGTTGTAAATTTAGGGTTGTATGTATTTTTTAACGCTGTATCATAAAAAAATAAAACAAAATTTTTTATTTCAAAAATATAAATATTTTTTTTGGGGTGGACCACCTTTAACATTTAGGGGGATGAAAAATAGATGTTGGGCGATTCTCAGACCTACTCAATATGCACACAAAATTTCATATAAATCGGTCGAGCCGTTTCGGAGGAGTATGGGAACGAACATTGTGACACGAGAATTTTATATATAAGATTATTTCAATTAGTTTGATTAAAACGGGTGGAAAAAATAGATCCAACGACACATCCTATCAAAATGTCCTATTGAATGTAAATAAAACAGAAGAAATTAATGAGCGCAACATTATTGCGGAAGCGAGACCTTAATTTGCTATTTACAGTCTTAAATTTTAGCCCACGGCTTCGATTCAACGATAAAGCTATGAATCATCGTGTGCCAAAGGCTTTATTGACCGAAACCACCAATTGTAGGAGGCCTGCAAGGCGTAATCGTGTGAATCGAAGTCCTGTACCGCCTAACTCCTTTGCTATTATGCCGTTATAGCTGCACTAGGCCCTCATTACTTTATTATCGAACTTGCACTGCAATTCATATCGATAGTCGATATGGTGAAGTTGTGACGTTAATTCGCTATCGACTTATCATGGCTGAATTAAACATTTCGCTCGAGGCGTGTCCCGTCTAATAAATGCTGGCTTAAATTGAAACAGAACACAGCAGCTCGATGCAGATATCGATAACGATTACTTGGTCTTTGTGTTGATTGTAGAAATGGAGTATTTCGTAAGAGAGTATCTATGGTATACGTGAGAATTGATACAGAGTGACGAAGCTGTAGCTGTCCGCTTACAACGTTAGAACAAGATAATCGAGTGTGATAATCGATAAGCATTACGTTCGCATGAATACTTTAAATATCGACCTTGTAATGCATTCGATACTACAACCACGCATACCGATAGTTTTTGTTAATAATTTATCGATAAACAATAACAATTTCCGCCTACCTTACAGTGCGATTTAGTTAGTAAACACACAGACATTGTGCAAAGAAATTGCATGATCAACAAAAGCAAGTCGCGTCTGCCGAGCCTCTAAATTTGTTGGTGTAAATTAATGGAAACGGTTTAACGATACTCGTATCGCCTTCAGATTTTATACAATGATGTCGATTATATGAAAATATGTTTTGGAAAATATCTAATTACATCGATATACTTGTACAATTGAATTGTAATAACTAGAAGTACATAGAGGTAGGTAGAGACAACGAATTTCCAGAAATACCTATTAACAGTGATCAAGCGTAAAGGGCTTTTTGGCAGCCCGAATGAAGAGGCGAAAGGTCGCTTTAGTTTTTTTATTAACGGGAACGCAACGGTGCTGCTTAAAGCGATGCACAAAAACGTATCCCGAAGGATTATTATGGTTATTGTCATACACTTCGAAAAACTTCGTAATATAACCAAACACATCGCTGCAACCTTTAAAATATCCACTACACACAAGCTCTTGAACTTTAGACGAAAGATATTTGGCGCCCATAAGTGAAATCGTTATATAAATCAATCAATGAAATCTCATATCTCCATTAATATCGTCAGAACTGACAAGCTTGAGATTTATGGGCGATGATTTAAATATACCCGTGAGGTCAATGTCGACATTTAAAATTAATATTATCATCTTATATAACGTAAACGAACCGATATAATATATACATATCTACATGTTCATATTAAGTGCATGATCAATGAATTTTTGAAATCCATTAATACGAGGTGGTAGGTGTCTCGTATGTGAGGTCGTCTGGGTTCGTACCACCGCTTTGTTTATTTCTGTCGCCAAGCAGCAGTGTGTAACCACTGTTGTGTTTCGGCTTAAAGGACAATAAAGCCAGTAAAATTACTGGACATGATGCGACTTAACAACTTATGTCTCGGAGTAACGAACAGTCCAATGCCATGCGGTGCTTTATAATTCAAAGTTCTGTGTGGTGTTTCTGTGTGGCTCCTGTTCACGGGCAGGCGTGCCGCTTACCATCAACTGAGCGACTAGCTCGTCTTGTTATACAACCTAAAAAAAATACTATTATTATCATAATAAGTCTCTTCTCCATAGATTATAGATTGTGTAATTTGATTTTATTGATATCCCGAAGTTCTTATACGGCAGATTAGGGCTAGAAACAGAAGGCCAATTCTCGTAATTTTAATCGTTCAAAATATCATTCCGATCTAGTCTCTGCGTCAAGAAAGTTGCAAATGGCATTCTCTTAAACCAATAATCAACGTCAAATGTGAACATAAATCGTAATGAGATTGAATGTAGAATAAAAGTTGACTAAAGCCAAAACGGTATCTATAATGCTAAGTTGCTAATGCTAGGTGCATTTGACGTCGATTATTGGTTTAAGATAATGCAACTTTCTTGACGCTGGGATTAGATCAGAATGATATTTTGAACGTTTAAAATTCCGAGAATTGGCCTGCAGACCTCTGTTTAAATAAGTTTACAATTTCCGCGTACAACTCTTTGTTACGGCAAGTGTACTCTATCACTGCCTCAACTTTCATTCACGCGTTTATAATCAATATTATATCAGAATTTTAATTGAAGTTTTGATTGGCTTGAAGGCTGCTCGATAACAACGGAAGCCAGTTTAATGTTTTAGTTAGAGAAAATTCAACCTTCAAAACAATATATTTGATATAGAATTCTTACGCACACACGCCTATAAACCTCCAAGGGGTAGGCAGAGGCATTAGGGGTAGGCAGAGTACATCGCCATACCTAGCACAATTCCAGATTCCGGGCTAATACTGAACATTTCGTAATAGAAAACCTTATTTTATATCACTTTTCCTTGACCCCGGATCGTATCCAAGGCCTTAACACAGCAGTCGTACCGCGTACGCATTACAACTGCGCCACCAAGTCAGTATAGGCTGATGTATAGAATTCCTATAAGTAGTAAAGCCACTAAGTCGACAGTTTTGTCTACAGCATGAATGGGCCGATTCGACCGGTTAGTGTGTCATAGAATGCGTAAAATTACATGGGATTTCCTGGAGCCCAAATCTTCCTCCACAATCCTCAATCCTTCCCTTCAAGGTCAGTAATGCATGCATGATTCTTGTGGTCTAGTGGGTATTCATGGGCGGTAGGGATCATTAAACATCACCTGACCCACTTGCTCGCTTAAATTAAAACATACTAGCATTATGTCTAACTTATGAAACCATCCTAATTGTCCATCTTAAGCAAGAGATCATTATCCAGGACAAACTGGATATTTAAATTAACCGAGAATATTTACGACTTCTATTAATATAATTACGTTGCCTACTTTCATTCATATGCATACATTACAATTGATATTGTACAATATGCAAATATAATAATGAATAGTAAAATGAAGGCCAACCCTGAAATGTAAACCGTGCAGTTATTAATGACGCTTTACATAGTAACAATTTGCTAATTGCTATGTGAAACTGGTGCAGATTACTAGACATAGAAGGGCAGCTGTGCGTTGCGAAATCAACAATAATGAGTACGATGTCAAGGTCCATCCACTACGTGACAAAACAGTTATACCCAATTTGATAAAAAAGGGTAGCAGTCGTCAGTTGGATTTACCAACCGTATTCCGTAAGCACCTTACGAAACGCACCCATTTAAAAATAACTTATATGCGAACATAACCTTCTCATGCGTTACCATAATCTCAGCCTTTATAAGTATAAAATAAACAAAGAAACACGGTGCAATGGAAATTGCATGCATTCGTTAGCGCAACCTGAGGACTCCGATTTGCAACACGCAACCAATTTACTACATTCATACACGCTCACGCCTGTGTCCCATGGAGGTAGGCAGAGACTAGTAGGTGGTTTCTGGGATTAAGGATGAAATGGCTCAACTTAAGTGAGCTGATCACCTGTCTGTGCAACTCGCAGATTTCCCGACACTCCCATAAATACAAATACAATAAATACAATAGGTGGTAGGTGAGAGGACGTCTGGGTTGGTAACACCGCATTGTCAATTTCTGTCGCCAAGCAGAAGTTTGTCAGCATTTTTATGTTTCGTTTTGTAAGACATTGAAACCAGTAAAACTGGGCATTATGAAACTTAACATTTATGTCTTGGGGTGCCGAGCGCAATTCAATGCCATGCAGTGGTTTATTATTCAAGGTTGTGGTGCTAATTCTGTTTATGGGCAGGTGTGGCTCTTACCGTCAGGCAATCGACCTGCACGTTTCATTATTCAGGCTAATAAAAAACAATAATTGGTGCCATAAGCAACAAACAGTTTTTTCACTTATTCCACATTCATATTATATTAGCAATGATTGGGTCTTTTTGGAGAAGATAATTGGTCGATGTTCCTCGGGTACCCTGTTCTGGCTCTTCCAGTCGCATCCGCAACTTTCGTAAATTGTCTTTCATCCATCCAGCTAATTTGCCCATATGTGACATTAGTTTTCTGAGGGTCGATTGGAAAAAACGCAAATGTTCATCGAATTAAGGTTGGGGACAATGGCGATCGAGTTGCGAAACAATTTTTTGTTGTTATTAAAAAGTGACCGGCCTTTACAAACAACTTTGAACAATTATAATGTAATTTTACACGATATTTACACGCACCTTGGGACATATTTGCGTGTAAAAACTGGGCAGTTAAATGGTTCGCTTTAATGTCCGTGTTTGTGCTGTTCTAATGATAGGAATTGTTATTATAATTATTTTTTTGTTATGAAGCAACATTTTTTTGGTACGGAATGTAAGTGGGTCGCCAACGTCTTAGACCCAAAGCAAACCTCACCTGCACGTGGTACACTCTGCTGATTAATAGACGAGACAATGGCGAAACTGGATTCCCGTTGCGGGTTGTGGGAGTAAGAACGAAAGGAGTAACATATTTTACTTTTTTAAGTTTTTATTTTATTAAGTTACTTAATTCGCCTCAGACTAGCAAAATAGTGTTCCAAGTTTTCAATCATCACAAGCTTACAGCAAAACTTGAAGGCCTGGCATTAACTAAGATTATATTCGATTTGTCCATGAGAAAACAGTAATGATAGAGCGGAACTAAACGACTCATAAAATCGCACCTTTGTGTTAGAAAATCTATCTGGGTTGATTGGGATTCTCCTTGATGCCTATCGTAGTGAATTCAATTTACTATTGTTATAAAGAGAAGATTATTTCAATTGCGCTGAGATTATTTTGAAACAACATATTATTTAAGTGGCAGAGCCACGCTGTTGACAGTTTCGTCTACAGCATGAATGAGCCGGTTCGACCGGTTGGTGTTACCACTGTTTCTGTTGCGTTTGCTGTTGCGTTTCGTACGGTGAATGAGGTATCCAGAGGCCCAAATCCCTTAATTATCATTTTCCTTTGAGGTCGGCAACGCATCTATGATACTTCTGGAATTGTGGGCGTTTATGGGAGGTGGAGATCACTTACGATCAGGTCACCCACTTGCTCGTTTTCTGACCTCGACCATAAAGTTAATGCGTTTATTTCTGTCCTTCCATACAATGACTTTACCGATTGGGCTCATATATACACCCTATATTTGTTTTGTCGATATGAAGGTTCATAGCTATATATAACATTTCGCTACAACCCACGGGAGCAGAGCAATAACATGAACACGGATGAACAATATAACTAGTACAAATGGGCGGAGGATGTTTCACTTGAAGGGAACTTTCAGTCAAAGACGAACCAATGTTAAAATTGAAACTAGAAAGTTGAAGTAAAGTTCAAAATAAAATTAAAGATAAAATAACGTTATTTACTCACAATAACCAATAATACCATATACATTTAAATACGAAACATGTAGTGTAGCGCCATAATATTTCTAGTTTATGCAATACAACATTCTTATATAATCTAAAATTATATTATTGTATTAAATTCCGATTCTCCAGTTGCCACACCACCACACAATGAACTCATTTCGGAGACATAAAAAAATTCAATGCAAGTTTTGTTCTTCATATTATTTTATTTTCTTTTATAAATTACCGCATCGGAGAAAGTGCTTATAAAAATGCAGCGAATCGGATACCAGATATTTTAACAGACGTGTCACCACGTGACACTGCTGATATGTTGCAGGAATATTATAATTTCAGATAAACCCTCTAATGTCTCTGATTTCAGATGTATAGCAAAGTAGCAGTGATGTCAGATTTATTTTCGAATACTATGATATTTTAAAACTAACACGTAAAAAGGCGGTATTCGTTAGATAAAGCGGGTCATAATAAAAAGCAAGTAATCAATAATAATATAATTACGTGGTAAATAAGATATTATAATAAAAAAAATACGGGTACTAAACCGTCAAAAACGTATAAGAGGAAAAAATACTATATACTATTGAAAAAAAAACGTATGTTCATTTGAACGACCATCACATATTTATAAACAACTGAACAGATTTTGAAGTAAGTTTTACAAGATGTTAACCAAAGCTTCGGGCAACATATTGGCTGGATAATCCCAATTGAATGAGAAATTTCACTTTACCCATTTTATATAAAATTGTCTCTGTTTTTATGGTAGCGGGTTCTACTCAAGTCTGAGGATTCGCGCTCAATCCCGCGAAAACTTTTTTTTTTTTTTTGCAGGATAGAAAGTTATCTATTTCCTGCCAATAAGTTTTGTACTCCACACCGAATTTCATCATAATCAATATACCGGTTTAGTCATAAAAAAATATAAATATAAGTTCCAAAACAAACTATCACATTATTGGTTGTAAAGTATGAAACTGTGAACATGGCCAGATAAGGATTAGTTTAATTGATAAGATCTTTTACCTCTCTCTATGTAATAAACAATGGATACACACGTAACTTAGAAAACTTAGAGGTGCATGCTTTTAGTGCTGATTTAGAACCAGCGACTTTTGTCTTGGCCGTCCATATAAAATAAAATCACTGTTTATCACAAATAAAATTCTACGCGGTCGGAGTCGCGGGTAAAACTAGAAACAACAACCCGTATGAATAATTTGAAAGCTTTCGCTCATACACTGGTGTCTTGAGGAAATTTGCATCTGATGACTACAATTGCACATCAAATGCAAAGTTTTTGTTGCAGTAATATATTTTAAGGTACTTAGTTTTTAAAAATGTACATAAATTATAAAAGCAATTAGGCTCAATGCCAAAATCAATTAGCCGAGGGGTCTCTTTCACAATGCCAATGACCTTACCGGCCAAATCGTTTGTATAAACAAATAAACGTAATTAGTGTTTTATTACCTTTTGTAGTTTTTATGTTATAAAAAGTTAATGAAACTGAAGTTAAATATATTATTCTATTTTTTATAACAAAGCATGGACAATTCAGTAAATTCCAAATTGTTTGTTTAACTACTACACTTTTGGTTTCTAATTTGATACTGGAAATGATTTTAAATACAATGTATAACAAATAACAAACTTTTTTCTTTTACAGGTAATATCGAGCGTTGACAACCCACATAATATCAAATCGACCGATTCGTACTGGTAACATTAACTAATTTACATACGTCGAATTGCTTCCACAAAAAACGGTATTCCGTCACAGACTGTCATAGTAGTTCTCCGTAGTTCTCTGCATGATATCATATAAATTAACATATATATTATGTGAAACTTAAATATACTTGTGTCATAGTCACGTGAGACATTACATATTCTTACTCTACTGCCTGACTGCCTCGGTGGCGCAGTTGTAATGCGTACGCGTTACGATTGAGGCTAACGCTGAGGTCTCGGGATCGATCCCCGGGTCGGGTAAAGTGGTATTGCGTTTTTCTATTACGAAATGCTCAGCACGGAGTCTGGAATTTGTGTCCGGTGTGGCGATAGGCTCTCCCCCTATCACATCGTGGGATGGAGATACGCTCGGCGAAATGTGGGTGTACTGATTGCACCTCTGCCTACCCCTTCCGGGATTACAGGCGTGAGTACGTATGTATGTATGTATTCTTTCTCTAATGTTCTGCGGTCAGCCATTATAAATTACTATTGTAAATATAATTAGGAGATTCACCTCGTTATTATTGACCTATAATAATGTATGTCACAATAAACTATTTTGAAGCAGCGGAAAGAACGACAAGCTCTATGGCACAGTAGGCGTGTAGCTGGCTATGGAACAATAGGCCCCGTGTTCGATACCCACACTGAGACAAACGTTTGTGCAATCCATAAAAAAGTAGTAAATACCAGTGGATCGCACGGTCCATCCTTACATGTTATTGTAAATGTTGCAGTAGTGCGCATATGTGTGTGGACGGTATACAACAAGCATGTTAATAATGTAAAGTAAAATAAAAAGACAACAAATAAACAATTTAGTGTAATTGCCTAGTGTATTTGACGATGCTATGTACCTATGTTATGTATACATTAGGTGATATGATTTTTATACATAAGTTTCTTTATTTTGTACTGACTTGTCATAAGCGCTATTTTAATTGCCTACATGATTAATAAAACTATTTCATTTCATTTCATTTCATACTAAAATACAAATATTTGCTATTAAGACAATATATTGCTAATTTAATTCGTAGTTCCATTAATTTCAGTCGACCTTAGCGCCGGTCGGACAGGTGGTCTAACGCTTCGGGCGCTATAATTAAAATAGAACCAATTATTAATAAAAATTGCCTGAATATGACTCAACTAGATTCTGCTGCGACCTGTGGAATGTGAACTGTCATTTTACAAGGCGAGCAAGCAGATCACACTTAGTTCATTTTAACACGTTGGGCCTGTTGGATCTTCTAGATTAATGATTCATTCTTTCTGCCTGGCATTATTTATTTATACACTTTATATACATGGTATAAAGACGGACTTAATGCCAAATGCGGCATTATGCCGGCTTAATGCCAGGGTCCGTCTTCTCATCATGATTTGATGGTAAATTTGGTATTTTGTGGGGCGACCCGCCGCCTGACCCCCACTACCCGCAACGGGAACCCAATTTCGCTTCGATGTTTTAACAGTAGGATTACTCCCAAAGTAGACCAGCTTGGCAGACTAGCTTCATCGAGGCGATTGACCATCGTCAACGAGTCTAGTAATATTAACTAGGAAAGTTACCTATGGTGCTAGTAAATTAGCAAACTAGTAACCAGCTATGCATAGTTTTATAAAAATAAAGATAATTCTATAAATGTGGATTCAGAGTATTTAGCTTGCTAATTAATTAACACTAGTTTGTTATCCTAGCTTGAAAACTTGCCTCGTATTAATTTTCAAATTATGCTATATTAGATAGAAATGGGTGAAAAATCTAAGGGTGAACATACACAGTCATCGCATTAGATGAAATAACTGCGGCGCGTGCGGATTGTACGGTGTGATTCCACCCCTAACACTTTATTCTATCAGAAGATAATTAAGAACACTTTTACCTTAAAGTAAAATTTACTAAAGCTTGTTCAGGAATTAGTATTTTGTTTCTATTTCATCTCACGATTGAGTCAATGAACTACATAACGGTTCCTATGCATTTATTAACTATTTTAAAATTAGAAATATACTGAAAAGAAGACTCTAATTATGAGAAACCGTGGGATAACATCCGATACAGAATTTAATTCAAGCGCTAATTATTCGAATTGCACGAAATGTTAACGGCGTAACTTCATAAGACTCGTCTTGAAAACTTTGGCATTTACGTTGAGTATTTTTAGACCTCGCTTTCGCGTCTCATGTAAAAAATCATTTACTATAAGGTATATATAGTTAAATATCAATTGCATAAAGAAGATGAGACTGAAATGAGAATAAGTTTACAAAACACGAATATGTAAGCTCGATTTTTTTTATTCAACTGTACTAAATGTTACCTATTTGCTGTTATGTTTCTCATCGTATACTTAGGTTCACTTAACGGTTAAAGTATGTAAAATATAGATTTTAATTTTGGTACTTACTTTCAAGGATTTTTTTTAGCTTCAATTCTAGACTGATATAAGTTCCATTAGTATATTTTGTGTCACAAAAAGGCATCATAACACAAATAAATTGACTCACAAAATCGTAATAAAAAAAATATTCAGCTAGAAGCCACGGTTTCTTTTGCTATTTAGGCAAAGGAATTATGCGTCAACCATCCGTACTCGACGATTAGTATCAAAATTAAACATTTTCACGGTCTTATAATTGATAATGTTAGCAATTACTAAAACAATTACCGTATTAGTTAACTGTATTACATAGCAACTATACGGCAACTGTATTACGATCGTTTCTTAGAAACCTTTATTACGTGTTACAAACTATACAGGTTAAATTCCTATTACCTGTTTCCAAGCTAGTATTTTCGATTTCAACTAAAATATCCATTTATAGAACGGAACGAATAATTAACTGGATGAATTAATAAATTGCGGTGTCAGTTGATATTTCCATGTCAGTGAAAATAAGGTTTGATGAGCGATGGTGCGAGATTAATTGTTTCGCAAATAGTGTAAGTGTATGCTTTTTTAAATCGGAATACGCTTATTAAATTGAACTCAAATATAACTTTAAATACAATGAGACACGTGTTTCACAATTATCTCGGTAAAGACTTTCACGCGGGCGGAGCCGTGAGCAAAAACGAATTATTATTACTATTTCTATTGAACACCTGACAATTATTCGTGAATGTTTGATGCCATTTGTATAGACGTGACGTGGATCCACTGCAGACGTGGATCTGACAGTCTTGACAGATGGAACAAACGTGTGCGAGGTCAGTGTTCACCGGAGGCACCGCGCTTTAATTATTATTATAGTCATATTATCTATTTTATATCTCGAAGACATAAAATAGATTTTTGAGTGGTAGAGCCACGCTGTAGACAGTTTTTTCTACATGAATGGGCCAGCTCGCCCGGGTTGTTACCACTGTCTCACAGAAAAGCAAAGTAAAGTAGCGGCTTGCTGCTGCGTTATGTACGATGAGTGAGATAGATGGTGGCCGCGTCCATGATTCTTCTGGAATTATGGGCGTTCATAGACGATGGAAATCACTTATAATCAGTAGACCTACTTGCTCGTTTGTCGACCTATTATAAAATCCTCAAAGATAATCATTAAGAATGTTTTCCAACACACGTACTTATTTTAAGTAGTGTTACTTTTACAAATCCAGAGATTAATTAAACAATAATGTAAGAGAACAATGGCCAATCATTTACGCAAATAAAACAAGAAACCAACTAGTACGGTGAAAGTGATTCGTTGATACACATTGGATGCGCGTGCGCAGAGCTATTACAGAACTTTAATTCACTTTAAACTGAGTAGAATATTAATACAAGTTTAGAAAATAGTTTCTAGTTCGGTATATATAACTGATACTTTCGTAATTGAAACTGTTAGACAGGTCTACACTTGTCTAGGTCTTAGTGCATGCATATGTTATGAGAGGTTAGTAGCTCAATTAACAGCACGCCGGGTCTGTGACATGTGTAGGTCGGTTACCGGATATAGAATCCATTTATTTTTATATGAATGACGAAACGAGCCAGGTATTGTGGATGTTCATAGGAGATCACCTACCATCAAGTGACCCACATTCTTTTTTGCCGCCTTTGCTATAAAAAAATACAATATACTACGGACTCAGTTCAGAAATTCAAAGTGGTAGGTCCCTCGTATGCAAGAGGCAGTCTGCGTTGGTACCACCGCTTTTTCTATTTCTGCCGCCAAGCAACAGTGTCAAAGCACTGCTGTTTTCGGGTTTGGAGGGGGCATTATAAGACCTTATGTCTCGGGATGACGAGCGCAGTCCAGTACCATGCAGTGCTTTGTAATTCAAAATTCTGTGTAGTTTTGTTTCTGTTTAAGGGCAGGCGTGGCGATTACCATCAGACGAGCGACCTGCTCGTCTCGTCATTCAAAACAATAAAAAAACAGTTTTAACAAACACTGTTCGTAACTTCTTGCCCTAAGAAAACACAAAATATTTATCAAACGAAACTCTCTCTCGCGGCGCATAAAAAAGTCATTATTAGGTCACGGGAATAGACTAGAAAATGCATAAAACCAATTTAAATTCTTACATTGAAACATCCATTGAAACTTTTTTTCAGTTATCCACAACAATGCATCTCATTATACCGGATAATAGAGCAAAGTAGACCTAAAAATAACTAAAAACAAAACTAATTTTAAAACGTTATTGAAGATAACTTTCTACGTTCAATGGTACAAACTAACCGTTAGTAAAGTTAAAAACTTCAAAATAAATTATAATTATATCAGTGTTGTATTATACTGTCCCACTGCTGGGCACGAGACTCCTCCGGGAGGGGTTAGGCCTTAATCCACCACGCTGGCCTAATGCGGCTTGACAGACTTCACAATACCTTCGAAATCCATTATTGGAGAATTTCTGAAGTATGCAGGTTTCTTCACGATGTTTTCTTCACCGTTATAGCAAGCGGTAATTCACAATAAATACACACGTAACGTAGAAAAGTCAGAGCTATGCTCTTTGGGCTGGTTTCAACCAATCTTTCGTCTCGACAGTCCGTACCACATATAAAATAAAATACGGATTTTAAAAGCTAGAGAGAGGGGCTCATTTTTCATAACTTTGGATACGCATACATAATACACAAACTAATTATTTAAATAAAAATATAATATATAATATAATAATAATTTTGCAACCACTATATCCATTTTAAAGGACCTGTCTAATGACACATGCCTATGTGCAATGGAAAAAAACATCCCTCAGTTATATCTATGTATTGATGCCACTTGGATTTTATTTTATTTTGTTTATTTCACTACACTTCGTATTTACCAATCCAAATTTCATCCATATAGTGCTAATAGTCTTCGAGTGAAATATACGGACAGACGCTGTAACATACGGACTGACAGACGGACATGACGAAATTATAAGGTTTCCGTTTTTGCCATTTGGCTACCAAATCGAAAAAAAAATATTACATAAAATGAATATGATGTCGGCCTTACCCGGCACTCTTGGCATCAGCGTTTACGTCCACATCGTGTTACAGAAGTGTAATAACTACGTGTTAATTGTATGATTTAGTATTATTAGATAAGATATCAAGTGAGAAAATTATTTGTGTAACATAAATTAACGCTATAATTAAATATGTGTAACATAATAAATAGCATCTGTAGCATTGGGCGAGTAGTCGGCTGTGAAACGAGAGACCGCGGGTCCGATACAAATGTTTGTGTGATCAGCAAATATTCTTTTCAGATCTGGGTGTTGTGGGGCCGTGAGTCCCTCGTAGTTCTTGATACCCACCATACAAGTTTGCCTAATGTGTGGACAGGACTATGTGTATGAATTTTAAGTCTATATTATTTACATTCTTATGTTAAATCAGAATATTTATACGAAATTAAATATACTATACCTACGTATGCAGAATAGAAAGTTGCAAAAATCATTGTACCGTAATGTAATTTTATTATTAACTGTAATGTAAAAAGTAAAATGTAAGGGAACCAAGTTCTTAAAGTACCTATTCAGTTCCCACAATATATCTTAGAACAAACATAATGTACTTGATAGGTGCACCAACACTGATAGGAAGTTGAACCAATCGAATCGTACAAAACAAAGATAAAATCGAACATGAATCAAAATATAATATTTAAAATTATGAACTAGGAAATAGAATATTTAGAAGCCAAAAGAATAACAACGTTACTAATACACCGGTTTTAATCATACATATAAATAAAATTGCAGTGTCGGTCTGTGATTCCGTAATAAAATCTCCTATGGTTAAGTGGTTTTAAACCATTTATTTGCTAGAATATATAAAAAAAAACATCATAACATTTAACATAATACAGTAGGTACTACAGTATGTGATACTGTATGCATGTGGCGGGCCAGCTCAGTGTATATACTGATTTTCAGCTGGTTCCTCCCAATTTAGTACAAAAACATATGATTCATGTGCGACAGATTGAAACAAAAAATTAACGAAATGTATGAATAAACACAAAATTAAAGGAATAAAATAAAATAATAGTAATAATAAACGTTATTTCGCAGACAAAATATTATTAACCAATAAATTTAGACTTTCGTTGCTTCTGTATATGGACAGGCGTAAAGCGAGCGACCTGCTCGTTTCGTCATTCATACTAATAAACAAAACATACGTTTGTATGCAAAAACTGCACATAAACTATATCCAGTCGACACAGTTGGTGATTAAAGCGTTCACATGCATAATTTATATTCAGTAGCCCGCTTAGTGTAGTGTTACTGACTGTTGAGACAGACTTCAATCAAATTAACGTGCTGATCTTACGAAGGCTTATCGTGGAGAAAGTACACACAGAGATTTTGACCTGCCTCCGTGGCGCAGTGGGCGAGTCGCCGGCTGCGAAGCGTGAGGCCATGGGTTCGATTCCCACACCGAGACAAATGTTTGTCTAATCCACAAATATTTGTTTCGGGTCTGGGTGTTGTGGGACCGCAAGTCCCTCGTAGTTCCCGATACCCACGATACAGGTTAACCTAGTGTGGAGTCGGGACTATGTGTGTGACTGTTGGGTGTATTTATTATAATTATTATTTTTAGAACAGAACAGGAAGTATTTTTAAAAACAACTAGCTCGTGTTGGTGTCTCCGCCCGCGTGTTTCTTGCCATATTTTCGGGATAAAAAGTTCATGTCAGTTTCCATGTTCATGTCCATCTCATAAACGATCTCTATGCAAATAATATCGATCAGTTACTTGGTAGCTACGTGATAGGACAAACCAACAAACACATCTTTCCATTTATATTATTGTTATATTAGAATGAATATATAAATAGCACCTAAAGCAATAATATAAGTTATCACAGATCATTGCAATAAAATAATAACATAACTTAAGTTATAAAATGGTGTTATCTGACAATAATTCTGATGAGTACTGGATTTAAAAGAGAGTGAATATGGATTAAGGATGTATGAGTTACTCGTCAAATATCTACCCTATGCCGAGTAATACTTGCAGCGTTGGCAGATGAGTTTCAGAAGATGGTAGCTATAATGCACTAAGCTTTAAAGAGGAAAGGAATGAAAGTGAATGTCAGAGGACATTCTCGGGAAAGGCCAGGTCAGAAGTACCCTAAACTGACGTACGTGCATGAAGAATTTAATGAGAGCGAAAGAAGCCAAAGAAGTGTGCAAGTATCGTAGCAAGTGGAAATCTTTTGTCTCTGCCTACCCCTTTAGGAAACAGATCAGATAGGAAACAGAGAGTTTATGTATGTACTGTACTGGCTTCAATAAATCTCTCTGAATATCATGCAACACATGTTAATTAAGTTAGTAAATAGAGCAGAGTTGGCCACATAACCAATAAAGTAGACATATAATAGGTAAGTGAATCAAAATTAATTTACACAACTTGTTTTACATTATGTAACATGACAACAATAATCAAACGCCGTTCAAATGTGTTGATATATTTGAAATTGATACAGAACCCGTTTAATGTCGCCAATGACCGTAACGACACGGTACACCAGACATGTATCGCTTTACGGACATGTCATTGCTAGTGATGTGCCCTGACGGAATGTAAAATGAATCGTAAATAAACATTAGCACTGGTTTTGCATGCACTATGTTTTATATAATTATGCTGGTATGCCCAAGTAAGTAATGTTAACTATATCAAAAACTATTATTTACAACCTCAATGCTTACGTAAAAAACTTATATTTTCGTAATACTTCCGAATCATACTACAGCTCACAATTCGTTGTCTGTCACGTACAATTCTATACATAAAATAAACCTGTACTAATTTCAAAATTGATTACAATAGTATTATAATAGAAAACCGAAAAATAAATGCCACTGCTGTGAAATATATTCTTTTCCTCTCTGAATTCCGTTTCATAACCTCTCGCTTATATTTTTAATAGTTTTTTAAAATTACATATACAATGATCATTCAAACCTTTACGAAGCTTTTGTGACATCTCTAGCAATTACCTGAGCAGAGTGAGTCCACTATGATTTTAAAGCGGACGCAGAGTCTTACTTTCACAGTTTTCCGCCTCAGCGCTCCTGATTGTTCGCTCTCAGACAAGTAAAATCGATTTAGTCCAATGTAAATGTCGCAATATACAACAAAATATCGATTAAGTCACCTAATTACAAATAAATTAAACGGATAAACGCTAACTAAGACAAAATGTCATAAAAACAATAAACTATCTGTTCCCATTTTTTGTATTGTTAATTAAAGTTTGATTTACTTATTTTTCAGTAAATTACATAAAATTATTATGTTCCGTTTTTCCTCGGATTCGGCGAAACATAGTTATAAGGTCAAATCTAGACCTGCATCTTTCACATGCGAGGCTCATGTATAAAAGAAATCCACTGAATTTTAATCCGTACATTTCATGCAATAATCTTGCATTTAGTTTAACCTCAATTTATTCTAATGAATTTTACTGAGATATATCTTATGAATAAACTAACGTGATATTATAATTATTTCAACTAAGTAAAGATTTCTAATATTCTAATAAAACTAATTTATATTTTACTAGCTTTTGCTCGTGGCTACGGCCTTTTCCTTAGCCTATGTTCTAATCCAGGTCATGGTCTACCTGTGTGCCAAATTTCATCCAAAACCGTTCAGCTGTTAGGCGTTATTTACTAACAAACATCCAAATTCTCAAACTCACAAACATCCAAACTTTCGCATTTATAATAGTAATAGGATTCGATAAAAGTTAATTCTTCTTATTTCCCAATTCATTATATGACGTTCAACCGAATCTTATGTTTCTTAATAAAAGAATTAATCATGCCGTTTTTATCTATACTATTCAGTATCCGGTTGAATATAAAAAGTGTCCCAATAGACGGAAGGCCGAATCAAGTCTAGTTATTATGTACGTACGTAAGTACCACGAGTTATAAGCGGAACCTTTCGTTTTACGTTTAATGCTGGCTAATTAATATTTTATTAATGACCTTCGGGTAATGTGTACTGGTTTCAGTGTCAATCAGAAAAAATATGGGCATTAACTTCCTCTCGTTGATCTCTAGATATTGACCTATTTAGAAAAAGGGAAATGTTCTGCCTTTAAAGTAAAAGTTGTTATAATATATTTTAATCTAATCCAAAAAGTACGAAGTTCTCAATTCGTGTCTATTTTTATATACATTATGAGATATCCCCGCCTAATGGGGACCGATAATAATGATTATGTTTGTAAAAAAATGTGGTCCCATATAAATTTGGTTAAAATGTTTAATCAATTTCCGAACTAGTGCTATCCGTAGCGTAACAAAAAGTTTCTCCTAATTGTCAAAGTGAAAAAAATGAATGCGTGAACCGCGATTAGATCAAAACGAAACTAAGCGTAAAATTATAGTCGCGACGAATCGCTAATCACCTAATTGAATTCGGCAACGATTTCTCGCGCACGTTCTTCGAATGTCAAATCGATACATATAGCCAACATTGGTGTGATTTGGATCAAATTTGTGTTAAATTGCGTCCATATTTGCGACATTTCCACAAACCGAGACTCCGTGACCGTGTCAGACACGCGTGACAATAAGATATGTTTGGTCGTCAAATCTTACGACCTGATAGCATAAACCTTTCTGAAATCTATTGGTAAGAAACTAAGGGATATTTTATCATGTCAAGTCACAACTCTCGTCCATATTAAGCGTAGCAAGTACAACCACTTGCTCTAGGTCCGAAGAAATATCAGATATGTGGACGCACCTTCATTTAGAAAATGATCATTGATATCGGTAGCACGAGAGATGACACTGCATTCCAAAATGTATTCATCGATGCATTTCAAAAGAAATAATTTAATTGTACAATGCATGACAACCAAAAACACACAACATTATACAGTTTCAACAACACTAATAGATGACAAAGAGCTAATTTCTCAATCAGTGCCCTATTGATGCATTTCGTTAATGTGAAATTCGTGTTAGTTTTTGCCCAATACATCCAAGTTTCCAAGTAAATAGCCAATTTTGGCATAATTAAATGAATATTTATAATACCTCGTGACGAATTGATTTTGAATAAGAAGATTTATCAATCATTTTGTTATACAACAATGTATCGTGTCAGAACTGTTTTAAATTTAGAACATATGAACAAAAAATAGACTTTATCGAATACTATTTTTAGCATATTATATTCATAGCCGTGAATATAGTATAATGGTAAAATTACGTAATATTATACTTATATACAAACCTACTATTAACACACACAATTTAAATCAAATTATTTATTGAAAAAAGAAAAAAATATTTTCTCTCGTTTTCTCGAAAAACTCGTTCGGCGAACCGCGTTTCGGGATCAGCCAGCGTATATCCAGTTACATCAGGCCGGCATAATTCTGGAGACCGTCGAGAGATAAAATCAGCCCCGGATCTGCGATTTTTTCAAACCGGGGCAGAAACTTGATAGTTGCGCCTCTCTCTCTCTCTCTCTCTCAGCGTTTGAAATAAATTACTTAAAAATCGCCTTTTTCTTACAAGTCGACGGTGAGCCAACCAGGCTTCCGCGTGCTTGGCGCTTTGTGGAGCAAGTTTTTTATTTTTAATATTATTATATTGTGATTTTAGCGCCCTCTGAAACTACCGGCCGGGGCGAGTCCCCCGGGCTGGATACAATATCATTCGACGGTCGTCATTATATTTAGACTGCACTGTACACCATCAGTTCCAGTGTAGTCACTATGTCGTGCCATGATAAAAAAATGCCACTGAATAAAATCTCTTTTATTTCTCTACTTATTATGTGGCCGCTGTAATTTTCATTTATCTACATACGCACTCACGCCTATAATCCCCCAAGGGGATAAGAAGAGGTGTAACCAGTACAACCACATTTCGCCGAGTTAATTTCCGTCCATGATGTGATAGGGGGCGGCGAGCCTATCGCCATACCGGGCACAATTTTAGACTTGGGGGTGATACATACATAGCTACATTTCGTAATAAAAAAACTTAATATCATTTTTACCGGACTCGGGGATCGAACTCAAGACCTCAGCACAGCAATCGTACAACGACGTACGTACGACGTATATAAGTGAAGACAGCTAGCTATCTATGAATAGGGAACGGCGATTAATCTATAAAAAACTATCCACGATTCGATAAGCTTCACGATTACAAAAGGGATGTAATTCATCTATCTCGGCTCTAATTATTGTCCTGTGATTGGATACGATTTATAAAGCGGTACTTCAATAAATACGAACTAGATAGCCCTAAGGGCCTGGGCGGTAACAAACATTGCCCGCGGTATATTTATGCAGCTAATGACTAGGTTTTGTTTAAATAACGGCATTAAAATTGAAGGAGTTTAAATTTTCCGAGTGGTTAAATATCGCTTTGCTATTATTTACAACTTCCAACCACAAGTACTATTAATGACGAAAGCATTACTTCGGTAATGGCTGTGTTTCTTATAATAAGTTTCATGGAAACCAATTGAATATTATCCACTGAAATTCATATAATTTTCTCAAGCATATTTTTTTGGAGTCCTATTAAATGAATTATTTAAAGACAGACTTAATTATTCCATTAAAAGACCTATAGCTAAGTTTCTTGGTTGTTCTTCTCAGATCTGTGGGCATTTGTGAAGCATCGGTAGAGGCTTTCTATAGTAATATTAATGTAATTACGTGCCCTTTTTGCTTAATAAATGTTTTGAAAATCAATACATTTTGATTTTGAGTAACGAGTGGTAGAGCCACGCTGTAGACAATTTTGTCCACAGTATGAATGGGCCGGCTCGTCCGGGTCGTTACCACTGTCTCACAGAAAACCGACGTAAAGTAGCAGCTTGCTGCTGCGTTTCGTACGGTGAGTGAGATATCCTGAGGCCCAAATCCCCCTCCCCTTCCCAATCCCTTAATTATCCCTTTCCTTTAAGGTCGGCAACGCGCCCATGACTCTTTTGGTATTGTGGGCGTACATGGGCGGTGGAGATCACTTACCATTAGCTGACCCACTTGCTCGTTTGCCGGCCTATGCAATAAAAAACAAATAAAAAAACTAATAACATTTTGCTCTATTGGCCTAATTTTGCTTTTACAGATAAAATATACAAAGTAACACAGACATACATAAGCTCACGCCTTTATCTCCGAAGAAGTAGGCAGAAGTGAAATTGTGCTGTATCCATTTTTCGCCGAGCTTATATCCGTCCTTTGATATGATGCCGAACTTATTGCCACTCCGGGCACAAATTCCATTCCCGGGCAATTCATGTGTGATTTTTCCAGTCAAAAACTCAGACAAGCTGCAATTACCCGACCTGGGAATTGAACCCAGGACTTCACGCCATTAATACGCTACCACTAGACCTATGAGGTGATAACAATATACCAAATTATCAATATGTAAGGAGAAGCATATGTTAAATTGGTTACAGAACTGCACCGATGTCAATCGAGGCTCTTGAGAACATTGTCAGAAAATATGAGAAATGAACAAATAACTATGAAAATAGAAGATAAACCCTTCTCTTAACTTATAAAACCGTGTCGCCATTAAAACTGTTATACATAGTCAGCGTAACGAATTGTTATTGCTTGGTGTCGAACAACGTTAACAAAATTTAGTAACGAGGAAATAAAAGTACGCTTTGTTCAAGGCCTGTTCGCAAACTGGCCTAACACCACAAAAAAATATACCAATGACAGTCAATTTTAGAGTTTAATAAATCGTTGGGTAAGAAAATAGATAATAGTGTTGAAACCACGATTGTATCTGACTGCATAATGTTCAATTAAAGTTACGCTAAAATGTAACAGATTCAGAACGAGGAAGTAAAAGTCCTTTAAGGACTTAAAACCGGAGTCCCTGTTGAGCTTGTTGCGTAAATTTTGGCTTCGTGTACTAGCCGCGTTTTAAACAATCTATGTAAGCAAAGATAAATCGATATTGTGTAATAAACTAGTCGGTAGTAAGAAAATTACAATATGACATCTACAGTAGCGACACCGTACAATGGCACTTACGACGTATGCACGCTTATGTTCCGTAAATATTGACAACTGCATGTGAAAGAATACTAGCCGTCCTTTATTGTTGAAGACACTTTATCAGTAACATACTGGTGGAGCTATAATATATGGAAACTACTGTGTGTTACTACTATTGTACGTTGTCTCAAATGACATCGTAAAATGCCGCATCTTTATTTAAATTATAGCATTGCTTGCTTAATTAATTGTCATATTAGCTTTCGTCTCTACTTATACAATTACTTTAATTCTAATGGATCATTTGTTAAAAACTAATGAATAATTTGAGCTATAGCATAACTCTCTAATATGGATCTAGCCTCAGACGCTCGTGATAGGATAAAATAGTGTTAGTAATAACTAATAAAGCAATGTTTATTTGCAAGGAATTTGTATCAACGCACCTGTCGAGACTCAGCTTTATCTAATAAACTAATCGTGAATGCGACTACTATGCGGCTACCGGACACCTTGGGAAAATTATTGTGCTTCCACACCACAGGTGGCTAAGCGAGTAGTAGACAATTATGGACTTAGATTCAAGAGCGAATTTATGTTAGGTTGAGCCTTGACTTTTATTAAATCTTAATCTAGATAAAATGTAAAATTTTATTGTATCATTAATGGAAAACAATAGATTATAAACAATTTGTATATTTAATTTTAACTGTTGGTTCCGGCTTAAGGGAACCTAAAAGTAAATCCATAATGTTTGTGATATCTGTAAATATTTGTTTCAAGTCTGGGTGTTATGAGATCGAAAGTCTCTCGTAATTCCATTATGAGCTATGGGTATGAACGCGTGACACATAATTATGTATCGAAATCATGGGCTCAGGATTTGTATGACTGTTGGGTTTTATTTATATCGTACATAACTTATATAGATTGCGGTTGCACCCACACGGAACTCGCGTCATGTCTCCAAGCATCCAAGAGCTAATGTAACCGCAATCGCTTAGGCACCTGCAATGTGACTGTACATTCACAAAATATCCCACGGTGTTATTGGGTATGAAGTAAAATCGGTTTTTACGAGCAGTCAATGTATCTGCAGCACATATCTTTATTGTGAAATAATGATTTATATATATTATAATAATATTTTTATTTAGATGGCGAAGAAGGATGCTCGCTAAAAAAATTGTAGCTATATTTATATTAGTTTTTCAATGTATTACAACTTAATATTTCAATTTGTGGTTCAATTAATATAATTACGGCAAATCCGTTGTCACATCCTTGTATATGATCGAAAACCTTAATAAATCAACCAAGACTTGAAATAAATATCAGATTTTGAATTTCATTATTCTCTTTTGCAGAAGCAATCAACACGCCCGACGACCAATCGACATCAGCATCATGGTGGCAGGCCGGTACAGCGACGCCGTTCCGAGAGAGTTCCAACTCATTCGCTTCAACTCACGGACTTGTGCAAACCCATCCTACCGCAGATGATCCTTTCGGCTCCTCATTTGGAGGAATCGGGAGCACAATCGGACCTTCATCGAATCCCTTCACCCACAGCGGCAGCGGTCCGTTGAGCGGTGGTGTCAGAAACAACCCACTACCTTCTCTCGCAAGAAGCGCAAATGGAAAATTGTCTTTGAAACATCTTGACTTCACTAGCAGCGCGACCGCCGAGTTGAGGAGGAACCCGGCTTTGTCTGCTCCGGATGAGTGCGCTAGAGCTTGCAGGGAGAATGAGCCACCAAGAATTTGCTATTACCACTTTACATTGGAGTTATACACTGTCTTAGGAGCGTAAGTTAAATTTATGAGTTTTAATAATATTTAATATCAATTAATTATTTAGTTATTCACTTTTTATGGAGTGTAAGTGAGCAACCAAGTTAGGTACAAACCTCATTTATACGTGGTACACTTTGCTGATTAACGGACGAGGCAACTTTGTTCCCGTTGCGGGTCGTGGGGATCAGAAGGCAGGCCGCCGCATTTTATGCTAGATATAATCAAATCTATGGTACAAGATGGCGAACCCTGGCATTAAACTGGGCTAAAGCCAGGCAGAAAGAAAAGTAAATCACTTTTCATGAATATAAACCAAACATAAAATAAGAAAATATCTGTAAATTCTAAATGGACAGTGTTTTTTACACTATAGTGATCTACAGCTAAATAACAACATAAATAACGGAGTAGTAGAACAGATTAAGCCATTTATAGATCTCCACGACTATTTGATTGATTAAGAAGCATCATACGTAACAAACGTAAGAAATTATCAGTCATAATATAGAGAAACAAAAAAAATATTTTCTTCAATCATAGCTGAAAACCATTTCGATTAAACCAGCTTTCAAATAACAAGCCATATTCAACCTATCTAGTCGTTTAGGTACCGCGATGTCACGATAGATCCACAGACAAACGAACCACCAAACAAACAGACAGACAAATGGGTCAAACATATAACACTTATTTTATTATCGGGGCTTAAAATATTTTTAAATATTACTCAATTGTGTTAAAAAAACCCGGTCAAGCACGTTTCCCGGGAAATTATTACTAACGACGCGACGTCTTGAAACAATATCTTATACAAACAGTGATTGCACAGTTTTTCCCTCAACGGAAGTATCTTTCCCATTTAATAAATTACAGGTGACTTTGGCCTATTGTGTTGCCATTTCATAACAATAACAATGTTTACGAACCGCAAATTAATAATATCAATCCTCTTTCGGAAGTCCATTCAAGACAGTCTAATGTAATTGATCTCAGATTAACCGTTCGCGTTAACAATACCCATCAATTTTATCATAGTAGTATCTTAAGTACAGCTCAAAAGTGTTTCGTAACGACTTACTTCATAAATCCGCGTAATCGTCGCCATCGCCGCCACGATCCGTCGATGAAATCAACGGCATTTTTAGATGCTCACGCAGAAACGTGGCTAAAACAACCTGGCGACCGACTTTTTCATTTCGCACATTTTACGCTTTGTTTCACACGAACTACATTTGTTTCAATGCCGTGTCTGAGTACACATTGAACCAAATACCATTCGGGCACGTAATTGATAGGTGACGACAGAACTTATGCAAACAACGCTATTTCAAAGGCATAGACTAAAGAAACCGTATAATCAAACTACATTGATAAGGAAATAACGTAGTATTTTGTAGATTATGTCATAGTGTTCGCTACAAACCACACTCTTATTACAGGGCTTGCCAAGTATGTACTCCGAATGCTACGAATGTAGTGTGGTCTCACTGCCAATGTGTGCTCGCTGATGGAGTGGAGAGAGGTATCCTCACAGCTAACAGAATGCTTCCCGGACCTTCTATCCAAGTTTGCGAGAACGATAAAGTAGTTATCGACGTTGAAAATCATATGGAGGGTATGGAAGTTACCATCCATTGGCATGGAATTTGGCAGAGAGGATCCCAGTACTACGATGGTGTGCCGTTCGTGACCCAGTGTCCGATACAACAAGGAAACACGTTCAGGTAAATCTCGGACTTGTGATTGTAGATAATGAAGTAGTTTTTTAAGAAGTTTAATGATTACAATGAAAGAATTAAATATGTTATAGATCATGTAGACAATTAAAGTAATGTTTATGAAAAGTCAGTACAAAAATAAAAAGACAATTACCAGAAATAATATGAACTTAATATACATAATATAACATACATAGCATCATCAACATTTACACTCGGTTTATTTTATATATTTTACAACATTTTTATTATCTGAGAAAAAGTCCAACATTGTAATACTTTTAAGGGATGTATATATGGACCATGGGCATCATTATCTCGTGTATTTGTACGATATTAATGTGAATCTTATTTTTTTACTCGTTTCTCGAACATTCTGGGCTTTCATTAATATAACATAATAATCTAACTTAACTGTACTTATCCTTGTCAACTTCAGGTACCAATGGCAAGGCAACGCAGGTACTCATTTCTGGCACGCCCACACCGGGCTTCAAAAACTCGACGGTTTATACGGCAGCATCGTCGTCCGCCAACCGCCATCCAAGGACCCCAACAGTCACCTGTACGACTACGATCTGACCACCCATGTCATGCTGATCAGCGATTGGTTGCACGAAGATGCTGCTGAAAGATATCCAGGCCGTCTCGCCGTCAACACGGGTCAAGATCCCGAGTCCGTATTGATTAACGGAAAAGGACAGTTCAGAGATCCTAACACCGGATTTATGACAAACACCCCGCTTGAAACGTTTACGATCACGCCCGGCAGAAGATATAGGTTCAGAATGATCAACGCTTTCGCGTCTGTGTGCCCGGCGCAGGTGACTATCGAAGGTCATAACCTAACTGTAATCGCGACTGATGGAGAGCCGGTGCAGCCCGTGCAAGTCAATACTATCATCTCGTTCTCAGGTAAGGCAACCAGGAAATCGTAAATATATTCAAATGATATCTACTTGTTGTATTACATTAAAATATTAGTTTGCGCCAGTTTTAAGCAATTGCGACAGCTTTAATTGACTTCCATGTATACATAAATATATTATAATGTAATTCGAAGTACACAAATTTAAGCATAGGTATGCCGTTACAAAACTCTCTAAATATTCAAATTGGCAGGTGATGAATAATATTACATTAATTAAGTAATATGACACTGAAAATCTGTATAATTTATTATAATTTATAACCAAGGGATTAGCCAAGTAAAAGCTAAAATACTTAAAAAAAATTAACACTTTTAATTAAATGAATTCTACCTTTATATTCCCCTTTCAATATACATGTATATAGACGAAGCCTTGTAAATAGTATTGTATTATATCAGCTTGCTATTTATAAAAAACATGTCCGTCTTATTAATTTTGATAACAAAGTTCTTTACAAGACACGCGTATGCTATATTGTAATAACGCATTCATTAAATCACCCCCTCATGCGAAAACTATTGTATAATATCATTGAACGTGCTTCCTCCTTTACAACATTCATTAATTTTCTATTTATCGCGCTAATTAAGCCACCAGCGGAAAGAATCGTGGCCGTCCATCGATACACGTAACACTACTAGTAATTCGTGCTATGTTCCTGAATATCGCACGGGTAGCCGTAATTGGTGTTATAAAATTTAGCATTAATATTTTATCATTACTAGGAAAATCTCTAGAATTTAGAATAGTAGAAGTTAATTACTGTTTGAATTTACAAACTGGTCTGGAAATTAATGTACGTATAATGCCTACGCAACCGCATTATTTTTTTATAAGCTTAAATAACGAGACGAACAGGTCGCTCGCTTGATGGTAAGCGTCACGCTTGCCTATAAACAGAAGCAATGCCACACAGAACTTTGAATTTCAAAGTACTCATGTTACTGGACTGTGCTCGACATTCCGAGACATAAGATGTTAAGTCTCATGATGACCAGTAATTTCACTGGCTTTAATGTCCTTCAAACGGAAACACAATAGTGTTTTCACAGTGCTGCTTGGCAGAAATAGACATATTGGTGGTACCTGCCCAGACGGTCTCTCGTATACGAGGGACCTACCACCTGGTAAACTACATACATCTGCCACCGATTTTAAGAAATTGAAACATATTACAGGTGAACGATACGACTTTGTGATCGAAGCGAATAGTAACCCTGGAGCTTACTGGATCCAGGTCCGAGGTCTCGGAGAGTGTGGTATTAAGAGGGCCCAACAGTTAGGAATTCTCAGGTACGCCCGAGGACCCTACCAGCCCTCGTCCCCAGCACCCACTTACGACATCGGTATCCCACAGGGTGTGGTAAGTACACCAAACTGTACAATTAATACTGTAATATATAAAGCCAGTAGGTGAATAGTACAATGACCGTGTAAATATATAAAGGTCAAAATTGTAGTCTGTATAGGGTATCGCCTCCTAGTCCGAGGCATGGTGACAAATATTACTGTAGAAAATGGTTTGTACGAATGGCACTGATGGCAAATTTTAGATAAAATAATCAGATAATGGTGAAGGAAAAGATGTGAGGAAGTCCGCATATGTAATAGATGCATTTGTGATGTATTCTAAATAAAAGCAATCTAAGAAAAAGCAAGCAAATTCCCTACTATCATGTGTATCTACGAGCTGTACTCGTATTGCGTTGAAAAGTATGTATGTGGTCATAATAGAAACTTAGCTCTACAAGCCAGTTCCCAACAAAACTGTATTACAGATTGATTGCGTAACACGTACAGGACATGCGGATGTTTCCTTAATAGCTCAGGATTTCCGCTCACTGTCCTCTGATATAAGTTGTATAGAATGTACGGTTCGAGTGTCGAGACCGCCTGAGTTATTAAACAGCGGATATTGCATACTGGATTCTTAGTGCCGACAAGACAGCCTCGATTAGATTTAACCGAACTGTCAGCTAAGCAGCCGGTTGCTCAAACTTAAATGCTGGTATCTGCTTGATGTGAAACAAATTTCACAGCGACGAATAAATTAAAAATTAAATTATAGCCCTTGTTGAATATGACCATATCTGTACAGATTAATTTGATGGTTGGCGACTGGTTTTGTAAATATGTCAGCGCCTATCAATACGTAGTAAAACATGTAACATATTTTCGAATATTTAGATTTAGATAATTATATTATCAATATTGTACACGGGTACGACGCACGCAATAAGATGAAAATTAGTAGTAAATTAGTAGTGGATTAGAAATAGTAGATCATTAGTGTATATTGCACGTATATTTAGTAACTGCACGAACCTTTCTTCCCACTAACTATTCAGGTTATGAACCCCTTGGACGCAAGATGTAATGTATCAAGAAACGACGCGATTTGCGTCAGCCAATTGAAAAACGCCAAGCACATTGACCCAGCTATCCTACAGGAAAGACCTGATATTAAAATCTTCTTGCCATTCCGTTTCTTCGTCTACGGACCAGAGACGCTGTTCCAACCGAACACGTACAACAGATATTTGGGTAAGTAAATTTCTAAATATGCACATAACTTCTAAGCCGAATTGTATATAAAGTTGAGTATCATTTTGACAGTTGCCCCCAGCGGTGACCACGTGATTAGTTTGGTTGACGAAATCTCGTATATGTCACCGCCTGCTCCTCTGCTGAGTCAGTACGATGATGTCAATCCTGAACAATTCTGTAACGGTGATAACAGACCGGCTAACTGCGGACAGAACTGCATGTGCACACACAAAGTCGATATAAAATTGAATTCCGTTGTGGAAATGGTATTAGTCGATGAAGGTACGTAATAATTGCACAGACTAAATAGATTATAGGTTTTCATGATACCTTTTACTCTCAAGAAAATAACCACTTTCTATCTACACATTAACTGAAAATACAATTTACAGTAAAACACAATATAAGTCTAATTATCGCGAAATGTAATTATTCATATTAAGAATGCAAATCGCTGATCGTACGCTTTTCACTTTCCAGTACAAATAACGAACTTATCTCACCCGTTCCACTTGCACGGATACGCTTACAACGTGATCGGTATCGGCCGATCACCCGACCAGAACGTTAAAAAGATTAACTTGAAGCACGCTCTCGACCTCGACAGGAGAGGTTTGCTAGAACGTCACCTCAAGCAGGGAGACCTGCCCCCAGCGAAAGACACTATCGCAGTTCCGAACAACGGTTACGTCATCTTACGTTTTAGAGCGACAAACCCCGGTTTTTGGCTTTTCCACTGTCACTTCCTCTTCCACATTGTGATCGGCATGAGTCTGGTGCTCCAAGTCGGCACCCATGCCGATCTGCCACCCGTCCCGCCTGGTTTTCCCACCTGCGGCGATCACTTGCCTCCCATCCCGCTCCACTAAGCTGTTCCTACACCGTATCCCAATTACCATGTGCAAAGATAAGTACATCGCAGTTGATTAAATAATGTTAACTAAGTGTAAATTTATGTTTGTTTTGTGTGATGTGTCCGGGGGATTCGAAGTGCTCGATTCCGCCGTTTGTGTTTATTTTGTATTAGAATGATTCTACGGGAGTTTTGATGGTTTGTGATTTTATTTAAACGGTGGTTCACTGTTACTACGTGTTGATTTCAATTTTTTATGCCATATTCGGTGATATTTACGTAATTAATTAGAATATCGCCTAAAATATGTTCTTCGAGGCTGGTAAATCATATGTTTTAACGTAATATCGTCTTGTTCGCCCTGTGACTAACAACTTGCCATTATAATTTTCATGATTGATATTTATTACTTGTATATATTTAAAAATTACTTATTAGATGTACTTGCTTTAGAATTTTAAATATTGGGCCAATTTCTAATCATTATGCATGCGATTCAGATGTCTAACTAAAGATGTAAATAACTGCATCACTATGTAAATACACATAAATGTAGCTCACGAAATCTGTCACACATCCATAAACAAATAAAGACTGTATTTAACTAGAAACTTTGTAGAAAGTAGACGTACTTACTGGTTACCACACATGTTACCGTTGTATTAAGAAAATTGTATTTAGTACTATTGCTATTATAAACAATGTGTGATTTTTCCAAAAAAATAATACAAAACTGTAGCAATTGTAAAAACCCATTGGCCATGCCTAGTCTGTAATTATCGAACAAATAAATAAATAACAACGAAATCATAAATACGACAAAACAATAATGTATTGCAAAATGATAAAAAAGGAAAGTATAACATTATATCGTATTATTTTAAGAGTATAAAATTTTATACCATTCAATAAAATGTATGAAAAATAATATGTGTTTCATCTTGCCCTTTACTTCAAAAATAACAAAAACATTGCACATATGATAAATGTACATATTTGTGTAAATATATATTTTTTTAAGCACAATGGTTGAATACGTATTTTAGCTAGAGGAACTTGGTTGGATTCGTTGAAGGGAGATGAATAGCATCATAGAAACAACAGAACGCACAAACATATTCAGGTTGTACATTTTATAATTTCCTACAAATTTAAAAATTGCTTGTAAATACTTGAAATTTTTTATAAATTGTCCTATTAGCTTTAATTGTTTTAGCTCTCGACAAAACAATCGTATTGACGTATTTTTAAAATGTAGGTAATGAATCCTTTGGACGCAATGTGTCATGTAAAAAGAAACGACGCCGTATGTGTGAGTAATTTGAAATCAGCGAAACCCGTGGACAAAGCCATACTGCAAGAGAGGCCAGACGTGAAGATATTTCTACCATTCCGTTTCCACTTCTACAAACCAAAGGACCTCTTCACAGAGAACACATACAGAAACTTCTTAGGTATGCATTGTTGATTAATTTATTATTCTACATTCTATTATTTTTCGACTGGTAGAGCCACGCTGTAGACAATTTTGTCTACAGCATGAATGGGCCGGCTCGTCCGGATCGTTACCACTGTCTCACAAGAAACCGGCGTAAAGTAGCAGCTTGCTGCTGCGTTTCGTACGATGAGTGAGATATCCGGAGGCCTAACGCCCCTCCCCTTCCCAATCCCTTAATTATCCCTTTCCTTTAAGGTCGACAACGCACCCATGATCTTTTTAGTATTATGGGCGTACATGGGCGGTGGAGATCACTTACCATCAGGTGACCCACATGCTCGTTTACCGGCCTATGATATAAAAAAAACATAATTTCAAGTTATTGTGCCAGTTGAAAGGTTTCACTGACCATACTCTAATTCATTTATAATACGATGAGGCAGTATAACTGAATATATTTAGAATGCGTTAAATTTATCAAACTTTTATCCTGCATCGATGAAATAACTACGACTTATCCTGATGATAAGCACGGTGTAGTAAAAAAACAAAACCGAGCAAGTGCGAGTTGGACTCGCGCATTGAGGTTTCTGTACCTACACACATATTTTTTTACTTCTTATTTACTTCTTTTTGTCTTTTTATTCTTGACTAGCTGTCCCGCACGGTTTCACCCGTAACATCTATCGATTACTGCGCCACCTACCGGCTCCAATTGTGAATATAAACCATCAAATACACACAAAACAATTCACCAACATTGGTCAAGCCGTTTTTAAGCTTTAACGAGACTAATGAACAGCAATTGATTTTTATATATAACAGAATAAGATTATGATAACTGCTATAATAAAACTTATTCTGGAAAATTTCAATTTCTTCCTATTACGGTTCAAAAGAGCCCTTTAAACGTGGGACAAACAGACAGAAAAACGGCGTAGTCTCTATAATACGGTACCCTTTGAGTAGGGAACCATAAAAATTATCTACAAAATAATGATTTCTTAGGTTTACGCGAATATTACACATTGAAATAAAACTAGTTTATACGGATTTTATCGCGCTTTAATTTTTATTTTAGTCCCTAAGTTTCGAAAGCTTTTCAGCCTTCGTGGTCACGGGAGAGACTGAGGTGTAGGTCGTCTCGATAAGTTAATGTTACATTGGCTATCTTCATTTTAAATTATACATTTATTTTTTAATTATTTAAAAAAGTTAGTTGACACTAGTCCGATCTACGCAGAAAGAGCTCACGGTGTTTTGAGGTCTGGCAGTTGGTCTTTTGGGTTCCCATTTAATATAAAAATAAAAAAAAATAGTTTTATTTCAATACAAAATAATGTCTAACCCATCGCAACATACTAGAGAAATTAAATAATTGTACACACTAAACTTATTTATGACTAATTAAAAAAATATTTTCCAGTGGCGCCGGGCGGAGATCATGTACTGAGCTTGGTGGATGAGATATCATACAGCGCACCCCCCGCCCCGCCACTCTCGCAAATGCACGAGCTATCCCCAGACCTCTTCTGTAATGGAGACAATAGACCTCCAAACTGTCCGGTTGACTGCCGCTGCACCCATATGATTGACGTTCCTTTAAACTCTATTGTTGAGATCGTGCTAGTTGATGAAGGTAAGAATCTTTATTCATCAAACAGATTATAACTCAAGGTCGGTGATGAATCTTCGTAGTTAGACTTGGTAGATAACTGATTAGTAAGCAAAGGTCTCCACAGAATTTTAATGAGGGGGTTTGAACTATGACTTCATTGTAACCGGAATTCCACGACACTGGGCCAGTGTGGATTTGTTGGACTTCATTGCTTGTTTATTGCTCGGCAGAATGCACCACGTCCCGGTGAAGTTGTCTTGGAGTCAGAAAGTTGTTGGTCGTTTTTCATTATACCCTACTGCTATTTGTGATTCGAAGGACTATTGGAACATACGCCACAAAAGATACAAAACCATAACACGCCACTGTGTGTGCTCTTCGACCCATCACTCAAAACTGTTGCCAGTCACTTCGCCTGGATCCCCACTGCATCTAGCTGAAGGACGGCCTACATTACGTCATAATGCTATAACCAAATGGAAAGTCTAATTGGGGTTCATAGTATCCGCAATTATAATGTTTCCGACTCAAATAAGAACAATGAACTTACCCTTGATTACGCTAACTCTGAAGAATAAACATGATACTCTTGTATATCTATAAAACATTCTTCAAATAATATTAATATTATAAATAATATTTTAAATAATTATAGCAACATTAATAATAATTTAACGCCTCAATGCTTACCTTACGATCGATCGTGACTCTGAAAATTATAACCTAAAATGTAACTAGACTAGTTTATTCAATTTGCAACACTTTCTCATTACAGTACAGTCACCGAATCTTTCTCATCCATTCCATCTGCACGGCACACCTTATAACGTCATTGGTATGGGACGGTCGCCGGACAAGAATATAAAGAAGATCAATCTGAAACACGCTCTTGATTTGGATAGGAAGGGTCTGCTACGAAGGCAGTATAATCTACCACCATTCAAGGACACCCTCGCTGTTCCTAACAACGGATACGTCGTCTTGAGACTAAAAGCTGACAATCCAGGTAAAACATTGAATACAGCATTTTTAGAAATGTTTTGATGGTAACATATCTTCAGACAGTGTAGTTACGTAAAAAGTGAAATCTAATTATTAATGCAGGACTAGATTCAAAAATTTACTTATATGGTTCTTACGATGCTCTAAAATATGATAATATTATCGATGACAATATATTATAATTTAGACAGCTTTGTTTGCTTAGTCAAGAGCCATTTGAATTTTTGAATTAATGTCTGTTTTCTTATTCAGTCTTTCCGTAAAAATACTTCGTTGATTGTGAAGGAATATTCTGTATTTGCGCTCTTTATAATTTGTTTTAATGAAAGGCAGATAACAGAGTTCATACTACACATTTTATTGTTTAAGAAATGCAGACACAATCTAGCAAAATATTATAAACTAAAATTAACCATATATATTTATATTACTACTTATAAAATTATGAATAATTTTATCATAATTTTTCATTGTTGTCATTCATAAATGAGTGATTTAGTACCACTTTCTATGCAAATATAAACCCATAAAATTATACTTCCTTAGCACAAGAGAAACTAACAAATGCTCAATGTTTCAGGTTACTGGTTGTTCCATTGTCACTTCATCTACCACATCGTGATTGGGATGAACCTGATCCTACACATAGGGACGCAGGCGGACCTGCCACCTGTCCCGCCGAACTTCCCTCGCTGTGGTCACCATTTACCATCAATAACACCACCGTTCTATCCGATACACTGATATTTAACACAGTAAACGTATTCAAACCATCTCGACGGTTCCTAAGTAAATTTGCAAGAGAATTCAAGCTCATTTTTAACCGACTTATAATGAGAAACGATAGTAGAAGAACCTCTTCTTTATAAATCGGTTAAAAACTTTCAAATTTGTTGATAACAAAACTTTTTTAATAGCAGAGGCCGACAAACGGGCAAATGGCTCACCTGATGATAAGTGATCTCCACTGCCCATGAACATCCACGATACCTGAAGAATCATGGACGCATTGCCGGCCTTAAATGAAAGGAATGATCAAGGGATTGAAATGGGGAAAGGGATTTGGGCTTCCGAATATCTCACTCACCGTACGAACCCAACAGCAAGCTGATACTTCACGTCAGTGTTCTGTGAGACAATGGTGACCCTGTCGAGACGGTCCATTCATGCTTTAAATAAAACTATACTGTTGTACGTGGCTCTCATAAAATCGATCGGTTGTCTTTGTTGTTATTTGCAACTGAATTCAAAATCCCGAATTCCGGTTCTTTATGCAATAAATTGGTTCCAACTGCTAATAAATTTTATGAAATCAATACCTATTAGTTTCGCGTGATGCATAAAATGCACATCATGCTAATACCAACTTGTAAATGGTACTCGTAATAAATGATAACTTGGGAAACGTCGATATGTCTGCTCGTGAAAACCTGTGAATAATGAGTGAAACTCGAAAACTAGCAACACGTAATGCCATATTTTATTCAGTTGTAAACTACAACGTACGAATAAACACATATATTGTTGAAGTTGTCGTGTAAATAATGTTACTTTAAGATGCCGTTTGAATCCAATCAACGTCTCACGTCAATCGAGTTAACAGACCAAAGTAATTTTAATCAATACTATTACCAAATATTTATAAGGACCAGTTCGTCCACATCGATAGGTCATTGAAGATATATCGAGTGTTGTTTTTAAGACTTCTGTAAGATGATGAATGTTTTTTTTTTGTTATTCGTTTTGTAGTTTTGTATATAAAACTTAGACTTAATTGTACTGTAACTGTTGGTAGAGAACTAATTTTAATTGATAATGATTTAGAATAATGTTATAATGGGTTAAGTGCAAATATACAACTAATTGCATATTAAACAAATGTTAGTAGTGGTCGATTTTTCCATCGAAGGAAAATCTACATTCGCTGGAGATAAAAGACTACCCTTATACCTTAATATCACACATTCATACATTATCATCGTTAATCGCTCACAGTGTATCGGAAATCGGTGCTATAGTTACTTCATTATTATTATATTTAAATCGTACTTTTAAAACACAAGTTTCTTACATGATCTTATGAAACTTGAGGCCGTAATGTAAGTTACGGTACTTAATTGTTCCGCCACGTTTGCAAACTTAAAGTTTATATTGTTGATAATACATACATAATATTGTATTAGTATCAGCAAAATTCATATTCACTCTTTTGTGGCAGGTGAAATGATCTTTTAGAGCTGAAATTTTCACATAAAATACATTTGCATTTATTAATTGTTTTATGTTTACTTGAAGTGTCTTTTATTTTATTGTTTGCTTATCCTCTTTCTGGATGCAGAACGCTATCGGTACAATAATGTTTGTAATATCAAAAATAGTTGTAAAATGTTATGTGAAAATGCAGTTGTAATAATATGTTATATAAAATTTGACACAGAGTACTATTTTGTTTTAAAATATACGTCTGTGGTGGGCTAGCAATTTGGAATGCCCTTCATTATTATACTTCGTTTCATTTACTTTTATAATATTATTAATTATATATTTATTCATATAATATAATTTACATCAACTTGTGTAGAAAGAGTAGTCATTTTATAAAAAATAAATCGAATTATAAAATAATTTGTTTATGATATTTCATTTGTGTACCTACTTACATAAAATATATTCTTATTTAATTCTATACATTTGGAATTGTCGACAAGTCCAAAAATCGTCCACTCAAATTATAAAAATATGGGTCTATAAGAAATAAGGTTTATTTTTTGTAGCTATAGGTTATGACAAATATTGTACAACAATAGTTAGTCATACGAAATTATTGAAATGAGATCTCTTGGATATGATAAAAAAAAGGTTGAATCTGCAACGAAAAATCAAGAACAAAAATCATTGATAAGAAAAAATGGGCGTAAGGACACACTGCTCATTTACTGTCATAAATCATTTATTTGGCCCTGCCCCAATATTTTAATAACCCGTATACTATGTGAGGCGTAGTTTATAACGCAGAGCATAATAAGCAATCATCATTTGTTGACAATCTTTGGCGCTAAAATATAAAAAAAATAAAAGATTTAAAGGCCGTTTAATGTGCCTCGCCAGTTACCAATCCAAAAACATGTGATTTATGACATGATTAAATGTGAAATGTTATATCATTATTACGTCGGTGATATGTCTGATCAGAGACACCGAAACCCTTGTTTATCAAAACATACATGAATGTAGGAAGATTAACAGCGTCCATGGCGCAGTGGGTGAGTAAGAGGCCGCAAAGCGAGAGGCCGTGAGTTCGATACCCGCAGCGAGACAAGTGTTTGTCTCATCTACGAGTATCAATTTCGGGTCTGGGTGTTGTGAGACCGTAAGTCGCTCGTAGTTCTTGATACTCAAGACACAGGTTAACCTAGTGTGGTCAGGACTAGGTGTGTGACTGTTGGGTGTATTTATTTTATATCATCAGTAATTGAACAGGACACAGATATAGTAATTTCTAAAGTTTTGCTTCCTAATTTCTTTGAAACTGAAGTAGTTTTATTTAATTATATTATTTCCAAGGATAAAAATCATTAAAAAAAGAATTTCTTAGAAATTGTTTATTAAGTCTGCAAAAATGTAGTCCCATGAAATTCTTCTCTTCAGTAAATGTTATATAAGGCTACCCTACTATGTAACAACTCATGTATTTTGCCATGAACTTCTGTGAGAATTTACTTGCTGTTTTAGTGTTTTGCTGTGTTATATGGGCAGGTAATATTATAGTATCCTTATAATATATATTCGTAAGAAATATTATGGTAGCATCATTCGAAAAATCATTTAATTCAAAAGTGCTGACTTGTATTGATGGGAGTCATGACAGCCGTAGTGAGAAAACTTTGGGCGAATTGGAGGCGGCTTACAAGGAAGATTCTAACACAAGCCGGGATAACAATAGCCAGAAAGAAAATTTGTGGTAGTATCTTTAATTTCAAACTAATCTTCTTCCAATTGGCTTGTAGTTTTTACGACCGGCCTGCCTGACGTCAAACCCCTCTGCCTAGGGAGAAATTTAATTTTAAACCAATAACCAATCATATTTTTATTTGGTTCGATTTGATAATTTCCATATTATTACAATTAAGTACACACGATTTAATCAAATGGCAAGTATTCTAAATGATTCTAAGAAGTTGGCTACATTACTTATAATATTCTTTATCGTTCAAGTTTTGAACAAAATAAATTAAAAAATAAGACTCAATTAAATTATCATAACAATTGCATACGCGCTCACACATATAATCCCTTAAGGGGTAGGCAGATGTGTAACCAGTATACCTACACTTCGCTGAGCTTATTTCCGTCCCATTATGTGTTAGGGGAATCCGGGTTAATACTGAACATTTCGAAATAGAAAAACCTAATATCACTTTTAGCCGACCCGGGGATTGAACCCGAGACCTCAGCACGGCAGTCGTAGCGCATACGCTTTACCACTGCACCAGCGAGGCATAACAATTTATTATTATACTTTCCTAAAAACTAGTTTTAAGTACTTATTTCATTTGAGTATTTAAGTTATTGCTGCAGCTACAGTGTTGAATTTTTTTTCTTTTAAAATTCATTTCTAGCACAATCAGCTCCGACGGAAAAGAAAAGTCGAATTGTAGGTGGTTCCATAGCTAAGCCGTACAGCCACCCATACTTGGTGTCCCTACAATTTAGACTATTATGGATTCGAGCACATTTCTGCGGCGGTGCTCTTCTTAACGAACGCTGGGTAAATATCAACTGGATTACTTTCAAAGTTATTAATTTCATTTTCTCTGGTACTACGTAATCAAATCTTAACCAAATACATACACCACCCTCGGCTTCAACCGTATTGAACACAAAAATAATTTTCAAAATCTGTCCATATTTGGGGGACATTGAATAAACACACCCAACAGTCACACACATAGTTCTGACCCCATGGTTAACCTGTATTGTGGGTACCAGAAACTACGAAGGAGTTGCGGTCCCAAAACACCCAGACCCGAAACAAATATTTGTGGATCACACAAACATTTGCCTCGGTACGGGAATCGAACCCACGGCTTTACGCTTCGTAGCCAGCTACTTGCCAGATTCGTAACATACATAAAAAAATACCAACTAATTGAGAACCTAGAAGTTGGATGCAAAATAAGAGGATCTCAATTCAACGCGCATTTTTATGGACCGATTGTTATGGTTCTTTTTGTAGTTTATAACCTTGAAGGCATTTCGATATTTTGGTTACAATCTGACGACAGATTATGAGGAAAAATTGGAAATCTCGAAGATGCAATCCAACATGTCGATTTTTATTTTGAACTTGGTTTATTAAGTTTTGGTTAAGATTATAATAATTTAATCCGATAGTGTATTAATGGTTGGACTGTAATAAATTTTAGAAAAAGAAAATACGCAGGAAGTAGGTACGTACAACACGCGCAAATACCTTTATTGGCCTAAAGTTAGTTAAACGCAATGTCCTGGCTACTGCTTTCAGAGACTGAAATGTGACCGAAGGCGTAGGGGTGAATGAAGTGACTTACTACAACTAAGTCAAGTTATTTTACGCATATCAAGTTACGAAACGGGGTAACTAAAGTTTATCTATAACAAATGTATGGCCAAGACTTCTATGTATCTACTAGACGGGCTGTTTAGAAGTAAATTGCGCCACATTACGCGGGAATTTGACTACTGTGGCGAGGTAGCGGAAGATAAACGAGATGGTAATATTGAGCTGTGGTGAATTGACCGTAATTTAGTAAACAATTTCTATGCGCAGCCGGTCTAGTAGTATACAATGCACTCTTTGGCTACTGAAAATCAGCGCTGTGTTATGGTTTTGTGCCACAACACAGCATCATGCTGAGTTAGCAACCTAGTTGTCACGGTGCAGGCGTGCAGTTTCTTTTTTTTTATATTACTTATTTTTAATTAAGTTATTTATGTTTTGTTTTGCTGCATGCGTATCACTGGAGACAATAAACCATTTTTTTTTCTTTCTTTCTTTTATTTCTTTGGTGTATGCACTAACCTGGGCTCGCAGTTTCATGTCTGAAATTTCTGATATCTCGCGTCCATCTCTGGTTCAGGATCCACAAGCTATAGCACCAAAAAATAAGTTCCACTCTACTCGTTTCACTAGGCCAATAAAAAAACGCGACGACGATAAATTACCGAGACGCGAGACTCTCGCAATGGCATAAACATCCAATACTACCCTCGATTTATACAAGCAGTGAAAATAAAATATGTTACCCTACATAAGAAAATAATTTAGTTCACATTAATTAATTAAAAGCATAATAATTCACATACCTTTAACCATTTTTTGTGACATAAAATAATAGTATCAACTAAAGAAACATAAATAAAAAAACAATAATGTTTAATTTTAAGGCATAGTCAAAACTAGTGTATACGGGTTTTATCGCGTTTAATTTTATTTTAGTCCCGACGTTTCGAATGCTTTTCAGCCTTCGTGGTCACGGGAGAGACTGAAGTGTAGGTCGTCTCGAAAAGATAATGTTACTTTGCCTACCTTCATTTTTAAATTATACATTTATTTTTATTTCAATGTGTAATATTTGAGTAAACATAAGTAATCACTTGGCATAGTCAAGTTCTTCTGATTTTAGCTTGGTTTTAGTAACCTAAATTTTATCCTTATTTTCTTTTCATTCATAATAATATATACTTTAGGTACTATCAGCCGGACATTGCGTAGATCAACCGTGGTACATACGATGGATTCCAGTAGATTTGATTACTGGAACTGATGACGTTGACAATTTCAGTCCAACTACTCAAATCGGCTACATCGCAAAGAAAATACCACATCCGTTGTATGAAGGGTTTGTATTTTTTTTTCTTAAATTATAAATGCATCCAGATTTTCCAATGGACTATAAACTTGGCACGAGTTACACCGGTTGAAAGTACTATTTTCTCTACATTATCTCTAATTTGACATAACGAGTAGAGTTTATTTTTTATAGTTTAGGCAGCAAACGAGCAAGTGGATCTCCTGATGGTAAGTGATCTTCGCCGCCCACAATACTTAAATAATCATGGGCGCGTTGCCGACCTTAAAGAAAAGAGATAAGTAAGGGATTGGGAAGGGGAGGGGGATTTGGGCCTCCGGATATCTCACTTACCGTACGAAACGCAACAGCAAGCTACTTAATTACAGTTACTTTACGCCGATTTTCTGTGTGACAATGGTAACGACCCGGACGAGCCGGCCCATTCATGCTGTAGACAAAACGGTCTACAGCGTGGCTTTTTAAAACAACCGTGTTAGCTTTGGTAGATTTATAGAGATAACCAGATAAAACTGGTTTTCGCGACAAAATGAGTCGACAAAAATATCTCGTGTTGCATAATAACAGGCTAACATGGGGGCTTAGCATACTAAGCCCCCATGTTAGCCTGGATATAGAGAGATAATAATATAAAACTGTTTTTTCACGACAAAACGAATCGACTAATGGCCGTTCCCTATATTTTATCTATCGACAGATTTGCTAACTATCAATAGTATTTTGACAGATCTTCCATACAAAATGTGTCAAAATGATACTGCCAGTAAGCAAATATGTCGATAGACAATATATTGGGAACGGCCATAAATTATCTTGTGTTGCATATCTTAAGCCCCTAAGGATGAGCATATCATAATATACCTCTTCACGTCTAGTTTCTACCAGTCTTAGTGTGGATTGCACGTCAGTTAAAAGTTATTGTAACAAGCAATGATTGATGACATAACTACTTATTTAATCATTTTTATAGTACCTTTTTTATACAGCCGAAGGACGAGACGAACAAGCCGCTCGCCTGAATCTGATGATAAGCGACACGAAGAAAAATAAGAAATAGACAGTAATAGAAAATGCGATGGTACCTATACAGGCAGAGTCTCGCATACTAGAGTCCTACCACCTCTTATATACCTAAACGTAGTGTACCTATAGAAAACAAATTATATTTTATACAACCTTTAAATTACATGAACAATTGTTTGTTTTAATAAATTTAACCACCCACTCTAAGTGTGGATTGCACTAACTGTCGGTTAACGTTAAAATTATTATAACAAGCAATGGTTGACGACATGTTCGGTTACTGTACTAAGATAAATGTTTAATGATGATGACTTTGTGTGATCCGAGAATGTTTGTTTCGCGCCTGGAAACGCGTGTCTGTGTGTGTGTGTGTCTGTGTCTCACAACAGTAAGGCTCTCTTGAATTTCTGATACTCATGACACGAGATTTAATCGTAGATCTTACTGTCCGGTCAGGACTGTTTTTGTAATTGTAAGGTGTTATTTATTATATAATTTAATTTACTATTATTTTAATTGCAGAGACATTGGACCTTATGACTTGGCTATGATTAAGACTACAACGCCGTTCCAGCTTACGAAGCAAGTTCAACCAATTAATTTACCATCTGATAATCACCTGAGAGCACGATATCAACATTTAACTTTAGCCGGATGGGGGTCGTTAAAGACAACCGCCTTTATACCAGACCTTCCAAGTAGACTGCAGGAAGTTCAAGTAACATATCTTCCATTCGATGGTAAGTTTTTAGTACAAATTGAAGAAATAATTTTTTAAATTTTCTGACGATTGTAAGACGATGGTAAAAGTTATATTTATAAAAGAATTCGAATTAATTTTCTAATAGAAACAAAAAGGAAACTCTCAAAACCTTATTCTTGTTTAACAAAAATCATACCCATGCAATTTTTATTCCAGAATGTTATGAAGCACTAGAAGAGATAACGATGGAAGAAAATGAAGCAAATCCTCTGGACAAACATGCTCACTTATGTACCGGACCTCTTAGCGGGGGCATAGCAGCATGTTCTGGCGATTCTGGTGGACCTCTAATACAATACATTCCTTCTATATCCGATGATACTACTAACGCAGTAACACAAATTTCTATTGGAGTAAACGACATTAATGATGAAGAAAACGATTATCTGAATAGTGAAACAAATGAAAAAGTTACGTCACAAAACAAATTTATAAACACTAATGTAATCGACGATAAGATTCCAGTTGTTATAGGCGTTGTTTCTTGGGGTATTTCACCATGTGGAGTAAAGGGGGCACCCACAATTTACACAAATGTATCGAATTATATGAACTTCATTCACCAATACCTTTACGATTAGAAATAATGTAACGATTATTATTTTAATGTTTTATTTAATAAATAATTAGACTATAATTAAAGTAAACAACAAAATACTACTTAATAACAAAATACCCGATTAATATTCTTACAGCGTCGGAACTCTGGTCAATGTGGTTGCTATAAAATCAAATATTTTTGAGGCTTCATAAATGTTTAACATTTAATAACATGGAACAACTAGGATCAAAGGTCAATGCTACGGACAATACAGATGATATTAATACTTAAGCTTCTAGTGGTAGCTTCGGATTTAAATATTTTCCAATCCGACTTTATAAGACATCACAGTAATTGTGCCCGTCCACGATGATCATCATTGCATTTGTATTATAATATCCTGTCTTTAGATTCACTAGCCATCATTTTACGACAGAGATCTAGATCTCTTATCAGAAAAATAGGCACTCAAGTTTAATTATTAGGTAAACTTATTTCATTCCACTTCCCATAACTACGATATTGTCATAGCAGCTGATTTCCAAGAAGTTTCCATATAAAGAATCATAATATGATCAGATTGTTTCCAAATGTTACTACGTAAGCGATTCAATGGCCTCGTTTTGTTTTCAATTACAATTCTGATTTATAACAATACTACTAGATTCATTTCAGTCTTACAATAAATTAATTAAGTAAAACATCTGGTGGTCTATAACTGCCACATTTATGTAAGGATTCTGTAATGGACTTAGGTAAGGCTAAAGGAACTTGTATAATGACGGCGGCTGGTAAAGAAAATAGTCCACAGGATCTGCATTCTAATAACCAACTTCCCTCTCGGTCTAGTGTGATTCTAACAATCGTAAAACCTTTGTTTGGAACTGTTATTGTATCCTTGCTGACCGGATTTTGTAGATTTCTGAAAAATACAAAATATTACGTGGATGTAAGTTATATATCATCACAAAAAGATTTAATGAAGCCTAAAATAGCATATAAATCTTTATTAACAAAATAAATAAAATACAAACAAGTTAGGCCACATTTAGATGCAGAGAGTTCATTGCATGCATTCACATGTATTAGAAACTCATTCGATCTAAACAGTGCTTTAGTGACGCTAGCTTCTGCGCTAGTCCACTTCTAGGTTTTTTTCTTTCTGCCTGGCGTTACCCGGCCTAATGTCTGGGGCTTTTTCGTACCATAGACAATTATTTGTATTATATGTGGCGACCCACCGTCTGACTTCCCCACAACTCGTAATGGCAACCAATTGCCATTGCCTCGCACGTTAATCAGCAGAGGTTTATGATATAAAAAAAATATTCGACACATACCAGAAAATATCGATACCCCCAATTCCACCGTCTCCTTCCCAATCCCATAATTACTTTTTTCTGGTATTGTGAGGTGACCCACTTGCTCGTTATAAAACAAAATTATTGACTATTACCTCACAATTTTTCCTTCTTCATCCATACGCATAACTTCTTCCTTCGTTAAAGGATATTTGTGGGGATGAAGCCAAGTAGATACAACTTGCATACTATATCCATGCATATGGAATGTATACGAATCATTACTACCGAATCCTGAAAATAAAGCATTAACAAAAATATTACAATTATTGCTAAGACCACATATTTTTTAACATCATATTCTACAATAAACAGATTGCATCTCTAGTTACAGATACGGATGTAATAATCGATCACAACGTGTTTTTTGCGATGGCGTGTGAAGAGAAAATTGTTTCACATACGATAATCGCTACACAGTTTAGCTACATAATCAAGGAATTAATTAACTTATCAGTCAAGTTTATCACACATCCGCAACGTACAGCTCCTGATCCGAATACAATGCAAAAGCATATTTTTGAGTATAACATCTATGGTATAACTAAACTGATATTTTATAATAATAAGTCATAAGTCCTCACATATCTCATTAGTAGAGGAGTGTATCCTAGTAGTAGGATAGTTTATAATTATGGCACAGGGCCAATATTTATATATATTTTTTTACTCACTAGTAGTCTTTTTAGTACCTACCCCCGAAACGCAATTATTATTCTATCTCGCAGTTAGCTCAGTATTTTATCCTCTGTGTCCTATAAATGCTGCTCTAACTATGGAGTATTCATTATATTCCAAAATAGTAAGATATAGAAATATTAAGTATATTGGTTCTTACCAACCATCATATAAAACGATTTAACATTACTATTGGATTGGTATTAGGGTTCTCAGATAATTAGATAGATGTAAAATATTGCTTTACCTTCATTCACAATTGTCAGTTCTATTGTTTCACTCGGATTAGCATTTAATATCTGTATACATTGCGGCTCCATGTGGCTATTCTCTTCTCCAACCTTACATATCATATTACTTCGTACATCCTCTGGATGCAATAATATTGGCGCGTTTGGATACAGAAAATTCTTTCCATTAATTTGAACAACTCCATTGTTGCGCAAAGCTGAAATCATATATTTGTTTTTCTATTGCATGAATGGGCCGGCGTGATTGGGTTTTTAGTTGTTACCACTGTCTCACAGGCAACCAATGTGAAGTAACAGCTTGCTGTAGCGTTTCGTACGGTGAGTGAGATATCTCACCGTCCTCATCGCAATTCCATGATCATCCCTTTCTTTTAAGGTCGGTAACGCGTCCATGAGCCTTGAGGTATTATGGATGTTCATGGGCGGGGTGATGAGTTACTATCTCTGCTGTAAAAAATGCAGTGGGACGAATGAGACTGTGAATGATGATGATAAAAGATAGACTGTTATATTATTAAGCTGCCACAAGACGTAGAAAGTGATCTAAATTAATGTATACTCACACATGGCTGCAGGATAATAAGGTTTCTTTGGAATAGCATCACTAATGTATCTGAAATCATTATCTTTTACATGTACAGCATTTTTGTCAATTGACAAATAAACAGATTTTACTTCAAGATTTGGTGTGCTATCCTTCAATGATTCCAACATTTGACCGTTCATTATTAAATCAGAGTCGGTATCAATGTGTTGGCTTTCATCATTCTGAAAACGAAAATGTTAATATTATGAAAATTGCTTATAGAAGAAAAAGAAGTACTTTATTATGTGGTTTTAATAATTATAGTATGTAATCAATCGTTAAATTAAATTAATCATCGTTAATAATAAATCGTTTTCTGTAGGAAATTTCGGTAACGAGCAATTTGCTCTTGATGGTAAATGATCTCCACCACCCAGGAATATCCACTATTCCTGACCTTCAAGGAAAATATTGGAAAGGTGAGGAGGTAATTTGGGTGGCGGAAACTGGAAAAAATTATTTCTTCAATAAATAAGGAGGAAAAAGACCATTACCTGTTTTTCTAACAACATAGAAGTGTAGTTGAAACCGGAATATATCAGCATAGCATTCACAGTCAAGCCTATACAAGAACCAGAACCATGCACTCTCACCCAGTAACCGCCGCTGGTTTGTGACATGCGAACTACTACGTCCATACGCTCTCCTGAAAAAAAATCCTGTAAAGATGTGTCCACACTTCCGTGACATTTCGACGCAATGGCTGACACACGTACTTGTTAAGCTAATGTAGACGGGTGTCAAAATATGCACTGTAGCATATTGCCGTGTCTTAAAAAAAATAACAATCCTTAAATGACGTCACGACGAAATCTGGGTCTCAGAGTGGATCGCTCCATGACATTACGTCGTAACATTTGACAACCGTCCATACTTGAGAGTTTGTTACAATTATATCTCTCGGTGCAGAAAAATGTGACAAGTGGAGGCGCACTTTTACACTACATGTGTGCGCTTTGTTTAGAAATTGCGTCTCCCTTTATCTGCATGTGCTGTGTACTATTCAGTTCCATACTTTTAACACACACGCAACATAAGAGGATGCTACGAGTACATGTGAACATTGCTAATCCGACATTTGTGCTAGACGTGTAATTAACCATCTGTCATCAGTCACTGTTTCACTATTTAAAAGTTTTATTAAAATGCTAATGTTCTGATTTTAGGTTAGGGCAAGCAAACACTTTACAAGGTCTAGTATTTTACTAGGTGTTAGATCTCTCGTATACGAAAGACCGTTTACTGTACTTACTACCGCTTTATCTATTTTTGCCGCACAGTAGCAGTATGTGAGAAATGATGTGTTCTCATTTAAAAGACATTGGAGTAATCTTATGTATCGCACTACAGTGCCATGGAGTAATTCAAAGTGGATGGTCTTTTTCCTGTTCATTAGCATCTTACCATCAGTCGAGCGACTTTTTGACTTGTTATTTAGATAAATTAAAAAATATCCTACTTCCTACTATGCTATTACTATTAAAAATGATCAAAAGTTTGGATCATTGTGAGTTTGTGAATTTAGATGTTTGTTAGTCAATCATGCCTTAACATCTGAATGGTTTTGGATAAAATATGGCACACAGGTATACCATGACCTGGGTTAGGACTCAGGCTACTTTTTATACCGGGAAAGGTCATTCACGCGGGCGGAGCCGCGAACAAAAGCTAGTAATATAGACTTTCATTATTATTTACTAGGTAGATAAAAATAAAATGACTTCCGCACTGGTGTCGTAAAAACGATGATGTTATGTTAAAAACATTTAAAATTACACAATTTTGGCAAGAGTTGCGTGACTGTTTCGTGTAACTGTATCGCACTCCTATTGCCAATTTGAAACTGACTTATTCCGTCTAACATGAAACATTCTCTTTTTTTACTTAAGACTTTTTCATAATTCTAATTACCTAGTCAAAAGACTGACAGACAGATCGTCAGGTCATTAATTCAACACCTATCAGTTTTTTTTTGTTTTGTTTACATGATTATTATTGTGTACAAAATGCGCTTATGTAGTATTGCAGTACTTCCTAGTAACATCGAAGGCGACAAAATCAAATACTATTGTAGTTATTATATTTTCATCAATCATAAACTTTTAGAATGTATTTGCTATTGCCAACACTCATTAAGTACCTACTTGTCCAAGTACTATCACATTACGAAAATAATTTTAGTTAGTCAATCCATAGAGTGACTGGACTCTGAGTGATTTCGAGCGTAAGTGGGCCACCAACATGTTAGGTCACCTGCACGTGGTATACTCTGCTGATTAACGGACGAGGCCATGGTGAAACTTGGTTCCCATTTAGGGTTGTGGGTGTCAAAGGTAGCATTGCAAATCTTAATGTATGTGAACGATTTGTGGCTGTAGTGCGAGTTTTTTCGACACCTGTCACGTCCTCCGTATTTACAAAATATGTATGCAAATCATCTTAGGTACAACTTTTCTAGCAGATTGCATTCTCGATATTATGTTTTTATAACTATTCCCAGGCGAATGGGGGGAAAGCTCATACAACGTCAAGCCTATGTAGGTATACCCAAATTGCCGGAAAAAAGCTCACCCCTAAGCCGCCCTAAGCCTCCCGACGTGCTGAGTCTGCCATTGCTTTGCAGCTAAGTTATAAATTAGCACTTAGCTGCCGAGAGTTATAAATATAATTAGGAAAGATAATTATTATTTTAAATAATGTCATTAAACTGATATAAAATCGGAAGTAAGGCGACATTCATTATCATAAACCGTTAATAAATAAATAAATACACCCAACAGTCACACACATAGTCCTAACCCCACACTAGGTAAACCTGTATAGTGGGTATCAAGAACTACGAAGGACTTGCGGTCCCACAACACCCAGACCCGGGACAAATATTTGTGAACCAGACAAACATTTGTCTAGAAACATTATATTGAAAGCAAATATTAAGAGATTAACAGTCCGAGACACCGTGCCGAGACGTTGTAAATAAACTGCAGTCAACAGAAAGTGAAATTATAAAACGAAACCGGCTCTATAGTGACCTTAAACTTAAGAGCCGGCAAAAGTATGAACGCTTAGCTAGTCGCCTTTCTCCTCTCACTAGCTATAATAGTAAAAATAAGAGTATAACCATAAGTACGGTACAAGATAACTTTAATCCACTGTCAAATAAAAAATACAACACATACGAAAAACGTTCATGATACGTAATGTAAGTGAAGTTCATAATTTCACTTTCGAACCATAATGTTATAATAATAATATTTAACTGAGTTTTATAGTGTATACAGGTATATAGCTGTCTATATTCTATATTAGATTTCACAAAGTGGTAGGTCTCTCGTATGCGAGAGGTCTGGGTTGTTACCACCGCTTTGTCTTGTTTTGCCAACAAACAGAAGTGTGAAAGCACTGTTGTGTTCCGGTTTGAAGGACATTGAAGCCAGTGGAATTTCTGGGTATCATGAGACTTCGTGTCAAGAGCATGTATAACTTATTATGTATGTATAACTTCACGGAATGCGGAGCATTGAAGTAAGGTGCTATAGAATGTTGGTTGAATCTATTTATCTTCTTCTATATAGGTAAAAGCGAAATACTCAAGCTAGGATTATGAAATTTGGTCAGATGTTAGTTTGTGTAACTTGTTTGTGCAACTACTGAAAACAAAAACTTCAAAATGTCTGATCGTAATAAGATAAACATACATCGAATGTACTTGTGCTGTGCAAATGTATGTAAGAAACACTTCCAAATTCTGTTAGGATATGAAATTACATCTTGACCTGCTTATGAATATTTATTATTAGTGAACGTCTACATATGTACATGAATTACGTGGTACCTTCAACATTACTTTTTAGGTTAACTATCTGCTATTCTTCATTTCATATCAAAGTAGCTTCTTGAGATTTGGATCTTTTTTCTGCAATATAGGTATAAACACTAACTATCGCTCCTAAAGATATTTTATGTATGTATATATTTTACTAGTCTCGATGATACAACTATGCTCAAGTTCACTCGTAAACTACCAACATACAACAACAACTCCATAAATGGAAATTATTATGGGTGCCTTTCCAGATGTCAATTATCCCACGCATTTTCTAAAACTTCTCTCCACGGTGTTTCCTCAGAAGGCGGTAGGCTTGGCTGTACCCCTGGCCCATGGGCGACAGTAACCACTTACTATCAGATGGGCTGTCAGGCCGTATGCCTTCGAAAGCTAATAAAAAAACATTTACTATTAACTTAGTTCTTACCTGGATAAAGTTTAACATTGCGCGTCAGCGTTTGTTTAACGGGTTTAGCATCGGTTGCAATGATCATCAAGTCGTGTTTATCAATGTTCACAACAACAGGACATTCTATGGCAACAGCGTTTATTAGCCGCAACCGGTACGCGTATCCTGGTAGAACGAATAATCTGAAAATACCAGACATGTTTATTAACTATTTCAGTTATAATTGTCACTTCAGTTATAAGTTCACTTGTCTTCAGTTATAATTGCATAAATCTCTTCAATGAATAACTGCTATACCGTAGTTAAAAATAAGCTTATTTTAAAATCAGAGGCCACCAAACGAGCACGTGGGTCATCTAATGGTAAGTGCCCTCCACGATCTGACCGCCCACCATAGCAGAAGAATCATGAATACGATGCCGATCTTTAAGAAAAGGGATAATGAAGTGTGAAAAATAAATAAATAATAAAGGAATTAGAAAGTGCATGGGTGATTGAAGCCTCCGTATATGTCACTCACCATACGAAACGCAACAGTAAGCTAGTAAGTTTACTGTGAAACAGTGGTAACAGCGCTGTGGGCCAGCCCATTCATGCTGTAGATAACACTTTCTATAGCGTAACTCTATCATTGTTAATAACAAACCAAGTTGAATATTTTATTTTAATTCAATCTTATTGAATTACTTTAGCACTATTCTGTTTTATTCACTGAAAATAAGTACGGTTTCTATGTTAAAAATGTTGGTGCATACATCGATCCTCGTGCGTTAAGTCCTTATATGACAAAAATATCTTCAAAGACTATGACGACGAAATACCAAATTAAATCGAAAGGTTTTTCTATATTAGTACCTACAATCCCTAATTCGGAAAATATTGGGCCCTCACAAAAACTTCTCTCTTCCTTTCTTTCTGTCTAGCGTTATCTCAGCGTAATACCAGAGTCAGCAGTGGATTTGGTATAATGTTGGCAACCCGCCGTACCGCCTGACCCCCGCTAACAGCAACGGGAATCAAGTTGTATACCACGTGCAGATGAAATCTGCTTTGGCCCTAAGATGTTGATGGCCTACTTACATTAAAAGAAATAGTGTATCAAAACCTACTTGGTAGTTTCTTTATCGTCGTTAATCACAAGTGCATTTGGTTGTATCCGACTGGTATCATCAAGGTTTCCAGTCATCGGCTCTGGAAATTTGGCAGCAATCAACAATAAATTCTCATTGCTTCTGTCGAAGTCATACAGTGAAGTATGCGGTTCTAAGGGCTGTGGTTGATTTACTACTAATGACCCATAAACTCCATCGCTTTGATGCGCAACTGAAAAGTAGGTAATATAATTAGTGATATATATTTTTATACCAGTCCCATATTATATACATCCCACTCCTTGGCCGCATAGTGGTATTTCAACTGAGCGTTATCGTGCTTCGGAGGCCACGTAAAAAGTCAAGTTCAATAGTCGTTATGCAAAGTCAGCTTTCGGGCGACTTGAAAACTTTGACACTTTTGGTCACTAACCATTCGATATAGAATAGACTCCTGGGCACGGGCGTTCTCTACGAATGAGAGCGGTTATACCTTAGACCATCAGACGACATCTAGACGCTGGCTTAATGTGTGTTGTCTGAATTTACATTCTTATCATCATCATCTTATCTGATATGCAAGTTTCCTCACGATATTTCCTTCACCGTTAAAGCAAGCTATAATAAATAATGAATACACAAAAAACTTAGAAAAGTCATAATATAATAAAAATATGTAATATATGGGTAGTAATACAGAGTGCTTAAAGTCTTAGAAATTTAAAATACTGAAAGGTTATATAATGAGCAGAAAGACGGAATAGCGCATTTTACTTTTTGCATTTGAATTAATTATTTATTGCAACATCAGTTTAAAATATCATCCATCAGTTTAGACAGTGTTTAAATGCTTCTTTTTCATGTCATTAATTTGTGGCACAGAAAGTGAATTAGAAATTAAAATTACGCCTATATGGCAGTAATCTAACCAACTTACAAAAAGACAACTTCTAAATAGAAACAAAAAGTTTGTTTATAGTTGAATTTCCATATACACTTCATATACGTTATGGTAATTGCAAACATTTGCATCTTAGGAATAAATGAAAATAAAGGTCAAAAGTACATACTCGTACGTGCTAATAAATAATTTTCCGTGCACTGAATATTTAGACTATTTGCATAAATTAGCATTATGTAATAAGTATGCTGCGGAAGTGCTATAACGCGAGATTTATGAATAAATAACATTCGAGATAACACTAAATAATACTTAAATAAAAGTAGCCTTTCTAACTTAATTTCAGTATTAACATGATGATTAACATCAAATGCAATACAATGCATGATAGCTTCCATCGCGCAGTGGGTCGACTGTGAAAAGTGAGGCCGAGGGTTCGATCCTCTCATCGAGACCAATATTTGTCTAATCTGCTAATATTTATTTCTGGTGTGTGTTGAGTCCAAAAGTTTCTCCTAGTTTTAATTACCCGCTACACAATATAATCGTATTAACTGTGGGGTCAGGACTACGTCTGTGACTGTTGGATTTTATTTATTTTGTTATTTCTTATGTTTACGCGAATATTACACATTGAAATAAAAATATTTTATATGAATTTTATCGCGGTTTAATTTTATTTTAGTCCCGACGTTTCGAAAGCTTTTCAGCCTTCGTGGTCACGGGAGAGACTGAGGTGTAGATCGTCGAAAAGATTTTATTAATATTAATTAAAATTTATTTATTTATCTATTATTAATATAATCTATAAGCCCAATCAAAGTTAGTAAAAGCAATTAAAATAATGGAAAACATTTGCCTTGAAATTTGATCTTTATTGTACTGCCATTTCGTCATCTATTACCTATAACAAAAGGCATCACCTACTACTATTATACTCGTAAATGTGAAAGTTTGGATGTTTGTGAGTTTGAGAATTTGGATATTTGTTAGTCGATCACACCGTAACGGCTGAATAGTTTCGGATGAAATTTGGCACACAATAGACCATGACCTGGATTAGGACATAGGCTACTTTACATCCCGGAAAAGGCCGCTCAAGCAGGCGGAGCCAAGAGCAAAAGCTAGTATAGACTAAATCACTCATTACTAATACATACCTGAATCAGCATGGTAGAAGAAAGTCCCAGGAGACGATGCAACAAATGCATATTTATATGTAGTGCCATATTCAATAGGACACTGCGTCACCATAGGAACGCCATCCATGAAAGGAGTTCCTTTTTGCTCCACTCCATGCCAATGTATGGCAATACTCTGTCCGGGGATTCTATTTGTCACCTCTACTACTATAACGTCATTAGCACACGCTTGTATGGAAGGTCCTGGACTCATTCCATTAATAGCGATCGAAGATCGATCGTCTCCGACAGAAGGTGCGATGTTGAATTTGTAATAACATCGTCTCGGCTTCACGTTAAATTTGCACGGCCGGTAACATTTCTCTAGAAAACAGTTTAAACTTTTTAGTCCTTTTTTATTAGCGTTAATTACGAGACGAGCTGGTCGCTTACCTGATGGTAAGCATCACGCTTGCCCAGAAACAGAAACAACACTAATCAAAACTTTGAACTATGAACTACTGCATGGCACTGGACTGTGTTCGTTACCTCGTGACATAGGATGTTAAGTCTCATAATGCCCAGTAACTTCACTGGTTTTAATATATGTGCTTACACACTGCTGCTTGATAACCTCTCGCATACGAGGGACCTACCACCTAGTGCAATTTATACTTCTAATCTTAGTGGTTTACTTTATGGAAGTGGCTGCAATTAATCGGCTCTTAGAAATTGTAAATACACAACGAAGTCCGATGAAATCCATAAGAAACCACAGATATAAAAGAACTTTCAATTAAAAGTAAACCGAAGTATTTTTAAGTACATCGCTGCAGTGAAAACTCTACAATGGACATCCAATCCATATCTCAGTTCCAGAGTGTATAATACATACATAAGCTCACGCTTGTATCCCCGAAGGGGTAGGCAGATGTGCAACTAATGCTGCGCCCATGTTTCGCCAAGCTTATTTCCGTACCGTGATATGATATTCCATATCAGGCAAAATTCCAATCCCGGGTACCTAACTTACGTTTTCGATTCGAAAACTCAAACACATGTTGCGCTTGTTCAACAAGCTTGCTAGCTAGCTTGGGTAGCAAGTTTTTATTAAGGAATTTATAAGTATAGATCAGAATTATAAATGCTGCCGAAGGTTAGAATTTTTCCTATTTAGCTTTGTATTCACTGTATTAATCGCCTCTTCGATGAGTTCTGCGTCTATAAATGTATTTTATAGAACTTAAGCGTAGAATTTATACTTATTAATAAACGAATAATTAACATACAAACCTGAGTTCTTTATCGTAGCATCAAGAAATTTTGTTGTATAGGAAACAGCACTGTCCAATGACGCTTTTCCATTATTACTTATGTTTGCGATCACAAACAAGCAACAAACGAACACTTTCATTTTCTTTTGATCACAACCTTAAGACTATTTCTAACTAAAATAATAGCACGGTGCCGTTACACAACCGTTCTAGTGAATGTTTAGTTTATAACTGGCGGGGCAAGTCCGTGGATCTTGTGAAACATGTAGCTAACCTCTAACGTACTTACAGACTAAGCGAGCGACACGTGCGTTAAAACTTATCGAGCCTTCTGCAATCGAAATGTTCTTCATCTGTATATATACAATCAACTAGCTTTTATTCGCGGCTCCGCCCGGGTGCACAGCCTTGTCCGGGATAAAAAAGAGCCTAAAAATTGTCTCCAGGGTGGCATCTATATCTCTACCGAAATTCATCAAAATCGGTTCAGCTATTTAGGCGTGACAGCGTAACAAACAAACAAACCCTTTCGCATTTATATTAATTAGGATAGTTGGTGAATAAAGTGTTAACGTGTAACTTTTGAACGACTTGTCGGATTAAGTTCACTTTCACACCATATATTTATGTTGCCGAGACGATGGTTTATAGCTACATAACATCACGCATATGAGCGCAGCAGTAACATGCAAGGGGGTGAAACCGTGCGTTTTTCTAGCGTAGGCCGGCAAACGAGTAAATGCGTCACCCCATGGTATGTGGTCTCCACTGCCCATGTACGTCCACAATACCTGAAGATTTATGGGCGCATTACCGACCTTAAAGGAAAGTGATAATTAATTTGGGAAGTGGAAGGGGAATTGGGCTCCGGATGTCTTACTCACCGTACGAAAAGCAGCAGCAAGCCGGTACTTTATGTTGGTTTTCTGTCTCTGTGGTTAGCGCTTAGCAGCTAGTTTAATATAATTTATTAATTATTCACTTCGGCCGCCGCGACAGACGGCATTTGTGACGACAAACAAAGAAATGCGGGTTTATGTAGAGCACATAATTAATATACATATTATACAGCCAGCGATGTAAATAAAACAATCGTCAAAAATCGAGCTAATCTGTAAGCACCTTAACCACTTGTGTTTCTATTTTCTAAAGAATAAGAGTACGAAAGTAAAAATTGTAACCTTCAAAGTGAGAGTATTGTACGATGAATATATTTCACTTTTTTTTATTAGCTTGAATGACGAGACGAGCAGGTCGCTCGCCTGATGGTAAGCGCCACGCCTGTCCATAAACAGAAGCAACGGCACACAGAACTTTGAATTACAAAGCACTGCATGGCACTGGACTGCGCTCGTCACCCGGTGACATAATTTGTTAAGTCTCATTATGCCCAGTAATATCACTGGCTTCAATTTCCTTCAAACCGAAACACAACCGTGCTTACACACTGCTGCTTGACGGCAGAAATAGACAAAGCGGTAGTACCAACCCCAGACAGCCTCTCCAGAGGGACCTACTACCTATTAAATATAATTGGATAATATGAATAGATAGTCGCAGATAAAATCATCAAATTACTATTTTATAGCATAGGCCGGCAAACGAGCTAGTAGATCACCTGATGGTAAGTGATCTCCACCGCCTATGTACTACGCTTACAATACCAAAAGAATTATAGGTGCCTTGCCAACCTTAAAGGAAAGGGATAATTAAGCGATTGGGAAGGAGAGGAGGATTTCGGCCTCCGGATACCTCACTCACCGTACGAAACGCAGCAGAAAGCTGCTACTTTACGCCGGTTTTCTGTGAGACAGTGGTAACGACCCGGACAAGCCGGCCTATTCATGCTGTAGACAAAACTGTCTACAGCGTGACTCTACCACTTAAACCTACTATTTTTGTCTTGCTGTGGCATACAGGTATTTGCGATTTAACTTGACTGAGCTATCATGATCGGAGCAAATATAATAATATATATATAATAATAATAAAAAAACATAGGAACTTATACTACTTATCTAAATAAACACGCTAGATAAGTGTTGTAACGTTTTTCGTCATAAATAGCCTTCAAAGAAACATGCCAATTTCAAAACCACTAAAATGCGTGGTCAGCTTTCTTGTTTTTTGATAGCTAGAGCAGCAATAGCTCAGCGAGGAGTGGTATGGACTGCCGAGATCATGGTCGAAAGTTCGAAACCAACTCCAAGATCATACAAGACTTTTCTGAGTTACGTTACACACGTACATTGTTAAATATCGTTTGCATTTACCGTGATGGAAAACATCGAATATTTACGAATAAATACAGTTGTTGATTTTAATACAATAATAAACACGATTGAAGTGATCGTTTATTCGTGAAGTAATTAAAATTACTGCGTCTCTGAGGTTACTTATGTCACCTTTTTCGTCAGTACACATCGATTGCCTTTATTTAAAAAAGAAAGAAAAATAATTTATTTACACAGTCACAACGCACTTTACACCCCAACTAAACATACAATTTACAATTTCATTATATTACCCTCATATTATTAATAGTACCAATATTGGTGTTAGTGAAGGTAGTCAGGGGAATAACTATGTAAAGCGGGTAGATAGTAAGATTGAGATGTGGTGGAGGTGATTGCTTAGGTATATAAGAGGGTGCATCATTATTTAGACTGCCTCGATGGCGGAATTGTAATACGTACGCGTTACGATTGAGGTCAACTCTGAGGTCTCGGGTTCGATCCCCGGTTCGGGAAAAGTGGTATTGGGTTTTTCTATTACGAAATGCTCAGTATCAGCCCGGTATGGCGATAGGCTCGCCCCCTATCACATAAGGGACGGAAATACGCTCGGCGAAATGTGGGTGTACTGGTTACACCTCTGCCTACCCCTTCGGGGATTACAGGCGTGAGTGCGTATGAGTGCGTATGCATCATTATTTGAGGGAACTTAGTCGTGCTTAGAACTCTTTCGTGGTAACGCTGCCCGAGTGTAGTTAGAATTGTGAATAATCATAGCAAGTGTAATCAATTGTGAACAGTAATATAATATTGTATTTAATGTGAAAAGACTATTAAACATCCTGACGAAGTTATTTATCTTTATTGACCAAAAAGTGATAGTGAGTTTACAATTATAATTAAAACTACGAAGTATGGCATTTGCGCGTCGCAGCTTTGACGGGTAGGTGACCACTCAGCGTACTGCTGGCCTGTGACACGTACATACCACAACACAGCGCTGGTTTTCAGTGGTCACCTTATGTAACATACGCCAGCCAGCTGATATAATTAAGTATTTGAACTTAATTACTTAAACTATGTTAGGTAAGTTTTTAAGCGTTTAAGATGTTTCTAATATGCAAAAATGTATACTTGATTACTACTAATTAAATAAGATTTTTTCAAAGTTTTACAACAGTAACAAATTTATACATAGCTTGTAGCGTGGTAGCAAAAGTATAAATATTGACTGGAATAATGTGTGCAGCAAGTATCTCAACTGGCTTCTGCGCCTGGCATAGCATAAAGTAAATCATCCTTTTCTCTTTCAAGTCGAAATTCTCCCAACCGCAACAATAAACAGCTCTCTCGAAATCTTCTGAAGCATTGACTAGTTTCTGACAAAGGAAACAGTATAGGAAAAACACCGAAAAACAATAAACTAATATAGGTATGAACCCAAAACCTTCTTGTATAGGCAAATACAGAAGCAGTAGAAGACAAAGAGCATGTGAGCCGAAATTAACTCCTAAAGACATGCTGTAAAGCGATTTGAGCTTATCAATCACACAAAGAATCAAGCTGTGACGGACCACCAATGTGGGCAGAATCTTCTTCACACGTGCCTGGTGCTCCGCTAGATCTTCGTACTTGTTAAATGACATAATTTCTGTAGATAAAATCTGATACATAACTGCTGTATGTGCTATCAGCAGCAAGAGCAGAGCCTGGTAATTCAGTACAGTAGTGGCAATCGTGCATTCTTGTATACATAAGATAAACGAGCAGATTTCTTTATTAGGAGAAGATGTCAGCGGCTCTAGACCTAAAATAACAACAAGTAAGTTAATATGAGTCTTGAGCCCGAACACTGAACCGCAACTCAAGCATTTAAGATCGTATTAAACATGTTAAACAACCCTATCTGACAAAATTGTATGCAAAAAGAAGCCCTTGGAGAGTCGGTCGATAAGTAGCGTTTCAGTATTCGGGCGTTAGAGTAGATAACTAAAATATAAGTTAATGATATTGGCAACAAGCAATGTTACTCATAAAATATAATATGACATATTCAAATACAAAAATCACCTTCTGACTTAAATATGAAAGATGTTAAGTAATTACTTTCAAAGGCAGCAGTCTTATACGTTAATTGTTGGTTAATTCTTACTCGAACGTCGTGATATTAACATACCCCCACATAAAATCAGGCTTTAAATTGCTAATTATATAGGTACTATTTTATTTTCTCTCAAATTATAACTATAACCTATTTACAATTCCTATTTTGTTTTAGTAAAATAGCAGTCAGAAATTCTTAAGCAATAGAATGGAATATGAAATTGCTATCATATCAAGTATCATTAGCCACGCGATATCTTAAATTACCATATTTTGACTTTTTGCTTAAAGTGTATTCACGTAACGTAGAGATCTTACATACTACCATACGATTTATTTGCATAAATTTTAAATTACATAACATTGAGTTAAGTAATACCAAAGAGTAATAATCTCCTTAGTACCTAGCTCACATGCATAGATTTTACATCCAAACCTTTGTGTTTTCTCTCCACTTGAGATCATGTTGGCCTAAAATAACTTGACTCGCAGCTCTGCCCACGTGTATTTTTTCGGGATTAAAAAGTTGCCTATGTCCTAATCTAGATTATGGTCTACCTGTTTGCCAAATTTCACCCTAATCCGTGCAGCCCTTAAGAGGTGAAACATCGAAATTCACAAACATCAAAACTCACATTTATAATAATAGTAGGACTAGCAAAAGCAACCGGCTCCGCCCGCGTTAACGGTCTTTTTTCGGGATAAAAGTAGCCTATGTCCTAATCACGGCCATGGTCTACCTGTGTGCCAAGTTTCATTCAAAACCGTTAATGCGTGATTGACTACATCCAAATTCACAAATATCCAAACTTTCACATTTATAAATAGTAGTAGGATAGTAAGAGTTGTAGTTATGTATTGTTTCCTTACCGATACAAAGAGTTAATGAGTAATCATTAAGAACATCAATCCGATGAGGCATGTAAATCAAAAATTCGTCGACGTAATTGAAAGTGTAAAACACGATGATCGTGATTTTGATCATCTTCATCATTTTTTTGTATATCTTCTGGGATTCCTCCGTTTGCCGACTCAGTTCATCGCTTAATGCTATTTTCTTAAGCACTTCCTTTGTTTGGCGTCTATTTAAAACAAAGAATAGTCATAAATCGAGTGTTCGTGCCAAAAATTAAACGAACTCGAATTTTATTAAAATTATTGACTACTAGCTTTTGCTCACGGCTTCGCCCGCGTGAACAGCCTTTTCCGGCACAAAATGTTTAATATTTTTAGTGATAGAATTATCAAAGTCAATTAATAAATCAGTACATAAAGTACATACAGTGTTTTAGTCTTTCATATCTTTACCAGTACTGTTTATTCAAATTTAAATAGGCTCACCACCACAGTAAGCATATTGAATTCAAACAGAATCATCCATATCAGTCCACCTTTGGCTTAACATCTTATATCTTGGGGTGACGAGCGCAGTCCAATACCGGGCAGTACTTTGTAATAAAAAAATCTGGGTGGTGTTGCTTCTGTTTATGGGCCGGCCCGGCGCGGCGTGTACCATCAGGCGAGGGACCTACTCGTCTCATGATTCAGACAAATTGAGAACCTAATCATATTTAAAGTCGAGTCAGAACGGACAACGCTATTAAATTTCAAATAATAGTTGCATGGATTTTATTTGAAATGCCTACCTTTTAGTTAAAAACCAAAAACTGTTATTAGCAATGAAAATAACTAGAGATACGTTTATATTACTCTTGATGAAGTCTCCGACGCTCTGCGCAAACTTCCATTGATATACAACACTTCCTGCGACATAAACGTAAGCCAGTAGGAACAAGTGAACTGACCAGAATGGCGCTGAAATAAAAATTAATTATATTAGAGTGAGATTAGGCCGACTTGATCTGGAGGAGTGTCCCGCGTGGGCAGAGGAGCATCTCGAACTCGTCACAGAATTGGGGAAGGATCTCTCGTTATCGGCTGTGGTTAAAGCCATAGTCGAGAGCCCGAGGTCGTGAAACGCGATGACAGCCTTTTGCAGAAAAGTCATGTCGCGGAAGGAGGCGGCGGAGCGTGAAAGGGAAATCACATCCCAGCTTGCTATCCGCCGCCGAAGGGTCACGCGCAGGAGGATGCGGGAGGCACTCCATCCCCCCTAACAGAAGCCTGGGCCGCGGACACGTGGAAGTCCGTCGTCCGACAGTTGAGGCCTCGAGGTGATGCGCGTGGTGTTCCCGCGCGAACCTAGTCTGAGCGGAGCAGAGGTGGGTGGATAACTCCCCCGTCACCCACCGACCGGAGAGGCCCTCTATAAGGGCTGGCGCCGTCGGGGCCGCGGAAGAGTACAAAAGCATCCCCGCAGCCCCGACTGAACACGCGCACCCGGAACATCGTTGGGATTTAGTCTGTGAGAGTCTATAATAACCGCCCCGGTCGACCATGCAGTGGGGTAGTTACCGATACCGATGATAATAATAATTATAAAAATTCACCTCCAACTTTTTCTCCATCAACAGAAAACCCAACCAAATGCGGTGCCAAGTTGACAATCCACAATATACCATTAAAACTGTCATCCTGGAACCATTGTTTTATTTTGTCTACGGACGCCTTTAGCTCGGTCAGCATTTTATTTAGTATCCTGACGTGTTCAGCTTATGGTTTCAAACCTCAAATGTTTTAAATCCACATCATTAAAGAAAAATACTACGATGTGCGTTTAATAACATGGAATTAAAAAAATATGAAAGTACTAATTAAACTGCTGTCGCGCCCACCCTCACTATATTATTAGATAATATTAAATAAAATTAGGTCCACAGGCCGAACAGATTTTTTTCGAAACATAGGTAAAGTAAATTAAACCAGCTTTCAAACAAAAAAAACTGCATTCAAATTGGTCAATCAATACGTTGGATGAGTTTTTTGGGTGAGTGGTTGAAAATTGCTTGTAAAAAATGTACTGATAAAATAATAAGTTTTCACGTGTGAGAGCCACGCTATTTTGTCTAGCTCGACCGGTTTTTTACCACCGTCTCAATAAAACCGACGTGAATTTGCAGCTCGCCGTTGCGTTTCGTACGGTGAGTAAGATATTTTCGGAGACCCAAATCCCCCTTCCCTTCCCAATCCCCTAATTACACTTTCTTTTAAGGGCAGCAACACGTCTATGATTCTTTTGATATTATGGACGTTCAGGGGCGGTGAAGACTAGTTCCCATCAGATGATCAACTTGCTCGTTTGCCGTTGCCGTTTGCGACTTTTAGACTGCCCATATAAAGTGTACAAAAACTGTTTTTGCTAATACTCGTAGATATCACCAAAGCGCCACGCCGCGCTGTCCAAATTTGTCAACTTTTGGTTATACGGTATACCTAAAAAAACGAAAAGTTTAGACTCGAAGGAATTAGCATTAGATATTTTTTTTTATTTATGGGATACAAGTAGTTAGGTAAGAAAAGACTTTCATCGCTTTATTATAGTGTAGCTTCTGAAACATTAATTACCGATGTCCGCCACCTTTCATTAAGCCACGCCAGTTCAACACCATACATTTAAAAATACTCAATAATTACGCGAATTAACACCACCTCCACAAATGTAATGTTACTTGAGCTATCATAAAACGCCATTTCATGAAAAGACTGTTTAGTTATTTTACTGACCGACTATTTAGCCTAACCGTAGTATAGATATAGAGCCTTTGTATAAGCTATTAAACAGACATACACAAAATTATACGACAGATTTATTTAGAATTTTATTACTTATTACAACTAAGTACATAATTATACTAAAGCACAGCTTCGGTGGCGCACTGGGCGCATCGCTGTCCGTGAAGCGACAGGCCGCGGGTTCGATTACCGCACCGAGACAAAATGTTTGTGATTTGAGGATTTGACGTCAGGCAGCCGGTCGGAAAAACTACAATCCAAACCATTCTGTAACATGTGTTAAAAAGTATAATGCGCCGACCCCACTGCGACTGGGATAAGGGCAAGTGGAAGGAAAGAAAAGTGCATATACTAAAAGTAACCTAGAAGTTTCCTAAGCGCTTCGGCAATCTTCATATATATCGAAAATATGGACCCGTAATGATTATCTACTCGTATAAGATCACATACTTATTTTTCTCTTAAGTCACAGAAACGGAAAAAAACAGTATCTCTTATACAGCCTTGGACGGCATATTGATGGCATATTCATACTAATTCGTAAAAAACGAAGATTGCTGAGCCGCATAAGTTTACTATATCTACTAACTAGATGGCGTGACAAGTGATACTGTATGCAGTTCTTGGCGAACGAAGTAGACAATGACGTCGCTTTTATTTGTAGTTTGATAAAATAATGATACTAAACGCAGTGAGCTTAACTTCCTATGTATTATTATTAGTTTAATATTATATTTGCTATAAATATGTGCTCTATATTTTAAATATAGTAACAAATTTGTAAATATTCTGCATAGTGTAAGCAAAGGTGCGGATACGTATCGGTATAAAACCCGCTGCCAACATTACGACCGGCTTTTGAGCTTCAATTAATATTAGCAAGACAGTCTTCTGCTCCTTCACTGGTAAATACTCCCAACCACAAGAATACACGGCCATTTCGAACTTCTCCGAAGCCGTAGTCAATCTTTGTCCTTGGTAACAATATAGGAAGAAGACAAAAAGAGAGTGGTATATTAACGGAGCAAAGTTCAAGCAAACGTCCAAAGGCAACACAAAGAATAAACACATTGAGATTGCGTCTAAGCTAAACCCAATCCCTATAGCAACGCTGTAAACGGCTTGCAATTTTTGCACCGTATACAGAATTGATGAATGACGAATAACCAAATTATTCAATCGAGCGACTACTTCGGCAGTCATTTCAGGAGAGTCATTGTAGATTTCTGCTAACTCCTTGAAACTCATCACATCATCGTAGAGGATTTGGAACATTGCTGTGGTATGAGAGAAGAAGAATAACAAGGTGACGTCATAGCTGCCCACGGCTACTATTGCGGTTAGTTCTTGAACCGCTAGTATTCCCATGCAGATTATTCGGTCCGAAGTTGACGTCAGTGGATTCAGACCTAAAAACAATATAAGATATATACCTACATACATACGCACTCACACCTGTAATCCCTGAAGGGGTAGGCACAGGTGTAACCAGTACACCCATATTTCGCCGTGGGTATCTCCGTCTCATAATGTGATAGAGGGCGAGCCTATCGCCATATCGGGCACAATTCTAGACTCCGGGTTGATACTAAGCATTTCATAATAGATAACTGCAATATCACTTTACCGACCCGGGGATCGAACCCGAGACCTCTGCGTCAGCCTCAGTTGTAACGCGTACACATTACAACTGCGCCACCGAGGCAGTCAGTAAAAACAATATATGTATGTAATTCATATTTCATTACACTCTGACGGAGCCTTTCATCCTGTCAGTAGTGGGGCATTATAATACAGGTCTGATTTATTGTTATTATTTACCTCCGTGACGCAGTGTACGGGTGGCAGGCTGTAATGCGAGAGGTCGTGAGTTTAATTCCCGTACTGAGACAGTGTTTGTGTGTTCCACAAATGTTTGTGTCGGGGCTGGGTGTTTCCCCAGAAGGGTTGACGACAGGCAGGCGGCCGATCTTAAAAACTACAAACCAAATCTTTCAGTAACATGTGTAAAAGGCATGTTGCACCGACTCCGCTACAAGTGGGATAAGGGCAAATGGAAGAAGATTTATTATTAATGAATAATTGCGATTTTATTGCTACTTTGATGATAAGGTACTTTATATTTCATCATAAATTTAAATATACTGTAACGCCACACCATGTGCCACGCCGTGCCACGCCATGCCATGCCACGCCAAGCCAAAGCCAAAGCCATGTGACGACGGTTAAGCGCCTTCACTGTCAGCCAAGCTCGCCTTTGCCTACAGCCTACAATTATTATTGTGTGACGTCACCTCCAGTTGTCAACTGTCAAACGGGTGTATAAATACCCGGAGCGTTCATTTGTAATATTCAGCATTCCGCTCTGAGCTCTCGTGCCGAACGGACGTGTTTGAGCGCTTACCTCTCCTGGTACGCTCCTACACATTGTCCTAGTAAAGCCGTTGCGCTCTAAGCCATTCTCGGGCACATACCGCGTCCTTTTCAGGACAGGGTTATTGCCCAATTTTCGCTGGGTCCAGCCTTTTTGGTCCCTTCAGGACGTAGCTCGGTGGATACCTAACGGTGTTAACGAAACCGAGCTTGCGGTGACCCGACCCGCGCTGCGCCCCTTTAGGGCTGAAGCGAAGTCGGACGGGTGCGGATCAGGAAGCACGTGGAGTGACCCCACGGTTTCCCCCGCATAACACCCTCCCATTACCTTACCTTTCCTTACCTTCCATCCCGTGTAACGGTTGGGCGTGCGGTTACTTGTAACCAATACCGTCTACGTTGCACGGACTGTTAGGAACCCGTTTCGCACATTAAGATTGGCGACGGGAGACACTCTAGGGCACACCTAATTTAAGTTCATTCCCCCCTCGCCTATCCCCGGCGAGGAGGGCCACGCACCCACTCACCCCCGGGAAATCCCACCCGGGGAGTTAGGAAAGGGGCTTCACCCCGACCCGCGACGCGACCGCGACCGCGCACGGCAGTACGATAGCCGCCTGGTTCTTGTGTGTTCTTCCCAGGCGGAACGCACCGATCCCGAACACACCTAGGGATCGTGTAAACAAAGATCAGGCAAGGGCTCGGTATCAGTCACCATGGCTGACACCGAGCCTTTGGAAGACTTGAGTGAGCTCTCGGAGCTCATTCAATTTCTGACAGCCAAACCCCACCTGCTCAAAGCCGCCGCGAAGCTCATTCAGAGCAAGACCGCCACCACCAATGCCGACTCCGACGCTGCTTCCACAAGCACCCTACGTTCTGGCGCCAAGCGCGCAGCATCATCATCCGCGTCCTCGCCCGATGGCTCCGAGTCATCCGCTTCCGAACGTCAAAACTCGGAAGAGGATGACTCGAACGCCGACTCTTCTGCCTTTACTCCGGTGAAAACCCGGAAGCAGAGGAAGAAGAGGAGGGCACGCGTCATCGACTCGTCCGAGTCAGACATCTCTCCCGCGGTCCCTGCCCCCTCGGCGTCTCCCGACACCGAGATGCAGGTCGACCCGACCCCACCCGCTCGCGTTCCCACTCCGGCGCCGCGACCACCCACGCCAACACCATCCACCTCTTCCGCTTCGGCCCCTAAGGCCAAATCTAAGACCCCACCGAAGGTCTTTCTTAAAAAACCGGACAATGTCCAATGGGCGGACTTGTTTAAAATTCTATCCGCCTTCAAAATCTCCCACAACAGTTGGGATCAGGGCAAGCAGCTCCTCCAGCTGCAGCCCTCCACCATCTCAGACCACAGGGCTCTCACCAAGCTTTTTGATGAGAAGTCCTTTAAATACTTTACTTACACCCTCCCCGACGAACGTACCTTCAAGTACGTTATTCGGGGAATCCCCTTATCAATGTCCGCCCAAGAAGTTAAGGACGGCCTCCTCGAAAAAGAAGTCACCGCAGTAGAGGTACATCGGATGTACATGAGTAGGCGCGCTAAAAACTCCACCCCCGCCCCGAATGGCGGTCAATATGAGATGGTTCTCGCCATTCTCAAAACCCGCGATGATGCGAAACGGATCTACGAGATCCGCGACATTTCAGGCCTCGGAGGCTTTAGAATAGAGACCCCCCACCGTAAAGGCGTTATTGGCCAGTGCCATAATTGCCAAAAATACGGTCACGCAGCCCGCAGCTGCCACCTAGACGCCCGGTGCGTCAAGTGCCTCGGTGAGCACGCCACCGCGGATTGTCCCCGCCCGAAAGACCTCAGTTTATGCACGGAGCCGCCTTCGTGTGTAAACTGCAGGCAATCTGGCCATCCGGCCAATTGGCGTGGGTGCTCGCATGCGCCCAAATCAAAACCGCGCAAGCCCCTTCAGGGCTATCGTCCTAAGCCACCGCACATTCAGCCGGTGTCTAGCACGATACTCGCCCCTCCCCCCCTAATGAATCAGTGGTTCCCACCGCTGAACACAGTCACAAAACCCATCAGCGGGTTTTCCCCACTTCCGGCTCAGGCCCAGGCGCAAGCTACCTCTTCCAAGGTAGCCCAAGCCGCTCCAACCTCTACCCCTGCTCCTAAAGCACCTAAACCCGCTAAAGTGGCAGCAGCGTCGGCACAACCGGCCCCCGCGAATCCCGCGAACCGCGATCCTCGCACTTCCGCGAACCGCGTTCCCCCCCCTCCTTCTCAGCCTTCGGGCTTACGGTCGTTCCTCCCGGAACAAGACCAACATCTAGTGTCCGGACCCATTACCAACCGCGCTTGGGAATTGGTCAAGACACTGATGTCTAACAATGACTACTCCACGCGTATCGCCGTACGCGTGCAATTCATCCTAAATTCCGGTCCCAATCCCGTCCTCCTGGACGAGGTACAAACTCTCCTCAATGAGCAGAAAATGTTTCTGCTCAATACTATCAATAATGCCGTTTAAATGGCTAATTTAATTAGAAATTCCCCCCCCTCGCGGTTCAAGCCTCGCTCCCTCAGAGTGGGCTTTTTCAATATCAACGGTATCGCTAATGATCGTACCGAACTTTCACAATTTGTCCGCGAAAACGATCTAGACGTTTTCCTCCTCCAGGAAACGTTTCTTAAGCCTTCCCGGCGTAGTCCCAATCTTCCGAATTACCGGCTCGTGCGCAACGATCGCGTCTCCGGTCCCCTAGGCGGCACGCTTATATATTTTAAAAGGTCCCTGCACTGCATACCTTTAGATCCCCCGTTAGGATTGAGCAACATTGAGGTTTCAGTCTGCAGACTGTCCATGACTGCCCACCAGCCGATCACTATCATATCGGCCTATCTATCACCTTTAAAGGAGCTTCTCTCCTCCGATCTGGACATACTATTCGGTATGAGTGAATCCGTCCTCGTGGCGGGTGACCTCAACGCCAAGAGTACGCTGTGGAGTTGCAACTCGACAAACGCGAGAGGCAACTCCCTGGCGTCAAATCTTGAACGAATAGGCATGGACATGCTAGTTCCCCCCGAACCGACATACTACGCACATAACGGACGTCACCGACCCGACATTCTAGACGTGGCACTCGTAAAGAACGTATGCTTGCGCATGCGTTCCATACGGGTGCTACAAGATCTAGACTCTGACCACAGACCTGTGATTATAGAGTTTGTCCCCCACTTACAAGGCCCCTCAGACACAGGTCTTGTTAACAATCCTCCGATGATGAAGGTGAAAACGGATTGGCGCCAAGTTGGCGCCAAGCTCGCGGACACCTCCTCATCATCCAGCGATCTCGTAGCCATTCCCGCCAATATCGTCACTCCTGAAGAGACGACGGTCGCGATTCGTCACTTCACCAACCACCTGAGCAACGTTGTGAGCGAAAGCTCCAGGGAGGAGCCGGAAACTGTACGCAGTTACTGGCTCGTCCCTGACGATGTGAAGGACTTGATGAGGAGACGAAACGCGGCCATGCGCGCATTCATGGCGGACCCCAACCCGGATCGGCGGCCTCTGTTGTATCATCTCCGCAAGGAGGTGAAACGACGCCTCAAAGAGGTCACCGATTCGAGATGGGAATCCCACCTGTCCGACATTAAGCCGACGCACAAGGCGTTTTGGCAACTATGCCGTCACTTCAGGAGAAAAGATATGGCCACCATGCCTCCGCTCAACCGTCCGAATCAACGCCCAGCGTTTGATGACGACGAGAAAGCCGAGTTACTGGCCACCTGCCTGCAATCTCAATGCTCGCTCGACACGGTTCCCGTAGAGCAGGAACATCTTGTTGCGATCGATAGTTACGTCGACAGTAGGAATGCGCTCTCTGCGTCCCCGCCGCCGACGCAATCGCATACGCAGTCCCAATCCGCGCGTCCAATATCCGACGTTATCGTCGTCGACCCGAATGTCGGCGACACGCCACTAAACTTTACCCCCCTCGAACCGGTGACGATCGAAGAAGTCAAGTCTCTGGTCAAGGCGCTCAAACGCCGCAAAGCCCCCGGGGGCGACGGCATTCACAACAGAGTCCTTAAAATGCTCCCCAGCCATCTGCTGGAAATTCTTACTGCCATTTTTGAGGCGGCCCTTCGCAACAGTCTCTTTCCACAACAGTGGAAGGAGGCGGTAGTGATAGGGTTCCACAAACCTGGCAAACCCGCCAACGAACCGACATCTTATCGTCCCATTAGTTTGCTCAGTACCCTGGGTAAGATGTATGAGCGCATCGTCCTCGAGCGCATAAAATCTTTTGCCAAATCCCACCATCTGCTCCCCGAGGAGCAGTTTGGATTCCGCGAGATGCACAGTTGCGTGCATCAGGTGGTCCGCATCACGGATCACATTCTCTCTAATGATCATAGACTCAAACTCCCTACCGGAGCCCTATTTTTCGATATCGAAAAAGCATTCGACAAAGTGTGGCATAACGGCTTGCTTTTCAAGTTGTACTCCATGAATATGCCCATACAGCTCGTGCACATCATACGAGACTTTTTGTCGAATCGCTCTTTTCGATATCGTGTGGAGGGAACTCTCTCTTCCCGACACACCATCACGGCTGGAGTCCCGCAAGGCTCCGCCCTGTCCCCATATCTCTTTTCGCTGTATACAGCAGACATACCGCGTCCAAAGAACGCCCATCTGGCACTCTTTGCTGACGACACGGCAATCTACGCTTCACGTAGAAAACCGGCTGAGGTGACTCGCCTCTTGCAAGCCGCCGCCGACGAACTCGGCGTATGGTTCCGCAAGTGGCGAATCACCATCAACCCTGCCAAAAGCGCCGCGATCCTCTTCTGTAGGAATCCCCGTCTTACGGCTCCAGCGCGGAATGTCACCATGCACGGCGTGGCCATTCCCTGGACCAAGACAGTTAAATATTTAGGAGTGACCCTTGACCAGAAGTTGACCTTCGTCCCACACGTAAATGCGGTACGTGCGCGAGCCGCATTCGCGATAGGCCAGTTATATTGGCTCTTGAACATAAAGAGTCCAATGTCCGTACGCAACAAGATTAGGATTTACACCACTTGTATTAGGCCGATTATGACGTACGCATCGCCGGCGTTCGCTCATATACCCGAAAATCGATTTAAACGAATGCAATCCCTGCAGAATCGTTTTCTGCGTAGGGTCATGGGGGCACCGTGGTTCGTGCGTAATCGCAACCTCCACGTAGATGCCAATCTGCCGACAATCAGGCAAGTCACGAAAGTGGCTAGCAAACGTTACTTCGATCGCGCCGCGCATCATCCGAACACGCTCATTCGTAAAGCGTCGATTTACACTCCCTTTGATCGCGCAAAGTGGAGACGACCGCGTTCCGTCCTCACAGATCCCGACGATGCGACCACCGTGGCCATCCGAGAGATGGAGGAAGTTCTCACCCAAATACACTCTACAAGACCGTCATTCCGTCCTCGCCGAAGAGGACCTCGCCGCGCTCCCCGAAGCACCCCCGACCCTTCGACCGGCCCGCGTGCCGATGAATAACGATAAAATAGATTATAATTAGGTTATAATATATTTCCCCAAACCACCAATCGCAAATGTCTTTGCCCTCTCCCAGTGGCCGTCCTGAGCCGAGGTCCGTATCCCCCATTAGGGGGGATGCCCTCAGCGAAGGTCACTTAAATTTTAGGGCTGGAGTGCCTACAAGCATTCGCCCGAAAGTCCGGTGACGCTGACAAAAGCCGACTCACGGTCAGGCTATCAGCATTCGTCCAAAAAAAAAAAAAAAAAAAAAAAAAAAATTTGTAATATTCATTCTGTTGTGTGCATTAAAGTAAGAAGGAGCGCTGTCCGTTTGAACGTAGAGGTATTTATACCGAATTGTTTGGAAAAGTGACAGCTTGATTTAATAAATTGATTGTTCACCGTAAGGAGTTTGCGTTAATTACTCTTTCGTTTCAATAATGTAAATTACATTTTCAAACCCTTTAAGAGCACTAAAGTGTAAAGCTCGATTATTTATTTAAAAAAATCCTATTTATTTACTTACCAACACAAGAGGCCACCGAAAAATCGTCCATAATAACCGTTCTAGACGGTATGTATATGCAAACATCATTAGCAAAGTGAAATACGTAACATGCAATTAATATTTTTTTAATTTTATTTAACAATTTCATATGTTCAGATGAAAGTCTTTCGGATTCTGTTATATGATCATCATTTTTTTGTACTAGATCTAAAAGATCTTTAAGGGCGGATCTGTAAATATAAATATATGTTTTAACGGGATAAAAGCAAACGCCAAGGTGGTAGGTCGTAGGCCGTCTGGGTTGATACCACCGCTTTGTCTATTTCTGCGGCCAAACAGCACTGTGAAAGCACTGTTGTGTTCCGGTTTAAAGCCAGTGAAGTTACTGGGCATTATGAGACATAAGATGTTATTATGTCTCGGGGTGACAAGCGCAGTCCACTGCCATGCAGTGCTTTGTAGTTCAAAATTCTATGTGTTGTTGATCCTGCTTATGGGCTGGCTAACCATCAGGCAATAGACCTGTAAAAAAATGAATAGCAGTTAGAAAATACTCTACGCATTAAAATATGTATTGTACTTCGGTGTACAACTCTAAAAGATACACGAGACTACGTAGCACATATCTAGAACAAAAACTTACCTTTTAATCAATAGCCACCAGCTGGTATTGAAAATCAGAATAAACACAGATATATTGAAGAAACTATTGATCAAATCGATGAATCCTTTAGCATAGTACATCTGGTACACGATTGTACCAGAAATATACACGTAAAATAACAACACAGTGTGAATTATCCAGAATGTTACTGAAAGAATAATATGACATTTATACATATTATTTCTGGTCATTTATTGGAGCCCGGAACCTAAATGTTACCTACCATTGAACTTGTTACTCTGCAAGGGAAATCCAGCAAGAGATGGTAATAAATTAATTATCCATATCAAGTTTACGCATGAATTATCATTTACACGTTCCCTAAACTTTTTAATCTTGCTTATCAATTTTCGCATATTGGGAAAACTAACGTTTCCCTTGCAGCTCTTCTAATCGAAATGTTCAAGTGAATACATTATGCAATCGCTAAGTAACTGTTCAATTGCCTTCGTTAATATTAAACTAGACTCGTAAGGTGTCAAGACATCATAATTTACATAACTAACGAGCTGGTTCTGCAAACCCTTCCATTAACTCATTGTATAGTTTAGCTCGAAATTACAATAACGATATGCTAATTGCTTTGCCACGTCTTCTTCATATGCATGTCAGACATTTTAAATCTTATGACTAGATTTTTTTAAATCTAACACGCCATTATTGAATTTTACAAAAATAATTAACAGCATAAAATACAAAATCTCTCTATTCTAAAAAAAGTAACTGGCGCCGCCGCCGCTGCCAAAAGCTTGTCAGGCTATCTCCTCCGAAACCGCTGGGGGTATGGGGTCGAGAACGATACCAATCGATGCAGAATAATCTGGGGAAGAAAGTAAGATATGTATCATATTCGTCGGACTTTAAGTTTTTTTTATTTTATCTTTTGTGGAAAAATATTGACTTTTTCATGTTCACATTACGATAACTCGCCAAAAAAGGATCGTAGTTTTTTTTTACAATCTAAGACTACACACATTTCTCCTTCAAACAAGACCTCATTTGTTTAAAAATAATTTAAAACAGACTGATATTTTCATTAAAATCTAAAAGCCACTTTTTAGAAAACTATATGCGTTTCGAGATACGAGTATATAAATTCGATGCTCTCAGACTCATTATGTTACAAAGAAAATATTTATATCAACTGGAAGATGAAAGCTTTCTCATTCATATGAACCTCATTTCAAGTCTTTATCTTAAAATTTCGATTTTTAATTGAATTTTAAAGAACGATACTTCAACAGAAATCGGAAAGAAGAATCGCGTCTTTTCTTGGTTTTTCTCCTCTTGGTTTTTATACAACGATTGAGTCATTCATTCACTTGATTCATTCATCGCCCTTAATGTAAGAAACATTTAATTAGAGATCTTGAATTGATTAAATCTTCTTCATAGTAAAACAGTTTTTCACTATATTATTTTTTTAATTTCGTTTGTTACGTTAAGAACGTCACGTTAATATCACATTGCAATAACAAATATTTTTTTGCGAGTAAGCCTTATTAGGGGCTTTTTACGAATAAAATATTCTCTATTAAGAGTTTTTTAAGCCTTATTACTTACTCGTAAAAAGTAAGCGCTCGCGTAACGAGCCTAGGGGCGAAGCCCCTAGGAAGTAAAATAAAAGTAACTCAGATTTTATTTGTCATTTATTTGTGTAATTCTGTTTCACAGATATTCGACGTAAAGTAGCGGCTTGCTACTGCGTTTCGTACGGTAAGTGAAATATCCGGAGGCCCAAATCCCCCTTCCCTTCCCAAACCGATATCCTTTAATGTCGGCAACGCGCTCATGATTCTTCTGGTATTGTGGGCGTACACAGAACAGTGTGGGCGTAAATGGGATGTGGAGATCACTTACCATCAGGTTGGACCACCTGCTCGTTTGCCTAAACCCGGCCCTACCTATTGAAAATGGACAATTACCTAATCTCGATAAATTAAAGCCCAGCGGGAAAAAGTTAGTAAATCTGTGGATAGATTTATCCCAGTAAAAACATAAATGTGATACGGTGACGCCAAGCTCGATACAAACGATGTTAGGCTTTGTCGCGTCGAGTCGTCGGCGATAAAAGGAGTTTAGATGTAAACGGGTACCAAGTTTCAAACAACAAAAAACGTATGGTTTCCATCTATTCTTGTCTATGTCGTTTCACACTGACCTTAGATTTATGTATATAATCTAAGACACTGACGCTTGCAGCGCGGATGGAATTCGCTTTGAGCGTTGCTTTCGTGGCCCAGGCAGGCAGGTAGTAATGATTTGCCTACCTAGATGTCAAATTTCAAATTTCGAAATCTCTCAAAAGTAGTTTAGGTTTTTGATGAGTAAGTGAGAAATAGCACTTTTTAGATTTTAATAACTCCAGAACTACAACAGATTTATTTATGAAATTTAGGATTTTAAGTATTCAAGACATCTTTATTTGACATGCCAAATTTTAAGTAAGGTAGTGTTAGGTACTTACACACTGCCGAAGCGTCGCCTTTTCCCTTCCTAGAACTTAGCGGACACGCTGCCGAGTGTCCAGATTATTCTATACACTGTTGTGTTTCGGTTCGAAAGACATTGAAGCCAGTGAAAATACTGGGTATTATGAGACTTGACAACTTACGGCTCGGGGTGTCGAATGCAGTCCAGTGCCAGGCAGCGCTTTATGTTTACGACCTGCACGTATTGTCCTTCAGCCTAGTAAAAAAGCTTTCACGATTATATCCAGATGAAATTTCACCGTTTTTATTAGCTCTCCTGTAAAATTAGGAAAATGTAGATACGTCTTACACCGCGAATATACTCAAAGACTTTCCTCTTCTAATTATAAAAATTTGAATGTAATAAATATATAAATCTTCCGGAAGAAATTCTATCTAAATGATACAATCTCTCTAAATACCACATAAAAAAGAACGAAGTAGGCAAACAGACTAGACGGGCAGACGCGGAAACCACTTTGTTTTATAAAAAAAAATGTTTTATGATTTTACTGCCATCTCTTTTTTCTTTTATGAACTTCTTACATTTTTAGAGATTTAACAACAGATGACGCTACTAGAACTGTTTTATTATCGTAACTAAATTACAGATGGCTCTATTTTAGCCAAAAAACGGAGGAATTTTCTAGTAATGAAACAACAGAACAATATGTTGTACGTCACATGACTAATAATTTGTAAGGTCGTACAACTATTCAATCCACAATCGTATACAGATTACCTACTGCTATTTACAATAAATTTACATATTAAACATTGCAGATTTATGCAAATAGTTATCAGTATCTAAATTCTGCTTCATTTAAGTAAATGTAGGTAGGTAGGTACATACGCACTCACGCCTGTAATCCCCGAAGGGGTAGGCAGAGGTGTAACCAGTACATCCACATTTCGCCGCGCGTATCTCCGTCCCTTATGTAATAGGGGGCGAGCCTATCGCCATACCGGGCACAAATTCCAGACTCCGGGCTGATACTAAGAATTTCGTAATAGAAAAACCCAATACCACTTTACCCGACCCGGGGATCGAACCCGAGACCTCAGCGTTGGTGCACAAATTAACTATTAGTATGCAACGTTGGCCTTAATCGTAACGCGTACGCATTACAACTGCGCCACCGAGGCAGTAACGTAAATGTTTTTGTAATTTAATTATGTATTACCTACTTACCTATCTTTTAAACTTCTTTTATGCATATTCGTAGCTACTTACCCAAATATTTTTAAAATCCTCTACTAACCATACATTGATGCTTAATTGAGCAATAACATTGATGTATACCAAACAAGTTTGTATGTTTTTGGTTTTTACCAAAGACTAATGTATACTGTAATGTTTACTGTACGGGCTGTTTAAAAGTAAAAGTGAGTTACATAACGCGGGAGTCTCAAACAGGAAGCGCGATAGGGGTTGTAGTTGAGAGTAAGCGAGATGGTAATATGGAGTTACCGTCAATTGACCGCAACTTAATGGTACATTTTTTATGTAAGTACCGCGCTTGTCTTTAAACATTAAAGTCTTTGTTATTAACCCATCTTTTTCGATTGATATAACGGGCTGATCCCTCACTTTAAATGAGGGGCAGCTCTTGAGTACGTCACGGAAGAAAGTAAGTACTTCCCCATCCTCACAAGTAATAGACGACCAAAGTACTCTGTCTAGATGATTTCGGAGTTATCCATCTCTAGCGTCAATTGACAGTATTTTATAGACAAAGCAGTGATTATGCCTTTAATCACTGTCAAAGAGAATATATATAATCCGATATAATCACTGTTACGTCGTATAAATGACGTAATTTACGTCTGTTTAGAATAAAATATAATTCAAAGGAGAAATCATGAATGAAAACAGTCGATATGCGAAAAAAGGAAAGAAGTGGGTCTCTTTAATTTGGATCTAATTTAATTTAATCTCCTAATAAAGGTATGTTGAAAAATGAAATGTTGTCAATTAGTAATAGATTCATAACGGTTCATAATGACGTGACGTCAGTTGTCAGTTGCAGTTAGGCATGTCATTAGTCGTCCATAAAAACCTTAGATAAAAACCGATAAAAACTCAAAATTATCGAGTCAATCAAAAACTCGTTCTACAAACCTCTTACGTATCAGATAGTTAATTGTGAGTAGGTAATCCCGAAAATAAGAATTATCAATTATATATTTATATATTTGGTCATTAGTACGGTATAAAAAATAACGTTCTGAGATAAATTTATCATAATTAATCATAGGTGCTATTGTCTAGGTTTACCTATCTGGAAAAGTAATTGCTCAAGTCACGATGCGCTCATTATTGTATGAATTCCATTACTCAATATGCAGGTATCGAAAGAACTTAGATTAAAATTTATGAAGTTCCAACCTAAGAGTAATAAGAATAAAAGGATATTAAGCTTCCAACAACCTATGCAAAAAAAATGTAACGTTACTGTACCTACTTACATATACAATCGAAATACGGTTTACAAACAATAAATAATTAAAGTATAAAAAATCAATATGATTATTTTTATAGTCCCATTTTAGTATGCGAGTTATTTCATTACGTGTAAATATCGATTCTGATATCACAGTTAAAACGCCCAACAGTGTTTTTGTTACATATTGTATAATAGATAATAATAAAGATACATCGATGAGACAAACGACGCCTACCTGCATACTACAGCGGATGGGCACAATATATCTTATATGAATATGAGAAAGTATTTGAGATGCTTCTGTAAAACACGAGTCAAATGACATAAAGCTGTTTATGTAAAGCGATCGGCCAGTATACTCGGTAATGCTTCGGCAATAGTGTGAAGCCACGCTTTGGTTTAAGCTCCTGCTGTAGTAATGTCTATAGCACAAATGGGCTGGCTCGACCGGCTCGTTACCACTCTCACAGAAAACCGACGTAAAGTAACGGCTTGCTGCTACGTTTCGTACGGTGAGTGAGATATCTGGAGGCCCAAATCCCCCCCCCCCCTTTCCCAATCTTTTAATTAGCTCTTTCCTTTAAGGGCGGTCACGCGCCTATGATAATTTTGGTATGGTGAACGTACATGGGTGGTAGAGATCACTTACTATCAGACGACCCACTGCTAGATTGCCAGTCAAATTGCATGACGCGGCCTCGCAAATAAGTGTTCTGTTTTATTCTCGCCCAAGGAATATAATACTCTCTACTGTTCTGTCGTGTGATAAACTCTTTCCGTGTAACCCATTTACATATCAATGAAACCGATGAAATCAATCATTCTATGAGCCTCGATTACGATACATACATACGCACTCACGCCTGTAATCATCATACTAATATTATAAATGTGAATGTAAGTTTGTTTGTTACGCTTTCACGCGAAAACTACTTACCGATCATCATGAAACTTTGTACACATATTCTTAGAGGTATAAGAAGTAACATAGGTACTTTTTATGAAAAAAATATATTATCTATTTGATTGTTACGCTTTCACGCCTAAATCACTGAACCGATTTTGATATAGAGATAGATGGGAACCTGGAGACTGTTATAGGCTACGTTTTATTTCGGAAAAGTCTATTCACGCGGGCGGAGCCGCGAGCAAAAGCTAGTAAATCATAAAATAATAGGCAGAGGTGTAACCAGTAGATATGCCCACATTTCGCCGAATTTATTTCCGTCGCATAATGTGATAGGGGGTGAGCCTATCGTCATACCGAGCATAATTCTAGAATCCGGGCTGATACTGTGCGTTTTGTAATAGAAAACCTAAAATCACTTTTACTCGATCTGGGGATCGAACCCGAGACCTTAGTACAGCAGTCGTACCGCGTACGCATTACAACTGCGCCACCGAGGCAGTCGATTACGATAATTTTCTGTAATCTAATGCGATAGATTTTTTATTGTTAGCCAGATGGTCTGGGTACATAGTGAAACATATTGAGAAATGCCTTTATGTAGAACATGATATAGTTAAATATAAGAACATTATTAAATATTTGCACGTTTATTTGTATTTTAAAGCAAAAATTTACCTATTCTTTGACATACAACATTTAACATTCAACACGTCATGTATTAAATACTCACTTACAGAAAAAAGCTAATTCACCCTTCACACGTAACAATAATAATCTCATTATAAATTCCATCACAAATACAACAATTACAAATACAATAATTTATTACTAAACTATATATTAAATACTCATGATGATATTATCCCTATCAGGAACGTATGAAGTTTACATTAGTTCACTGGTCGACAAACTACGGCGCGTGAGCCGCATTCGGCTCTTTGTTTCCTTGAATGCGGCTCTATCACAAATGACCAATTTTTGCTATAAATATTTAAAGAGCGATCTGCTCATCTCGTCATTCAATTATTATTGTGTAATAAAATATATTTTTGTATGACCAAATTCGAAAATAAAAGGAATAGCATAAAATTATACTATAAAGTAAAGCTCTCCTAAAATTCCTACCGTTGTATTGATATTTGGCTCTTTTGAGTAATGAGTTTACCGACCACTGGATTAGTCAAACGAATAGTCCTATAAGGAATGTTATCTAATTAAAGCTTAGAATTGTAAGCCGAGAAGCCTCGGCTGGGCTCATGTCAGCTGTCTCCACTGACACTGCGCACTCTCCGGATTAATTCCTCTACTTTTTTGTAGGGGCTTTGACATCGATCTGCGCCTGAATCTATGAGGTACGGCCCCGCCTCACCGTCCCTCGCCTCAGGAGTGTGGCATCCACTGGAACTGTTCACTACGTTCAAGAAAGGTTCTACGTCAGGCGCAACAGGGGTGGTTGCCGCTACACAAGTGTTCTCTTCAGTTAAACTTTCCGCTTCACGTTGCCTCAACCACACCGGTGAATTTACGTAAACTTTCGGTCGTTCTCTCAAAGCATTGGACCTTTCTAGAGCTGGTCGCCTAATCGGAACTGGTGGTCTGTACGCCGCTGGCATAGGCACGCCTCTCCCAATTATAGAACACAATAATCCTTTCATTGCAGCTCGAAAGTCTTTTAAATGGTAAGCATAGAGTAAAGGATTGATAGCAGAGTTTAAATGCGAGAAGATGATGCAAAAGTAAGTAAGAGGGTTGGGAATGTCTAAGTCAGGCATGAATGCTTTGACAGCGTTAATTGTGTAGAGCGGCATCCAGCATAGGATGAAGAAGAACACGATGATGGCGAGGTTCTGCGTCGCCTTCACTTCTCGCTTCTGCGCCGCTCCTAGTACTCGCAACATGGTGCCACCGCCCGTCAAACGTCCTCGACTGCCTCCAACCGTCATTACTGCGCTTAACTGTAACACAAAAAGATGGTACTTATTACCACAGGTTTTACCATTCTTAGATTGAAATTAAGGTAAGCCATAATATTCATAACCCAACTCATAATATTCATTCTGGTAGCATGTATCACTTTGATATTATAATATTCTAAACGGATGGGAATTTAACTATATCGATCGGCAATCTGTTATAGTTTATTTAAATTATAACATCAACGTCTACATATTCGACGTGTTCATATTACTAATTAATCGAAACCATGACGTTTTGTTGTATTATTATTACGAAGTTAGTCATGTTCTTTAGGAAAAAAAATAAAGTAAATCGTGAGTGAACATAACTATAACGGTGATAGTTTGTCATAATAAAATATTTTTACTGCTTCTAATGGTCACGCAGAATTTAAAAATATACCTACATACAATTTCTTTTGTGTAAAGTGAATATTTACGTAAAATAATAAGCCAGTAGCTATATACCTGTACACATATATTTACAAAACATCGAAACAATTGTTTTCGCTTTACATCACAATGCAATAGCCTTGTTTGTCGAATCGCACCTAGCTTCGTGTTATAAAATGCACCCAACTGGAAAACTACTTACAGAACTACATTTTCACCCAATGATATTATTAGAATAGAATAGAAAAGTTTCTAAAAAAGGGTAATAAAGTGACAGTACGATATTTCAATATGTCTGGAGTTATCCCGGTCCGGGTGCCAGGATCCGACTACCTATAAATATTTAAATACTTAATTAAAATATTTTTTTAGCAAAATACAATTTTTGTTATTAACAAAACATTACTTAGGTTTCTGTTTGTTGGATATGAGACAAGGTAATGTTTGAACACTTGGCAGTCGGAAGATATAGCAAAATACGTGAAACGAATCATTCGTTTCACGTAAATTGTAGTCTAGATTCCAGACAATATTTTATAATCAAGTGAAATTTCCGTAGGTTTCACCTACACCTTTAAAAAGGAAACAGTGTCAATTGAAGGTAATTGAGTAAGCAGATATCATTTACCTGTTTTACAACGACACGGTAAATGTGAGCATAGAACGCAGCCAACAACACACTCGGCGTCACGATGGTAGCAAAATAAAGGAACAGAAGGTAGTTGTAGTCCATGACTTCAACAAAATAGCAGCCGCGGATGTCATCTTTGGCGTACCACCCGAAGAGGGGGAGGAGCCCGACACAGGCGCCGGCGACCCAGCACACCGATATTATAACTGGAAAATAGAAAACGACTCGTTATAACAGTTAGACAGTTGAGTAGCGTTTCAGTATTCGGGAGTTAGGTCGGCAACGCCCCCATGATTCTTCTGATATTGTGGGCGTACTTACATGAGCGGTAGAGATCACTTACCAACAGGTGACCCACTTGCTCGTTTGCCGGCCTATGCTATAAAAAAGTAAGTAATTCCCGTTCTATGGATTAATCTCTGGAACAACTGAATTCTAAAAATTCTTTCACTAATAAGAAGCTACATTATGTGTATTCCTGAGTAATATAGGCATAGTAACATATATTTTATCGCAGAAAGACTTTCACGGCAGTGGATCTGCCGAGCATAACTAATAATTTTAGTAAGTACTTATGGTAAATTGGTCTAAGTAGAAAATATATAATGTCTTTGTTAAATAGCGCTGGCGAAATGTGAACCTATTGCAGTCACACACTAAACCCATGTGAAGATTCGTAAGGTGGAGTACTTCCTAATTAATATTATAAATGCGAATTTGAGTTATTTGTTTCTTTGTTACGCTTCCACGCCTAAATCACCGAACCGATTTTGATGAATTTTGGTACCTCTGTAGAGATAGATAGGACGCTGGAGACTGTTATAGTCCCTACTTTTTATCCCCGAAAAGGCTAATCACGCGGAAGGAGCCGCGAGCAAAAGTTATTTGTTGATAAGATATATTAACGGGCTCTGCATTGGGGGGTTTCCCTTGCCGCACAGTCTATAGCCATTAAGGAAAACGAACGAAAGAAATATTCCGAGTAACGTATACATAACCAGAGACTAGACTGTAACGTACGAAATAAAAACTTTGGTATAAACCTGTTCTTCGTGCGGTCGTACAACAGGGTCGTAATGAACGCACGTAAACCGGTTTCCAGTATTTATTGAATTGCGATTTACCCAATTATTTCTAAGTTTTAGAATAGATTAACATGTTCAAGATGCACCTAATACTTTTACTTGAGCCAGTTTATTCGGTCTTCGGAATATGAATTATTATGAAAGTGACTATTACTGGCTAACAAGCTAACAAGGGACACGAGAAGCCGCCGCGCCCGCGTCATCAAGAAAGTATTAATTTAAGTAGTAAGAGAATGCAGCGAAATTTTTATGGATGTTGTCTTGTTGTCGATATTTTTGAGTCTGTTTACCTTATTTTTTGTTTTTTTTTAATGCTTTAGATGACGAGACGAAGAGGTCGCTCGCCTGATGGTAACAGAAGCAACAACAATCAGATTCAGAACATCGAATTATGAAGTACTGCATGGCACTGAACTGCGCTCGTCACCCTGAGAGATAAGGTGCTAAGTCTCATAATGCCCAGTAATCTCACTGACTTCAAAGTCCTTCAAACTGGAACACAACAGTTATTACACACCGCTGCATGGCTGCAAAATAGACAAAGCGGTGTTACCTACCCAGACGGCCTCTCGCATGTGAGGAACTTACCACCTAGTAAATTGTGTGAATTTTCACAAAACAAACACGCTGCTTTAAAGTTAATAATATTTTAAACTACAAGTCCATTATAATATTTGCAACCACATCAGGAGGTCATCAGTAGTGAGTGACATGAGGAAATAATAAGTTTTTTTTAAGAGACATACTTTACCAATTGTAACAATTAGGACTTTTTGGGTGTGGGTGTTTTGAAAGTCTCTTGTAATTCCTGAAAGTTTAGGTTAGGAGATTGTCAAGAGAATATTATAAATTCATGACACATAAAATAACTGTATGTTGTTAGTGTAGGTTAATATTGTCATCGGTGGGAACAATACAAAAGTTGATAACTGGGAATGAATGAATATTTTCCTTGTAATAAAGTGATTAAAAATTATTATACTAAATAACCCACATCCTTCCTGATACACGAATCGACCGCAATTGTTAACAGAGGGGTGTAGCGTGAAGGTTATACATATCATCCATTCGTTTGAACTGTGCGACTCCGCCGCGGTTAGGCCTTCGACGCGGCTCGCGCGCATCTCAAAGGAGCCGCCGCGAACCGCCGTCTCCCGCCGTGTTCGGCCAACGTGACAAAACACACGGCGCCCGCTCCGCAGTCCGCCTCATGCCATCGCCGCAGATACACGATTTATTTTGTTCCCGCGCTCGTTCCCTCACCTAAGTGTACTGACGTATTTTTTTGTAATTTCTCTGTCACTAGTTATTTGTTGTTCTTATATTTATATTAAAAGGTAGTTTCCGCGTAATCGTTTATTTATTACGTCGAACTCCTACACTGGCGCCCAACGTGGGGCCGATCTATGTTTTGTGTTTTCGTGCATAATAGTTACGCTAACGAACACACGTGAAATCAAGTGCTGAGTGTCAGTTACTTATTAACATTACCTAAACATTAAACTGTGTTTGTGTTATAATCATGCCGCGTACACGTCGCGATAGACTTTCCGTGGATGCCGAGAGCAGTCACGACAGGCTGAACTCGTCGTACGAGGAGCGGCTGGAGCCTTTGTTATCGGCGTTTGCCCGGGCTCAAGCTCAATCAAATCGAGAGCTCATCGAGTCCTTGTTGGCATCACCCGCCGTCAACCGTGGTCCAGTCAGTCCGGCGTCATCGACATTATTGGGGTCCGCGGGCCAGTCTACGAGTGGAAACTTCGCGAACTGTACGGCGCGTTTCAACGGGAATGGATCGAAGCGGGACTCGGAAGTTTTAGAAGCATTCATCGACGCTATTACAATATATAAAGAGTGCGTCAACATCAGTAACGACCATGCGCTCCGGGGCCTACCCATGCTGTTGGAAGGGGAGGCCGCTGTGTGGTTTAGAGGTGTTAAAGCATCCATAACGTCATGGGATGACGCCCTTAATCGTCTTCGTGGAATGTACGGTGTCGCAAGACCGGCGTACAACATTTTCCGAGACATCTTCGCGTCAGAGCAAGGCACTGAACGGGCCGAAGTTTTTGTGGCTCGCCTGCGTGCTCATATATCTAAGCTGCCGTACCCAGTGGAGGAACGCATGCAACTAGACATGATTTATGGTCTCTTAAATCACGAAATAAGATCACGCCTCTCACGAGATACAGTGCACAACATCGAAGAGTTGATTAGCAAATCACGTTATATCGAGGACACTCTCATGGAAGTGTCACCGGCATCATCATCGTGCTCCGGCAACGCTTCGCGTTCTCCTTGCGTTGGTAGTGCGCCTGCGCCGAGCCCGCGTTCCACGCGCGTTTCGGAACACGCTCAGCCCTCCGGTGCCGCCGCGCCGCGCGCGAGCGCCGCGCCTGCCGCACCGCCGGCCACGCGGAGTACCCGGCACACGCCGAGCTTATCGACCAAGGTGGTAAAACCCTCAAGTGCAGGTAAACCCTTTTGTATATACTGTCGTAAAGTGGGACATAATCGTGATACGTGTATAAAAATGAAAAAGAAAAGTGAAGTGTCTAGTAGTGTATCGTGTTACGGGTGCGGTCAAGTGGGGGTCATCCGCCCCAATTGTAATAAATGTAATACCGCGTTATGGGAATCTGAAACTTTTTCATGTTGTAATGTCGAATCTGTACCTACTTGTGCATGTTTCTCATTTTGTAAAGACGGATTGCGGAGTGAGCAACCGAACAATTCGGGCGTTGCGAGTGCAGACCAAAGCGGTCGTCCTATTTTATATATCGAGATTTGTGGTTACTCCGGTACTGGCTTAGTTGACACGGCGGCCAAACGCTCCATCGCGGGAGCTTCGCTTTATGCGTTATTACATAAATTAAAACATCCTTTCCGCGATAGCGTCATGTCGGTCAAACTCGCGGACGGAGTCGTACAAAAACTTAATGTAAAACTCGCAGATGTAAATGTAAAGCTCGAACGAACGGATATAGTTATAGGAACTACGTTCATTATTTTTCCGCACGCTGTTAATAATGAAACCCTTCTAGGTATTGATTTTCTGCGTAAAGCGCGTATAGTTATTGATATTCATCGAAATACTTGGTTCACAGCTGATCGTCCTCAGGTCATTCACAACTTATATAGTGAAACCTCTCGTAGATCCGTTGGGTGTGCTTCCGCGGATGTTCTGAGGATTGACGAGGGTACGATGCTGTCACCATCGGAACGCGCTGAACTTGCTGTAGTTCTCGAGGAGTATAAAGACGTCTTTAAGGAAGGGGGAGAACCAACACCTTTCGCGGAACACCGAATAGAAACTGGTGACCATCCTCCCATCGCTGTTCCTCCTTACCGTCTTACTCCAGCCAAAAAGGCCATTATGGAAGCGGAGCTTGAGAAAATGTTACAGCAAGATATAATTGAAGAGTGCGAGTCTGCCTGGGCTGCACCAGCGTTACTAGTCCCAAAGAAAGATGGTACTTATCGGTTTTGCGTTGATTACCGGAAATTAAACGCCATCACCAAAAATGACTCGTACCCGCTGCCGGTTATTGACGACCTGCTGCAATACACAGGTAAGAGTTGTTATATGAGCACTATAGATCTCCGCGCCGGCTACTGGCAGGTTCGTGTTCGAGAAGAAGATCAAGACAAAACTGCATTTGTAACCCCGTTTGGAGTGCACCGCTTTAAGCGTATGCCCTTCGGCTTAAGAAATGCACCCGCCACGTTTCAACGGCTCGTCGACAGATTTCGTTCTGGTGCTTCTCTCAAGGGCACTACTCTTATGGGATATATCGATGATCTTATCTTGATCTCGGATAGTTTCCCTAAACACCTTCAGGATCTCCGTGATGTCTTCGATCGTCTTAGAGACTTCAACCTCCGGGCCAACCGTAATAAGTGCGTTTTTGTCCGAGAGAGTGTGAAGTATCTTGGTCACATCATCACACCGCAAGGGGTTTCCCCCGATCCTGACAAGATAACGGCCATAGCCGACATGAAAGAACCTACCTCCTTAAAGCATCTCAAGAGTTTTCTGCAGACCTGCTCCTGGTTCCGGAAATTTGTCCCGGACTTCTCCAAGGTTGCGCAGCCTCTTACGATGCTCACCAAAAAGGCTCAGACGTGGATATGGGGTGAAGACCAAGTAAACGCTTTTAATGAGTTAAAAAGGTTACTCACCTCAACGCCGATACTCGTCCAGCCAGACTACAATCTTCCATTTATCATTCGAACTGATGCGAGCAATTATGCATTGGGTGCTGCTCTACTCCAGGGGGAGTCTCCACTAGACGAACGTCCCATCGAGTACGCTAGCCGTCTACTCACGCCTGCGGAACGTAACTACTCGACCACAGAGCGAGAGGCTCTCGCTGTCGTGTGGGCCTGTGAGAAGTTTCGAGGGTACGTGGACGGGCATCCAGTCTGCGTTGCTAGTGACCATCAGCCGCTGAAATGGTTACTTACCTTGAAGTCGCCTACCGGAAGATTGGTGCGATGGGCTATGAAGCTCCAGTCTTTTGACCTTCAAGTCGATTACACACCTGGAAAGGCCAACGTTATCGCTGACACGTTGAGTCGGCCACCCTGTATAGAGGAAACTCGAGAAACTTGTGGAGTCTGCACAGTCATCGTAGAGGTGCCTCGTTGGGAAGCGTCGACCGTCCGTGGATCGCAGCTCGATGACCCTGAAGTGTCAAAAATTATTAAAGACCTGGAAGGGAAGGATGAAGTTGCCGCTAAAACCTGGACTGACAGAGGTTATCATGTAAGCAGAGGAGTGTTGTACCGGTATGCCGATGCTGATACCGAAGAGCCGCAACTCGTCGTACCTGAAAATCTAAAAAAACAAATTATGATAGAATGTCATGATTCCGCTACATCCGGTCATGGTGGTATAGAGAGAACTCTTCGCCGCATAGCCGAACGTTTTTATTTTACTGGAATGCGACGTTATGTAACGGAGTATCTCAAGACGTGTGTAGAGTGTCAACGCTATAAGCCGGCAAATCAGAAGCCGTCTGGTCTTATCCAGACACCTGTTCCGGCTCAGCGATTTGAGGTCCTAGCCGTGGACCTTTTTGGGCCTTTGCCTCAAGGGCCTAATGGTGAGCGATGGGTACTCATTGTAGAAGACACAGCTAGCAAATGGGTGGAGTTGTTCGCTCTTGTTGAAGCTACTGCCGAAGCCTGTGCCAAACTTCTTATAGAAGAAGTGTTTCTACGGTATGGAGTACCACGTCGACTTATATCTGATAATGGGGTTCAGTTCGTAGCTGACCTCATGCAACATGCTATGTTTGTCCTAGGAGTCAAACAATCCTTGATTCCCCTTTACCATCCTGAAGCCAACCCCGTAGAGCGAAAGAATCGGGACCTCAAAACTCAACTCGCCATTTTGGTTGAAAAGGAGCACAGACAGTGGGCTGAGGCCTTGCCGTTCATCCGGTTCGCCCTGAATACCTCTTTGACAAAGGCTACCGACCAGACCCCTGCCTATTTAACATTTGCACGGGAACTGCGGTCGACCTTTTCCGTCCAGAGTGACCTTCGAGCGATTGTTGCGGCTGAGAATTATGTCCCTCAGATTACGCCCTACCTTCTCAAGCTGGCTGACACCATCTCAGCAGCTAAGGAACACCTCGAAAGTGAACAGGATAAAAGGAAGACTACAAAAGACAAGACTCGTCAGACTGCAGAAGTTTACATTCCAGGTGACTTAGTCTTGCTGCGTAGTCACGTATTAAGTAACACACGTAAGGGAGTTACGTCAAAACTCGCCCCGCGTCAAGATGGACCATATGTCATAAGGAAGAAAATCAGTCCAACGACCTATATCCTTGGACATTGTGAAAGCCCTGACAATGCCTTGGGCAAGTACCACACTGCGGATCTCCGTCGCTATCACGCACGTGAAGACGATCAGCCTGAACCGGTATGTCCAAAGAGACCTCGTGGTCGTCCGCGTAAGAAACGCGTCTCCTAGTAGGTATCACAATCTACTTACACAATCTAGCTACTTAGATTCTTTGTTTTTTTTGTGGGTTGTAATTGCTAATTTTGTGTTTGACCTGTCGTGGGGGCACTGACTAGGTCAAAAGGGGGAGAGTGTAGCGTGAAGGTTATACATATCATCCATTCGTTTGAACTGTGCGACTCCGCCGCGGTTAGGCCTTCGACGCGGCTCGCGCGCATCTCAAAGGAGCCGCCGCGAACCGCCGTCTCCCGCCGTGTTCGGCCAACGTGACAAAACACACGGCGCCCGCTCCGCAGTCCGCCTCATGCCATCGCCGCAGATACACGATTTATTTTGTTCCCGCGCTCGTTCCCTCACCTAAGTGTACTGACGTATTTTTTTGTAATTTCTCTGTCACTAGTTATTTGTTGTTCTTATATTTATATTAAAAGGTAGTTTCCGCGTAATCGTTTATTTATTACGTCGAACTCCTACAGGGGTTATTTTATAGCTAAAATTCGTTATATTTGGACTGGACTGTCCTTCTTTGCCGTTGTAGAATAAATAAAAAACAATAATCTTCGTACACCTGCCCTTATCCCACTCTTAATGGAGTGGGCGCAAAATGCATTTTAACACATGTTATAGAAAGATGTGGCTTGTAGTTTCTACGACTGGCCGCGCGCCTGTCTGACGTCAACCCTTTTCGGGGGAAAACAAATAAAAAAAACAATAATATGACATAATATATCTACCTAAACTTTCCCTTGGATTTTGTGGCTGATATGGCGACAGGCTCGCCACCTATCACATCATGGATAGGAATAAGCCTGGCGGTCTATCACAATCCCAGCTTTTAGGTAGTCAATGCCTAATACGCAGCAGATTCCTCAAAACAGGATTTCTTTTTAGGTTAATTAATGTAGTTAATGATCTTATGGAGTTTCAGTTTTTGGTATGTCGGTTTGGTCGTCTCAATTGTGTTTCGGGTTTGTAATATAGCTATGATATAATTTTTAATGTTATCACTTAGAATAACCTGCCTACTTACAAGATGTCCGAACAACGCATACGTACTCACAATCGTAGGCTGAAATTTCGCTAAGTGTGATGCGTTTACTTGCAACGTCGCGCAAACACACGCAAAAAAAAACGTCAGCTAAAATAATATATTTTCCTAAAAATTTGGTAATATGAAGATGGGCGAAATGTGTTTCATACATATGATTTATATGTGATGATGATGTGATTTATAAGTGAGAGTCATAAACATTAAATGGTGGTGATCGTAGTTTGGAACCATATATGGATCCAATTGAACGAGTTAAATTTCGTGCGTGTACTTAGTTTCTATAAGTAGTTATTCTACATGTTTTCACCAAATTGTATCCTACATTATGTAAAATACTGCCTCGGTGGCGCAGTTGTAGTGCGTACGCGTTACGATTGAGGCCAACACTGAGGTCTCAGGTTCGATCCCCGGGTCGGGTAAAGTGGGATTGGGTTTTTCTATTACGAAATGCTCAGTATCAGCCCGGAGTCTGGAATTTGTGCCCGGTATGGCGATAGGCTCGTCCCCTATCACATCGTGGGACGGAGATACGCTCGGCGAAATGTGGGTGTACTGGTCACACCTCTGCCTACCCTTTCGGGGATTACAGGCGTGAGTGCGTATTATGTAAAAGTTTCTAAGTGAACAAAATATTTTACTGGATATTTTAATTTATTGCCATTTTGACGATACATGTTGAGTCACATATTACCATTAACATTTTATTGTTCATTTCGAATCCTCTGTTCAGTTCCAATAACCATTTAAACAGGTGGTTTTATGTTGCATGAATGATGTAACGCACGTAAATATTACATTTAAATGTAATTTTTTACACGACATGACTAATCGCAGCTGGTCATAAAACTATATAATATATTAATGAAATTATTATTATATTAACCCTGTATTATACACTTTCCACATCTGGGCACGGACCTCGTCTACTGAATGAGAGGGTTTGGGCCTTAGTTCACCACGCTGGCCCGATGCAGGTAGACTTCACATACCTTTTGCTATTTTAATGGAGAACTTCTTCTATGCAAGTTTCCTCACGATGTTTCCTACACCTTTAATGGAAGCGATAATTAACAATGATTGCACACGTAACTTAGAAAAGTTAGAGCTCTATGCTCTTCGGGCTGGTTTTGGACCTGCGACTTTCGCCTCGACAGTCCGTACCACTCCCCGCTGAGCTATCGCTACTAAATTATTATACATAGTTTTAACAATATTATAATAAGCTCAGGTGGTAGGTCCCTTGCATGCGAGAGACCCTCTGGGTTGGTACCACTATCGTCTATTTCTGCCGCCAAGTAGCCAAGTAGCAATGTGTAAGTACTGTTGTATTTCGGTTGGAAGGAAATTGAAGCCAGTGAAATTACTGAGAATTATGACACTTAACATCTTATGTCTCGGAGTGACGAACGCAGTCGAGTGTCATACAGTGCTTTGTAATTCAAATGTTTGTGTAGTGTGTTTGTTTATGTGCAAGCGTGACGCTTCCCATCAGGCGAACGACCTGCTCGTTTCGTCATTCAGGGTACTAAAAAAAGATCCTGGTTAAAATATAGGTAATATTTGTTTCTAAACATTGTGTGCATTGTCGTCATATTTTTCTTTTGCGAGACATTTTCAATTGCAAAAACATTTCTTTTTACGTAAATGTGCATTATAATGAAACCAAACATCATTCTATTCATACTTAAAAATATAAAAAAGTAACACTTTATATAAGAAATACTAGCCAAATACTTGATATTCATTGTCCAAAGCATAAGCGTATCAGGAAAAACAAATTAGCCCATTACTTCTCTTGTGCACAAATCCTACTATCCTACTTCCTACGCGTCTTCTTCTTCCACCTACCCTTATCCCACTCGCAGTGGGGTCGGAACAACATGTATTTTAACACACATTACAGAAAGATTTTGCTTGTAGTTTTAGCGGCCGGGCGGCTTCCAGACGTCAACCCCTATGGGTAGATAACACCCAGACACGACACAAATATTTGTGGATCACACAAACATTTGTCTCGGTGCGGGAATCGAACCCGCGGCCTCGCTTCACAGCCGGCAATCCATCGCGCCACGGAATCTGTCAATACTTCCTACTAATATGTGACCAATGTGATATTTGTGAGTTCGTGAATTTTTGTTTTATTGTAATCAATCACGCCTTAACGGCTGAATGGATTTGGATGAAATTTGGCACACAGGTAGACCTGGATTAGTACACTTTATCCTAGAAATTTATTTTCACGCAGTTAGAGTCGCGAGCTAAAATAAAATAAATAAATACACCGAACAGTCACACACATAGTCCTGATCCCAGAGTAAGATACTCTTCTGTCTTATGTTGTGGGTATCGGGATCTACGAGAGACTTTCGGTCTCACAACACCCTAACACGAAACAAATATTTGTGGCTCACACAAACATTTGTCTCGATGCGGGATCGAACCCGCGGCCTCCTGTCCCACAGAAGGCTTCTCGCCTGCTGCGTCACGGAGGCTGTCAAAGTAAGTAAGCAAATATAAAATGCGTACAGAATCTGTTATAGCATAAATAAATGCTCACTCAACTGAACAGTGCATTGAATGTAAGTGAAAGTTTACCGTTGGACAGTACGTCACGCTACAAACACAGAATGTACATACATGCATATGCATATACTGCCTCGGTGGCGCAGTTGTAATGCATACGCGTTACGACTGAGGCCGACGCTGAGGTCTCTGGTTCGATCCCCGGGTCGGGTAAAGTGGTATTGGGTTTTTCTATTACGAAATGCTCAGTATCAGCCCGGAGTCAGGAATTTGTGCCCGGTATGGCGATAGGCTCGCCCCCTATCACATAAGGGACGGAGATACGCTTGGCGAAATGGGTTGGCTTGGGTGTACTGGTTACACCTCGGCCTACCCCTTCGGGGAGAACAGGCGTGAGTGCGTATGTATATGCATGCATACATACATGTACACAAATACGAGGACGGACGCAGAGCACTTGACGTCATCCTACGGAAGCTGCAACTGATACATGAGTGACAGCTCCGTGGCGCATTGGGGGAGAAGCCGGCTGCGAAGTGAGAGGCCGTGGGTTCGATTCCCACAAAATGTTTGTGATCCACAAACATTTGTTTCGGGTCTGGAGTCTTGTGGGACCGGATGTCCCTCGTAGTTCCTGATACCCACGATACAGGTTAACCTAGTGTGGGGTCAGGACTATGCGTGTAGCAGTTGGGTATATTTATTTATTTATTTAAATGTATGATTTCATGTCCATAAAGTCGATAACAATAATATGACAACAATGAATATATTATATCCCTGTTCCTTTATAATCCTTCTTTCCTACTACTGTTATAGACGTGAAAGTTTGGATGTTTATGAGTTTGGGGATGTTTGTTAGTCAATCACGCCTTAACGGCAGAACGGTTTTCGATGAAATTTGGCCCAGGTAGGTTATAACCAGGATAAGAATATAGGCTACTTTTTATCCCGGAAAAGGCAGTTAGGTGGGCGGAGCTGCAAGTAAAAGCTAGTATATAATAAAAACTACATCAGGTGATTTATGCCGACTATTGGTATACATGTGTCAGATCCTAAACAATCGTAGGTCTTCTAAGCGGTAAAACCTCGCTATAGACTGTTTTGGCTACACAGTGTACTCGACTGGGTGTACAAGGTGGTGACCAGTGTATCACAGAAAACCGGCGTGAAGTGGTAAATTGCTGTTGAGTTTCGTATGGTAAGTATGATTTCGGGAAGCCCAAATCCCCCCTCTCTTTCCCAATCCCCATTCCTTTTCTTTAAAGACAGCAACGTCTGATCTCTTCTGTAAAAAATATAATTCATCTATTTATTTTAATTCCCCAAATCTCCCTCTCCTTCTTAACTCGCCCATGGTTGTTCTGGTACTGTGAGCGTACATGGGCGGTGCTGATCAGTGACCATCAGATGACCCACTTGTACGTTTGACGACCTACGGTATAAAAAATGTTCCTAATTATTTTGTAACACACTTAAGCATTGAAATAAGATAACTAGAACATTCCAAAATATACGGCTCCACTTACACATGCAAAGGTAAAATCACACGTGACACTCATACACGCAACAAAAATTAATGAACGTTTAAAATCAACTTTATTTCATAAAAGTTAATGCCTGAATATTTAATTTCTAGATCGAGATATGACGTTCTGCACCGCGCAAAAAATTAGACGTATAAAGTGTCAAGTAGACTTTTATAGTCCCGGTCCCTGGCACAGAGTTTTGGTGAGGTGAGTATTTTGCTTGAGTAAAACGTTACTACAAGAAACGTCTTGTGATCTTATTTCGATGCTATTAATGACTGTATATGCGTTTACAGGCTGATCTCGAAATACTATACGAAATATAATACGGGTGCTGCTTGTGTGGACTGGTCTGCTCACTGACTGTTATTTATTGTTATAGTTTTTTTTTTACTTTATGGTCCTAATTTATTCATCGTGGTCATGGGAGTCATGGTTAATAATCATTATTTTGTTATAATGTTCCTCTTGGCATAAACTGAGCTGCTTTAACTTTAATTATATTGTACTAATGTAGTATCAATATTGTAAATCAGTTTTGAAAAGAGCAACGTTACAGTTTCTTGTCTGTTCTTCTCTAGCGAAACAGCATTCCGAACTGGCGGTAGAGTTAAAATTTGACTGAATCTAAATGATGTATAACATTTTATGGATTCAATATATAATTTGAATTTGAATTTATATATTTGTAGGATAACTGAGTATAACGAAGGGTTTTTACCAAATGCATGGCGAGCGCAATCTAGACGAATACCAGTGCCACGACGCAAAATGGTGACGCAGAATCTTTCCCATGACTCATGGGTCACATTATGACGTTCGTATTACACAGGAACGTGTAACCAGGAAAATATATTTCTTTGTAATAAATTCCCAGTTTATTATTTATGTATAACATAGTCTTCGTGTAATATGAGATAGGTATATGATAATTAGTAACACATATGAAAGTTGTTTTTAAATAGATGTAAGTACAGAAGTCAAACGTTATTTAAAAATATGGCATCGACATTAGTTTTTCCTAATTTCAATACACTATTGTCTCATTGGTTATATGACAATTAACATAGCTGAATTCAATCGGAGTCCTGGAATCAATCCAAGGTCGGGTAATCGCTATTTGTGTAAGTTTTGGATTCGAACATAATATGAGTAGGTCCCACGTATGCGAGAGGCCGTGTTGGTAGGTACCACCGCTTTATCTATTTCTGCCGCCAAGCAACAGTACCTATGTAATCACCGTTGTGTTCCACTTTGAAGGACTTTGCAGCCAGTGAAATTACTGGGTATTATGAGACTTAAGATATTATGCGTCGGGGTGACGAACGCAGTCCAGTGTCAAGCAGTAATTAGTGTTTATTATAGCTATGTAAGTGGCAAGTGCGCAGATACATTACTGCCTCTAATAAGATATTCACCACAACTTTTAAGTTTGATAGTCTGTAAGGTCAGTAAATGGAAATAAAATAAATCAGGCAATAAATAAATCAACCAGGCAATCACAATCTTAATTATTTGAGATATCGCCGAGGATTGGCATGTGCGAACCCTTATCACAAGATGGGACGGAAATTATTTCGTCGATAGTCGATTATTTTTCTAATCTGTCGCCACTTTCGAGTATAGAGATGTGAGCTGATGTATGTAAATCGTCTATTTTTTATTTAAATTGACGAGGACACCGTAAAACAGTCAGTTCTATAATTATTGGTACAATGGCTTGCAAAGCAATTCGCTTGTACTTACTTGTTCTACCAAACAGACCATGAGTCATTGGACAATAACAGATAACAAAAACTGACATCAACCGCTTTGAGTAAGGCATACATCATTTTACGTATTTTTAGGTATAATATGTAAGTACATTATGATTAGGTATTCTTCATGGCTTTATAGTATACAATATATTAGTGACAGCCTCGATGGCGCAGTTGTAATGCATACGCGGTACGACTGCTGTGCTGAGGTCTCGCGTTCGATCCCCGGGTCGGTAAAGTGATATTTGGTTTTTCTAACATGAAATGCTTAGTATCAGCCCGGAGTCTGGAATTGTGCCCTATATGGCGATAGGCTCGCCCCGTGTCAACTGAAGGAGTCCTAAGATTCAATGGCTATATTTTTTTATTCAAATGCCATGCAACTCAGTGCACTTGAAAAACGTTTTTACTATCCAACGGCCCTGTTTGCATGCGACAGAATTTACGTCACACGTAAGTTTGCACTGATATCCAGGCATCTATAAATGCTAAGTTCGAAACATAATATAGAGTACAGTTGGTAGAATAGCCTTTTTTACACATGCTTTTACCGACGGCTTTATTTTAGTTATAGTATTTTATACCAGAAAAAAAATATCGGTTTCGGAAACGGACTCTGACACCTGTTATATATTTTTATTGTATAAGCTTTAGATGATAGGACAGGTCGCCTGGTGTTTAGCATCCCGGCTGCTCATAAACAGAAACAACACCAATCAGAACTTCGAATTATGAAGCACGGTATGGCACTCAACTGCGCTCGTCACCCAGAAATATAAGATGTTAAGTCTCATCTTCATTGTCCTTCAAACCGGAACACAACAGAGTTTACACACTGCTGCTTGGCGGCATATGAGGGACCTGGTAATGGTAATGGTGTAGTAATTTTCTGGTTACCTATAGAGCTGGCCGTTAAAAGAAATCTAAGCTGTAGAAATAGACAGAACGATGGTAAGTACATATACGTACAATATCCTGCAAACGAGGGGCGGATCATCTAGGAAACATATCTATAACTGTCTTAAGTATTATTTTTTTTATTCGCAGTCTTTGTGATATGTCAAATATCCACTTTATAGGTCAATTCTATTTATACCCTCTGTTGTTCTCAATGAACTAGTTAACGTTTGATATAAATGCCCATTCCGTTTATCACCACGGCCTAATCAATTATCTACTATAATCCTTTACGAACTCACTAATCCCAATTAATCCATATGATGTATTTTTAAATTGATTTTTACTATTCATGTGTCTTGCATAACATATTAAGTATTTGATACATAAGTTGTCGAGGCATACAAAAAATGTGAAATTAGCCCTCCTACTAGGTGGTAGGCTCTAAGGTGGTAGGTACGTCTATCGTATGCGAGAGGCCGCCTGGGTTGGTACCATCGCGTCTATTTTAAGCTACAGTGTGTAAGCATTGTTTTGTTTCGGTTTGAAGGACATTGAAGCCAGTGAATTTACTGAGCATTACAAGACTTAACAACTTATGTTTTGGGTAACGATCGCAATCCAATACCAAGCAGTGCTTTGTATGAATTACAAAGCCCTGCATAGTTATGTGGTATTTCTTCTGTTTACCGTCAGGCGACCGACATTCTCGTTTCGTCATCCGAGCTAATAAAAAACATTGTGTTTTCTTTATTCTTATATGTAAGTATTGGTATGTATGTTAAAATAATGTTACAGTAATATTCATAAAAATGCATGCGGTGACCTGTGGTCAACAAACCGTGGTTCACAAGCTACATGCGACTCTGGCCGCTTGAATGAATCTGCCACAAATTATAAATTTTGGAAACCAATGTTTCAAGTCGCTGATCTAGTGGGAGCGTACTTAGGTTGAGAAATTGTGAGATCTTGGGTTCAAACCTCAGGTCGGATAATCTCAATTATTTGTGTTTGTTTCCAATTTGCACAATCACACATTAGTTTCCAGGATTGAAAATTGTGGGATGCCACATCGTGGGATGAAAATAATTTTGGATAAACGTGAGTCCACTGGTTACACCGCTGTCTACCCTTTCGGGGATACAAAGGTCAGCATAAGTATGTAATGTTTCAAGTGTGCATGGTCAAATTCGAAACTATAAAAAATTGTGGTAAATAATATCTTAAGTTCGGCTTTCAGTTGAAATTACAACTGTTGTACGAGTACTATTGCTATTTGTTATTCTAAGTCATGGAGTAATAAGTACTTCTACTTATCTATGCTTAATAAATAAATAAATAATAAAATAAATACACCCAACAGTCACACACATAGTTCTGACCCCACACTAGGTTAAACCTGTATCGTGGGTATCGGGAACTACGAGGGACTTGCGGTTCCACAACACCCAGGCCCGAAACAAATATTTGTGGATTAGACAAACATTTGTCTCGGTGTGGGAATCGAACCCACGGCCTCACGCTTCGCAGCCGGCTACTCGCCCACTGCGCCACGGAGGCTGTCCGTGGTATGGTAATAAGACAGTAATGAATTTCCCCACCACTGCCTTCGGGTTTGCATGAATAATATTTACACAAAGTGATTTTATAGGGGCATTGTGTTAAATTTCCATATCGGTTAGTTGAGCAAATGTTCAAATTATGTTACTATAAAATTAGCAAGTTCCTTTATCATTAGTACAATTATTATAGCCTTTTACGTACCTATATGCACAATAAGCGTCTCTTCTTTATAATATAAGGAAACACTACCAATTTATTTCAAAAGGCCAACTTCTAGGTTATTTTGCAGTTGGAACTCCAAGTATCCTTTGACCGTAGCCAGGGCAAAGAACACGGTCAGGGTTTGAAGCAACAATTATCATACTAATTGTCTTAAGATGAAGTACTTGGTACAAGTTCAAATCCTACTACTTAGTCAGCGCGCGGCGCGTCAAGAACCCCAAACGTCGTTTGCACCGAACTTGGCCCACTTTTCATAGTTGTTTTTGATAGTTTATAATTTAATGGTAGGTACCTTTATCTTTATATACCTATATGTGTCCCTATCATTTTTTTAAATAAGATTGATTGACGAAACAAGCTAGTCGCTTGTCTGATGGTAAGCACCAAACTAGTCCATAAATAGATCACCTTACAAAGCACTGCATGACACTGGACTGCGCTCGTCACTTCGAGGCATGATGTTAAGTGTCATAATTCCCAGTTATTACACACTGCTGCTTGGCGGCAGAAATGGACAAAGCGGTGGTACCAACCCAGACATCCTCTCGCATACCAGGGATTTAATAATTATTATTTTTGCAAAATATATTAAAAGTTGTAAAAGGTTGGTATTGAAGATTTGATTTAGGAAATTCATTGGTTCTGATTCAGAAATAAACTTAGACACTATGTTATTGCAATCTAATTAAAACTGAATAAGAAATTGAATATTTTTATATAATGTGTTGGTTTTACATGTATCAGGAAATATAATAATGAAAAATAAAAAACCTTACAAAAATATTTTATTGACAAACAAGGTAAATTTAAATATAGTCTGCAAGTTTTACAATATCCCATCTTTCATTGGATTTCAATCACAGATTCCATGGACTTTTTGTACAATATACATTTTATTACAATAGTTTATGAATTTATCACATCTTATGAACCATTTTTTTTATTGTTTAAATATATTATTAGTGATTTAATACATAACTTCAGATCAAAGTAGGCACATAACATAATAGCAGGTAACTTAATTATGAATTAAATAACAATACTTGGAGTATTATTATATATGCGTTTTGAAAATTAAACTCTCGAGTAATATATTGAGAAAATAAAAGAGATTACATATCTTCTATACAATATAAATAAATAAACCGGTAAGTACATACAATTCAACTGCAAATGAGATACAATGAAACGCACATACACAGGTTTCAAAGAACTTTTTTAAGGCCTTCATATAAAAAAAAAAACAAGTTTATTTATCCTATACCACATCAATACAAGCTGAATGCAATAACAGCTGCCAGTATTGTAAAAACAGGTGCATTCTGAGCAGCTCCATTTTTCTTCATTGATTTATCTGCATATGTCTGCAGCAGACCACAAGGTACAGGCCTTTTCATTCTAGATGTAGGGGTGGTTCTCATTACAAAACATTTCATGCCAGGTGTCACATCTATAGGCTTTCCTTTCACCTCCAATGCATTTGTTACAGTTGTGTTTGTTATTGTTGTTGTAACAGTTGCTGATGATGTCATAGTATTGTCAGGACTAGTTTGTGTTGAAGTTGCATTATTAGCAGTCCCATTAACAGCAGTTCCATTAAGAGGCACCAGTGTACCATTGGCTAACATCATGTAAATAACACCAGGAGCAGGGGCTTGAGTAGTGACAGCAGGTTCAGGCACACCATTAGTCACATTTACAGTGGTCACATTTGTCACAGTTGTTGTTATAATGGATGTATTAGTAGCATTGTTCTGTGTTTTAGCTTCCTCTTGTAATATAAAACTCGTTATCAACTGACAATCTATTCTAGTCTCTTCATAAGCACCATTGTCTCTCTCCAAGCCAAACTTGCATACTTCCCCTGGTTGCGGTTTATAGTGGCCGGAGCTCCCGGAACCGCCGCTGCCGCTGTGACTTATCGCGTACGCTGTGCCAGCGAGGGTTCCGAGATTCAACAGAGCGAGACCAGTCAGTAATGTGCCATATTTACTGCCCGAATCTTTTATATTATAAACGTAGGACGGCGGCGTGCCGCGATACACGGGGTATGAAACTGGCGCGCCGCCCGACACTGGCGTGTATCTGATTTGCTGCGGCGGACTGTAGTGGTGATGATAAACATGTGTAGTGTGAGTACCGCTTGAAGAATAGCTATTTGATGATCCATGACTATTTCCGGATAATCTACCGCCTGCAGGATATGCATGACCTCCTCCGGGTGCTGGGTACCCGTGACTTCCTCCCGGTGATGGGTACCCGTGACTACCTCCCGATGAAGGGGGACCGCGGCTTCCGCCAGACAATCCTCCTGAAGGGGGATATCCATGGGTACGAGACGATGGGTAGCCGTGACCGCCGCCAGAAAGTCCGCCTGATTTCGGATAACTGTGGCTGCCTCCGCCAGATAGGCCGCCTGATTTCGGATAAGAATGGCCGCCACCTCTCTTCCCAATAACTGGTTTCACATCGAGAATAGAAAGTAAAACTATAGCACAAAGTACGAAATTCCAACGGAATAACATTGTGATTAACTATAAATCCATTACACAACACAACCTTTACTCACACTCTTGCGCACACAAGTCACAACTGACCGAGTGAATGGCGAAGGCCGAAGCCACAGACTATTATAGCTTATAGCATGACGCTAGTGGTGGTTAATATAGCGCATAGCGCCATATTACAGCGCGATATTTATACCCAACAAATCTAGCGAGCTGTCTCAATTTCCAATCGGCGCTAGAAATATCACCTTGCTATTTGACTAGCGTAGATATGCGCCCGAAATTAATTATGTATCTGCTATTTAAGATTGAAACTGATCTTGAATTGTTGCCTATCGTTTGATGGATCTCATATCCGCGTGCCACAAATCTGCAATCCTTGTTTGCCTTCAACTCCCTTCCTCTCCGGTCCCTCCTTAGTTTTCCATTTCATGCAGAATATATTTTATATATATATATATATATATAATTTTAATTTATTACATACATACATACGCACTCACGCCTGTAATCCCCGAAGAGGTGTAACCAGTACACCCACATTCCGCCTAGCTTATTTCCGTCCCTTATTTAATAGGGGGCGAGCCTATCGCCATACCGGGCACAAATGAATAAAAAAATAATTTAATTTATTAGGAAAAACAAACAGTGATAAATTCTATGTTAACTTAGACGAGTGGAACTAAATTTACCACCAACTTCGTTTACCACTAGTACTTAAATTTAAAAGCGTTACAGTGATGTTCATATCAATGCATAATAGTCCTAATAAAAATACAACGAGGACCAGAACATGATTCCTTTTCCCCTTATATGGACTAGGTTTCAGTCAAGAATTTCATATATATTTTCATTTTATAATTCTTTTTATTTTAAATGTAGTTAGGTACATCTTTATTAAATTTTCATAAAGTAAGTTATTGAATTATTATTATAATTATACCAGGTCTATGACCTCTACCCAGTCCAGCCAAGGGGGGTGGGGGATCGTAGCATAGTTTGTATTTTGTAACTAGGTCTATAAAATGTTTAACAAATTGTATTTTACTAGGAACATAAGTTTTCGATAATTCATATTTTTACTAGGTACTAAACTGTTTAAATTATATTTTTTTATATTATTCAACAGATTGTTACAAATAAGGTTTGTTGTTTATAAAATAATTTTATACATTTTAAACATGTTTGTCTGATTCACAAATATTTGTCTCGAGTCTGGGTGTTGTGGGACCGCAAGTCCCTCGTAGTTCTTGATACCCACAATACAGGTTTACCTAGTGTGGAGTCAGGACTATGTGACTGATGTGTTGGGTGTTGGGTGTATTTATTTATTTATTTATTCATTTACATTGATAACTTAAGTAGTATGTATAAAACGCTAGGTTACACGGATGAACGGCATCAATTTATTCAATAATGATTGAAAAGCAGATTTCGTTAATCTGAATCTAAAGGTGAATTCGGCATCATCCAGAGTCTGCGTGTAGTTTATCCTTCTCATTAATCGTGACGGATTGTGACTTTCAGTGTCGCTATCAGTATCCCATTCGGATAACTGAGCCAGCACCTCGAATTCACTGTCATCACTATCACTAGAAAATACAATATTTCCATTTCTTCTTAAAAATGTATGTATTATCTTTTGAAAATACACACTGTGTATGTTCAAAAGATAGTAAGTAAACCGTGGAATTGTTTGGATAGCGTTCTGCGATTGTTTACGTCGATCGAACCAAATGTCAAAACGGACAGATAGGTTATTGGCAATTCGCGCGGCGGTCAGTCGCGCTGCGCTATCACACGCTGAATGAGGTATGCTCATCACCGGCTACAACGAATCGCGCCCGCGCTTCGTGCTATATTAAAGCGTATAAAAACAATACAGCGTGTAATCCGTAGCGTGCTAATAAAATCGCATGGCGAAGCTAATGCATTCAATATCCATATTTGCTAATTCATTCAATCATCTATTTTTGTTTGTTTGTTCCATATGGTACCGGCTAAGATCAGAGACCATGCTGCCAACACCTTAGTTATTTTATTTTCCAAGAACGATGAAACACGGTGTAGCCAATTTCAAGGTTTTGCTGGGGTTTTGGTGTTAACTCCTTTCAGTACGATGCTTCTTATACGACTTTCTTAAATCGGATCGAATGCACAAGGTCGATCAATACCCTTGGTTAAAAATCACCTAAATTCACTGAAATTTTTCCATACACTATTCATCATCATTAATGTTTATTGCATAAAACTATACCACTTGTAAACAACAAACACAACTTTAAACTAGAAATAATTAAAACAAGAGAGCTGAGAGCCATTGCACTGTCAGAATTACCGCCATAGCCAGTGTCATAACAGTCAATACATTTTTTTTCTTAGGGTTTTGAAGACATTGTAAAGGTTCATCCATATTGCAGCAGATGTCACTATTTTAAAATTTTGACATAGGCGTCGTAAAAGGAAATGAAAATGCCGTTCTGTCTTACGCTATTTACACTAGTTTACACGGTTTTCATACCCCAGCTGAAAGTTATTTTATTATTCATATAGGTAGAATTATCTAGAAATAATAATAAAAAAAATCTGTCACGTCTGGTTTAAGAAATATTTATATACTTAACTGGAATACATAATTTTGGTATTAATACTAAAAATAAAATAAAAATGACAAATTTTTGCCTTCTTTTTATAGTTATTTGAATCAGTTTCGCTTATAATGGACCAACAGTAATGTTTTCATTCCAAAATGCTTGATGTCGTTCTTCAAAAAACCTTTAAATCTTGGTGGAAACGTGCCCCTTGTTCGTCACTTATAATTCCTAAGTTTTAGGGAAAAACTCAGATTCGAGTGCAGAAAATGAGTCTTTAATGACATGGTTAATCCCATCTGTTGAAAATTTTCTAATAAATCGGTAACAATTTCTTTGTAATTTTCACTTTTTTTGTTCCTAAAAAATCTTCTACAATCATTTTGAATAACTTCCAAGCAGATTTTTCTTTAACAGATAAAAGTTTCCAAACTGAGAATCTTTCATAATATTACGGATTTGTGGGCCAACAAATATACCCTCTTTCAGTTTTCCCTCTGTAATGTTTGGAAAGATTTTTGTAAATACTGGAAAGCATCACTGTTTTTGTCAAGCGCCTTCACAAAATTTTTTTTGAGCCCCAAATCGATGTGTAAAGGGGGTAGAGTAATGTTATTTGGATCTACCACCAACTCGTGTTTAATGTTCATTTTTCCCGGAATAATTGCCTTATTTTTTATTATATCCCAATGTCTTCGTAATACAAAAGTAACATTCATATTCATGATAACTAGGTTCTCTCCATAGCATTGGTGAACCAAATGGAAGGTGAAAGTTTTCTCCTGATGACCACTGGAGTATGACGATTCTACAGCTTTCGCAAAACACATCTTGAGGCACCCAGTTTTTATCTTAATTTGCAACCGGAAATCCAAAATAATGAAGATATGCACTTTTTAACGACTCTACAATGTGCCTTCTCTTTTTTGAAAATATAAACTGTCCACAAACATAACAAAAACGATCAGAACTTTGTTTAAACTTTCTAATCAACATTTTAAATCAATCCGAAACAAGATAATTGTCGTTTGAAGCGAACGGATAAACAATAAACTGTTGTCACCACGTTGAATAGTTAAAAAAAACATTTGACTGCAGGAAGAAATTGTGAGGTCATAAAATATTTCTGCTAACACTTTTAGGTTTAAGGAAGGTAGAGTAACATATTTATATACATTTATTTCGGGGTATAGAAAAAAGATAAATTTTGTAAACTAGTGTTATTATCATAAATCAACAAATATACGAAAATTTATAAGCATAACTGACCCCCGATAATGTATAAAATTGTTACAAAAAATATATTGTAATATGTAATTTTTTTATGAATATATAAACAACGTGTTATAGAAAGGGGCGGGCAAATTTAAGCAATGTATAGTGTTATTATGTGTATTAGTATTTTATCTCCCATAGTACCAAATCCGATTGCATTGCTTGGATAATAATTATAGAATGTTCTTTTTATCGAATGAGTAAAATGTCGATATCGACTTTCAACTTTGGACAACACTAAATGATAAACAATTATACTATAGACCTCCTTTTATTTAATTATTTTATAATTAAAAAAACATTAAACAATTGTCAAATGTCAATATTCATTTGACGCAGTCAGTTCGGCAATTTCTGATTTTATGAAGTATGATTACGAGTTCAAAAAATATGTTGTATTTGACTAAAAACAAGTATTATGTATTGGTATTTTGTGTTCGTGCAACTGATAATAGCTTATAAGACGCTAGTCGACTGTATTAAGCGAAATTCATAGATGGATGACCCGACAATGAAATCTTTATAATACTTCCGAGGATGGTACCTATATCATCTTCAGCAAACAGTCTCTTTCAGGTATTTTGTGTTTAAATTACAAGTTACGTACGTATGTCCGTAGAATTACGTGAATCTTATTCAAGTTTATTAAAAAGTGAGTGTCATTCATTATAATTAATAGTGATGTCATCAATCTTATCGATCTTAATAAACGAGTGATTAAAATTAACGTGAAATTTTAGGATGTCTTGGTTAGAAATGATCCGGTACACAGGTACTTACTATAAGGAGTGTGTAATGACCCTAAAATATGACCACACCTTTCTGTAACACGTGTATATATATATATATATATATATATATATATATTTGATGTATGAATGTGGAAGAGGCGAAAGAGGTGTGTCAGGATCGTAGCTTGTGGTACTCAATAGTCTCTGCCTACCCCCATGGGGCATAGGCGTGAGTGTGTATGTATGTATGTATATGTAATTTTTTTAATGATTTCTTTATTTCTTGTTTTTTTATTCTATGTGTCGGGACGGTTCTCAGCAGCCACGTTGGATTTCATTTCATCATGTCAAATCTAAAATGTAATTACCAGCGTTTACAGCGTTTTTGTAACATTTTGCATTACTGTTGGCCCTTTTCGTAATAGCTCGAAATAAAAGGATTAGCGAATTATTTGATGAAAAGGAAAGCAGCCATAATTTAATAGGTCTTTCTTTACCTATCATTCTGTACGAAAAAAGTTAAAGTATTCTTTTTTCATTGTTTTTTATTTCTAATAGTCAAAGTAACCATCCATACTATCGATGCATCCTTGCCAGCGCTGTGACAAAATTTTAATTAGTTTTGACATTGCGATACTTTTGTGATCAAAATGTAACTTTTCGAGCAGTCTTGTGTAACTTTTGATTCTCGGGTACTTGCAACACTGGTCGTTTCGTTTGTGAGCCGTGCGTGAGTGTATTTCGTTTATCTTTTATTTATTTTTTTGTTATCTTTGCTTGCTACCAGAACTCCGAACACTTTCCTTCTTTTGTCGAATTTACGCGTGAAACTCTGGAACCCGATTTGCTTATCGATTTGGACTAGATTTGGATGACAGTGATAAAATAAAAATGTCTGGAAGGAAACTTATTAAAAAAACATACCACCGCTAAACTTTCTTTTATTTGTTTAACCTCTATTTCTGTTTCACAAAGTAATTTCCAAAAGCGTACATAATCGTTATTGAAATTATTTGTCTTTTGGGAATTACTTTGTGAATTATAAATAGTTAATTTTATAATATGGAGCAGAACGGCTTGCTTTAAATAGGGACGTCGTATACTGATAGATGGTGCTAATACCTTTAATCTCAGTGTTGACTATATGTCCGTATATACAACGTGTTACAGAAAGGTGTGGTCATATTTTAGGGTCATTACATACACCTTACAGTGAGTAATTATTTACCGGATCATTTCAAAACCAAGACATCCAAAAAATTCACGTTAATTTTAATCACTCGTTTATTAAGATCGATAAGATTGATAACATCACTATTAATTAAATTAAATAAATAAATACACCCAACAGTCACCCACATAGTCCCGACCCCACACTAGGTTAACCTGTATCGTGGGTATCAGCAACTACGGGGGACTTGCCAACCCACTACACACAGACCCGAAACAAATATTTGTGGATCACACAAACATTTGTCTCGGTGTGGGAATCGAACCCATGGCCTCACGCTTCGCAGCCGGCTACTCGCCCACTGCGCCACGGAGGCTGCGCCACTGTTACTATGAACAACACTCACTTTTTCTGTAACTTGAATAAGATGTACGTAATTCTACGGACATACGTACGTAACTTTTAGGTAATTTAAACACAAATTAACACCTGAAAGAGATTGTGTGCTGAAGACAATATAGGCAGCATCCTCTAGAAACATTTTAAAGACTTCATTCTCGGGTCTTCCATCTATGAATTTAGCTTAATACAGTCGACGATCCTCTTAAAAGCTGTTATCAGTTACACCAATACATAATACTTGTTTTTAGTCAAATACAACATATTTTTTCAACTCGTAATCATACTTCATAAAATCAGAAATTGCGGAACTGACTGCGTCAAATAAATATTGACATTTGACAACTGTTTAATGTTTTTTTTTAGAATAAAATAATTAAATGAAAGGAGGTCTATAGTATCATTGTTTATCATTTAGTGTTGTCCAAAGTTGAAAATCGATATCGACATGTTACTTATTCGATAAAAAAGAAAATTCTATAGTTATTGTCCTAGCAATGCAATCGGATTTGGAGTACCAAATGGGAGATAAAATACTAATACCCTACACTATAAATTGCTTAAATTTGCCCGCCCCTTTCTATAACACGTTGTATAAAGTACTCTGTGGCCATAACTCCCAATAACTCCATGCATTCAATCGTGAAAATTAGGGATGATCAACTCGATTTACTAACTCAATTTAACTCTAGTTGCACTTAAATCGAGTTGATTCTAGTTGAATCTCCTTAACTCGAATTGGATTGCTGCGTTAAATGAAGAAGCAAGTACGCGACTGACGCACTCATTCTGTCTCAATACATGTTTATTACGAATCTGTTCCATTTTGTTTTGTATATTATCGCGAACGTCGAAACGAATGATTAATTTGGAATAACCAAACAAATCATTCATTCAACTTTATCCATTTAACTCGAGTTACATGAATTTCAATTCGAGTTAACTCGAGGCTTAGGAAATAATTAAAACAAGAGAGCCACCGCACTGTAAGTATTCCCGCCAAAACTCCTCGAGGCGTGTTATATTCCGAGTTGGCACATGTCTAGTGAAGATCATGAATGTCACTGTCAGTGAGCGGAGTGGAGCAAAGAATATAATACTCTCTACGAGAGGAGTGGAGTGAAGTAGGACTGTTGCAAAATATCAATATATATTGTTGGCAGACATTCCTCTTTATCGGCTATTTCGAGGGTAGCTTATTGTTGCCTAGGAGCATTCATTTCATTCAGAGTGCTCATGGGTAATAGGTCTAACAATATATTAAGCTATGTGTTAGAATTAGAAATATCGTCCGTTATTGGTACGTCTAAAGTTATATTACATATATTGAGAGATAAATTGAACAGATGAGATAAATTGAACTGGCTTATTGTACTGATATTTCAAAGTATCCAAATCAAATATCGTAATCGATACGATTAAAATAACTTTACAAAATACGATATATTCAACCAAAGAGGATATCCAACTTATAACACAACACAACACTTGGCGAGACGAGTGACGTGGGCGCTATTAACTCTATCTATCGAATTAAAAACAAGTTGAAGTTTTGATTTGATGCACAAGATGGCACTGTTTACAATAATATAATTGTAGTTTCTATTTCGTTTAAATACAAATATTTCTTTATATAGATTTTTAAAATATTATTCCGTGCCTACTTCAGAAGGAAAATAGCGGAACCATAATCATTTTACTATCCGTCCGTGTCTATCAAACTGTCCGTCCATTTGAGGCTTCAAGCCCGTCTGTACGTCAAGTGCTATTAAAGATATACCAAGCTAACTGTGAATTCGGTATGTAAAGTATTTTCTATTTATATTTTTTATATTTTTATTTTGTAGATTGGGCAATTTTAAGAAACTAATTTGATTTTTGGGTATTTCATACAATACATTTCAGTTATAATTTTATTAATATTTGCATACGGTGACTGTATGAAATCGTCAGCAAAACACTTTTGTTATAGAGGTTGTGTGGGGTTATCAACGGAGGCCCAAATCCCCCCCGCTTCCCAATCCCTTTCCTTTAAGGTTGGCAACGCGCCCATGACTCTTTTAAATAAGAGACTCATATAAGGTAAAAAATAATAGTTACATTCTTGACACCAAAAGGCAGATTTACACTGGACCAGTTACTATCGCCAGTAGTGGCATCGTGAACTGCTTGACACTTGACCATAGGATTAGTTGTTGTCACTTCTTTATGGTGCTAGTAAAAACTACTGATTTCGCAGGTTACACAAGGTCAGCAACAAGTCAGTGCCGCTGGGCGCGGGCTAAGGTCGGCAACGCACCCATGATTCTTTTGGTATTGTGGGCGTACGTGGGCGGTCGAGATCACTTACCATCAGGTGATCCACTTGCTCGTTTGCCGGCCTATGCCATAAAAAAAACATGTAAAGGTAAAATCACTCAGTAAAAATCTCGTACACGTAACAAAAAATAATGAACGTTCAAAATCAAATTAATTTCATAAAAGTTAATGTCTAAATATTAAATTTCTACATCGAGATACGACGTTCTGCACCGCGCAAATAATTAGACGTATCAATTGTCAACTAGAGATTATTACAGGTTTTTTTTACATTATACAGACTTTTATAGCCCCGTCCCCTTGCACAGAGTTTTGGTGGGCTCATTTTTTTGCTTGAGTTACGTTTATTGTCATCTTATTTCGATGGTTACAGAGGTATAACTGGTTATTGTTGGTCACATTATGCCTAACAGGGCATGAGCAGAGCTATATTATTATTTGCCGCTAGTGGCTATCAAATTATAAGTTTAGGGTAAATAAATTAATACTTTATTTATCTTTTTGTACATATTTCCAAAGTGATTTGTGATATTGTAACCATAAATCATTGTAATATTAAGAGATTTTGGACCTTTTGTTGTTAATTATTTTTCGTTTCCTTATTAGCCATAAGCGTTTGTTGATTATTATTGAAGTTTTCCAGGAAACGGTGGTATCTCACAAACACTTGAATCACGCGGGACTAAAGACCCACAGTCCCGCAAATATAGGCATTAAAAAATTTGGAATGCAATCCCTAGTTGATACTTTATTTTACAAATGAGTCTTGTCAATACCATAGATAAATTCTGCAACTTTGTTTTTTTTTTGTTTGTTTGTTCCATAAGGAACCGGCTAAGATCAGAGACCATGCTGCCAAGTCATTAGTTATATCTTTTCTTATATTCCAAGAACGATGAAACAGGGGTGTGGCCGATTTCAAGGTCTTGCTGGAGTTTTGGTGATAATTCCTTTCAGTTCAATGCTTCTTAGACGACTTTCTTCAAGCGAATCGAAAGCACAAGGTCGACAATACTCTTGATCAAAAATCACGTAAATCCACTTATTTCAATGTTTCCATACACTATTTATCATCGTTAATGATTATTGCACAAAACCACACCACTTTTATACAACAAACACAACTTTAAACCAGTTTAGGAAATAATTAAAACAAGAGAGCCAGCGCACTGTAAGAATTCCCGCCAAAACTCTCTGCAACTTTGTATTGACAATGAAGATGACATATTCGGCATACTATATGACGTCATTCAAAGGGCAAATGTAGGCATGTTCGAATTTATTTTGTGAAAATAAACACCGTCTCTTAATATAATAATAATAATAATAAAGCCATTTATTCCATATCTTCACTTTCATCATACATTACAGTGTTATTAATTTTATTTATAAGATATGGACCCCTGTCTGGGTAAAGGCCTCCTCCATCCTTTTCCATGACTCCCTGTCCTTGCCTGAATTTATCCAGTCGTTTCCTGCGGCGTGTGTAATGTCATCAGCCCACCGTTTTAATTGTCGACCAACATTCCTTTTCCCCTTTGGTCCAGTCCATCGTGTGGCTTCAATGGTCCATCTTCTGTCTGTGTATCGTGAGATGTGACCGGCCCATCTCCACTTTAGTAAGAGTGCGTGCCTAAGAGCATCGGTGAGTTTCGTTTTTTGACGAATGTCTTGGTTCTTAACTTTATGTATTTTTCTAATTTTTAACATGCTTCTTTCCATTGCTGTTTGACTGCATTTGATTTTTTGTTTTATTTTGTTTGTAAATACCCAAGTTTGGCAGCCATACAGCAAGCAGGGTAATAGACATGTATCAAATATTGTCCTCTTCATGTGTAAGCTGTAGTTCCCTTTTAGGATTTCTCTTAATGCCCAAAATTTCTTCCAAGATGCGTTAATTCTTCTTGTTACTTCTTCTTCATTGCTTGACGTTTTGAATGAAATTTGTTTGCCCAAATAGATGTAGTCGCTGACATATTCTATATTGTTACCTTTTATCGCTATCGGGCGTTCGCATTTGTTGGTAATTATCTTAGTTTTTTCTATATTCATTTCCAGGCCGATTTTGGAGCTTTCGCAGTCAAGTGATCGCATCATTTCCTCTAGGTCTTTGGCAGTTTCGGCTATCATAACAATATCGTCGGCGAACCTCAGATGGTTTAAATAGTGTCCGTTTATGTACACTCCCCTGTTTTTCCAATCCAGTTTTTGAAAAATATTTTCAAGTACTGCTATAAATAGTTTTGGGGATAGAGGATCTCCCTGTCTGACGCCTCGTTCTATGTTTATTTCGTCTCCTCTAGTTTCTAATTTTATTCTGCTCGTGCTTTTTGTGTAAATATATTTCAAGATGTTGATGTATTTAGAATTAATGTTTGATTGTTGTAGTGCGTTCCAGATTGAACAGTGACTGATACTGTCAAAAGCTTTGCTGTAGTCAATGAAGGCCACATACAGAGGTCTATTGTGTTCTCTGTGTTTTTCTATGACCTGTTCTAATGTCTGTATGTGGTCCATTGTACTAAAGCCTGATCTGAATCCCGCTTGTTCCTTTGGTTGCTTTTTATCAATGTCGTCGGATATTCTCTTTAATATTACGGATGAGAATAGTTTGTATATACTTGCCAACAGACTTATGGGTCTATAATTCCCTATGTCCAAGGGGTTTCCTTTTTTGAAGAGCAAAATTATGTCCGATGTACACCATTGTGTTGGTACTTTTTCTTCGGCTAGTATCTTATTGAATAGTTGCGTAAAGTGGTGAGTTAAAATAGGTGCTCCCATTTTAAGGGCTTCATTGCTTAATCCATCTGGTCCGGGGCTCTTCTCAGCTTTCAGCTTAAATATATGCTCGTATACTTCGGAGTCTTCAATTGGTCTGATGCAGTCAGTCGTATTTATATGAGTTTGAGTTGTTTGCACTTCTATTTCTGTGTTATTTTGTTTCCTGTATAAGTTTTTGTAAAAGTTTGTTGCATGGTTTATTACATCTCTTCTGGATTTTGTTTCTTGTGAATTGTGCTCAAGTTTTTGAATCCATGTTTTGTATGTAGTTAATTCTTTATAGGCTTTTTTGGCACTTCTGAAATTCTTGATCTTTCTTGAAATAATCTCATATCTGTGATTTTTATAGTCCTTACGGAATGATCTATTTGCCTCTTTGTATATTTTGCTTAGTTCTTCTTTCATATCTTTAGTTTTATTCTTTGTGTGTAGTAGTTCTGTACGCCGTTTTATAAGTTGGACTGTGACTTTAGAGAAAATTTTATGTTGATTAGGGTTTGTAGTGTTTTTGCATTTCAAGCTCTCTGTTATACCTCTTTCCAAGATATTGTTATATGTTTGGATATCAATAGACTCTGTTTCTATATTTTCTGTTAGTGCTCGTAGATTTTCAATGTAACTTTTTATTTCTGTTTCTGTCTTGGGGATATTAAATGGTGTTGTGTAGGTTTTTCTACTGTTTATTGGACGACTTAAACATAGTGTTGCTCTCACTAATCTGTGATCGGAAGAGAAATCGAATTTGTTGAGTACTTCGATATTAGTTATAAGTTTATGATGATTTATCATTATAAAATCTATTTCGTTTTTAGTTTTTTGGTCGGGTGATAACCATGTCCATCTGTAGTTCTCCTTCTTTTTGAAAAACGAGTTCATTATAGACAATTTGTGTTGGTAACCATATCTTAAGAGACGTTGACCTCTTTCATTGCACACTCCGTAGCCATGTTTTCCCATTATTGGGTAGTAGTTAGATTTTGGACAACCTATTTTAGCGTTAAAATCTCCCATGACTATAACTTTTCCTTCGGTCTTGGTGTGAGCATATTCAATGTCTTGGTAGAATTTTTCAATTTCTTCTTCCGTTGATCTCTCTGTCGGTGCATATGTTTGGATTATTGATAAGGAGAAGCATTCAAATTTTACTTGTAAAAGTGCTACTCTTTCTGAGATGCCTATAAAATTGGTAATGTTGTTTTTATATTTTTTCTTTATCAGAAATCCTACTCCATGTAGTCCTTTAGTTTCACCGATGTAGCAAAAAATAAGGTCATTGTACTCTTCGATCCTACACCCCATTTTTCGGATTTCTGCGAGACCTAAAATGTCCCAGTTAATATTTTTTAGAGCATTAGTTAATTCAAGGAATCGTTCTGTTGATGCAAGTGTTCTTACATTATAAGTGCAAATTTTGAGGGTTGGTCTTATATCTTGATCTGTTTCTGTATTTGGTGGAGGGTTGCAGTCTAATTCCCCACGAGGACAAGTCGGGTTGGGGAATGTTTTGTTTTTGTTATATTTAAGTTCTTGTTTATTTAGTGTTTTGTTCCGGTGGCTGATGGCAATGTCCTATGCATTCTGATCAATTGACAAGTTGGCAGAAGGCAGAGAGTTGCTTCTATTTCTCATTATGTCAAAAGCATTTAAACGATGTGTTTTAATTGACGATTGTTGTTTGCGGGGGTGTCCTTTTACATTAGGTGAGGTTGACGGTTCCCTTTTGCGTTTCTCATATCCTGGTTTCCCCTGTTTGATAACCAACTTGTCATAATTTATATATGCATAATTGCCTTTCTTCCTTTCTTCTTCCAATTTTGGCTGTAGTTTCTTTCTGATGTCGAGGATTTCTTTCGGGTAGTCTTCAGACACATACACATTTTTCAATTCCTTTTTATTTATCACTATTGCGTTTTTCTTCCAGAAGTTTACAAATGTCAGGAGGATTGGCCTTTCTTTTACGTTTTCTGTGTTATTTTTACCAATTCTGTAGATCGTATTTATGTCTCTGTCTTCTAAGGTAATATTTAAATCGTCTCTAAATTTCTTTATAATGATTTCGATGAGATTAACAGTCGATTTTTCGGTTTCTTTTACTCCATATAAAATTAGGTTGTTTGATCTTTTTTGTTTTTCTAGATTGTTTATCTTTTCCTTTATTTCTCATTTTCCGACCTTAATTCCTGCATTTCTACTCTAAAAGGAGTTAATTTTTCATCAATTCGTGTCATAATGTCATCGGTTTGTTTTGACATTTCCATTTTTATTTGGTCGAAAAAAGATTGAAGGTTTTCCATTTTCGCTACTGTCCTTTGCGTGGAATGGAACGTAATATTGTGAACCTTGGGGGAATTCTTTTGAGTTGTGGACGCAGCTTAATGAGCCTGTTATGTTGGTAACACTGAGTTGGCGTTGTCAAGGTGTGTCTATACTTAGTTGACAGATGACAGATAACCTCTAATGTTTCTACGGTTTTTAATTCACTGAGTAATTGTTTTTATGGCACAGTTCACAGATATTTTTATTTTGCAGTGTAGTTTATCACGATATGTATGGAGTTCAAATGTTTTTACACAGGATTTCACAGTTTGTATGCAGTTTATTCGTTAAAAGTCAGAGCACAATAACACTACGTCTTTACGTCTACAAAGCCGGAACCGGATATCTTAATATAAGAATCCGTAAATAGAAAAATACTAACTAGGAATATAATATTTCGAAATGGTTTTTGAATTAGCATCACTTTATTTTTACTTTACACACACCGAATTATGGACCGTCGCGTCGCTCTGTTCACTCCAGTATTGCTATTTTACGAATAATCATTCATTATGATGTATATTTTAGGCGTTATGGCACACATATTTCATATTAATTATTAGGTAATAATCTGGTAATTATTAGGTAATTTGTTTATTAATTATGTTCAGCCAAATTCGTGAAATTATGCCATTAATTACGTTTATTTTACCATTGCATGTGTAAGTGGAGCCGTATTTTCAGCAGATTCATATGAGAGTTATAGTTCTAGTTATCTTATTTCGATGGGTGAGATGGTGTACTACGGAGAAAACAAAATTCACTAAACCACGCCTGCCCATAAACTAAAACAACACCACTCAGAACTTTGAATACGCTACGCTTCTCTGTGTATTGAGCTCGTGATATTTTTTATGTTACTGTCTTAAATTAATTTTATCTATAAAATACAACTGTATTTGGACATTAAGAAATAGGCAGTGGTGGATTTGATGGTGATGGCGCCCTAGGCACGTGTTTAAATATATTCAATGTGTTTCAAATAGGTGTGGTGTTACTAACTTTTTCAATTTTGGTGCCTCCGAAATGTTGCCGCCCTAGGCCCAGGCCTCACGGGTCTAAGCCTTAATCCGCCACTGGAAATAGGCGCTTAAAATGTAATATTACCACGAAAGTAGAGCGCTGATTTATCTTCTTCTAATATACAACGTGTTACAGAAAGGTGTGGTCATATTTTAGGGTCATTACATATAATACTTTACAATGCGTAATTCTACGAACATACGTACGCAACTTGTAATTTAAACACAAATGAATACCTGAAAGAGATTCTGTGCTGAAGTGGATATTGGTACCATCCTCTAGAAGCATTTTAAAAGCTTTATTCTGGCGTCTTCCATGTATGAATTTGGCCTAATACAGTCGACGATCCTCTTAAAAGCTGTTATCAGTTACACCAACACAAAGTACCAATACATAATACTTGTTTTTAGTCAAATACAACATATTTTTTGAACTCGTAATCATACTTCATAAAATCAGAAATTGCCGAACTGACTGCGTCAAAGAAGTATTGAAATTTGACAACTGTTTAATGTTTTTATTTATTATAAAATAATTAAATGAAAGGAGGTCTATAATATCTTTGTTTATCATTTAGTGTTGTCCAAAGTTGAAAGTCTATATCGACATGTTACTCATTCGATAAAAAAGAAAATTCTATAATTATTGTAGCAATTATGATTTGATTTATGGAATTGGTACTATGGGAGATAAAATACTTATACGCTATACTATACATAGCTTAAATTTGCCCGCCCCTTTCTATAACATGTTGTATAAAATTCTCGTCACAATGTTCGTTCCCATACTCCTCCGAAACGGCTCGACCGATTTTTATGAAATTTTATATGCATATTCAGTAGGTCTGAGAATCGGCTACTATCTATTTTTCATCCCCCTAAATGTTAAGGGTGGTCCACCCCTAAATATTTTTTTTTATTTTTTAGATTTTTTTTTTGTTTTTATTTTTTGTGATACAGCATTAAAAATACATACAACCCTAAATTTTCAACTCTCTACGATCAACCCCTATTTTTAATAGCGATTTTAGTATTTTTGTCAAGCGCGTTTCTCACACCGATCCCGATGACGGGACTCGCTTGATGCGACTAGACTACTTTAATCCTGGCAATAGGCACTCACGCGGGCGGAGCCTCGGGCAACAGCTAGTTTCTAATAAAATTATATTCCTACTAGCCATGCTACTAGAGTATTTTCACTAAGTTCAGAAGTACCTAAATACAGAAAAAACAAACTAATATGCGTTTTTTGTGAGTACTTAGGTATGTGTAGATAATACATAAAATAAATATGTGATTCAAGATAAATGGACTTAAACACCACATAGATTAACACATTATTTATATACAATATATAAATACCCAAATGTACATTTACAAAATGCGCTAGCATCAAATTAAATATATCAGTTTTTATCGATTTTATATGCTATCTTGTGGTTTATACAATAATTGGTTATTTAACAGAGTACCCATAAAACTCAGTGATAAAATATGTAAAGCAAAATATTGTTATCATTTTTTATTGAGACATTATAACTAATTCTTATCTATGAACTTAAATTCACATTTAAAAAAAAATATTATTTATATTGACAGCATTTAAAAACTATTATTATTTATATTCCATTTAAAAATGGGAAGAAATAAAATGTATATTATCGCTATTGCGCACAAGAGGCGACCGATTTCGATTTCTGCAATTTACCTAATAAATCATGCATTAGGTGTAAGAAGAAATAAAGATCCACATAATATAACTAACCATGAATTAACTTATACCTACTGCTTAATTTAATAATATTATATATTTTTATACAGCAATAAACATAGACATCCACCACGGCGGATTCGATAACCATTTTTTCAATTTATCCCTAGGAGGTAGTATCTTATCACTCTCCTTTTTTGGTTCCGGCATTTTTGCATATGATAAAAGAACTGCACAATCCACGTTATTGGTAAGCAAATGATCTTTGGTACGAATTTCAATCACACATGAGCGCATGTCTGAGGTATTCACTTTTGATCCCTTTTCCGCAACAGGATCTACTAACTTAGAGGTAGAACTACACACTGTAACATTCACTGTGGTGGTATTATATATTGTTGATAAGTTCAGTGACCCATTTAGCGTTCCATTAACGGTTGAATTTGCTGCTGAATCTGCCGTTGAGTTTACTAAACTAACCGATGAATTCACATGTGGTTTTTCTGATGTTCTTATTACTATCGGCGATTGTGTTGAATCTATAGCTGAATCGGTGGTTCCAGTTACGTTTGTTGCTTCGGTTGTCGTTGGTTTATCATTTGAAGTGGTATTATCTGTAGCTTTTGTTGAATTGGCAAGAATGGTTGTTGAATTTGCTGGCAATGTTTCAGTATTATTCGCTGTTATATTACTATTCTTAGGGACGTTAGCATCGACGACAGTATTGTGTAGGTTTGCTGTAGTTATCAAGGAGCTGTTAAGCGGCATTATATTCTTTATCACAGTGGTATTTGTTGTACACACAGTAGTATTTACAATATTCGTTTTGTGGCTCCCTTCAGTGAAAGTCGATACAATTTCGCAAGGCACTTTTAATGATGTCAACTGGCCGTTTTCTGTAATTTTTAAAACACAAGTTGCTTCCTCACCCTGGCCATTTTTCGGGATAGACGTAGACATAGTACCAGAGTTGTGTGAATAATACCTTCTTCTATAATAATCATCATAATAATAATGCTCATGATGGTGACTATGTGAGCGACCCAAATTATATAGAGCTAAACCAGTCAATACATCACCATAACGACTATCAGAATGTCGATATTCATTAACATACAAGTATTGAGGAGAACTATAATATGTAGGAATGTAACCCGGACCGTGGTTGTACGAATGATGTGTGTATGTTGGATGGTAATGTGTCTCATATGATGGTTTGTTGTTTACAGTTGGCCACGCCGAAGACGGAGTGTGTGGCCTTGATGTTCCAGATCCTGACATTCCTGTAGCAGATGAAGGATACGCATGACCGCCTGATGTTGAAGGTTTAGAGGTGTAAGTGCCCCAAATACCCGATGATGATGATGGATAGGTGTGACTTGCTTTATTTGACTGGGAACCTCCCCAAGATGGGTAGCTTCCAGTGCCAGATAAACCCGTAGGCGCTGAAGGATAACTTGGCTTGTTTCCAATCCCAGAGAGCCCTGAGCTTGAAGAAGGATAAGTGCTCGAACTTGAACCGTGATTAAATGAACTTGAAGATGACGGATAGCTTGATCCAAATCCTGAGAGCCCAGAGATTGAAGAAGGATATCTACTTGATCCGTGATTTAACGAACTTGAAGATGATTGATGACTTGATCCAAATCCTGAGAGCCCAGAACTTGAAGATGGATAGCTACTTGAACCGTGATTAAACGAACTTGAAGATGATGGATAACTTGATCCAAACCCTGAGAGGCCCGATAAAGACGAAGGGTATTTATGGGAGCTAAATCCGGAACTCGACGATGACGAATGATGAGAACCAAATCCGGACAGTCCAGACGATGATGATGGGTAACTTGAACGGCCACTTCCAGAACTCCATGACGATCCGTGACTACTTGACCCCCAGCTTTTGCCGAATGAACTGTGGCTTCTCCCGGAACTTGAGCTCCGGCTGCGGCCTCCGCCTCCGCTTCTACGGCATTCTATAGCAATCGCGCACAATCCCACAATTAATAGGCACAACAGCACCGTTCTGTTGGCCATTATGTATGACGCTCACCCGCGAGAGCGCAGACTCGTTTGATTCTACACGGCTTGATCGGTTTTATTTAACCCATATGTTTTAAATGAGTGTGTTTTACGTCATCAGACAAACACGCACAAGCTAATAATAACGTTATAGCGGCTTGGTTTGTCCAGTAGACGCGAGATAATTAGAGGCTAAAGGTGAGGAAAATACGATGTTTGTTTCATTATTAATTGGAAGTGCGATAACAATTTTACTCATGTATTTTATAATTGTATAGATTCAGACACAATATATTTGCCATGATGACATAACCATCTTAAAACGGGTGTCCCACTCGCAACGCACATTTTAATAGTACATACATATATACGCACTCACGCCTGTACTTCCCGAAGGACAGGCAAGGGTGTAACTAGTACACCCACATTTCGCCGAGCTTATTTCCATTCCATGATGCAATAGGGGGCGAGCCTATCGCCATACCGGACACAATACCAGACTCCGGACTGATACTAAGCATTTCATAATAGAAAAAATCAATATCACTTTACCCGACTTGGTGAACCGAACCATAAACCTCAGCACAGCAATCGTACCGTACAATTTTTTTGTACAAGTATAATCAAAATCGGTGCTTTCTCCGCCTACCTTGAGGGAGTACAGGCGTGAAAGCGTATATATGTAAAAAAAATGTAAAATAAAAGCTTTTTAACAAAAAATAAAACCGCCCCACTAAAATTAAAAAAATCTAAATAAAATTAAACCATGGATCTATCAATCACACCGAGTCAAGATATTTATTTAGGTTAGCTTATAATAGTGCAGGTTCCACGGGCCATTTTTAAACTTGATTACTATCAAGCTAATTTTCCGTGAGTAGCTTCATTTTGATGAGACGCCCAACAATTACCTGTACGCAAACTCTGATTGTGGTAGCTAACAGGGGTAGCAAGGATAAAATATGTCGATTTGATGATTCTAAAAATATTAATACTAACTGGGTTTTTTTGTTAAATCTCAAGATAATTATCTAAATTATTCGAAAATATATTTGTCCTACAAAATGTGTGGTATGATCAAAGAGTCCCCCCCTTCCAATATGTATCGATAACGAGGTCATCAAAAATTATTACTAACCAGCTGTTTTTTTTTTGTTTACTTAGTTAATCTTATATATAAAATTCTCGTGTCACAATGTTCGTTCCCATACTCCTCCGAAACGGCTGGACCGATTTGTATGAAATTTTGTGTGCATATCGGGTAGGTATGAGAATCGGCCAACATCTATTTTTCATCCCCCTAAATGTTAAGGGTGGTCCACCCCTAAATTTTATTTTTTATTTTTTAGGCAATTTTTTTTGTTTTTATTTTTTTATATGCTGCATCATACAACCCTTATTTTTTAATAGTCAATTTAGTATTTTTGTCAAGCGCGTTTTCTCACCGGGGGCGCCCACTAGGCTACTTTAATCCTGGAAATAGGCATTCACGCTGGCGGAGCCGCGGGCAACAGCTAGTATTTATATAAATTAACAGTCATATTGTCCTACAAATTGCGTGGTAAGTTTTCCCGGTCCTACACTCAGAAATTGTTAATACCACAAGACCATTTTTCTCATTACTAACTGTAGGACAAAAATATTACATAATATGTTAGTGTGTTCTCTGCCCAAATGAATCAATGTCCTACAAGAAAACAGGTATGTATCACTAGTCCGACAAGAATTGTCATTTTTTCGTTTTCCTATTTGTAACATAAGATACAGTGAAAACATCTTTTTTTATCCAATAATAATTAAATACATACATACATACATAGACTCACGCCTATTTCCCATAGGGCAGAGACAACGGATTTCCAGTTGCTACAATCCTTGCATATCTCTTTGGCCTCATTCAACCTCATTAAATTTTTCATACATGCACGTCGGTTTAGGGTACTCCTGACCTAGCCTTTCTCGAGAATTGCTCCAACTTGATCTATGAAAGTTCGCCGAGGCCTTCCCCTCCCAACTGTACCATTCACACTCAATATTGTCATTATTTATTATTCACTATAATTAAATAATAATAATTAAATGCACTTACATGACAAAACATGCCATAGATTTAACCAAAAAAAAAGCCAGTTAGTAATAAAATTTGTTGAATCATCAAATCGACATATTTTATCCTTGCTACTTCTGTTAGCTACCATAATCAGAGTTTGCGTACAGGTAATTGTTGGGCGTCTCATCAAAATGAAGCTACTGACGGAAAATTAGCTTGATAGTAATCAAGTTTAAAAATGGCCCGTGGAACCTGCACTATAAGTATTACGAATCGTTTTTTTTATAAGTTGTTTAAAGCAAAGGCAAGCAAACGAGCAAGAAGTTGAGTCATTTGGTAAGCAAGTGAAGACCCACAATACCAGGTGGATCATGGATGCGTTACCAACCTACCACTAGATCGTGATAGGTTTTACGTATACGAAAAGCCGTCTGGGTAGGTACCACCGCTTTGTCTATTTATGCCGCCAAGCAGCATATGTGTAAGCAGTGTTGTGTTTCGGTGTGAAGGAGATCGAAGCTAGTGCAATTACTGGGCATTATGAGACGTAACATCTTATATCTTGGGACCACGTTCGGAGTGGTGTTGCTATTGTTTATGGGCAGGCGTAGAGGTTACTATCAGGCGAGCGAACTGCTCGCCTCGTCATTAAATGGTATAAAAAACCCTTATAGGAAGGAAATAGGGATTGGTAAGATGACGGGTAATCTTATTCACAATAAGAAACGGAACAGCAGCAGCTCAAGTTCATAGTTCTGAGCAATCGTTCAAATTAAAGTAATTGTTATGTGTTTTTTTTATAGTATAGGCCGGCAAACGAGCAAGTGGGTAACCTGATGGTAAGTGATCTCCACCGCCCATGTACGCCCACAATACTAAAATAATCATGGGCGCGTTGCCGACCTTAAAGGAAAGGGATAAGTAAGGTATTGGGGAAGGGGAGGGGAATTTGGGCCTCCGGATATCTCACTCACCGTGCGAAACGCTGCAGCAAGCTACTACTTTACGCCGGTGTATGCGCAATCAGCGCAAGATACGCGACAGTGTTATTAATTTCTTTACAATACATACAATGCTTCTTAAATTATGCGACACTTCTTTATTTTAGCTCTAGCCTGCACTAACAGCCTGTTTGTAACCGACTTCAAAAAAGTAGGAGGTTCTCATTACGACGCATTGTTTTTTTTAACGTATGTAAACCGATTTCTCAATACTTCTACAGTATTATATAGGATAATATGTGAATTTACATGCCATAGATGTATGTACCCACGACTAAAAATTGTATTAGGCCGAAAGACGTTATACATTAAAGTCGTTGATTAGGAATTTAACGTAAGTCACTCATCGTACGAAACGCAACAGCAAGCTTATTGTAAACAATTGATATCATGTGGTTTACCCGCGTTATTCCCTGTTCCTTATCAATTGAGTTAAAACTATTTACGTGAATACAGGAAAATGAGACACCAATATAAATGAGATTGTGTATTTGTTAGTTTTTGGTTCCTTTACACAATTCAGCAACGGTGTAACAAACTGGTGTGGTTTTTTTTTTATTAGCTTGAGCGACGAAACGAGCATGTCGCTTGTATGCATGCTCGTGGCGCATACCATGCTCTGCTGCTCGAACATGGTATGCGCCACGTCTGCCCACAAACAGAACAACATCACACAGAACTTTGAATTACAAAGCACAGCATGGCATTGGACTGCGCTCGTCACCCCGAGACATAAGATGTTAAGTCTCATAATGTCCAATAATTCCACTGGTTTCAATGTCCTTCAAACCGGAACACAACAGTGATTACACACTGCTGCATGGTGGCAAAAATAGACAAAGCGGTGGTACCTACCCAAACGGCCTCTAGCATACGAGGGACATACCACCTTGTTGATTTTATGCATGATCTAGTTTATGGGCTGGACCAATTTCCAATGTCACTAGAGTACTTATTGAAACCTATTTTCATTAAAAACACAGTTTAATTTTTTCCGAATTTTCCATCACATAGTTTAAAAATTAACAAAGAATAACACTTAAAAGTCTAAAATTACAATTTCTATAGTTCAATTTGGAGTTGGTGCCGGTGAACAGCTGTCATATCGGTCAAATGAAATCGGAGTCACTGCATAGAGACCTTAGAAATTGTTATTTTTGACTTTTAAGTGTTATTTTATTGTTTGGTACCTAAGCTCTCCTCTACTATAAATCTACTATTATTTACTATTTATCTCACCATATCGAAGTTTACGACAGCGTGGCATCACAAGGTCGTTTCGGCAAGTGCACATAGTTGCCAAGCTGACCCCGATTACCTCTACTAAACACAAAGGGCAAGGGATACTGTTGAAATAGCTATCTATCTTTTTTTAGCTAGAAAGACGAGATGAGCAGGTCGCTCGCCTGATGGTAAACGCCACGCCTGCCCATAAACAGAAGCAAAACCACACAGATCTCTGAATTACAAAGCACTACATGGCACTGGAGTGCGTTATTCCGAGACATAAGCTGTTAAGTCTCATAATGTCCAGTAATTTCACTAGCGTATTTTTATAATTAAGAGATAGATGAGGGGAGGTGATTTTGGCCTCCGGATATCTCACTTACCGTACGAAACGCACTACAGTAAACTAAGAGACAGTCAAGACTAACCAGTCGAGCCTGTCCATTCGTGCTGTTTGCAAAACTGTCTACATTGTGGCTCTACCACTCTGTATTAATTTGTCATAAGCGCTATTTTAATCGACTACCTGTTCAATAAAAACGATTTTATCCTTTTATTCCTTTATTCTTTACATCTATTCTGAAATATCCACCTGCGCTGAATAGAAAGTGGACTCTGCCTTATTGGTTATTAACTGGGTAAAAGAGGTTTATAGAAAACGAATATCACATGTTTCCATCTATGACTACAATACACTACTCCCTCAACTCTATATGTATATAGGAATAGGTATTTTCTATTAGCTAGAATGTCGAGACGAGCAGAACAGAAGCAACGCCACACAGAACAGCAGTCAGTTTCACTCCCCGCTGAGCTATCAGTGCAGTACACTGCGCTTTTAAAGTTGTAAAAGTAGGAACTGAAAATACCTAGCAGCTCTTTGAGACCGGGTCTGTAACGAGCATAAATACCTAACCTGGATTGGATTTTGTGTGCGATATGGTAATAGGCAAGTCCCTATCATGCCATGGCACGGCAATAAGCTCGGCGAACCGTGGGTATACCTCAGCCTTCCGTTATGATTAAGATATACCTTTAATAAAAATGGTACATGTACATTGTACACTACAGGAAAATCAAAACAGTGAATCATTTATTTAAGTTGACGTGAATGTTATGTTACATTAAAAACATTATTGGTATAACCAATTACATTACATCGTGGCTTGATAAATATAATATCCGATATGTACCTTGTATGTACAGGAATAAGAAGCACAGCCTTCGTTAACTGCATAAAGTGCGGAAACTATAGCACAGTCTATTTATGTCAACCTAGATTACCGTGGAACCAGAGTTCGAACTGGAGATCTATAACTCATGCTGACACTGTGAATGAGATTTAAAATGACAGGTTTAGAATGAGATGCAAATGGCAATTTAACGTAGACATGGATAAATCAACTAATTCTTGCATGCTTTGCTATGTGTGCGTGATATGTAGAGACAATGACTATGTGTGCCTGTCACTATTCATTTAAATGAATTGGATGACAACTGCCGCGTCATTGTTGCACAAGTCAAAACCACTCATAAGCTCACACACATATAGCAATTGAACCGAAATATCTATAACTGTTAACAAATAATAATAAATAGCTGCGATAGCTCAGCGAGGAGTGGTATGGACTGTCGCGACTAAAGTTTCAGGTTCGAAAACAGCCCAAGAGCATGCACCTCTGGCTTTTTTAAGTTATGTGTGTATCAATTGCTTTTTCAGTGAAGGTACCATCGTGAGGAAACCTACATACCTGAGAAGTTCTCCATAAGAATTTCGAAGGTATGTGAAGTCTGCTTACCCGCATTAGGCAAGCGTGGTGGACTAAGGTCTAAACCCTCTCATTCAGTAGAGGACGTCCGTGCCCAGCAGTGGGGCGTGCGTGTATAATGCAGGGCTAGTATTATTATTTTTCTTGTTTATCTTCTTCCACCTGCCCTTATCCCACTCGCAGTGGGGTCGGTGCAACATGCTTTATAACACATGTTACATAAAGACTTGGTTTGTAGTTTTACAACCGGTCGCCTGCCTGAAGTCAACCCCTCTGGGGAGAAAACATCCAGATCCTAAGCAAATATTTATGAATCACACAAACATTTGTCTCAGTGCGGGAATCGAACCCGCGGCCTCTTGCTTCACAGCGGACTACTCGCCCACTGCGTCACGGAAGCTGTCACAGGGCTATTATTATTCATTGAAATAAAACTAGTTTATACGGATTTTATCGCGGCTTCGTTTTTATTTTAGTCCCGACTGAGGTGTAGGTCGTCTCTAAAAGTTAATGTTACATTGCCTAAGTTTATTTTAAAAACTAAAATAAAAATTAAACCGCGATAAAATCCGTATAAACTAGTTTTATTTCAATGTGTAATATTCGCGTAAATATAAGAAATCACTAGTATAATTATTATTTATCTATAACTAGTTTGAAGCAATTAGTTGACCCTAGCCATTGCAATAGCAACAGTGACAAGTGACCGGTGTCACGTGTAAGTTGTAACGCACCGCATACTCACAACAATGAGTTGTAAATAGCAATCTAATAATCGTTTTCAACCTGTAATCACCTCTGTGAAGGCAAAACTGCCACTCTGCAACAGTTTTTGTAGCGACACAGCTGTCACGACATTCGATTAGTTTCCACCATGACGTCGCCGCAGCGGCACATTTAAAATGTTACTCGGAATTGTGTTTGCTACGCTGTTACTATCGGAGATACTGTGCGGTGAAGGAGATGTCAAACAGATCAAACCTTACATGTTCCCAGTGCCTTTCGAATTACCCAATCGGAACGACCGTGCTGATCAATGCTGGCTGAGAATCGAAGATGTGGAGTTGACTGCAACAGTGACAGTGTACTGCTACATCGCACGCGACTTCCTCTACAGTTACATACGAGACTACAACTCACGGAAGATGATGGATGACAAAGTTGACGTGAGCCTGTGGATAGAGTCTCCTCGTGTGTTCGACGACGAATCCTACAACAAACAGCCTGATAACTACTCCATAAAAGACTGGAAAGTGACTACAGTTATGGACCCTATCACGCGTACAAGACTGTATGTGACTTTAAATGCGGATTGTAAACTTGTAATGTATAGTCGGGAAGGTATGTCAAATTACAAAATTGAGTGCGAGAAAATTTTATACTACATTAATGATCGTTTGAGTGGAAAAGCTGTGTCTACTCGCGGCCAATATTTACTTATAGCTACCTGTTTGTACGTTTATGCATTTACTTGGTTATGAAACTTGTAAGAATTGAAGAGTTCTGATAATACAAGCACGTAAATAACACAAAGATATAAACAATAACCTCATTTGTTATAACAAACAAAACATAAATAAAAGAAGTAACAATATTGTTTCGTTATCTGCTTACTTGAAGGTCGCACTGACAACGATTTGTTCCAATTCAGTAGTTCTTCACAGTTTAAATAAGTATGTGAAATTAAGATAATGAGTTTATAGCAGTAATTGTATTGTTGATTACTTATTTAAATACACGAGCTAATGAGCTGATGCAAATAGTCTTAAAACTTTCTTAAAATGTTACAACCGTGCTGTTTAAAGACTGAAATAATGAGTCCAAATAGTGTATTGGATACAGGTTTTGTTATAGTACAAATAAAATCCGGTCAACTCGCGCACTGAGGGTTCCGTACCCACACTCCAAATTTGTTTCTTTTTGTTCTTTTTATTACTTTGTTGTTGTAATCCGCCATAATAACACTAGGTGTTCTACTAGTTAGGTAGGTGCCTTGTATTTAAGAGGTGTTTGAGTCGGTACCACCGCTTTGTCTATTTCTGCCACCAAGCAGCAGTGTGTAATCACTGTTGTGTTCCGGTTTCAATGACATTGAAGCCCGTGAAATTACTGGACGTTATGAGACTTAACAGCTTATGTCTCGGGATGACGCACTCCAGTGCCCATGCAGTGCTTTGTAATTCAGAATTCTGTGTGGTGTTGCTTCTGTTTATGGGCAGGTGTGACGCTGACCATCAGTCGAGCGACCTGCTCGTCTCGATATTCAAGCAAATAAAGGAAATACTAACCTCTGATCCTCTGACGTAGTACCACAATAAAGGCATACATTATACATGCCACCTTCTAAAGCATTTATTATGCATGACGACGGGCTGTCCAAAGCAGCACCGCCTACAAGCCGAGGTAGGAGCCTGGAGGCGTGCCTACAATCGCGATATTACATACATACATACGCACTCACGCCTGTAATCCCAGAAGGGGTAGGCAGAGGTGTAACCAGTACACCCACATTTCGCCGAGCGTATCTCCGTCCCTTATGTGATAGGGGGCGAGCCTATCGCCATACCGGGCACAAATTCCAGACTCGGGGCGGATACTGAGCATTTCGTAATAGAAAAACCCAATACCACTTTACCCGACCCGGGGATCGAACCCGAGACCTCAGCGTCGGCCTCAATCGTAACGCGTACGCATTACAACTGCGCCACCGAGGCAGTCAATCGCGATATTTTAGAGTAAAAACTAATAATCGAACAAGAAACCTCATGAAGTGGCTGGTGGTAAGTAACTACAGTCGTCTTTTAACACCCACAACGGACTAGATGACGGTGAAACTTAGTTCCCGTTACAGGCTGTGGGGGTCAGTCTGGGTTCGCTCCACATGATACCAAATCCACCGTCAAATCATGATGGGAAGGCGGACCCTGGCACTAAGCCGGGATAACTCCAGGCAGAATGAATGTCAGATGAATCGTGGATGCGTTGCCATCCTTGAAGAAATAGGAACCTCGTTTGTAGGCAGTGAAATTATTTAGCATTGTGTGACTTCTGTGGTGTTGATACTGTTTATGAGATGGCTGGGCCACTTATCATCAAGCGAGCCACCAGCTCGTCTCGTCATTAAAACGAATAAAAGAGCTAAGTGCTGCTTCACGTCAGTTTTCTGTGAGACAGTAGTACTCTCCTTAACTCTAGTAAAACCGGCTCATTTATCTTGTACACAATCAATTACTTAGAAATTAATACTGTTTTCGAGATCAAACCTAGGTAATAAGGAAACATTGTACCAGGATCCCCCGGAACCACCCCACTAGCACCGAAGGAGGCCACTGCGGGGTTTTTAGTCGGTATACTGGCGTAGGAATTTGTTAGGGTCCCGATCTAGCAGTCACTCTGTGAACTAAGTCGTAAGGCTGATGAGTCCGACATACCCATCCCCCCTCCCCCGGGATGGGAGGGTATCCGTAAGATGGATTTCTCCCGCGGCAAAAAGAAGGTAATAAGGAAACTTAAAACCTTATAATTTTAGCCAGTCATATGCAGTGTTGTATTTCCCTAATGGCAGATCTGTTAGTGTTATTAAATTTTAGGTAGATAGCATTTATATGAGATGATGCAAACGGCAGTTTTCCTTCTACATCTTTTTGTATGCTGGATTGCAACGTAATAATATGCGATTTTTTGTTCTATTATTTATTTACATATATGTAAAACAGTTTCAAGGCTAAAGTTACATCCTCATTTTATATACATAATAAGATATTAGTTATGTTTTAATGATCTTGTATACAAACATATTTATTATTAAATCATGCATTAATGTCTAATGGTGCATTTGAACAACGCCTGAAAACATATTATATGCCACGGCACGGAAGAGACCCAGCCAGTTTCACAGAAAATCGTTGTGAGTGAGATATCCGGAGGTTTATCAAATCCCCCTTCGGTCCGTAATACCCATCCCATTCCTTTAAAGTCGGCAACGCGTGCATGATTATTCTGGTATTGTGGGCGTTCATAAGCGATGGATATCATTTACCATCAGGTGACCAACTTACCAGCCTATGCTATAAAAAAACTTGAGTACACGATGCTGAACGGCGCGCCATCTTTAAAAGTACCAAAGCTTTGTCACAGTGAATATTTTTTTTGACAAAACAACATTTTGAAAAATTACACAATTTTGAGTCGATAGTATTGTCAATCAATAGACAATGGTTGGTACCATCAACTCAAAATCGTTTAGTTTTATCATACATTTTTTGCCAATTTATTTTTTGTTGGTAAATATTTTACTATTTAAAGAATCATTAAAATCGGTGCATAAAGCTGTTTTAGTCTTTCATCCCCGATTTCACACCTTTAGGGGTTTTTTTTTTTAAATCGGATCACATTTAGCTGAGTTATGCGTGAAAAAATATATATAATCGAATTGAGAACCTGTTTTTTTTGTGTGGGATAATAAACAATAATCAAATAAATACCCCCAACAATCACACACATAGTCCTGACCCCACACTAGGTTAACCTGTGTCGTGGATATCAGGAACTATGAGGGGCTTGCGGTCCCATAACACCCAAACCCGAAACAAATATTTGTGGATCAGAAAGATATTTGTCTCGGTGTGGGAATCGAAGCCACGGCCTCTCGCTTCGCAGCTGGCTTCTCGCCCGCTGCGCCATGGAGACCGACACACTGAATAAAACTGTAGCGTCGCGTCTCATGCACACGACTAGGTTACGCTTCGTCCGTGGCTCGTCTCGCGCTATCACGCATTGTTTAACTGCATCGTAATATTTATATGGCATTCTACTAATAAAAATGGCATGCGTTTCATATCCACTACACGTGGAATAATAACTATTTATAATTCGTTTTCCTGACTTATAAACAAAGACTTACTTACTACATCGAAATTAAATTATGAGATCTTCCAGTGCCCGCAAACGCATCATGGCAATTTCTGTACCTATACGTGATTGGTTCATTTTTGGCGCCAAACAAAGACAATCACATACATAGGTACCGAAACTAGAGTCTAGACATAGCTAAGAGATCATTTCAGGGTTGTTCTTGAATACGGACGTAAACCTGTATTTGTTTAAAATTGTTTGGTATATAATTAACTACTTCTTTACAACAATTTAATGTTTTTTTTTTATTTTTAAGATTGTACCTGAGGGCCAATTCTGCTATTTTAACTGACACTGCGAATGAATTTTAACCGAACTGAGATTACATTTTGAATTAATTAAAAATATGGCATTCTGCTCCTTTAAAAATTCGATATCATCTCAGTTAAATTGCATATAAACTGTCAATTCGATCAACTGTCAATGTCTTTCTTTTGTTGAAAATATGGCTTCGCATTATTATGCATTTCGCCAATGACAAGTATTTTACCGAATTTTACGTATCAGCTGCCATAGACTAAATTCTAGAAATTAAAAATGACCTAAGCGACAAAACAATGTTACCAACTCACAATAAAATACCCACAATATGACTAATTACAGTGATTAAAAAATTACGTAACTGGAGGTTATGATTTTTTAATTAATTGATTTGACTAATTCCATGTATTTTATTTATTTAATTAATTTATCTATTCCATGGCATAACTGAAGGAAAACGACACAACAGCACCACTCAGGCAGTCCTTTCCGGAAATAACCACAATCGCGATTATTTTATTGAAATTTGAAATTCTACCGAATTGCGGTTTTTCTATTTTGCAACACTGCTGAGGACATATTTATACAATAAAAATTGTGCGAGAGTTTTGGCGGGAATTTTGACAGTGCGATTGCTCGCATAATTTAATCTACACTAATATTCTAGAGAGGAAAGATTTTTTTGTACGTAACAAATAAACTTAAAAACTACTGGGCCGATTTCAAAAATAATTTGGCCGTTAGAAAGCTACATTATCACAGAGAAACATAGGCTGTAAACTCATTTCTAATACTTTACTGAATAACGAGCACACAAAGTCGAACAATTTTGACTACTTTTAGTTGCTTGCAGTAAAAGAGAATAAAGTTAACTGAATTTATCTGCAGTTAACTCACAGTCACTTCACCTCAGTGTTGCCAAGTCAGATTTTTGAAAATACCGTGTTGTCCACATTAAAATACGGTATTTGCGTCAAAAATACAGTGCTTGATGGGAAAAAATACAGTGCAATAAAATGTCATACAAAAAAGGAAATAATTAAATTATTAAGTAAAATATAAATTTATTTTAAACTTTATATCCTAAACTAACTTAACATTTTATTTGTATATATCGATCGCTGCAGAAATGGATGGCTGCGATGATGATGATATCGGTTTAGTTTTTTTAATGTGTTTAATCAAAGAGTTTTATGTATACTACTAGACAAGCTGCGCGGTACATAGAAATTGTAGTATAATAAATTAATTAAATTGTAGTATAGTAAATTAGTTGTATTACTAAGTTGCAGTCAATTGACCGTAACTCAATATTATCATCTCGCTTACTCTCAACTAGAACCCCTATTGCGCTCCCTGTTTGTGAACTGTCAAACTCCCGCGTTATGTGACGCAGTTTTACTTCTAAATAACCTGTCTAGTAGTATACAATAATAATACGAAATTTTGACTGTAAAAAAATACTGTGTCTCCATATAAGGTATTTATAAAAATACCGTGTCCAGTAGATGGCATGAAAATACGGCAGATCTGCTGTAATTACAGTGCACTTGGCAACACTGCTTCACCTTCAGTCACATTTCGTTCTCAATTAATATTTTGACGTTTGTCTATAGACGAAATGCATTTTATATAGTTAAGTGTCTCACAATGGACACTGGCGAAATCACCGATCTACGGTGGAGCCAAACACAATTAAAAGAAGAAGATAGTTAAGTGTCAAAATTGTTAACAGAATGCCGTTTTGGTTCAGTCAACTTGTATTCTACTTTCGATATCATTGCGATCTAAGTTCTTGAATATTGGTTTAGCAGAATACCATTTGCACCTTTCTTGTCGCTGAGATTAGATCGGAATGATATTTTGAACATTTAAAATTAGGAGAATTGGCCCTCAGATGACTGAGCTGCGAGTTCCAAAAATAATAGGTAATGTGTTTGTATTTATTTCTTATTTTAATACTGTTATTGCATACCTTTTTATTTTATTTCATTTGTTTATATGTACAGGGTTAAATCTATTTTCTATATTTCACATTTTCTTACATAGATTAAAGTGTAGCAACAATCAAAATCGATTACAGTTTTAATAGATTTTACGTAATATATACACATTATGTGTCTTTACTATGCTTTCATCTTTTTATTTCTATTAATCAAAGTAACCACCAATGCTATTGATGCATCTTTGCCAGCGCAGTAGCAATTTATCGGTGCCCTTCTTGAAGAAATCCTTTCAACCCCACCTCTTGTAGCTTGGAAACCGTCTATTGTGCAGTATGGGGTCGCTCGTTGTCATATAGGGAAGGGCCACAGAGTACTTTGTTATATACAGATAGGAAGGGCGATTGATCAATGCTGACTGCAGATGTGCGAGCTTCTCCATCATTGTGTTCTTTATGTTCTGATAATATCAGTCCTCCATTATACTGTCCCACTACTGGGCATGGGCCTTCCCTACTAACGAAAGAGTTTACGCCCTAGTCCACTGCGCTCGGAATATGCTTATAGAGAATTATTTTTGTTCACCGTAAAGCAAATGATAATTAACAATGAATAAACATGTAACCTGGAAGGAATGGGTTTTGAACCCGCGATTTCCGTATCGGCAATACCTACCACTCACTATCGCTGGTATTTAAAGTATTCATTTAAAAAAAAGGTTGCCTAGAGACTACCTTTAATTCTTTTTGCTTGGCGTTATCCCGGTTAGTGCCAGGATCCGCCTTCCTACTCCGACGCCTCCACTTCGGCCGATCTTGAGCGTCTAAAGACGGACTAATAATATAAAATTTTCTCGGAATCTACCGATGCGAGATATTAAGAGCTCAGTAAGCGGAAATAATAGAAAAAGTAATAACCTTACACATGTGCCAACTTCGATAAATATAAAATGTAAGATATATATTTTAATCCACTCATATCTTACACACACGTGGTAGAGCACGCTGTAGACAAGTCTATCTACAGCGTTGCGACGCGACGCGACGTAAAGCAGCGGCTTGCTGCTGCGTTTCCTACGGTGAGTGTGATATCCGTAAGTCCAAATTCCCTTCCCCTTCCCAATCCCTTAATTATACCTTTCGTTTACGTACATACAACGGCACATGATTCTTCTGGTATTGGGAGCCTTCATGGGCAGTGGAGACGACTTACTATCAGGTGACGCATTTGCGCATTTGCCGTTTATGCTATAAAAAAACCTTATTTTTAATGTCAACAAAACATCAGAAAACTCGATGTCCTTTTCATGTCTATTTGTCCGCGCTCCGTTTGTATTCACAAGTGTTCTTTAACTATTTCGTGAAAAACAGGCAGAAAACAATAGGCATGACATCATTTTTCTCATTATTATGTATTCACAAAAACAAAGATATAATGAATGCACCTTGAAGTTTTACACATATTATATTTACTACGTTTAGCTCTTTGCTCGATAGAAAATTATAATCGAAAACATAATAATGTTCACTTTTTTGAGTGGTAGACCCACGTTATAGTAGCTGTGGTAGTTCTGTCTACAGCATGAATGGGTCGGCTCATCCGGGTCGTTACCACTGTCTCACAGAAAACCGGCGTAAAGTAGCAGCTTGCTGCTACGTTTTGTACGGTGAGTGAGATATCCAAAGGTCCAAATCCCCCTCCCCTTCCCGTCGCTTACTTACCCCTTTTCTTTAAGGTCGGCAACGCGCCCATGATTATTTTAGTATTGTGGGCGTACATGGACGGTAGAGACCACTTACCATCAGGTGACACACTTTGCTCGTTTGCCGGCCTATACTATATTAAAAAAAACTGCTTTCCTTTAATGTAGGCATCACGTCCATGTTTCTTCATGTTTTGTGGATGTTCATGGACGGTGGAGATCAGGTGACCCTCTCTATAGAGAAATCGCCGGCCTCTGCTATAAAAAAAGTTAATCAGATAATAATATACATAGCTTATATACAGCTCTAGCCTCTACTGATTATAATTATCAAATTAACCATATTTAAACTAAAAGATAAACTCTTAGCATAAAAATGGATTGTCTCTAAAATCGGTTTTTGTAGCAACCGTTTTTTGGTTGCCATCCATAGAAAGATTATTCGATAACGACCTGGGGAGTGTTGCATATGCTAAGGATATGCATCACGAGATTTTGTCGACTCGTTTTGTCGTGAAATAATTGTTTTATCTGGTTATATCTATATGTGTATCGAAGCTAACATGATTGCATAGAATACTCGACTTATCTCAAAGGTAAACATAAAGTAGAGAAAATAGTACATTCAACCGCTCTGTGGTATTTTGTATACAAATCCTAACATGGCGACGTCATTTTATCGAATGTTGACACTTTTACTCGAGATATTTCTCGTCGATAGTTATCTCTCTCGCGCGTCATATATGATGATTGATGATATATGTAGTGTTATATATCCTAAGGCCGCACACCTATTGTATTTTCGCTAGCCTAGAATATCAAAATTCCCGACCACCTACAGATGTACTAAACTTCATAATAAACGTCATAAACAAATTTTCCCACTTACAAACATAAATATTTTACTCGAGAAATCGGTATCAATTAATTTTATGACGCCATAGTTGTTTGGCAGTACCTACTGTGATCGAAGTTCGCTCTATTGCTAGGTATTCCTCAATCCTCAATTCACTTAGAAACTCGATTCGTGAGTTTCGTGATGTAAACAGTCTCATATAACAAAATGGTTTCGCAACCGCATAAAGTTGAAGAACAAAGTTCATTACTCTGTGCAAATAGGTTTGTGGGGAGAAACATAATAAGGGCTTATTTCTGAATAAGTAAATGAAAACGTGACATGATTTTGCTTCATCGGATTATTATGATTGGCAATATTTGTATAAGTACTAGTCTAACTTCACTGTATAGATAGACTAGATTTTGCTCGCAGCACTACCCGCGTGGACAGCCTTTTTCGGGATAAAAAGTAGCCTATAACCGATTTCGTCTATCTCTGTACCATAATTCATCAAAGTCGGTTGAGCTATTTAGGTGTGAAAGCGTAACAAACAAACAAACTCACTTTCACATTTATAATATTAGCTAGGATTAAGATAGCACCAATTCAACTTAAACAAGAAAGCGAAGTGCACTACCTTTTACGGTTCAAGTATGGAGAAAGCCCATAAACAGACCCACAGATAAACGTACAAACAGACGCGACGTAGTCTTAGTAATAGGGTTAATTGGCACTCTTTGATTAAGGAACCCTAAAAAATCATTTTCGCTGTATCTTCGATAGATATAGCCATACGATAACCATAACCATTATTATGTATCATTAAATTATTGCTAGAATTCATTCAAACAGGTTCTGTTTTAAAACCTGGAAATACATTTTTATTTCCTGATACAGTAACATAAGTACATACCTACTAGGTGCCTAAATGTTGCTGATTGAGATTTAAACGAAAATTATTTTGTCGATATACTCGTAGCTACTTGAGCATTCGTAATTCTATATTTCTTTCTGCCTGGCGTTATAGCGGTTTAATGCCAAGGTCCGCCTTCCCATCATAATTTGACGGTGGATTTGGTATTATGTAGTAGGACCCGCCATCTAATCTCGACAACACGATTTTCTTCGTGATCCGTCAACAGGTCATAAAAAAAATTATATATGACCGCAGTATTGCAAAACAAAAGATTCAACAAAATCAATTATGGCGGAGATATCGCATAATATATTCTAATCTCCTTGTTTGTGGAGTCGGTAGGTATTAGAGGTATATATTATCTACATACTATACAAAGACATAAACACTATTATTATCATCTTAATTTGTTTTAAATTGATTAATATAACATTTATTTAACAGAGTGTATGTGAGCCACCAACATCTTAGGTCCAAAGCTAACCTCACCTGCACGTGATATTTAACGACAAGGCAATTGCGAAACTTGGTTCTCATTGCGGGTCGTGGGGTTCAGAAGTTATTTTTAAGTAGTCTGTGGGTTCAGACGGTGACTCGCCCCTTAAAATACCAAATATCGTGAAATCTATGCTACGAGTCTGGACTCTGCAGCTAGAACGAATTACGAAAGATGATATTTATTTAATAATGTAATAATATTAAAATACGGATAGGCATGTTGAAAAAATCATGCGTGCCTTTTGTAATAGTCTTTATATCTTGGAGTAAAATTGCTATTAACTGCGTAAAGGCGCCGTCTGAATGTAGAGTTCCATGGTGTACAGTAGTATTGGAGTCAATATAAAAAGTAATATTGACACGGGTTTTATACATATATATCTCTAAATACACATTTTATTAATGCGACCGAGACAAGAGACCGCCACACACAACGACAGCGACACGTTTGCTTTGTATGCAAGTATAAATACGTTTTGAGGTATGCGAACAAGACAGAATCACGCGACGGGCGACCGTTTCCATATAATGGCACCTCCCTGTCTTGGTCACGTACCTGCCCAATCCGTGTTGCAGTGTTTTTAGGATAAAGATTTTTGTCACCAATCGTCGCGGAGGTGCGCACAACAACTCACCAGTCCCATAACAAACCTTGACCGCATACAGGATGAATGAACAGAGTAACAACCTTCCAAATAACCCTGTATGAGTCCGTCATTCCTACAAAATGTACTCGTACATGACAACGTTTTCCTCCAAAATCGCAAAATAGAGTTTCGTCATTCTCGAAAACGCAAACTACAGTGATTATTTTGCTAAGTGCAATTAATATATGTCGGATAAGGGAAGCGCCATTTATCTAAAAAGTGTAATTAAATGTAAGCGAGCAGCAACCGTGATGGCCACCACAGGGCCCGGCAGTGCCACTTATGTGACACCAACCATAAATTAATCGACTACACCACGAGGTCACATATATTTGACTAATAAAGCATCACCTGCACGTTACAATAAAGGTACGAATTGAGATGTTTCCATCATAGTTAAAGCAAGCGATAATTAATAATGAATACATTTTTTGAGTAATAGAGCCACGCTGTAGACAATTTTGTCTACAGCATGAATGCGACGGCTCGTCCGGGTCGTTACCACTGCCTCTCAGAAAACCGGCGTAAAGTAGCAGCTTGCTGTTGCATTTCGTATGGTGAGTGAGATATCCGGAGGCCCAAAACCCCTCCCCTCCCAATCCTTTTTTTTTTAATTATCCCTTTCCTTTATTCCGCAACGGACCCATAATTCTTTTGGTATTGTGGGCGTACATGGGCGGTGGATATCACTTACCACTAGGCGACCGCCTTGCTCGTTTGCCGGCTTAAGAATAAAAAAAAATTACAGACGTAACTTAGAAAAGCCAGACGTGCATCCTCTTGGGCTTTTTTCTGACTTTCATCTCGACTTTCTTCTCGACAGTCCGTACCGCACCCCGCTGAGCTATCAGCTGCTACTTCTAGATATATTTTTTATTGTAATGTAGGATTATGTGATTTTGCTTCTCTTGAAATATGGGTATACCAATATTCGCAGCGTCAAGACACGCTCTACTCTACAACCGCATGTTTCTGTATAACTAGACGAGTTTTTATTAAATATTATTTGCAACGCACTATATGCATATTGTGACCATAAGACACTATTGAAATGCATAAAATTAAAACAAACACTCATAATTATCAAAATATAATTGGAAGTGAGACAATAAACGGACAATTGTACGACATTTTAATTACATATCCATACATGACTCGTCAGCTCCCATATGTAACAATTCAATAAGATTAGCTCATCATAATCAATCATCATCTATTTTTTGTTCTAGTCATTCTAATATTGTCGCTCGCTGTTCTATTTCATGTATATATTTTCCATTTTGAAATTGAAATATCGCTCACAACAGTGTCGCACTATACACTGCCAATGCAATATTCCTACCTGTATCACAAAAAGTAATGGAATTACACATCGGAAAGGTCATGGTCATCAAATTAATTACATTTACACATTTACGCCGAATGTATTAATTATTTTTTCCTGTAGGATTGTTTCCATCGCAACTAATCACTAAATGAAAACCCAGTTAGCTAGTGCCTATTGCGTAAACGTATTGAAACGAATTTAATAGAATTGAACACGTGAATTAATCTTGCTTCTGTCTTACATGATAAACAAACCGTCATCATTTTGATTTGTTAATATAAATATTTTCTGTATAAAAGAACTATAGCAAACTTGGCACGAAAATCCATAAAATTCAATCTGCGTTGAACATAATAAAAAGTCAGTATCTGGAGCTCCGTAAGATCTTTTTTTCAAATAAGGTCAAGTAAAAAAGGGTACCGGAACCACTAATGATGTAAATACATCGGTTTTTTAATATTATCGAAAGATCTACAAAAATCTCTGGAAAATTTATGAAAACTTGATTCAGCGATTTATATCATCAAAAAATTAGAATATAATAAAATAGATAGAGAGGTTGATGTAGGTATTCAATGCATCGATATGTGTTTTCAAAAAGCACTGTTTAAATATTCATAAGCATTTTTTTTATAGTAGGGTAAACTGGGTACGGTTGAAACGGTGGTCGGTTGAAACAAAGCGAATATCTCGCGAACCGTGCGTGAAGAGGTACAAGGGGAGAATGAAGGGGATGACAAGTCGAAACACGAATTTTACTGTTACGTTGCTCTTCGCGCGCTGTACTTGTGTATAGGAGGCCCCATTGTGTTTTTTGACTGAAAAGTAAGTATTTTTGGTCGTACATTTTTGCAATTATTATAGTTTTGATTAAAGTTGGAGTCAATACTCCACAAAACACTCAATAGTGTTTTGTATCGTTTTAATTGAAGTTTGTAGAACTGCCAGTATGATAAGTTGTTATTTAAATTTATTATCTTTTTTACTGTGAACCGTTATATACGTTGACTGAGAATCTAATAGAATCCTACCTAAGGTGTCGCAGAAAGAGACAAGGATACAATTTCGAGGGTTACCGCGTCAAAAACAAATTACCCCACAATTTGTTTTGTTACGTGACGTCATGTACTACAATTTCTTGAGAAATAATAGGTTCTTGCTTTTGTGAGTAAATAATACAACATGGTTATTTTCAATTACCTTTTATTATTTAAATATTATTTTTATTAGCTTTAGATGAGACGCGCAAGTCACTCACCTGGTGATAAGCGTCACACCTGCCCATAAACAGAAGCAACACCAATCAGAACCTCGAATTATGAAGTACTACATGGCACTGAACTACGCTCGTCACCCAGATACATATGGTGTTGTGTGTAAATTCACTGGCGTCAATGTCCTTCAACAATAACATAACAGTATTAACACACTGCTGCTTCGCAGCAGAAATAGACAAACTGGTGGTACCCACCCAGACGGCCTCTCGCATACGGTGGTCTGTATGTAGTTTGTGAGAAATCTTCCTAGTAATTTATTTGTCTATAAAATATACATCATAAGAGTTTGAAGCAGGTCAATGTACATCATAGTTTTAAAAATGTCAAACTCAAAACATATGAACGAAACATGGATTATAACTTATTAATACCAAAAGTTTATATTATTGATCTGTAATGTAAATTAGAATTTTTTACTTTAATTTTCGACTGCCTCGGTGGCGCAGTTGTAATGCGTACGCGGTACGACTGCTGTGCTGAGGTCTCGGGCTCAATCCCCAGGTCGGGCAAAGTCCCCGGGTTAGGATTTTCTATCATGCTATGCTTAGTATCAGCCCGGAGTCTGGAATTGTGCCTGGTATGGCGATAAAGTTTGCCTCCTATCACATCATGGGACGAATATAAACTAGGCGAAATGTGGGTATACTAGTTAGGTACACCTCTGCCTATCCGTTTGGGGAAAACAGGCGTGAGTGCGTATTTAATTTAACTGTATTTTCTGAATATTTGAATTCTGTGGTTACTTATTATTGTGACAAGAATTACCATTTTTATATTAAAAAGCCTTTACTCTAATATAAATACCATTATATATCGGTTTGTGATCCTAACAAATAAAATAATATTGAAAATATAATTAATTTAGGTTCTTTTTCTATTGATTATTGCTATACATGCTTAAACTAAATATTTACCAGAATAGGTACAGCATTACAAAGCAATACAGTCAGTTTCTTCTTTTTGAATAATACATTTTTCTCTAAATATTGCTAAAAATTCTTGATGATGGTTTTGGTATCCAATATCAATGTGTTTATTATACATAATTAATACATTTCTTCTATTTAATTTTATTATTAATACTGCAAAATTAATATTCCCATAATATGGGGTAATAATTTATTGAAATTTCGGCAACACCAAACGGAGTAATTTTGTTTGGTTATAAATTTTAATAAATGATATTTACTTTGATTAATGCTTTACCACGAAGAATCTTACGATAAGAATACTTTAAACACAATATATCATATTTTTAAAAGCCTTATTACTGATAAAGCGTGGTATACTTACGAATGAAAAGATAAGTCGGCATTTCCTTTCCAATAACACTTTTTCACCCTATAATGCTACACCGCACCATAGTTTCATAGAAAATGATATAAATAATTATACGAAGTTCTTATCAACAGCAAAATATAGCATGCATTTGTACTTTTACATAAATTTTTACTAATTTTACCAGTCTATCGTCTATAGACAAATATATGTCAACTGTCAAACTTTGTTTATGAAAGTTATTTGATATACTTCAAATACTAAACATTCGTCATGAACCAAAAAATATAATCGTTCTGTTTCTTTCTTTTATACGATATCACCATAAGTAGCTCTTTTTCTTGTGCGAATGCGACAAAAGCTATGAATTACTCTAGGTATTCTCCCTCTACGGTTATATACTTAGAAAGGGGTTGGGGACAGTTGAAACATTATTTGTGGGTACGGTTGAAACAGTTAATTTATTACATTTTCTTATTTCTTAGATGTATTTATAAGTTATTTATAACCACATCATATTAATTCCTTTGTTTCTATTATTTTTTTTGTGCATGTCGTGTTCACTTATTTTTACATTGTTGTATACAATGTAGGTATGTGTATGTGTCCAGTTTAAAAAATGTATAATTTTACTAGTTTTTTTTTCATAGTTATAAATATTTGGCTTGTAGTTTTTACGACCGGCCACCACCTAGCCTACCACCTAGTAAATTATAAATCTACTAAGAGTTCGGTCCTCAATATATAAACAAGGCAAAAATTTAAAACCTGAGGTCAACCATGCAACACTAAAAATAATGCTAACGAAAATTTTAAGAATTCCGTTTGTAAATAAAATATGTATCTACACAAATTTTATTTTTGACTTATTACGATATATCTGATCGAATGCAACATTTTTCACATCCATTATCGCCGGCCGTTTTTATTCCGCCCATCCGTTTTACATTAAAATGTAAAACGTCGACCGCCCATATTTCTTCATTGTTCCGCTATGATGAATTATCGAGAGCTTTTTCGCCGTATGAAAAACGCGAATCTTTAAACAAAAAAGTGCACAAACACTAAAGTTTATAATTGGTTTTTATGGCAGAGGACGACATACGAGTAGGTGGGTCACCTGATACTAAATTATCGACACCGCCCATAAACATCATAATTTATTCAATTCTAATAATATTCGTTGTACTTTTAATATATTTGGCAAATCACTATCTGCTGTTGTAGCACAGATTACCAAACAACTTTGTATGTTTTATTGTTAAACGTGTACACCACGAGACATTAGATGTTAATTCTTATAATGTCCAGCAATTTCATTGGCCTCAATGTCCTTCAAACCGAAACACAACAGAGTTTACATAGTGCTGCATTGCGGCAGAAATGTTATTTAATCTGGCTCTACAAATTGATTAGTTACGACTAATGTATACTTTAAAAAACCTGAACGACACATCTAATCATAAAAGCTAATAGAACTTTCATCTGTCGCATATTTTGCAATGCCGGCTTACATAGCAACTAAAATATAATGTATGTTAGAGATAGAATAGTCTAGCGTGACTTAGGCCCAATTCGATTCGAATAAGAAGATCAGAGAGTAAAACTCGAGATAGCCCAGAGTAAATCGTATTTACGTTCTACCAACTATTAACCAAGGATAAGTTTCATATACTTACGTGAGTAATCACTTACACGACCCATCTAGGCGGAGTTAGACTTTACTCGAGAGAGTAAAAAATGGCGGACAGTGGATCTGTTATTATAATGAAAAGTGACAGACTACGTTGCTATAGATATCAAATCGGGCCTTAATTATTCTCACAGCCGAGAGAAGTAAATTGTGTCTCATACTATGTAATTGGTCGCTTCTCAGGCAGGCATTTATTAGGCGACCGGGGACGTAGACGCAGCCTTCGTACATAATGTACTAAATGCAATACGAAATATCGTGCTAGGTGCCGATGCCGATAGCATTGTGGCCTGTGGGTATATTTAACTCTATCAAAATGTATGCGTATATTGTTTTAATCACGTTCAAAATATTGCTGTTTGTTATATCTGAATAAATAAATATAAAATACAATACGTCACGCTCTAGATAGATCTACAAGTCACAAAAATACAGAGCAAAACAAATGACCAATTGTTAGATCGCAATAAGTTTGCCTCGCTGAGCACTCACATGTGACCTCTACGTGAGGGCGAGAAGGTCACCGGATCAGTAAATACCGGGAAAACATTAGATAACGCCCCCGTCTAACAGGGTTGTATTACTAACTCTTATTTTAACAATAAACTGGGACATTTTTTAAGGATAAGGAATAAAAATTCATTATATAAGGAAATTTTGTTTCAGCGTCAAAATAATAACAATGCCTATGAGTTAAAGTCACATCACCCTGATGTGTATTTTTCACTACTTATCACTATTACTACTATGATACTATACTTCACTACGTCACTAGATTCTGCCAGTTCTTAAGATGGTTTACAGCATGATTTTGCATTAAGCCACGCTTAGTCATGTCACCGCAAGTGTCGTCATATGTTCCATAAGTTTATCAACATAAAACGAAACAATAAATCACAAGATTAATGGCCAAAACCCTATCGACGCTGCACAAAAAGTTCTCAAAAGTGATGGATGATATTTAGCAACACAGCAACTGATAACAGAGCTTGCCCTAGCCGCGACAGTTTGATACTGGCAATTTTGAGTAACATTTATCCACCAATTAACATATCGTTTAAGATAGCTATTTTCTAAAGTACTAGACATCTTTTTGCCGGCATATAGGTATGTCAGTGTGTGACTTTTGTATTTTGAACCTGTTATATTTTATTTGGTAGGTAAGTAGTATTTTTCAGAGGTGGTGAAACAGGCACTAAATCTGCTGGATGAACAAGATAATAGGTCTATACCGATAAAATTGCCGTGCTGTACGAAACAATTTAAAGTATTTTGTTCCATGATTTTTATATTTATATTATCCTTCTATTTAACAACCCATGTTATCGATGCATCTTCGCCAGCGCAGTGGCAATTTATCGATGCCTTTCTTGAAGAAATCGTCTGGACGGGATGCAGTAAACTCTTCAAAGACATTTTGAACTGCCTCTCGGGTATTGATTTTTTGTGGTGGATAACAGTCCCTATTTACCTAATAACTACTCTACATTCTTATTAACGTAAAATGAGAAACTTTAGGTTTCAGTATAGAATAACATAAAACATTCTGTTTGTGTCACAAGCTATTCTAGTGCTTTACATCATACCGAGTTCCAAAATTAAGGTCGTTATAATAAAATCTTGTGCAGATTCACAAAAGACGGTATCTAATTTCGTAATACTGGGAAAAATGAGAATGAACCTTACACTTTATCATAATATACAGTCAGAAAATATTTATACCTCATAGGATTGATTACCTTAAGATCGAGGTACTGATGTTTAGAAATCCGTTTCTAAAGCGTGAATACCGAAAACAGCAAATGAGTTTTTGTTTTGAATATACCTACATACATGAGTTAGTACTCAGTACATTGTAATTTGTATGTATAGAGTGATGAAACAAGAGAACAAATTTTTATGCTAACAACATAAGTATTTTACGACATGCCTATATGTTTGCCACTCAGAAAGAAAAATAAAACAGAATCAGACTAAAACCTTCTCGTACTTTACAACATACATGGTAGAATAAAAATATAATACTAAAGAATGTTTAAAGAACTTCGACCTTCTAGTTCCACAGAGCTCGGGTCTTGTCCCTACGATAACACTCTTCAGCCATAATCCCGACCTCTCATTGCATCATGAATATGTATTAATTGCTTCAGGGTTTTCTACAAGGCATATTATTATAGCAAAATTATACTAACATGCGAAATTAGAACGTATTACTAAGATAGGAACGAAACCTAGAATGAAATGTATCCATATTACATATCCTTACCCCAAGCTACCAAATGCTTACTGAAATTCCTTTTTATGACTGAATTCCGATCAAAAGTGCCGTAAGAATGTAGTGGCATAATACCATCAATATAAGATGACAAGAAACGTAACTCAAGCAACAAAATGACCCCACCAAAACTCTGTGCAACGGGACCGGGCCTATAAAACTTTGTGCATAATAATCTCTTCTTGATACATCTAATATTTTGCGCGGTGCAGAACGTCGTATCTCGGTCTACAAATTTAATATTTAGAAATTAACTTTTATGAAATAAAGTTGATTTTGAACGTTCATTAATTTTTGTTACGTGTGATTTTACCTTTGCATGTATAAGTAAGTGGAGCCGTAATATCATTGCATGAGAACGCGCATCACACCGTCACACGTGCGCTTTCAGTAGGAATTAGCGAGGTGATACTGTAACAAATCACAAAAGAACGCAGAAGTCTATTGACAGCCTCCGTGGCGCAGTGGGAGAGAAGCCGGTTGCAAAGCGTGAGGTGGGCTCGATTCCCGCACCTAAATAAAAGTTTATCAGATCCACAAATATTTGTTTCTGATCTGGGTGTTGTGGTTCCTCGTGGTTCCTGATACCCACGATACAGGTTAACCTAGTGTGGGGTCAGGACTATGTGTGTGACTGTTGGGTGTGTTTATCTTTAGGTAATCAGTCTATCTTTACCTTTCACCACCCTCGGAATTCCACCCTCCACCAGTTTTCCGTAAGAATTTCGAAGGTATGTTAGGGTATGTGAAGTCTACCAACCCGTATTAGGCCAGCATGGAAGATTAAGGCTTAACCCCTCTCTTTAGGTAATCAGTCTATCTTTACCTTTCACCACCCTCGGAATATACCTATTTAGAGGCAAATAATGGAATCACATTAGGTATATCATTTTATATATACGAGAACCTTAATTGTTTGTAGCAGCTTCCTATAATTATTATCAAATTCGAATTTCTCGTAATCACTCCATTCGATAACTTTACCAGGATTTTTGATCTAATCGAACCTTTTTCTTTCATTATGAACGTCATTCACGTGACCACTGTCCTAGGGAGAATCAATTTAGATTGCTAATAACATGTCTAGCATTACACCTTGACAGTTTAATAAGGTTATGTAAGCAGTAAAGCCAGTTAACTGCAATCGATAACCAATTAAAATTACTTCCTAACTATCTAGTATGGGGAAAAACTGTTCACCAATCGATACATACATACACACTCACGCCTTTACTCCACGAAGGGGTAGGCAGAAGTATAACTAGTACACCCACATTTCGCCGAGCTTATTTCCGTCTCATGATGTGACAGGGGGAGAGCCTATCGCCGTATCCGGCACAATTCCAGACTCAGAGTTAATACTAAGCATTTCTTGATAGGAAAACCCAAGATCACTTTACCCGACCGGTCATCGAACCCGAGACCTCAGCACAGCAGTCGTACCGCATAGGCATTACAAATGCGCCACCGAAGCAGCCGAGACAGTAATAGATGTGCTGATGAAAACGACTGCTATTCCAAGGGGTGGTCGGAATTTTGTTAATTCGATCACATATGTGTACATTGTACCCTTTAAACCACAAATTAATATGTTTCTGTAATTAAATGGACGCAAGGTATTCGACGTTGTAATAGTTTTTGGGTTGTTTGATTCAGCGCTTTGAGGTCGGCAGCGCGCCCATGGTTCTTTTGGTATTGTAGGCGTACATGGGCGGTGGAAATCATTTACCATCAGGTGACCCACTAGCTCGTTTACCAGCCTATGCTATAAAAAAATAAAGAAGAAAAAGTTCAGAGCGGCCATAAAGATTAATGAGAACGATAGATACCTAATGATTAAAATTACGAATTAGTAAAAATTTCCTGACATCATTTTTTTTCTATAAGTTTGAATGACGAAACAGCAAGTCTTTCGCCTGATGGCCTGCCCATATACAGAAGCAACACCACACAGAACCTTGAATTAAAATCAGTCCATGGCATTGAACTGCGCTCGTCATCCCGAGACATCAAATGTTAGGTAAGTGTCATAATAGTTGTCTTTCAAACCGAAACACAACAGTGCTTACACACTACTGCTTGGCGGCAGAAATAGACAAAGACGGCCTCACCAACAAGGGGCATATTGCGTAATCTAATGTTAATTGTAACAGGCCTATATTAGATCGTTATTTGGATGTTGTTAAAGATTTAGATGAGTACTTTTATTTTTTTAACTTTAGGAAATCTCTTTATGGGTACTGTCCTACCGCGTAGCCGCGTGTACCGAGTTATCCACCCACTTGTTTATTCCACTCAAGAGAGACTCTTTTTGGAAATTGGTTACCTAAAAAGTAACAAAAATACTTTTCCCGTCAGTGGCCATGGCAAGAGTTTTTTGAATCATGAATTTGGCCTGAATGTAAAAAAGGTGGGGCATCCTAGGTCTAGACTGTAGATGATTACATATCACAAGGACTGAAACAAGTAAACTATTCTTTATTTTAATACATATTTTTCAGTACATTTTTCTTTGAAATCCCAAGGTTCGAAGAATAACCTTTCGCCATGTTCGCGTAGGTGCGACCTTGCTAGAAGTACATATATTTTTATGTTATCAAGTCTTAGAGGGCTAAATATACATTATTTTATAGTGGTATGCTGTCCTGATTGCTTGCGTTATATCGATAAACCCAACAAACAAAAAACTAATATATTCTACCAATAGTACAAATGTGAAAGTTTGTAAATTTGGATGTTTGTTAATTAATCACGGCTTAACAGGTGAAAGATTAAGATAAAATATGGTGATGACCTGTATTAGGACATATATTTTTTCATCCCGGAAAAATAATTGCAAGCCGGCAAAGCCGCGAGCAAAATGTGGTATTTTGAATAGCTCCCACATAAGAGAAAACCATTTAACATATTGACCTAAATCCCTAATTATAAAGGTGCCAAGACGAAAATCGCAGGTTCAGCCTAAGCCCAGGAACATGCAACTCAAACTTTTCTGTTACGTGTGTATTAATTGTGAATATCACTCGTTTTACCGGTGAACGAAACATCATGAGGAATATATATACCTGCATACTTGAGAAGATTTCCGTAAGAATTTCGAAGGTATGTTAGGGTATGTGAAGTCTACCAACCCGTATTAGGCCAGCATGGAAGACTAAGGCTTAACCCCTCTCAATCTTAGAGAAGTCCCATGCCAAGCTGTGGGTATAAATAGTATTATATTTATGACTGCCTCGGTGGCGCAGTTGTAATGCGTACGTGTTACAATTGAGGCTAACGCTGAGGTCTCGGGTTCGATCCCCGGGTCGGGTAAAGTGATATTGGGTTTTTCTATTACGAAATTCTCAGTATCAGCCCGGAGTCTGGAATTTGTGCCCGGTATGGCGATAGGCTCGCCCCCTATCACATTGTGGGACGGAGATACGCTCGGCGAAATGTGGGTGTACTAGTTACACCTCTGCCTACCCCTTCGGGGATTATAGGCGTGAGTGCGTATGTATGTATGTATATTTATGTGCCTATAGGGTTGGATTGTATTGAATTTAAATTAGTTTAAAATTCAAAGTGTTACAATTTAAAAATCTTAATTTGGCCGTTTATTGTTTGTCCATCGCGTCGCGTCGCGTCGTCGTGTCGTTACAAGTGCGCAATAAAAGACCAAGAATTAAAAACATATTAAACAAAGTGTCATACAATATTTGGAACAGATCCAAAACGGAGTCGGGATGTCAACTTTTGCGAATTACCAAAAATAAGAATACGGTTAATTTTGTACCTTTCAGATAACGAGTTAAATGTAACGAGTCTTTGAAGTATTTGTTTTTATTTATCCTGTTATAATGTGAGCTGGTTACGGTAGCGTTGATACGACTGTACAAAATTAAAAAACATTCTTTTAGAATCAAGAAGTTATGATTAATAATTTTATCTTGTTTCTTTATTTTGTTTTTGATGAGATAGACATGCCAATTATTGCGTCTGGAAAAAGTCGTTAACTTAGTTATTACGATTTTAGTATGGATATTTATTAAATGTGTTTTTCATTTAACTTTTTACCTGAAAATCATATATAAAATTGTTTGTGAACGTTATTTATTATAACAAAGTATGTAACTATATTTTTAACGCATAAACAACAAAGAGATTTTCAATTCATCTGTATATATATTTTGTGTATGTTGACGTATAACTCCGTCCATTGTGGACGGTAGTTACTTTGATTAATAGAAATAAAAAAGATGGTTTTTTTCATTTTTTTCAACAGGGCTTTTGACGGGATAGTAGAATTCCTTACAACAACAACTAAACTTTTACAATATTTTGGCCTGTTTTCAGTGTTACAATTTTGAAGAATATTACTACGTATATTGGTAAACGATAATCATTTCATTGTCTATGCAAAACACATTCCCTTTTTTGTGTTAATGATATGCACTATCACGTAGTATAATCTCTGTTATCAAGTATGACCATATTAATCCAGATTGTGGTTTTGTTGGATGTGTTGATTGTGAACACGTTAAATGATAATAATGTTACAAGCCGCTTCAACTTAATAAAACATACATACATACGCACTCACGCCTGTAATCCCCGAAGGAGCAGGCAGAGGTGTAACCTACATTCGCCGAGCTTATTTCCGTCCCATGATGCGATAGGGGGCGAGCCTATCGCCATACCGGGCACAGTTCCAGACTCCAGCAGCTCAACCATGAGTTTGTGTCAAAAAGTAACGATAGGTAAACAAAGTCGCTAGCGTCGTAACGCGCATCGAATAGATTTCGATAGCTTCCGTACCATGAGTTACATTGCCACTTACGTTACTCGCTACGGTGAGCTCGATAGTAGATTTACGTAGTTTATGGTTGTGCGTTTACAGCTAACTTCATGTCTAGTATAGTCCTCCTTTTCTAACTTAGTGAAATAAAAGAGAAAAAATATAATGCTCCATAAGTCAAAATATCTAATGCGAAAATTAACAACATGTATTAACCAACAAATGAGAAAGGTCGTCTATTTTTATGTGCGTATTCGTAATGACGAGATTTCGAATTTATCTTCTTTGTCCTAAGTAAAATATGTACAGTGTTGCTAACTTGGTGGGATTATCAGTAACTCTGGTGGTTTACACCTACAATGATTTCTTTTCATGCCAACAATTTTGACATAAATGTGAGGACATCATTCAGAGACTTTTTATTCGTGATCTTTCTATTTCTGAATGCATATTTTTTTTTATTAAATAGCTATCATGAGTATAAAAAAACTTATCTAGCTACTTTCGAAGCCAATTGCGGTGGAACAGGGAAATAAAAATTTAGCAACACCACTGAATATGTCAAAATAAAGTTCGATTCTCGAGTAAATATATTGTTGTCAAGTGTTTAAATTTTAAAACTTTCAAATTTCAAAATGAGAACCAGTACGTCGCAATTTTATTTGCTGGTGGATTTTATGGAAAGGTAAGCTATATAAATAATACTTTAATTTTCACGTTCATTTGTTATTTACCTACTTATTTTCTGGGTAACAGTGTCATATAAAGTTAGATTGTAAGCCGCAAGTTCGAGTAACAACTAACAAGAAACACTTGAGTTTTTTATGAAGATCCTTAAGTGGTCATGCTCAACGATGCTCTACGTAACTTAATATTTTCACACGAACTTATTATTACTTATTTAAATAAGAAACTTACTGCATAATTAATTGCGATAGATAACTTTTATAAAGTTAATAAATATTTCTTTAAATATAATGATGATGTTTTATTATAGGAATGGTGACCTTAGTAAGCCCACTGAAGGCCCTCAAGGTAGGGCCTCCAATATCAAAAGCTGGGCTGAATTAACAGAGACATTAAACTCAGATGCCTCAGGTGACACTAAAACAACTGAGAAATGGAGAAAGGTTTGTGGATTGTATAATTTTATTCTCCAATGTATCATCAAGCTTTTTCTTTTCTTTACTTATGCTTTTATGGTGTCGTAAGTGGTTATGGTGTTTGTGTTGTTTGTTTATGGTAAAGGTTTGGAGTGATTTGAAAAATAATACAAAAAAGAAAGCTGCTCGAATACACCGAGCTGCTATTGGTACTGGTGGTGGTCCTGCTTTTAAATTAAAACTGAGTGATTTAGAGCAGCGGATACTCAGTATCGTCGGATCTCAAGCTGCAACAGGCATTATTGAGATCAATGAGATTGGCTTAGATCAGGTTTTCATTTTCTTTCAAACTTTATCATTTATGCATGCAGTTACATTTTTCTTAACTCAATGAAATATAGATTAGGGTTTTTTATTTTTTTGTTATTTTTTTTTATAGCATGGGTTGGCAATCAAGTGGGTAACGTTGTAGTAAGTGATCTCCACTGCCCATGTACGCCCACGATACCAAAAGAATCATGGGCGAGTTGCCGAAAGGAAAGGGATAATTAAGGGATTGAGAAGGGGAGAGGGATATAGGCCTCCCGATATCTCACAAAAAGCTGCTACTTTAAGTCGGTTTTGTGTGAGATAATGACCTGGACGAGCCAGTTCATTCATGCTGTAGACAAAACTGTCTACAGGTTGACTACCATTCAAAGCTGTCATTTTTAATGTATTTACATATTCCTTAGTTTAGTAAAAAAATATTTTTTGGAATTGATTACTTTACAAGTAATATGTCTGTCTGAAATTTGTTAGGGCATATGGAAAAACATATACAATGAAAAAAAAACCTTTACAGGAACATATCGAACAGACATTGACCGTGGTGCAGATATTAAGTGAACCCAGTACAAGCACTCAAGGCACAACTTCACAGCTACTGTTAGAAGAAACAGAAGCACCACATTTATGTAAGCCCTAGTATTAGAATATTTATTAAATACATTCTCCATTTGCAAAAGATTATTATGAAATTACAATCAAAATTTTGAGAAAGATATTTAATCCGATTTATTTATTTGATTGATTGATTAATTTATCTCTCTTTTTGTTACAGCTCTGGCAGCTAGGAATGACCCAGCTGCAAATAATGTGTTGCCCATCCCTACCATTTGCATGGAACAAACTGTTGAGCTTGAGCCGCTGCCATCCCCACCTGTGACTAGCGGGCCAGCAGATGGTCGGAATTTGCAGACCAGCTGCACTTCAGTCACGCAGCAGCAGCAGCCCTCGCACATACGGACACCTTCCACTCCACGGCGGGTGCGGCGCCCTTTACTACGAGGCATGGCGTCACCGAGCCGTGGTAGGACACGCACTCAAACACAGTCAGAATTGGCTAGACAAGCATTTGTCAATTCGGACAGTGAGTGGCGTGCCCTACAACGCGAGCAACAAAGGGAAAACGTCCGACTGAGGGAACGAGAGCTCCAACAACAACAACAGTGGTTAGATTTGTTGGGGCAATTTATAGGTTTAGGAAATAGATACATGAATTACTTAGAAAAAAAATAAAGATATTGGTTTATACATATAATATTATTAAGTATTTAAAATTGCAGATATTTATAACAAAAATTGACTAATTGTTGACATGTTTAATTTTAAAAAACCTCTACCACTATTAAATACAAAGCATTTGTAACTTTATCAAAGGTATTTAAAATGTTGTTTGGTGATTTTTTCAATTTACTTGTATTCTTTGTGCTGTTAAACTGTTTGATTCATTATGTACCAAAAATGCTTATATAATTATACTATATAAATTTGTGTAAAAGTATGTTCAGTCTTTATACAATATAATATTAAGTGTAGTACTTTATAAACTACTGTCAATGTAAGCCTATATCATGTGTCCCTAGATTTATGATACACTAATTTCTGTGTTAATAAAGTCAAGCTTTGCAGAATCATTAATTGTCAAATAAGGACCTAGAAATTTATATTAAAACATAGTTTTGATGTTTCCAGTAAATATAAAGCGTATTATGATAACACATTGATTATAGTAGTGTAATGCCTGTACCATGCAGTATCTATTTCCTTTTTATTGTACCTTTTTTGTTACCATATTCCCTTTTTATTTGTTATTGTATTTACTGCTTGATCATTATATGTGCCAATATGTGAGTGTATGTATGTTTTTATTGTATCAGGTTCATATCTCTGTATATAATAACTATAATAATAATATACTAATCAGAGTTTACCTAATTTGTTTGTTTTTCCTTACTACTCAGGACTGTGTGCCTCAATAAATAGAAGAAAATAGGTTGTTTTTATTGCATATTATTTATTTCAGAAAATAGTCTTCTACTCAATTGATCCCTTACTGCTCTACCCATTACTAAATCACCGGCAGCCTCATTTTCCTGTACCACCTCTTGTCTTTCAAAAGATTCTGTCAAAGAAACAATTTTAATAAGAATGCAGTTATATATTGTATTCCACATAATATTACATACTATCTATATACTTTTTAGGTATTACCTGGAGCTTGTTGAGAAAAACAATCCTCAGGGTCTGGAAGTCTATACTGTACAGCTATGTTATGTAAAACACAACATGCACTAATAATTTCGGCACATTTTGCCGGTTTGTAATGCAATGTTCTATCTCTGTGTAGACAACGCCAACGATTTTTCAGTTGACCAAAAGTATTTTCTATGACAACTCTTCCAGAAACATGTGCTTTATTAAATTCATACTCCATAGAACCAGGTGGTGGATCTGAATATGGTGTCATCAACCATGGCCTTTGAGGGTATGCAGAGTCACCTATTAACAACAAACTTTTATTAGTTAGGTAGCTTATATGTATTATGTAAATATTATAATAAATATGAAAGTTTATATGTTTGTGATTTTGGATGTTTGTTAGTCAATCATGCCTTAACAGCTGAACGGTTTTGGGTAAAATTTGGCACACAGGTAGACCATGACCTGGAACTTTTTATATCAGATAAGGCAGTTCATGCGGGCATAGCCACGAGCAAAAGCTAGTATGTAATATGGAAAAAAGGTTTATGAAGATATATTACATAATATGTGTAAGCATAGGTACCTACTTACCTAATAGCCAAACAATTTCATTATTTCTATGTAATGATTGCATGTAATTATTAATATTACTATTTTGCCATATAAAAGCATCATGGGTTGCACCTCCAAACTTTGCATTGAGTGATAAGATTCGGCAGTCAGAATCACATATCTAAAACAAATAGTTTGTTACATACAATTATTGTTTTATCAAAAAATACTATATATAATTTATTTAAATAGGCAGGTACTTACCACTTGTACATTTAGAGAGTGATAGTGTTTTCTGCAGAAAAATAGATGTTCTTCTTCTTTTTGGGGAGTAAATATTTTAAAGTGGCTGCCATCTATACATCCAATTACACCCGGTATTCTATATTTACTGTAAAACCTAAAAAATTGTACATAATTATTAAGAGTTCTATTTTTAAACAGTTTATTTATCTTTGTTTATATTTTTACTACCTACCTCTGCTTAATAGTATTCCTTTCCTGTCTGGTAGTTGGGAATTTTATGTATTTTTTTAAAACATTGGGATGGTTTAGTGCTCCTGTGACTTCTTGAATATAGGTGCTTATGGCTTCTTGGGAGAAATGATTTGCCTCTCCAAGAACACTTTGGTAATCCCCATGGGCAAAAAATAGTAACACACACAAAACCTGTAACAATGTAAAAAAATGGTTATAACAGAAGATTACATTATTTCACATTCCTATGTACATATATGAAAAACAATACTTTTTTTTGCTAAATTGCAGAACTCACTTTTGATTCCAATGAAACTCTTTGTGAAGACTTCAATTCTGTAAATTCTTGTAAAACCTTGCACAAATCCTCAAAAGCTTCTTTGTTAAGCCTATAAAGTTTCATAAACTTCCTCTCACTAATATTATCTAGTGGATATCCAACTAAACTTCTCATATTAGCTTGAGTTTTTCTCTGTTCGCGGCGATTGTCTTCATATTCCGCCATCGCTAACATATTCCATGCTAAATATGCTCTTGCAGACATTATCGTGATATTCCAATAGCCAAAAGTTTAATATTAAATGTATTTCACGACGCTTTATGGCAGTGAGTTACGCTACTGCTATCGACACGGTATTGCTCGATAGCGAACGTGAGCATACGTCAAAATAAGAACTCATGGTACCATTTTTGTACAACAACCATACAAATTGTAAGTCGCTATCGAATTACTTTCGATAGGTTTTTTACGTGACGAAATGTTTTAAACTCATGGTATCGACTTTAGTTTTTCACGTAACCGGTAGAGGCGCTGTATAGTTTGTCATAGAAATATTTTACGTTGTCGCTAGCGACAATACGTGAGAAAAACTCATGGTTGAGCTGCAGGCTGTAATCGTAATAGAAAAACCCAATATCACTTTTACTCGATCGAACCCGAAACCTAAGCACAGCAGTCATACGCTTTACAACTGCGCCATCGAGCTAGGCAAGATTTAATAAAAATATTGTAAATATTATGCAGTTTTGTTTTTATTTACATATCTCCGATTTCGCCAGATCTCCTCATTCTTCTAGCGAGTAGCAAGAGCGTACCTATATAGGCTAAGAAATCCGTGATATTCTGACTTGAAATCTCAGGTTGGGCAATCGCCATTCATGTCTGAGTTTCCATTCAAAAAATCACACATTAATGGCCCGGGATTGGAATGCCTAGTATAGCGATAGTCTCGCCCTCTATGACATCATGGGACGGAAATAAGCTCGGCAAACCGTGGGTTCAACATAAGAGACACAACAACAACACACAACACATCATTTTATGCGTTAAAAAAATTCGCACAGCTACGTCGAGAAAGACACACAACAGTGTTTTTATTTATTACTAATAATTTCTCTTGACTCCGCCCACGTGGTAGTGTTTCCATCATATTGCCGGGATAAAAAGTAGTGTATGTAACTCTTCTACCTATAAATTATCGCTATGCAAAAAATTATGTCGATCTGCAGTTGCTCCATCGCGTTGCTGCGTAAAAAAAGGACAACTCAACAAACACATTGTCACATTAAAAACTATTGACTAACGCACGTTAGTAACTATGGGTACTCTAATGAATAATCCATAGATCGTAAACTTTACAGCGTTCTCCGGCGCCGACCGAACATTTATAGAGAGTTATATTAAATACATCATGGTTACAGTCGTCATTGGTTGACACGTTCCGGTTTAATCGCCTATGCTTATTGGTCAAACCTATTTTTATTATGCCTAAAGCGGCGTTATTAATAACTGTAAATTATTACTTAATGCTTTTGACGATTGTTTGTCATTTTAAAGGTACTCTCACAAAATTATTAGTTTGATAGTACGTAACGCTTTAGAAAAGTAATATGGAATTATTATTTAGACTTTAGAGTATCTCTATGTGTATTCTCGACACGAAAGTCGTAGGTTCTAAACCAGACCCAAGAACATGCACCAAAAGTTACGTGTATAATATTAATTGTTAATTATCGCTTGTTTTAACGGTGAAGGAAACATCTTGAGGAAACCCGTATACCGTGGACGTTCTCCATAAGAATATCGAAGGTATGTAAAGTCTGCCAACCCGCATTAGGCCAACGAGGTGGATGGTCTAGCCCCTCTTATTCAGTAGAAGAGAGCCGTGTCCAGCAGTAGGATGTGTATAGGACTGGCATTATTATTTTTATATGTAAGTACATATTGCAGTTTCAATGGCCATCCATCCCTTTCCTTCGCCAACATATGGAAAATTAACGTAGTAAAATGACATGGACTTGACTTTTAGCAAAAAAAATTATGCAACCTAAACTGTTTTAAACGTTAGTTAGTGATTATTATACTTAATTAATTATAATTAATTCGTAATGATTGTGATATGTTGCATTACTAAAGTAACGTAGTAAAAAAGTAGACCTAAGTAGACGCAATTCTTTAGTTTATGTCAGCAGTTTTTCAGTAATAAAGCCGGACTTATTTGAGCACTGGTTTATGCCAACATGCAGTACGTGTACAAATAAAATGAATCAAGTGGGCCGTGGCTTTATTGGTACTTTTATGTCTTTGCCGAGGGAAGGGTGTGAAAGAACAACGTACTACTTTTTTCGGTATTATTCTTACAGTTTTATTGGATATTTATTTTATACAACAAGTTACAGAAAGGTGTGGTCATATTTAAAGGTCGTTACATACACCTGATAGTGAGAGTTTTAATCAGTTGTTTATTAAGATCGATCACATCACTTTAAATTATACGCATTATCTCTGCGCACATAGGCCATAAGGCACATAAGGCCGTTAGCCTTATTCGTTGCTTCATTTGTTTCAGTAGTTTATCATTTAGTGTTGTCCAAAGATGCAAGTCTAATAACGTCATGTTACTTGTTCAATAAAAAGAAAATGCTTTATGTATATCTTCATCATGCAGTCGGATTTGGTACTACTAGAGTGTACTTGTTTCGTACATTATAAGTGGCTTAAATTCGTTTCATCTTTCTGTAACACGTTGTATAAGGGAATTCACATGACAATGAATATTACGTTATATTTTAATTCATGCTTTGAGTAGTCTTTTGGGTTGTCAGTTAGTGTAGCTATTTTCTTCAATCAATGTGGTGGGCGTTGAGTAATTTATAATTCACTATGAAATAGATAGAAATGAGCTCTATTATTTGTGATATTACGTTGCATAAAAGCATACAGTACATTCCAGGTGTTAAATATAAAACTACATATTGTTAATGGTAGAGTCACGCTGTAGACTGTTTTATCTACAGCATGAATGAGCAGGCTTGTCCGGGTTATTACCACTGTCTCTCAGAAAATCCACGTAAATTAGCAGCATGCTGTTGTGTTTCGTAAATGAAACTCAAGTAATATAATTTAACATATCCGGATAATCTTCATGGTCTACGAAATTTCCTAAAGCGTAGCGCCCTACGTATAATCGTAGACCTCCGCAGTAAAGCGTGCGTCGCTTTCGTATTTTTTTCGTACCTATAATTTTTCCATGAATTTCACATTGCGGATATGAATGATGCATGTACAATAATCTTTATTTTAAAAGGTATTATACATTTATAAAAAAATAAAATATTAGAAAATATAAAAGTATCCACCTCCAATGACGAGGCCTAGGACCTAAGCTATTGGTTAGGACCTCAGAGGATATTATTATTATTAGATCTGAGTAACTAAATAACTTATCTCACTAATGTGAAAGTTGAATGTTTGTGTTTGTTAATCAATCACGTCTTAACGGCTGAACGGATTTGGCACGCAGGTTGAACTTTTACCAGGTGTACCAGGTTTGCTAGGTGGTAGGTCTCTCGTGTGTGACAGGCCGTCTGGGTAGGTATCACCACTTTGACTATCTTTGCCGCCAAGCACCAGTGTGTAAGCATTGTTGTGTTTGGGTTTGCAGGCCAATGAAGCCAGTGAAATTACTGGACATTATGAGACTTTACATCCGTAACGAGCGTAGTCCAATGCAATTTGGTATTTTGTAATTCAAGGCTCTGTGTGGTGTTGCTTCTGTTTGTGGGCAGACGTGGTGCTTACCATCAGGCAAGCAATCTGCCCATGTCATCATTCAGGCCCGATATTCAGGCCAAAAAAAATCTATCACCTCTAGGACATATTATTATCCCGGAAAAAACACGCCGGCGGAGCTGCGAGTTAAAGCCAGTTAGAGGTAGGTACCTCATAAACAGTTCAACGACCTCTAAATAAATAAAAAATAACAACTGTTTTTATCAGAAACGGTTGACCGTTGTGAATGCATATTAACGTGAAAACGCGATAGTGTACACTGTACAGGCGTAGTTCCTTACGACATTGTAAAAGTTTTTATTGTCACCAGTGGCACATTTCCTATGAGTTACATCGTTACAGGCGTGACTTATTGACAATATTTCTTATGACATCGTTAACCTTGTGTTCCTTTATTTCTATATATTGTTTTTTTCATCCCTTGCTGAACAACACAACGTTCGCATTTTAGTTACCACAAAAATATTTCTTGCTCAATTGCGTGATTATTTTAATAATAAAACATTTATTTCCTAATAATTCTTTGTATGATTTCAACAAAAGGCTTTTGTTGTTTCCTTAAATCAAAAGAAAACGTGCCTTGACCGATAATTAGGAACAAAACCTCTTTAATTGAAGGCGGAATACCAATTGAGTATGCGTCGCATTTTTTGAGACTTTCATTTATATTTTGCGTTAGGGGCTTATTATTACTCATACACACACTTCTATAAGAAATGGCTTAATATATACCTATTAAAAGTTTTCCTTTTTAAGTGGTAGAGCCACGCTGTACACAGTCTTGTCTACAGCATGAATGGGCAGGCTCGATGGGGTTACAACCCGTGTCTCACAGAAAACCGACGTGAAGTAGCAGCTTGCAGTTAAGTTTTGTATATATCCGGAGGCCTAATTCCCCCCACATTTTAAAGTCGGCATCGCGTTCATGATTCTTCATGTACTAAGGATGTTCATGCGCGGTGGAGATCACTTACCATCAACCCACTTGTTCATAGGTCGGCCTCTGCCATAAAAAAATATGCTAGCTCCATCAAAAAGGATGACTAGCTCGCAATTCATAGAGTAACACATTGAATATCTAATGCTAGTCTATGCTATATCTGGGGGTTAAAATTTATCACATATTGCGAAATAGGTCCATTAAAGTAATTTTAAGGCCTTTTCTCTTGTTTCCCATAGTAGTTTTTGTTGTCTAACCTCAAGCGTTCCCTAGAAAAAAAATTGCAATAAAGTAAACAAATTAGACTTTTTATTCTTGTAACTCAATTTTATTTCCATATCAAACGAAAAGTGGGTTGATTGAGTTTTTTAATATTTTCTCACGAAAGTCGTCTCGAGGTCTTATTTATTACAATTTATTTCTAGTTTTGTATACGCACTTTAGCAGTAGGCGATCCTACTAACATTATAAATGTGAAAAATTGTGAATTGTGAATGTGAAATATTGTGAAACATTCAATGTTTGTTAACTAATCCCGCCTTAACGGCTAAACACAAACTTCTAATCTTTTACATCTATAATATTAGTATGTATGATTTACCTGCTTTTAAAATAAGTATTTATCTATCAACACAAAGTGACTTTTACATGTAACATTTAAAAAAGACCTTTTTTATATATAGCATAGGCCGGCAAACGAACAAGTGGGTCACCTGAAGTTAAGTGATCTCCACCACCCATGTACGCCAACAAAACCAAAAGATTCATGGGTGCGTTGCCGACCTTAAAGGAAAGGGATAATTAAGGAATTGGAAAGGGGAGTTTGGGCCTCCGGATATCTCACTCACCGTACGAAACGCAGCAGCAAGCTGCTACTTTACGCCGGTTTTCTGTGAGACAGTGGTAATGACCCGGACGAGCCGGCACATACATGCTATAGACAAAAGTGTCTACAGCGTGGCTCTACCACTCAAACTTTAATCAAAGCTCTTCCACTGAAACTTCAAAGATCTATTGTGGATTTATTTTATTCAGTTTATTTATAGTTTATACATCCGATATCGCACACATGTTAAGCAACGATTTGTTGTTTTGTTACAGATAAAACGATTAACGATAATTTAAATAGTCAAGATATTTATTAGGTGGTGGATTGGTGTACCACCGCTTTGTTTATTTCTGCCGCCAAGCAGCAATGTGTTAGTACTGTTGTGTTCCTGTTTGAAGGACATTGAAGCCAGTGAAATTACTGGGCATTATGAGACTTAGCATCTTAGGCCTGGGGGGACGAGCGCAGTCCAGTGCCATGCAGTGCTTTGTAATTCAAAGTTATGTGTGGTTGCTTCTGTTTATTGGCAGGCGTGGCGCTTACCATCAGGAGAACGACCTGCTCGTTTCGTCACTCGAGATAATAAAAAAAGTTTTTTAATGAATCAGTATTATTACTTGATATTTCTTAGTAAGCCTTTGAGATCTTGTTGAAAAATATTTATATACGTTCACCTTGCACCAACGCGAAGCTTAAGTCGTAAGATTTATGGGCCAGACGACGAAGGCCAGTCTGCCTCTTATTCTACATTACAATCCTTGCTGTAGGTAGACAAACTGCAGGCGTGTAGGCAATTAGTAATGAATAACGACATGGGGGCTTAGCATATAACACTAGCCCTGTATTATATACGTCCCACTGCTGGGCACGGGCCTCCTCTACTGAATGAGGGGTTGGCCTTAGTCTACCAAGCTGGCCTAATGCGGGTTGGCAGACTTCACATACCTTCGAAATTCTTATGAAGAACTTCTCAGGTATGCAGGTTTCTTTTTTTTATTTATTTATTTTAGGGTTTTTGTCCACATGGACACACCAACCCTATTGTACCTTATGTGTCTAGTTACATATGAAATAAGGAAAATTCTAGATATTAGTCGCCTAAATACAGAGTCCTTTTGCCACATCAGTGCATGGGTATGACAGGATGGACTGGATTAGACCCACATCCAATCTATTAAGTTTGAAGTTTTTTATAAATTCATCCCTTTCTACTCTGTTTCTTAAACAATCCATCAGCAAATGTTGTATGTCCTCAATGCTGTTGCAAACAACACATTTGGAGAATCCACTTTTTTCATCAGGAATGCAAAATTTGCCGATGGAAAGTGTCCCGATCTTAGTCTTAAAGCTAATTTAATATGTGTTCTACTCAGTCTACTATCATCAAACCAAGGGTAACGAGGAGGCTCACACTGAATAGTTTTGTACCAAGTACCTTTTGTTTCAGAAATCCTATTAAAATATTCTTTCCAGACAGTAAAACATTTCATTTTAAATTTAGGAATCAAATCGGAAAAATCTGGATAGAAATCGATTTCGTTACCATTCAATGCGGCTAATTTTGAGATATGGTCAGCCTCCTCATTACCCCTAACTCCAATGTGTGCTGGAACCCATTGCAACTTGAATGCAATACCATTTTTATTAAAGTTATAAATCATGTTTAAAATATCATAGGCTATCGATGTACCTCTGATACCAGAGGTGGTATGCAGGTTTCCTCACGATGTTTCCTTCACCGTTAAAGCAAGTGATAATTAACAATTAATACACACATAACATAAAAGTCAGAGATGTATGCACTTGGGGCTGGTTTCGAACCTGCGAATTTCGTCTCGACAGTCCATACCACTGCCCGTTGAGCTATCACTAGCTTAGCATATGCAACACTACATATCTCGCGCGCGAGTGAGATAACTATCGACTATAAATATTTCTGGTAAAACTGTTAACATTCGATAAAATTACGTCGTCATGTTAGGAGTTGGAGACAAAATACCACAGAGGTTGAAAGTATTATTTTGCAACTATACAAACATGTTAGCTTCGATAAACATATAGAGATAACCAGATAAAATTTGTTTTACACGACAAAACGAGTTTTAGTGATTTCTTATGTTTACGCGAATATTACACATTGAAATAAAACTAGTTTGTACGGACTTTATCGCGGTTTAATTTTTATTTTAGTCCTGATGTTTCGAAAGCATTTCAGCCTTCACGGTTACTGCAGAGAGCTTTTCACCGTAAAATCCGTATCAACTAGTTTTATTAGAAATAATTAAATTAAGACCTTTTAAGAATATTTTTTTAGTATGTATGAAAAACGATATAATAATACCATCACGCGTGCGAGCTGCGCGTCCCGTCATTCAAGGAATTAAAAACTATTGGATAGCTAGAAATCAAAGAAAAAAAACATGTATTTTTCTGTCATTTAAGCATGATAGAAAAGCGAGCGAGAAGATTTCCCTTTTATAATAAAAGGAATTCCATGTGACTATGATTGATCACATACATATCACGTATTCGTTTTTTTTTTGTAGGATTTATTTCATAGTATAAACTCACTAAAGGAATGTGGACATAGGTAAATACTTAAAAAGTGAATGGTCGTTTTTGTACAGTTTGCTCAGTGATGATCTTTCGAGAAAATTATATTTAAATTACCTAAGACGGTTTTTGTACAATTTGCTCAGCGATAATATTTCGAGAAAATTATATTTAAATTAATTAAAACCTAATTGACGTCTAAACCTCATCAATGGATTACCATACCCGTGTTATAAAAAGACTTTATCTGGAATTGTCCATTATAAAATTGGGAATAGCTTTAAATACAAATGTAGTTATTATGAACATCTGAATCTGAGTTCCACATTCTTGACCCGAAAAAAGTCTGACCAGATTAATTATATCTTTATCGCGTTGCATTTTATGATTAAACCCTCGAGTAGGTACATTTCGATAAGGACACGGTAACCCACTCAATTCTATAATAAAGACGGTCATTCTATGCTATGCCCGACAATTCTATGATTTGGTAAAAGTGCTGTACTCAAAACTTACATATTATACTTATAGTTGTATTTATCCATTTTGTGTTTCTTGACCAAATACGCAAAAGGAGTACACATACAAAGTCTATAATATATTATAGTCTTTAACAGACAGTCTCAGTGGCGTAGTAGACGAGTAGCCGGCCGCGAAGCGAGAAGCCGTTCGAGAAGGGTTCGATTCCCGCACCGATACCAATGTTTATGTGATCCACGAATATTTATTCCGAGTCTGAGTGTTGTGGGACCGCAAGTCCCTCGTAGTTCCTGATACCCACGATACAGGTTAACCTAGTGTGGGATCAGGACTATGTGTGTGACTGTTGGATGTATTTATTTATTTATTATCCGTTGTCCGTGGATGGAAAGGAAAGAAAGATGTTTTCGCTATATCGAGTGAGTTCTTATAATGGTAGAGCCACGCTGTAGACAGTTTTATCTACAGCATAGTAGTACATGTAGTAGCTTGCTGTTGCTTTTTCTACGGTGTGTGAGTCCATAATTCTTCTGGTAAACTGGGCGTTCATGGGCAGTGGAAATCATTTACCATCAGGTGACCCACTTGCTCGTTTACCGCCCTATAAAAAAATCCATTGGGAAAGTTTAATAGGGTTGGAGGATTTGCAAATTATTTGTAATATGTCCAGAAAAACAAACATGTTAAGGAAAAATAAGTAAAATTCCACGACACATGCCCAAAGAATCGAAACATTTATTTGGAAAACTGAGTCATTAGTCTGGCGACGTGTTGGACACCAAAAAATTACATTGTCAACATACAAATTATACAAAGACATACGAAGACTTCTGTAACCACCTTTAATACAAGGAACCTCATTTGTTTAATTTTTTCCGTCTGTGTTTCTCTGTTTCGGTATGTACTGAGTTACTTTGGAGTGTAGAGGTCTAAAAGGTGGGATCCGGCAAAGGGCAGGAATACGCTATTTGATCTGTAGTCCGCCCTTCGCCGGTTATGTGTGTGACTGATAGAGCTACGCTGTAGACACTTTTGTCTACAGCATGAATGGACCGGCTCGACCGGGTTGTTACCACTGCCTGCCTACACATAAAGTAGTTGCTATTGCGTTTTGTATGGTGAGTGAGATATCCGGAAGCCCAAACCCCCTTCTCCTTTCCAATTCCTTAATCTAATCTTAATTCTTCAGGTATTGTGGATGTTCATGAACGGTGGAGATCACTTACCATCAGGGGGCGAGTACGAACAACTTACGAATAAGTATTCACATCGAGAACGCTAGCATTTGTATGAAGGTTCAATATTTTTTTTGACATTTCGATTCGAATACGTTCTCGCAAGTTATTCGTGCTAGCCCCTCAAGTATCCCACTAGCTCGTTTGCCGTACTCGCGAGGGGGCGAGCCTATCGCCGAACCGGGCACAAATTCCAGACTCTAGGCTGATTTGAGCATTTCGTAATAGAAAATCCCAATACCACTTTACCCGACCCGGGGATCGCACCCGAGACTTCAGCGTTGGCCTCAATCATAACGCATACGCATTACAACTGCGCCACCGAGGCAGTCAAAAGTAAAATGTTAGCAGCCAAAGGCAACAAGAAACCTGATGCCGGTTTCATTTGATTATTACACTACACCACTATTCCACTAATCATGTTAATTATCTACAAGTTAATTAGCGACAACGTCTTTTAAGTTGGAATCATTTTTACGGTCTCATTAAAACGAAAGAATTTTCTTTTGAAACATTTTTTAGCAGAGTTTGCTTTGCAGCTTTCTGTAAAATACCTCCATAGCAAGAAAAATACGACCCTCAATGTTGTTCATAACAGACGCAACCAAACGAGCAGATGAATCACATGATGGTAAGTGATCTCTGCCGCCCATGTACGCCCACTATAATTTTAATCGTACTACTGTACTTATTTAGTACTTATCATTGTTATTATTATTGTTTGAGGAGAGATCCGGAGGCCCAAATTCCCTTCTCTTCCCAATTAACTATAAGGTCTTTCCTTTAAGGTCAGCACGTATCGATGATTTTGATCGGGCATTGTAGGTGTTCGTCAGCGGTAGAAATCACTTAATATCAGTTTTTTTTATGGTATAGGCCCGCAAACGAGCTAGTGGGTCACCTGATGGTAAGTGATCTCCACCGCCCATGTACGCACACAATACCAAAAGAATCATGGGTGCGGACCTTAAAGGAAAGAGATAATTAAGGGATTGGGCCTCCGGATATCTCACTCACCGTAAGAAACGTAGCAGCAAGCTGCTACTTTACTACGCCGGTTTTCTGTGAGACAGTGGTAATGACCCGGACAATCCGTCCCATACATGCTGTAGACAAGTGTCTACAGCGTGGCTCTACCACTCAAAAAATAAATAGTAAAAAAATAGTTAGTATTCTTTGCCAACAGGTGGCCCACTTGTTCAATCGCCGGCCTCTCTTATAAAAAAGCTTTACAGAAGAGTCGATGACATTTATAAAATAGCTACACAATTAAATTGTTTAACAAAGTTTTATATTTCAGTCATTTATTTTAATGACTTTGCTACACGCCCTTTGAAACAAAGTAAAACACGCGAAGGGCGGAATCGATTTTCGCCGAACAATTTTGTATTACTAACATTTGTTTTGAACCCAATGTGACGGAGTCCAGACGGGCGTAACATTTTGAGTCGTGTAATGTATGCGAAATGTCGTTTCATACTACGAGCGTCAGTCGTGGTAACACATGTGAGTGGATATAAAACACTTTTTTTTGATCAGCTGAATGATGAGACGGTAAGTACTTCGCTCGCTTATATACAGTAGCACAGAATTATGGATTACAAAGCACTGTATGGCACTGAACTGCGCTCTTCACCCCGGGACATAAGATGTTCAGTAATGTTCATGTTCTTATAATACACAATCAAAAGCAAAATATTAATGGAATCCATAAAGTAAAATGATTATTTAGATTCCTTAATTTTTTTCTCTTCCGCCAAATCTGAAGGCAGTTGCGCTAGATTTACTGCCTTCATTTCAATGTCTTTCAAACCGAAACACCACAGTGTTTGCACACTAATTTTTAACACTCCAAATAATCTTATACATACATAATATCACTCCTGTATCCTGTAGGAGTAGGCACTGTTTATGAATTACCACTTTAAGCGGAGCTGACATACTACTTTCGTTTCATCTACTTTCATTAATCTCTTCATACAGTAGAGTACTCCTCAGTGCTGACCTGTCCTTTATTTATATGTCACCAATTTGGTTTACATAGTTTCGTTGCGGTCGGCCTCTAGCGACTCTATCATCCTTGAGTATCTGTATACAAGTATCAAATCATCCATCCTTACGATGTGTTCAAACCAACTCAACATTCCTTTCTCAATTAATTACTTAAAATGTTTAATATTGTTAATATTATCATAATAATCTGATATTAAAAATGTCGCCGCTGAATAAAGGGCGTTAATGTCTGCAGCACATTGCCTAAGTCTGCCTAACTACTGCAGATGTTAATGAAATTGTAGGTTCTAATATTTCAAATAGACTTATTTCTAATTGTTTTTTTTTACTAAGAACATCTTTTCACAGTCCACAACGTTCCATTATCAAATTATTCCTCACTCTATCACAGAAGGTCGCGTCATCACAGACAGTCGTGCCTTTTTAGAGACTCTCCGGCTGTCCATAATTATTATAAATGCTGTTAACTTATAAGACTTGCCTTATCCACGTGATATATGGTTGAAAAGGACGAGTACCCGTGTAAGACATATCTGACTAGATAGGGTATTTTTTTAAATTAGTTTAGGTTCTATTATTACGAAACACTAGAAAACCATGATCAATGAGTGAATTGAACCTAACCAATTGTGAAAGTCAGAGCCGTTATCAGTAATTTTTAACATACTGTGTGTAGATAAACAGTATATTACTTGTTCAACAAGTAACAAGCCAGTTAAGCTATATTACTTTGATATATGACGTCATTAGGTGTACCTAATAATCGTCGACATGGCGTTATACATGAACTAAATCGTTCACGCACCTACAGTGTGGACCGAGTTGTTATTATTAAACGTGTTGTATTACTGAGGTTAAAGCTTGGCGGCCCTGTGCGTGTACAATGTCTCGATAACTCCAGAAATTACTTTTTATTTGTTCTTAAATCTCTATATACGTATATGTATACATACTCCATACATGGTCTCCTTCACCCTCATTAAGGCTGATTTTATTCACGATATCTCATAAACTACTGGAATGAAATTAAATTTGGTTAGGTTATATTATGTGTAATGTAAGTACCTACCCGCTTAGAAAGGATTTAAAACATAGGCTACTTTTTATCCCAGATAGGGACATTCAAGCGGGCGGAGCCATAGGCAACATCTAGTACAATATACATTCTGATAGGAAGTTTTGAAAAAATAATTATCAAGCAAAACAACATTACTAGTCCAAGTTGACGTCTCTCCCTCTCTCTCTCTATCATCTTGAAATATCAAGTTTAATCTCAGATTATCTAAGCCACTCTTATACTTGAATCTCATGCAATGACTGCTTTTATTAGACTATACGATAAGCTACAATAGTACGGTTTCCGTGGCAAGCTCTCTGTACTGTACTACCTATATAAAATCCAAACTACATTATATAATATATATTATTTTACATTATATAATATAAAATGTATGTTAAGATAGGTTTATGGCGTCACTAGTTGTAGTGGTAGAGCCACGCTGTAAACAGTAATACATATGTATTATGCGTGAACATACGTAAAAATAAATATATACTGACGAATTGAGAACCTTAGTTTTTTTGAGGTGGCTAAAAATACAAAATGACGTAAGAAATATGGAGTGGTAACAATATGGTCCAAAAATATTATGTTATCGGTAAGAACTAAAAAGTTACGCGAATAATAATGCAGAGTAACAGTTCACTCAGCACGCTGCAATAACAACATTTCAATTCTAAAATTAATCACAACAATTGATTGGCTCCAGGTTCTTTTCATTCGTATGATGCATTTGTTTTAAGAAGCTACCACATCATTCCCAAGAATATATCGCGATGCAGACAAATGTTTAGGTGTGAAAAACCAACTAATTCGTTACTGAATACATTCACAAAACGTTCGAATATTATACCTATCCGCTAAAAGCTCCCGACCTCCATTAGAAAAATATGTGGTATTTCTAAATGGCTCAAATTTTAATCAAACCTAGCTAAGAATCCATCTCGATTAAACCAGCTTTCAGATAATAAAACTGCATTCAACTCAAATAATTTAAAAAGTCAGAGGTGCATGCTCTAGGGGCTGGTATCGAACGTGCGACTTGCATGTCGAGAGTCCGTACCACTGAGCTATTGCTACTTCTGTCATTCGCTATAGTCATTTCTTAAATTTGGTTGGATTTTTTCGACGTTAAGATTATTTCTATACCCAGTAACCCAGCTTAAATCATTTTCTGTGTTCAATACCGGAAAATAAAGCATTAACTGGCTGTGAGTGTGGAAATAATCGAATTCTAATAAATGACTTAATAGCAATTAAATTTATTTGACTTCTCTGAGTGCGGCAGTTGTATATTGAATTATGAATAGGAATAATAAAGTGTTAAACATCGGTAGAATATTTCGATCATAAATACTCTATACCGATGGTAGAAAACCAATAAACACCTACGCCTTGGTGCGTAAACGCTGGAGTTACAAACTAAGTTTAAACTTTGGAAGCGTGATAGATGTACGTATTTCGTAAGTGGTAGAGCCACACAGTAGACGGTCCGATCCTTCTCCTTTACGACGATTTGTCCATGATTCTTCTGGTATTGTGGGTGTTCATAGGCGGTGGGGATCACTTACTATCAGGTAACCCACTTGCTCGTTTGCCGAACTGTGCTATTAAAAGAAAAACATTGGGAAAAATATGATAATATTACCAACATTCAAATGATTTGTATTAATTACAACAATTTCCTCAGACAATTTCAAATTGTACACATGGTGAAAAATCCAGGAATGGTGCAATCGCACGTTCATTCGAGTTACGTTTCGGAGGCAGCCAGTGTATATCCTACTGGATATACTAGTACTAGATAGGCTTGAAGTACTCTTCAAGCCGGCGTAATTTTTGTCGACCATCGAGGGGCTCAGTCTATTGACATTATATTTGTACTGCACTGTACTTAACACCAGAACCAGTGTATGCCGCGTCCGGCTAAAAACTGTCCGTTATCGACATGAACTTCATAACATCATGAATCTGAATACCATTAAACACTTCAATATTTTACCAGTGTAAAAGCTCGCTTACAAATTGTAGCCGTATCTTTTCGATTATTTACTTTTTATTAGATCGGTAGACATTCATAAATTTAATGTGGGATTTGTTGACATGAATTTATTACGCTTTCAATTATTTATATATTATATGTATCGGCGTAGCTGGGTAGGGGCACGAGTGGGCAATGCCCATCCCAGAACTTTTATTGCCCTCCTTTAAAATCATCACCTACAATAATGGACGCAACTAGATAGGGACAAGGGTGCTTGAAAACCTCATTGCCACATCTAGGAAAAATTCGTAACAACGGCAATTATAATGTGCTATAGTTATAGCAGTGAGCTAAATGTCACCAACTAATTTTCGTCATCTCTTACGTGATATGTGAAGTGTGACATCACTGGATACAATACAAGCCCATGGCTGGCTTTTCATTAGCGTTCAGCAAATAAAATGTGACGATAAACTGTTTTTTTTTCATATCAGCAATGGCCAAAACAAACTATTGAAATATAGGTGCATTTGCTGTAACCGCTTCATACCGCTTTGGGGACACATGTTTAAAAATATACGTTTTGAGGTGCGAGACCGACTCAAGAGCGCGAAATTTAATAATATATTTTTTTTCGTACTGATTAAACTAATATTATTTTAATGAAAATATTTTATCACCGGACCATAATCTAAATTTGAACAATTTTGATGTGCCCCAGTTAAAATTTGACACCAATAACCTTTTAGGGTTCTTTAGCAAAAACAGAACCCTTTCAACTTTGTCATGTCCGTCTGACCATCTACGAGTAACCGTTTGTCCGTCCGTATGTCACAGCCATATAATAATAGTCAGCCAATAGTCTCCGAGTAAAAAAAATATCCTAGTGCCAATGCACTAGGATGAAAATTGGATGGTAGGCGTATTTTAAGAACCGCTACGTAAATCATACGCTACTGCTATGTAAAAAGTGTAGTATAATTAAGATTTTACTTATTTTGGCTCTCTATATATGTAACTGAGGGATGTTTTTTTATTGCGCATAGGTTCATTGGGTAAGTCTAAAAAAAGAGTATTAAACGACTTTTTTTATATAAATCATTAGATTGTGAGATACCTATGCGTGTCGTAAATATTTGCGTCCCCCTGTAACTTTTAAATTACGGGGTAGAATATTCTGAAAATTTCTAGGTAATATAACTTAAAAGGTACTTCCAATGAAAATAGGTTTCAATAAGCTAGATTACTAGGTTGTGTAGTTTTTGAGGTATGGGATATTTTTTATTACACTACGGAACCCTCACTATACGTTGTCTGACACACGCCTATTTTTTATCCTGCCATGGTAGTAACTCTCAACTCAACATGATGGTAAATACAGAGCAGTCCAAATACAATGCTGAGAGTCAAGAGACGGTACGATCTTCGACGGTCGCTAGATCGTTGTTATGTTGGGCTCAAGGAATTCTATATCTATCATCATGACCGATTTAATCATGTATACGGTTGTCACTATACAGTACAAAATAATCAAGTTTGTTAAAAATGTATTCCCCTCACCAGCGGCAGTGTGTATGCCCTGTTGTGTTCCGGTTTGAAGGACATTATGAGACTTAACATCCTATGTTTTTTATCCTAGCTCGGCAAAGTGTCTCAGGATGACGAGTGCAGTCCAATGTCATGCAGTGCTTTGTAATTCAAAGTTCTGTTGGTGTTGCTTCTGTTTATGGGCAGGCGAGGCGCTTACCACCAAACGAGCTCGTTTCGTTACTCAAGGTAATAAAAAAAACATTTAGTTGTTATCGCAGATTACAATAATCACGCAGTTCAAACACCCATAAACATAATAATCGAACATTATCAAATATTGTCCGCATTTATTTTGAATTTCTAAGTATTTAATAATTATCATTACCATCAGCTCCTATTACGACTTTAGTGGCCAGGTATGTTGCTAAATGCTAAGTAAATAATGAAAGGTCACGGGTTCGTGTTTTGCCATTGTTTTGCAGAATTCCGAATACCTAATTAGTATATTAATAATTCACAGTCTGATATTTACACCAATAATAATTTTGAGTAAGTTCCCACAAATGACGGTATCACTTACGGGAATAGTCTTTAACTTTATAACCGTCCCGTAGTTTGTTTACCCTTTTAAAAAGATGGAGTGTCATATAAAGCAAATAGTTTAGATTGGTATCGCATTACAAGACCTCTGAATCCCTCGGCGCGCATATACCGTCCCAAATGTAATACTGGTAAAGGAGATCTTAGCCAAATTAACTGATATTACCAAATACTCGGGTTACATATTAAATTGGATGTACAGTATCTGAGAGTGTAGTGCTTAGCTACGGAATATATGTTTTTATTGTAAGGTATAAACGACGAACAAACTTCTTACGCTTTCACGCGGAAACTACTTAACCGATCATCATGAAACTTTGTACACATATTCTTGGAGGTATAAGAAGTAACATAGGATACTTTTATATATTTTATTCTATTTGTTGTTACGCTTTCACGCCTAAATCACTGAACCGACTTTTGATGAATTTTGATGTAGAGATAGATGGGACCCTGGAGATGGTTATAGGCTACGTTTTATTTCAGAAAAGTCGGAAAGCGGGCGAAGCCGCGAGCAAAAGCTAGTTATCCATAATTTGGAAAATTTTGTCGAAAAAATCAATACCTGAGAGGCAGTCCAAAATGCCTTTGAACTATTTATTGCCTCCCGTTAAGTCGATTTCTTCAAGAAGGGCATAAATAAATTGTCACTGCGCTGGAAAAGAGGCGTCGATAGCATAAATGGTTACTTTGATTAATAGAAATAAAAAGACGAGAAAAAAAACTTTATTATTTTCATACGGTACGGCAATTTCAGAGATAAAAACCTATTATTATTTTTATAACATAGTGGAAATATGTACCCAAACGGCAAATTACAAGTAAAAAAATCCATTAGTAAAAAATATTTATACCATTTCCAGGAAACGCGCAGGCGTTGAGTTGTTAAGGCATAAAAAATATATAGGTATATAAAGCTAATTAGGCCTAACCATATTGTCGTTTCATTAATGTTACGTTCGTTGGCATGAATACAACAATAATTAAGTGATCAGTGAGTGGGTGAGTCAGCAAGAGACAAATTAGCACGAATTTATTTTTGAATGATATTGTTTATAGCACAGGCTGCCAAAGAGCTAGTGGTGACCCTGATGATAAGTGATCTCCACTGCCTATGTAGGCCCACAGTACTAGAACAATTATTGGCTCGTTTACTGACCTTAAAGGAAAGGCAAAATTATGTAATTGGGAAGGGGGATACGTTTTATCTCGGAAAAGGCCGTCCACGCGGGCGGAGCCGCCAGTAAACGTTAGTTAATAATATTTTTAGTTAGTTAGTTTTTGACAGCCTCCATGGCGCAGTAGGTGAGTAGCCGGCTGCAAAGCGAGAGGCTGTGGGTTCGATTCCCACACCGAGATAAATATTTATGTTATCCATAAATATTTGTTTCGTGTCTGGGTGTTGTGGGACCGCAAGTCCTTCGTAGTTTCTGATACCCACGATACAGGTTAACCTAGTGTGGGGTCAGGGCTATGTGTGTGACTGTTGGGTGTATTTATTTAGTATTTATTTTTACCACATCCTTTTTTTATCACTTACTAAAATTCAGTTATAGCTCAGGGACTGTCGAGACGAAAGTCGCAGGTTCTAAACCAGACACAAGAGCATGCATCGCTAACTTTTGAAATGCTCAGTACCAGCCCAGAGTCTGAAATTGTGCCTGGTATGGCGATAGGCTCACCCCCTATCACATCATGGGACGAAGATACGCTTGGCGAAATGTGAGTGTTCTGGTTACACACCTCTGCCTACCCCTTCGGGGATTACAGGCGTGAGTGTGTATGTATACTTCACTTCACTTACAAAAGACCATGACAACGAATTAGATGGTAATTAGAACCTTTTATTTTTTTTTACTGGTCCGAATGGCGAAATTTATATTCTAAGAAAAAAGGCTGAAGGCCTAATAGGACTCTATAATACAGTCTTACAACCGCAGTCACACTCCGGTTTAAAGAATTTCGTTAAAATTCTATGATCATGCTTCATTGTTCTTTATTTTTGTAATAAATAGTCACAAGAGATGTAGATAAACATGTTGGGGTTATAATTATTTTCCTCTCTGCGAACTCTTTCTATGGACACAGAGCTTTAACGACAGTCTAATTTAACAAAACAAGCGGTTGTATAGTTAATTCAACTCGTTGTTGCACACTTGCTTGTAATATGTGTATACATTCGTAATATACAATAGAGACGATGACTGTATACTTCACGATTGACATATATGTATAAGATGACAGCTGACTGGCACGCAGATAACACACATAACAAGATTATCAAAAATAAACGTCTTTAATAGGGCCTTAGACATGTCTTTAGTCATTTGTTTTACAGCAGAGTTTAACAAACGTGGTTCACCTGATGGTAAGTGATCTCCACCGCCCGGACATCCACAATTCAAAAAGTATCATGGATCGTGCGTACGAATGTATTGCAAAAGGGTTGATTTGGGCCTCCGGTAATATCATTCACCGTACGGAACACAACAACAAACTGCCACACCACTGTGAGACAGTAAGTAGTAAAAATACGAGAATAAATAAAACAAAATTAATGAAGATGGTTAATATAGGTCAGTCTGAGCGATCGAATTGAACATATGTTTTTACTGGCGTAGTATTTTCTATTAACATTTATTTAATAAACTACAGTCTTCGTTATTATCATTTAAGAACTATCATTTAAGTTTTTATCGAAACTTAGTTTGTATATATATATCATCATATCGAATATTTTATATGATCAACTGCTTGACAAAATACTGCACCATTGAAATTACTACATAGTATCAAAGATCAATTTAATGTTATTAACAAAAAGTTTTATTAAGTATATGTTAAACATAAACTAACTCTACACCTAAGTTTATATAAAATATAGCAAAAGCTATTGTTAAAAACTGGGTAAACACACAATAATTCTATTCAAAGTTTACGGATTATAATATTTATCAAACTACAAAACACACACCATAACAACTACACATTAATTACACATAATAATATCGCATCAATCAATAATAATTCGTATATTTTATTTAATGACTGTTACTAATGAATAGTGTACTCATTTTGTAGTGTAAGCTTTTAATAAAAAATCAATTAGTAGTGCAGTCTTAATCATTAGATATATCAATATCTTCTACATAAATTAATAATTGGAACAATATCCTATGACTGAGGCATTATTAATCGGCTCTTCCTCCACAACTTTATCTTTCTTACAAACATTGCAACATTTACAACACAAAGACACAGCAATGACTGACCCCACCAACGCTGGCAACCAAATATACACGGGTACTCCCGGAGGCTTCATAGTTTTAGCGTACTCATTCAATAGAGCACAAGGAACATGATTTCTCTCTTTGGAAAACGTCTGGTTATGCCATAGAACGCATTCTTGCTCCCTTGTTACCTTTATTGGTGTGCCATTGTTTTGTAAAAATGGTTTGACGTCAATATGAGACGTCGTTACGTCGACGGTATGCGATTCTGAATCTAAATGCTTCATACTTTCCGCTCTATCCATAAACGAAGACATCATGAAGCAAGGAAACGGTGTCTCATCAAATTGAATATGATCGATCACTTGTAATGAGCAGTTTTCTGTTTTCCTCGGAACGTAGTAATGTGTGTAATGCCATTGTTCACTGGCAGATCTGCCGAGATTGTACAGAGCAAGACCAGTCAGTAAGTCACCGAAGCGGCTGCCAGACTCCTTGTATTTGTAAACATAAGAAGGTGGTATTCCATGATACACTGGATACGAAGACACCGCAGGACAATACCGGCACGTGAATGATATGTGACTCGGCGGGTGGTATGAATAGTGGGCGTGGTGCGCGTTCACATGATGATGACTGCCACGATAATTGTTGAAACGTCCGTGCGGTCCTCCTCTGATCTTGGCACTCACGCACAATACATTAACAAGAAATAGGAAGAATAGAATATAGAGCTTCATGATGCAGCGCAAAGTACGAGTCCCGGCGCGCGACTGCCGTAGTTCAGAAGATGAGGCGGTTTGGCGCCATGATAGACCCGATGGCGCCGACATGTCGCGACGCCCTATCCTGACCAACATGGGGAAATGAATGAATGGGCGGTGCATTAACCTTAGGGGGTTGAAAACTGCACGCGTTATTGATTACATACTGTTGTGCGCATGTTGTCCGTTGTAAAAATATATCATTCACTTGGCTGAATATTTAACAACAAATCTGTAGGCCAAGTAGGTACTTAGCCGTTGTTACCAGAGTATTTACTGTTAGATGTCGACGTAGTTTTCCCGCGTATTTAATATAAGTTATACAAATGTATTTTAGTAGTACTTACTTAATAGGGCAGTGGCAGGTAGATAGGTATTGTGTCACATATTATGATTAAGGTTCTGGAGCTAACTGTCCCATCCTGCTAATATTATAAAGTAGCTTCCATTTTTTTTCCGGGATAAAAAGTACTACCTATGTCCTACTGCAGCTTATGTTCTACCTGTGTGCCAAATTTCATGCAAATCCAATCAGCCTTTAAGGCGTGACTATTTCACATACATCCAAATTCGGAAACTCACAAACATCTAAAATTTCACATTTATAATAGTAGTGGGATGTGAAAGTTTGGACGTTTCTGAGTTAAAAAAGTTAGTGAATTTGGATGCTTGTTATGCAACTACGCCTGAATGGATTGGGATGTAATTTGGCACACAGGCAGACCATGACATAGACAAAGAACTAACTATTATTATTTTTACCCCCGAAAAAGACATTCACGCATGCGGAGCCGCGAGCAAAAATTGTTTCGTAATTTAACCAAAAACTTGATCCGAAGACACATTTATTTACCCACATCACACATATTATAAAGAAAAACTTAGGTCTAATACTTTAGGTTGAAATAATTAGTGATCACCCTTAATGCGTAGGTATAAGTATACATGATAATTTCGTCGTGCATAGGATCACTCATATATGCTCCAAAAATCTAGATTAATAATACATCAATGGTACAGATTAGAATAGTAGAATATGCGTTCCAAAAGTTACAATAGTTCATGATATTTGAGTCGCGGCGTAATAACTTCTCATCTCGAGAATGGAGACCGCGCCTCCGCACAAAGCGCGCTCTTCCTGTCAGATATCCAGATGGACAATTTCCTGAGTGTTTCTGTGCATTGTCACGGATATATTATGATCTACTGAAAGTCCTTGACCATTTGAGCCACTTAACACGTCCATAGTTGCGAGCGTGGTCGTTTAGGAGTTAGGACACAAATGGATATGACTAAGAGGTATTTTAGGACATAAAGGCGGTTAATAAACTAACTCTAGTAGGTTCTAACTTCAGCAGGTGATAGCGCTTGTTAACAAATAAAAAATATATAAATGACATGAGTGTGTACAATGACGATGGTTTCCTTATCGGTGATAATAATAAGTGAGCCACCAACATCTTAGGCCCAAAGCCAACCTTACCTAAAGTGGTACACTATGCTTATTAAGACGTGAATGATTAACAAACAACCAAATTCAAAAACTCAAACTCGGAAACATCCATTATATCACAATTTAACCGACGAATAAAAACAGAGGTTCTTAATTCATCGGTATATTTTTTATTAAGTTCACATATAGTCTGCCAAATGATTTGAATGATTATTTTTGTATTCGATAGATACACCTATATTACTATACTATAATACTTTGGTAGTAATTCGGGTGACATCAGGTCGGGATGAAAGACAAAATTTCGACATTAATGCATCGATTTTATTGATTCTTTCACAAAAAATAGTAAAATTAGTTTTTTTTATAAAATATAAAACTGACTCAATAAACATTATAATACCATCCTTATATTACACACGTCCCACTGCTGGGCACAGGCCTCGTCTACTGAATGATAAATTAAATGAAAATTAGAAAAGTTCGAGGTTCATGCTTGGCGGGGAAAAATCATTACCCGAGAAGCAGTACAAAATGCCTTACAAGAGTTTGTTGCCTCCCGTCCAGCCGATTTCTTCAAGAAGGGCATCGATAAATTAGCATTGCGCTGGCAAAGATGCATCGATAGCATGGTTGGTTACTTTGATTAATAGAAATAAAAAAGGTGAAGACCTATTATTTCAAGCATTTTACGCCTACGTCGAGCAGCTCGTATACGAGTACATGACATTCGTATTAATGGTTTCTGGATATTTTTATTTTATAGTTTCACGCCGTATAACGTGCCGATGTACTGCTTAAACTATCGATATATCTTTCAGCTACAAGTACATTGCAATTTATTATCAAATCTTTTATCGTAAGGAATATAACATTTTCTCGTATGTAGGAACTTTAACGGTAACAAAGATAACATTTGCCTTTTTACCGAATTAAAAAGGACGTTTTTTCAGATAAATATCTATCCTAAATACCCGTAGTATATAGTAGGTAGAGGTAACCTGCAATGAGTATGAGGTATTGCGTTCTAGATCCGAATTCAGTTTTCCGAAGTCGAGAATATCGAATACGAATCATAATATCGGATTCGGACTATTTGCGCTCAATTGTACGGTTTAAAATAAGTGGGTCACCTGATGGTAAGTGATGTCCAGTGCCCACAATACTAGTAGAATCATGGACGCGTTGCCGGTCTTAAAGGAAATTGATTAGGAAGGAGGACGATTTGGACCGTTGGATATCTCTCTCGACTGATATTAAACATTTTAAGGCACAAAAAGACTCTACATATCGGTAATCGGTAATATACATGTTTTTGTTTTTTTACTTTAGAAAAATGACCACTCAACTTGCTTGTTCCATTGAAACTACATTTCAGATACGAAACCAAATACCCAATATCTGACACAGCTACCAAAAACACACACTATTATAAGTACCTTGTATTTTTACGTTTCTGGGGTAAATTACTAATTTAGAAATAGTTTTTACTTATAATCATCCGTTTTTGGTCGAGGGTTTTTTTGAATTTCTAATAAGTTTTATTGACTTTTCGGTGCTACATTTTGAAGTCGGTTATTAAGTACGGTTGGTATGTCAAAATTGTATGAAGTAGCCGTAGACCGTCGAGTAACGTTTGAGCATTCGGAAGATACTAGCACAATAAAAAACCTTAGTTTTGACCTCTGCGTTACTAAAATTAAATTAAATTAATTAAAGTGGGTTTAAAAATGACGGTACAGTTTTGCTAATTGGCACAAATTCAATTAAGAAAATAGTCAGTGTAAACAGCGAGTAGCGCCCCAATAACGTGTTCATTGACATTATTGGGGTATGGGTGGTACGGCAGTGACGGGGGTTGATATACGATGACACGCCCGGCGCCTGCGCCACCTGATTGCTAGAGATTTTGAAATAATCATAAAAACTTATTTATATAATATACGGATTAGTAGACTTCATGACCACCATTTATTCAGCGCAGTAGCAACCTGGCAACAGAGTCACGTCCCAGAAGTATAAACCACGAAATATTTGGCACACAGGTAGACCATGACCTGGATTAGGCCTTATAATCCCGGACAAAGCTTTTCACGCAGGTGGAGCCGCGAACACAGGCTAGTTTGATATAATTACACATTACATTACCAACACATTAAGGTGGGTGTTGAAGAAAAATTATTCAAGTCAAACTCCGTAAGTCTCGTAACGATTCGTGGCGAATAAATAAACTGTGCAGATAATTTACCGTGTTGATCGTTCTGAAACCGATGTTAGCATCCAACCGCTAATAGGTGGCTTGTTTTAAAACATCGTTAGGATATGATACATGGTCCAATATAATATTATTTATAGTATTATAAACAAAATAACAAACATTTATAAAACTGACATTATGGAATTATGTCATGATTGATAAATTGATTTGTGTTAAATGCATTTTTAAAGGTTGTCTTTGATCAATATTTATATTTCTGGATATAAAACGTTTGTGATGTTGAAAGCTGTTGAAAGCCGTTGTCTGGTTTATGCAATCTATTTAGATTATAACTAGATTTTGTTCGCGGAATCACCCGCGTGGAAGTCTTTTCGTTATATTTCTGGGAGAAGACTAGGCTATGTCACTCTCCGGTCCATAAATTATTTATGCTATAAATCATCGACCATGATAGTCGAGTCAAACCAACAAACACACTTTTGCCTTTTTAATAGTATGTATAACTTAACATAATATCACGTGTTTATCCCCAAAAAGGAAAACCAGAACCACCAGTGCAACTAGTGCTACACGCTGTTTCGTTGAGTAATTATAATTTTTTACTATTATTATTATAGAAACACATAATGAACAAAACATATAAGGATAACAGTTCCAGGAAAAATTGGTGCTGGTATAGAAATAAACTTAGTAGTCAAAACGTACTTTACATCAGCTCACGGTTTTATACCCAAAGGGGTAGTCAAAGGTACAATTACTTAGTGTCCCTACTTTTCGCCCCGTTTATTTCTGTCCCATGATAAGAGATGGGACAGGTCCATCGCCATATCGAGTACAACTTCCAATCTTTGGCCACTCCTAGGTTTTTTATTTTTTGTATGTCCTCGGCTTAGATACCACTTTGCGCAGTCAGGATTCTTTTTTCTTATGGTTGTACCTCACGCCAAACACCTTAACGAATTACGCCATTCATTACAGTACCCGCGAGCAAAATACACCGCGGCGACATACAACATTTTTAATGGCTTTGTTATTTCCACAAAACAAAAGGAAATGTTGATAATGTTATAAACCACCTAGTTAATTCGCTATGGTCAGGAAACTTTATGCATCTAATAGAGTGACGGAAGTAGATATTTTACCAAAAAAAATACTAAGGTAGCTATAGCCAATGACGTCAGAAAATCATGAAAAACATTAGTAACTAGAAAAGGATAAAAATCGCATAACATACATAAGGGTGGCTCGGATAGGTCTAGGACTGCGCTGGCCTTCCGCTTGACCATACTTCCTGGGAATTCTAATATAAAATATTGGATACACTATTGCTTATAATGAAAAACTACGATAAATAAAAAACCGCGAGGAAACTCCAAGTAGCAGTGTACAGTAAATATAATCTGATCCAGTGACCACAAGCACTTGTTCGCATCGTCGTCACTCGAAGGTTGTGAAGCTAACACAATAACGTTAACAATGTGATCGATTATCACTCATTTAAACTAAGAAACACTTGCACAAACTACAGAACTGAGTTAGACTATATATAAGTGAAGTTAATGTTCTTTCTATAGTTGCGATATAGAAAGAAAGTAATAGGAGACTTAAGAGGCGCTAAGTCTCTGCCGCAGTATTAATTTATTCATCGTACTCATGAGGATCATGCGCAATAATCATTATAATTTCATCATTTTACTTTATAAAGTTCCTCATTGGAATAAGTTGAGCTGCTCTAACTCTATTCAAAATTAATTGTATTATCGTAGTGCAAATATTGTAATTGGATTTTGAAACGAGCAACGTTAGGGTTTCTTGTCCCGTTCTTGTAACGTTAGGGTTTTCTTCTTTAACGAAACAGCATTTCGAACTGGCGGTAGAGTTAAAATTTGACTGAATCTAAATGATGTATAATAACATTTTTATGGATTCAAATATGGATTTAATAGGGATAGTCACAATCTGCAGTTCATTTAATATCTCAAAAAAAATATTGCACGTTATATTCAAGTTGAACTCTATGAACCAAAAATTGATTTCATCTCCCTTATATTAACCACATGCGCAATTGGACAACCTAAAGCTTGGCCTAAAAATTATATGAAAGATTTATAAGAAGCAAAAATAAGAGCGCTTTGTACCTCTACTTACAACAAAATATAATAATAGGCCTAGGTTAATGTTTAGGGACTTTTCCAAAATTTTATATTGAAATCTTAATCGTTTAAATAATAAGTGCAGCAAAAAATCCAGTTATTGTAACTTACTACGTAAAAAAGTCGACCATAGGTGGTATACATAGGTCATACAAGGTGGTAGGTCCCTCGTTTGCGAGAGGCCGGCTGGGTGGGTACCACCGCTTTGTCTATTTCTGCCGCCAAGCAACAGTGTGTAAGCACTGTTGTGTTCCGGTTTGAAGGACATTGAAGCCAGTGTAATTACTGGGCATTATGAGACCTAACAACACCTTATGTCTCGGGGTGACGAACGCAGTCCAGTGTCATGCAGTGCTTTGCTTGTGGCGTTGCTTCTGTTTATGAGCAGGCGTGGCGCTTACCATCAGGCGAGCGACCTGCTCGTCTCGTCATTCAAGCTAATACTTTTAGAATTGGCTATCGACTACCTTGACAATATAGTTTCAATTAACCTCTGACGCAAATAGATATGAAACCCTACATTTTTGCTAGCATTATCATAGTTATGCTTGTTGCCCAGTGACTATTCAATATGTTCTATTTTTTTTAACACTTACTAAATAATAAAGTAATCAATGATAGGTAATAAGAAAGATGCAAAATAACAAAAAGAATATTTTATAGTGTGAAAATTAAGTAGTCTTTGGTTAAATTGTCGAACTTTGGTAGACACCCAGACAAAATTATTAATACAAGCTATATATAAAATAAAACTTAATTAATGGTTTTACTACAGTTCGGAAAATAGGTATCCAATTCGCAAAAGGTCCATATTTGAAAAATGAAAATGTAAATTTGTTTCAGTTTCATAAACCCTTCCAGTACGTTTTTCCGTACAAACTTTGAAGCCATATTTGACCCTCTTAGGCTTTGGATTTGCAAAACCCGTTTGTGCTCGGCTATCTACAAACTAAGATAAACGAAATGATAATGGGCTACAGTGTAGTTACCGCTTACAATTGACTGGGAAAATTACTTTTCTGTGCAGTACAAATCGAACGCCCACGGTCAGGACTAGGATTTTTATATTTCCGGCTGTTTCGCATTCCTGCGACCCGGAAAAATATCACGTTCCTCTGGATTCCTGTGTCCCGGGAACATTGAATATTGTTATATAATTTTTCAGATTATTTCTCGAGTTTTCCTGACTTTAATTTCAGAATGAAACAAGGTAAATTTCTCGAAAGGGGGAATCCAGAAACAAGAAACCTAGTCGTCAACTCATAACTTGAAAATCTATCTGGTTGGACATGGAGATTTGGCGAATTAGACCTTTTGCGAATATGACATTCTGAAAAATAGACACTCTGCGAAAAAAACATTACATTTTGCGACCCGGACCTTTTGCATCTATTCTAATCAGTTTTGAATTCTGATGTGTTCAATGTAGAACGTTTACGATGCCTGTTTTTAACACATGAACATAAACGATCGTAAAACTAATAAACCATTCAATCACTGGTTTCGCTGCATAATATGTAATTATTATAAGGTGTTGATGCGTATTGTATTCAAATACTAATGTCACCGAAGTGGCAATAAAAATGATCATCACAATTGACCTCCGTCACACGAAGATACCACTTTAAAATAATAAAACCATATTGATAATTCCGTCAAATAAATCCATGAACGGTTATAAAATAAAAAATAAAATTTACTTAATTACTATTTTTACTATTACATTAAACTCACCTATAGCAGTCCTAGTTCGAACATTCCTCGAGTAGCACATGGGGTGTAGAATCGCCCAGTAGCGGTCTACGGACACGGCCACCAGACAGAAGATGCTGATTGTGCAGAGCATCACCAACAGTGATACCGTAAACAAACACGCATGTAATTTCCTTGGCAAGCCCACCGACGCCAAAATCGCAAACGGTATCCCAAGTAGTCCGACTAGAAAGTCTGCTGCTGCTAACGACACGATATAGTAGTTCGTACGTCGCCTCAATCTTCTATCACGGCGAAACACAAACATCACCATGGCATTGCCAACAACCGCCATCAGTGCCACTAAAATTTCGAAAGTCGTATATGCTGCATGTAGTTCGGGTGTCGGCGATCGGTGAGGAGCCGACCCCGGGGTGGACGAAACAATTTCTTCTGTCATGTCCATTGCTTAAGATTTGCTTCGGGAGGTGCCTAGCACATTGCATTGTAATTTACATTTTAAAACTGACCACATAACTAACTACATGAAACTATACACTTTAATGGAATGTGGACAATAGCGACGCTAATGCGAAGGCTGTATAATTTCTCATGTTGCCGCTAGAGAAATAATGCGTCTATTTTTGCATTAGAGTCAGGCAAACTTTCGCGTCCAAAACAATACTATTAGAGGTTATCTGAATTCGAATCACGATTAGTAGCGGGTGAGGCAAGCGTGTCCCGCTCGTGAGGCGCGCTTCCCATCACTGCGGGCGCGAATTGGCGCGAAACCGCGACCACGGCGATCATCCCGACGCACGTCCTACGCCGACGCGCTTAGCACTTGTTGCGATCCGAGGCTACCGGTGCCCATCGGTGCCCACTGGGCATTGGGCACTGCCCTCAAGGTTCAAATCAAAGGTAAATGTATTAGATAAAGAAACAGAATTTTACTGTCTAAAAAAAGATTTACTTTTTTATCGTTAGCTTCAAGTAGCCATGTGTGAGGAAAAAGAAATCTCTACTGAATGTGTCGTATCTTACCAAACAGAAATTTCGTAACAAATAAATAATATTCCAAATTTTTTTTTTTTATTTATTTGATACACAAATATTCATATATAATCATTATCCTACTACTACAACAAATGTAAAAGTTTGGATGTTTGTGAATTTGGATATTTCTGAGTTTGTAAATCTAGATGTTTGTTACCCTTACGCCTTAAGCGAATTACGCTTATGCTGATCAGTTTTAGATGAAATTTAGCACACAGCTAGACCATGCCCTGGGTTAGGACATACACTACTTTTTATCACAGAAAACGCCGTTCACGTACAGAGTCGTGAGCATAAGCTAATACGTTATATACGTATATGGAAGACTTCGATTATTTAAAAAAAAAGTGTAGGTAAGCATAAAAAGCATTTTTGAGTGGTAGAGTCATGCTGTAGACAGCTATTATGTCTACAGTATGAGTAGGACGGCTCGATCAGATAGATAACACTGTCTCACAGGAAACTTAAGTGAAGTAGCAGCTAGCTGTTGCGTTTCGTTTGGTGAGTGAGATCTCCGGCGGTCCAAATACCCCTTCCCTTCCCAATCCCCATTCCTTACCTTTAACCCCTTAAGATTAACAACGCACCCTTGATTCTTTTAGTAGGTATCGTTTGTGTATAGGGGTGGAGGAGATCACTTACCATCAGGTGACTCACTTGCACCCTTGTCAGCTTCTGCAATAAAAAAAACGATGTTTAGCTTACACAGATTGCTAACAGTTTAATAACCATTACCATTTTAAAATCGTACTTATTTATCATTATATGAACTTCATAGACATCCTTTAAGCTCTTAAACATATAGACTTAAACATATTATAACAACAGATTACTGTTTAGTTGTGATTGATAACAATCCTGCTCTATTTTTTATTTATATAATAATAAGTACCCAATAATTATGCTATTTATTGAGTGGTTAACTACTCAATTATAGAGGTGACCCGTGCCCAGCAGTGCGACGTCTCATTCAGGGCTGATATTATCCTAATATTATAAATGCAAAAGTGAGTTGTTTTTTACGTTTTCAGGCCTAAATAGCTGAATCGATTTCGATGAATTTTGGTACAGAGATAGATGGGACCCTGGAGACAGTTATAGGCTACTTTTTATCCCGGAAAAAGCAAGTTATTATAACTATTCTGCTGGTAAAAAGATTGTTAATCTTTCAAGTCCCTCAAAAACAGTTTGTCGGTTTGCCATGAAGAGCGAGGACAGTGGTCAGCAAACCGCGGCTGGCGATCTGCACGCGGCTTTTTGGCCTCTTGATTGCGCCTCTGCCACAAATTACTAATTTTGAAACTAAACGTATTTTATTTATTTAATATCATTATTATTACCCACGATTTAATATTTGATAGTATTCAAGGTTATTGCTATCGCGTGGAAATCATGTTTTCAGAATGGAATTATCCAACTTAGAATCAAATAAAGGACGTCGCAGGCAATATACACTAGGCGAGTGAAGTACGACTAGACTAATAAAATGGTAAAACTCTCTGTTTATTAGTATACACAACTTTTTTTTATGTTATCAGACTGCCTCGGTGGCGCAGTTGTTATGCGTACGCGGTACGACTAGTGTGCTGATGTCTCGGGTTCGATCCCCGGGTCAGGTAATAGTGGTATTGGGTTTTTCTATTACGAAATGCTCTGTATCAGCCCGGAGTCTGGAATTGTACCCGGTATGGCGATAGGCCGACCCCTACTCGTATTACATCATGGAACGGAAATAATCTCGGCGAAATTTGGTTGTACCTACTAACTAGTAGAGATGTAACTACATCTCTGCCTAGTCCTTCGGGAATTACAGGCGTGAGCGCGTATGTATGTACATATGTTATTATTTTACTACAAAAAAGTCAGTGCATATATGTCGAAGTATAATGCCCGTTTTCATCATCAATCCCTAAGTTTAGGTGAGGCCCTAAGACATTTAAGTGTTAATTTTGTTTTCACCATCACTTGGGGGACACCTATGTTTCTAAGGTGGCCCTAAACTACGTGAAAACAAACTTAGGTAAGGGATTAGTTAAGAAGTGTTTGAGGGTACGTTGGAGAAAACGGAAGTCTCCCATCCTCTATATCACGATGTCCTCGATGTCATCCTGCCTAGGGGACGGAATATCTGCTTTCAATTCTAATTGTAAAATAATACTTTGAAATATACCCTTTAGAATAAAAAAAATATCAAATCACTCCGTGAAAAGATACGCGTGGTTATACATATAAAAATACTATACGCGTCTAATTGAAACTTGTTTTGAGGTAAATAATTAAAACATTAAAAGAAATTTATACACAGTTTGGGCACATTTTATTATAAAGTTTAGAACAATAACTACTTAAACTATAGTTACCTGCCTTTGCAACCACAATCAATGTGAATACTGCTCATCCATTACGCTATCAAAATCATATATTTCAAATACGCTCCAGAAAACGGAGCAAAGATATGTAATAGACATCGTATCGTACTTCGCATACCGAAAGGTAGTATGAGATCTTGCATACGCGGAATCTGATTTATGACATATATTATTCACAACTCATATATAATTTGTAACCACCAGATAACGATTGAAACAGTTAATTTAGAAAGTACTAATTTGATTTAGGTACTTACGCTTCTTCTTGTACATTGGCAGCGTGATGATTTATTATATTGTTGTTTTATATTTTATCTCGATGGGTTATATTTATCAGTAAATGATGAAAGAGGAACTTAGTCTGTATTCGACATTACCGCAGTAAGACGTTAGCCGAATACACGAAATTTGTATTTTTGCGTAGTAAAATATTGTCTAAAATGTTTCCCATTAATAAATTCCTCTGGTGATGTCAAGCAGGTACTACAAATGTGACACGCTTGGCTACATACAGATTGAAATACTTCGATGTCTATTGTGTATCTTTGGTCTGTGTTCCAGCACTATTAGTTATTACACATGTACAATTCCATGGCCATTGATTTTTGTGATACCTATTGTAATCGGTTATGGATACTCTTTATGCCTGGAACATACGAGCTAGAATAGCATTTAAGGTATGTGCTAAATATAACGCAAAATCGGATCGCATTACAAAATACTGATTATTAGACAATAAAGTACTTTACGATAGGAGCAAAATTACTTGGCCGGATTGAAGTCAGTCATGAGCGGCGTGTCGTTGTGATTATTGTTCAGTAGTAATGGCAATTATGCTGTTAAGATATAATTTTATTAGCATGTGAATTCTCGTGTCTTAGCACGCTAATCATTCGTGCTAATGCAATTTGCTAATATGACACAATACAGTATTCCCACGGATACAAAGGGGACAACTCGTTATCACCGTTGCTGTGGCGCGCTAATACACGAATTACGAAGCGACGAATGAATTCATACTTCACATTATTTCGCAATTGTATTTAATTTGCTAAATGACACTTCGCAAGGTGGGTGAAGTAACAAACTTTAGTCTGGCCAAATTCTATAGCGCATATTGTACCCAAATGGTTTAATTATTATTAAACCATTTCGGTTACTTATTTTTTTTAAGTAACGTTACTAGACAGAGTAAGTCGAAGTGGAAGTTTTATAAATCCACTGAAAAATAATTCGTATTTGTCGTTGCGTGAAGAATAATTTACAAAACGATAAAAAAAATCGCTTTTTTCATTCCTCGTTGAGGTATGGTTAATTTACCTTACTGTGATAACTCAGTATTTTCTGAACTCAAAGCATTCTTTTTAAATTGGGCATATGAGTAAGAATATTTTCTAGGGTAAGCCAGATTTTATACTCTTCCCGGTTACCAAAACATAGACGTAGGTAAATAAGAGGTGGTTAGCAGATTTCTGGGGGGGTTACAAGAATATTGAATTAGTACGGAATCCTTTCCACTTGTGTCTAATTCGCACTCGACCGATTATAATAGCATGTGGATATACATTCTTTGACTACCGTAAATAAATAAATAATAAATACACCCAACAGTCACACACATAGTCCTGACCCCACACTAGGTAAACCTGTATCGTGGGTATCAAGAACTACGAGGGACTTGCGGTCCCACAACAACCAGACCCGAACATATATTTGTGGATCACACAAACATTTGTCTCGGTGTGGGAATCGAACCCACGGCCTCACGCTTCGCAACCGGCTACTCGCCCGCTGCGCCACGGAGGTAAGCATACCTATTTTTTTTAACCAGCCTGTACATGACATAATTTAGCTTTTCACACAAGATCCGAAAACTCTGAAATCACCCCATGAAGGTTAGCAACTTTTCAATAAATTTTGAACACATTCAAGTTCATAACATTCGTTTTCAAGCAGGTGCGTGAACTCTAAGAGAAAGATGTTTTTCGAGAATAATAAATTTCTATTCAGTCAGAATGTTAAATATTATTGCATCCCTCTCGAATCTGCTACATTTTCATGGTTAGGTAATTGGCTTGTTTCATATCACGTACTTAAATTGGTTACATTATTTTCTTGAAGACTCGGAGACGCGAACGCAGTGGGCGAGTCGCCGGCTGTTCGTTTCTGCATCGAGACAAATATTTTGTGTGATGCACAAAAAATTGTGCCGTAATTGAGAAGTTGCTTACCATCTTAGAGCTGTACACAAATTCCATTAGAGCAGTGGTCGCAAACTTATTTGATTATGGGCCTATAAGGATAAAGTAGTTACGCACCTCGGGCCACATATTGGTTTAGCCCAGCTCCCAGTTCTACCCCTCGCGCCACTTGGAAAAACGGACGATGGTTCAGACGGTTCTATTTTTGTTGATCAACTGCTATATCGCATGCCATTTGAACTGTCTGAACATATTTTCAATCGAATTGATCCACAAAAACCATGCAGATTTTATTGATTCAAGTCAGTTGACCAACTAGGCTTAAAAATCGAACCGTGTGAACCCGCTATTATGATAAATAAGAAATCGATTTTTGACTACCTCGGTGTCGCAGTTGTTATGCGTACGTGGTACGACTGCTGTGCTAAGGTCTCGGGGTCGCTCCCCGGATCGGATAAGTGATATTGAGCTTTTCTATGACGAAATGCTTAGTATCAGCCCGGAGTCTGGAATTGTTCCCGGTATACTGCATTAAACCAGCGTGCTTAGCATATGCAACACGACACATCTCGCGTGCGAGAGAGATAACTATCGAGGGACGACAACATAATCGGGTTAGTGTCAATATTCGATAAGTACGTGGTCGTGTTAGGATTCGTAGAGAAAATACCACAGAATGATTAGAATATTCTATGCAGCCATGTTAGCTTTGATAGACATATAGAGATAAAACTGGTTAAAGTGAAACTTTTATTAGATCGTCTCAAAATTTTTGGCCTGTGTGTTGCATGTCGCGTGACGGTCGGCCGCGGAGTAGGGATAAAGTGAAAGGCGCTCGCCAGAGCAGCCAAGGCCAATATGGCGGCGTCTATAGTTCGCACGCTATTTTGTTTGTTTTCGTTAGTGTTGAATGTAATATTATTCCAAAAATTTTTAGTTAAATGTCTATAATGTGAAAAAAAGTTTCACTTTTACCGTGGTTTCATAAAACCACACAATCTTTTTTTTTACAATAACACGAGTCGACAAAATTATCTCATGTTGCTTATGCTAAGCCCCGAGGCCTTAAGAGAGAAGAAAAGAAAAATGGAAGGCCATATTGTCATGTAGATAGTTCTACGGCTTGGATTTACGAACCGCAAGAATCTATGAGACCGGAGGGCTGTTCGACGACCATTGCATAAGAATATCTATACAAGAATATTATATAGATACAGGTTTACCTAGTGTGGGGTCAGGCCTATGTGTGTGACTGTTGGGTGTATTTATTATTTATTATTTTTATTATAGACATCAAATTAGTGATATTATGCACAAACTTAGTCTAGTTTGCTTTGTATTATGCTGAATGAATACTAGGTTGCTATGTACTTTATTTTTAAGATATATCCTTTAAATTGTATTAACTCAACTAAGTAGTACATGATTATAAGAAATCCTTACATATAAAAACATAATTTATCAAAATAGGTTTTATTTTTGGCTTTATGTTGTTGAACTTTTGCCATTTTAGATACAAATAGTAAATTAATGAGCCAATAAATATTAGATAAATTGACTAATAAAAAGTAAATTCTCCAAAATACATACCAAAATAATATGTAGGTATTATCCATGACAAACCTTTTTTGGAATTTTCATTTTCTATATTTTTATGCCATGATAAAGCTGTCTATTCTATAGTATAGTCAATTATTTTATGATCAAAATATAAATAACTATTCTATTTAAAAAAACCTGACTTGTACACATAATAATGATAATGAATGCTATAACACAATTTATTTTCCTATTAAAAAATAATAGGCGCAGCTGCAAACTGAACACTTAGCAAAACTTCAAAATATTATGTCAAACATAAAATCATTTTGATATGGGTTAACAAAACATCACTGTAAACACAAAACATTCTTAAATACATTGTTTAAAATTTTTACAACATTGAGAACACAATATTGCATAAAATGTTCTTATTGTGGGTGTATTCTATTAACAAAATGTGGTGGCACACCAAGGTTTAATAGATGTGTTCTGTTCACACGATGTAATCTAGGATGAAATGCAATTAAAGCTTCCCAACATATTTCACTTAACTTCGGTATACATATCCACACCTTATACAAAATATTATTCCTACTTGTAGCATCGTCTCTTGGTTCAATGCCACCGAACACATACATGCATCCGTATGATGTAACTGTTGATGAGTGGAAGTAAAGTCGATGCGGTAACACAGTCTTCTGCATGAGTGTCCATTGTAAATCAGATATATTAAGTCTCCATATGTCATCAAATACTGCTTGTCCGTCTGATCCTCCTGCTACGAACACTTGCACTCCGTGTGGTGTATCAACCTGCACTGCACTGTGACACTTTCTAGGCAAAGGCGCAACCGTATCCTTGTCACTGTCATCAGCTTTTGGCTTTAATATTGTCCATTGTTTTGTTTGCAAGTCAAACATAGGTATTTCCATGAGTTCAAATGCCCAATCCCCAGTCCCTCCACCAATAATATAAAGCTTGTCACCGACACGGGCCACCTCATGCCTATATCTGCCTATAGGTTCGCCTTCTTGACCTGTTCCTACATACACAGATTCCCAGGTTAGTGATTGTAGATCTAACCTGTAAACAATATAATTTATAAGTGGCAACTTGCTTGTTTATACTTCATGATTTCAGTAACTTCAAATGACTATCACAGTTTGTAGAATATAAGTAATTTATGTTAACCTATAAAAAAACAAATACACAAGAGTATTAATTTAATTCATGACTAGCCATGCACACATTGTGTGATAGCTATGTCAATATATATATAATTTTTTGAATATTGACATTCTGATCAGAATTTTAAAGGTTAATCCCACAGATTAAAATGTAAAAATTCTCATGAAATAAATAATTATTTTTATGATTGCCCAGATAAGATAAGATAAGCAGGAGGCCACTTATATATGTAGGAATGTGTCATTAGTGCTTGCTCATGGCTCCACACACAAAGGTTTTCAGGGATAAAAAGTAGCTATAAAAACATTACAGAGAGACGTACTTTTGCATCTATATTAGTATTAAATATATATAAATTAAATAATTAAAATTAATTTTACTAATTAATGATTCTATATGGATTAAACTCTTTACCTGTAAATATCACAATTGTATGCAAATCCATTGGTTCCCCCGACTGTATAAAAGCAACCATCGTGACACAGTACTGATTGTCCATACTGTCCAGGTGGACGAGTGCCTGATACATCTAAGACTTGTAGTTTAGCATCACCAGGTTTCGCCCGCCACACAATCACATCATTACTGCATTTGTTGCCGAACGGAGCACCAGTTCCACCAAATATCTAACATTCAAAGAGAAATCAATAAGTAACCAGATGATTAAATCATGCAAATTTTATATCTACATAGACTCACGCCTGTTCCCATAGAGGTAGGCAGAGACAACAGATTTCCACTTACTATGATCCTTGCATACCTCTTTGGCCTCTTTCATTCTCATTAAATTTTTCATACATGCACATCAATTTAAGGTACTCCTGACCTGGCCTCTCTCTTGAATATCTCCAACTTGATCTATGAAAGTTCGCCGAGGCCTTCCCCTCCAACTGTACCATTCACACTTGCCATGTATATTTGTTTCGGCAATATTCTTTCATCCATCCTCTTTACATGCTCAAACCAAGTATTCCTTTCTCAATCTTCATCACTACATCCTCTCTCACACCACACCTCTCTCTCACCTCACTATTTCTTACTCTATCTCTGATAGTTCACCACACATACTTCTCAGAGCTCTCATTTCTACTGCATTTATAAATTTTATAATCTTATTCAATAACTAACCATCAAATATTTGCCGGACATATACATAGCATTCGACGCTAATTCATCGGGCATGTTCTCAATAACTTTGTGTTGTTTCCATTTTCGGCTAACTAGTGAGAAACTCCACAGCTCTTTGAAAAGAGGCCTAGCCGGGCTCCACGTAGGATTGTCCCTTTGAAGATTTGTAAGTGGTAGAGACGGATTGTATCCACCAAAACAATAGATATTCGAATCGTCACACGCGATCCGGTGTCCACTCCTAGGCCTTGGGCTTTCCATACCGCGACACTTCACCTCAGTAACCTTAAACGGCTCGAAAACGAAATCTTTTTTTGTTGACCGCATGCTTTTTGATACAATTAGATAAATTTTCACACAAAAAGGTGTTAAGTCTATTTAAATACTTATTAATCCATTTAGATTTTGGAAAATAAATAATCCACAATTCAATTCTATTTTGACATGTGAGAGAACAATGTATTTTGACATAATATGTCATATTATCTGACAGATACAGTGTTTACATTTACGAAAACAGGCATTTCTAGACCTATCAATAATACAAATATATGGTTTAGTTTTATTTTTTAATTTAAAAAACAAAAATCGAAAATACTAGTGCACAAATGCTTAAAAATTATACCTAGTACTTTATATTTTCTTCGAATATCCAAGGATTTTGTCGCACTAGACGTCTGTAATCTGTTTAAAAACGAGACTAAAGTGCAAGTCACACCACTGACCAATAGTCACACCACGAGGCACAAGCTAATTGTTGCTTCACTTGCTTCATGATTTTAATTAAACATATTATAATATTATGTACAACAATTGTACATATTATGTTGCCATCATTTCATTACATAATAATGGATGAAAATATTTTCGTTCTTCAGTAATCGTAGTCTGTATCATTTTATGTTTTTTTCAGGTAAACTGAAATACCACATTATATATGGCACAGATACGACGATTAAAAAATCTGCCGTATACCGAAGTCGAAAACATGCATTTTGCCGTACTTATAAGGGGAATATTGCCATATAAATAAGAAGATAGTTCGCTTAGTTTAAACTCTGGGGTTCACGACGTAAACGGAAGTATGAAAAGACGCCGCAGCTAAGCTAAACGAAGTTAGCTTACTCGCGTTGTGGCCTGGGCTTTAGTTGTTCATATTATGGTCTACCTACTACACTGTAGTATTTACAGAAATTACCAAAATGCACATGCCGGGGTAAATGGAAGTTCGCAGCACAGTGTGCTGTGTGAAAATTACATTTTGACCGTTAGCGTGAATCAGTCACCGTAAAACCCGAGCAGTCAGCTTAGCTTGCAATGTGACATCTGCTTAGAAGGGTCTTGATAAGTTCCTTTGCTCAATCCCACCACGATACTTCGTTGCATAAATGTTTATCTTGTTTTGCTACTTTGTCCTTGTCAAATGAACAAGAGCACATTAATTTATACTGAACTTCCTTCTATTCTACACATCATGCTGATCTTGTTACATTCGTAACTTCCTTAGTCCTTATATAGCCAACTAGTGTTATGGTCACTGCATCCACCCAACCACTCTCTTGGGGTATTGATTCAACAGTCAGAAAAACACAAATAATATGCTATCATTTATTACATTATTTTTCACGACAAATAAGTTTACACAGAATCTTCCTATGTTTGTAAATTATTAAAATTATTCTGCAACCACACCATTATTTATGCTCAAATACTTTTCCTTGCAACGCAACAGATTTATTAGCCACAAAAGAGCAAAATATTAAAATTGCAAGATTGCTTTTTAAATATCTTTCAAATAAAATAACAAGCTATTAGAAATTTATAAACATATAACACAAGATGTAAAATTAGAAACAAAATTAAGGTGCTCTTTGCATGCCGGTGGCGAAAAGAACTTTATGCTTGGTCTTTTTGTTTTTCTTGGCGGCAGGTGATGGCGTGGCGTGTAATGCGGCCTCGATGGCGTCACTGAGACAGAGTGTGCGAGGAGTCGCGCCATCTTCCTCTTCAGCTGGCAGCGGAGGCGGAGGCGTTGGCACTTTACGAATGCGCCAAGCTCCACTAGTACTTGCCATCTGACCCAAAAATCATAATAATCAAGTTCATCTTTTAGTAAGGAAATTGATAAGCGTTAGTCGACAAAATAAAGACACAAAAACTGATGCTGAGTACAGATAAATAAATAAATAATAGTAATGTCTTGCATCATACAATTATCTTGCGGAATCATGACTTATGACGATGTTTTACAACATCTAAACCAGAAACAAATATAAAACTTTTTCTTAAACTTTCAAATTTTCTTTGTCAAAATTGGGGCCTTATGTTTTACAGTGGCCCAATGCTCCACGGAGACCATTAACAATTTAAGATTAACCAACGAATAAAAACGGCGGAGGTTAAAATAATATATTTAGTGGTACTTTAATAACATGCATAACTTTGTCATAATTTGTATTACCTTAGCAAAGGACGGTCCTGTAGGCGGCGAGCCTACACTTGTAGATGGAGTTTCATTAGGAGTAGCAGGTTGTATAACAAGTTCAGCAGTCAGCGGAGGGTCCAGCGTGGTGGAGAAGGAGTGCGGCGCTGGAGGGAATAACACGTCAGAGGAGATGTCAGGTTTAGGAGGTCCCTCGACGGCGCGGCGGTACGCGCGTTCGCGACGACGCTCCTCACGCTCGTGACGGGCGCGGGTCCGTGCTCGACGGTATAACTCCTCTGGAACATAAAACAATATATTGATATTGCTAACATACGCACTCACGCCTGTAATCATCGTACGCATTACAACTGCACCACCGAGGCAGTGCATTATATTGTTATGTATGAAAATTTGTAAAGGTATATAAATTTTGCGCCTAATTGCACAACAATCCTTACTGTCAAACATTCATACGATTTGAAGTGTCGTAACATGTATAGTGGACAAATAAGTTTTTTTTTCTCAATAATCAATCTCATTCTTCACATCAATCTTGTAAGAGTGACCTCCCAAATGTATTCATAACGGCTCATTGGTGAAATAGGTCCTGAGATTCAAACAATTATTTTTTTATTATCAGCCGTACGTCTACACCTACGAAATTTAATTAAACATTGTATTTATGTAACATAAATACTTGACGAAAATGTATGAGAAGATGTATGAATGTGGAAGAGGCGAAAGAGGTGTGTCAGGATCGTAGCTTGTGGTACTCAATAGTCTCTGCCTACCCCTATGGGACATAGGCGTGAGTGTGTATGTATGTATAAATACTTCTACATATAAAGAAGTAAAGTGGGTTTGTACTCTTTTATTTTCTTGTAACTCACCCGAAAAACTATCTAATGCTGAAGACGTCACATATGGTGGTTGTAAATCCAACTCAACAATGTCAAATGAACAATACAGTGGCAAATGGGCTGTGTAAGGCATATGTTTTCTGGTCTGGAAATAAACAAAATAGGTTTGTACCAATATAAATAACATTCAGGAATTTTTATTGCCTCTGCTAACTTTAATAAAGAACAAACAAAGGTTTTATGTTAAAAAATCTTATGTATTAGAATGTACAACGTTTAATTTAATTTATTTTCACAAACTGTACGCACCTGTTCACTTAGAGGTAATGTCTCACGGTGTAATACTTGACCAGTAATAATTGGCGGAGCCGCAGCCAATGAGCCCCACGACGCGTTCAAAATGCGTACATTCAAGCTATTCAAAAATATTTGTTGGCCATCGTCAGCTGTAACAGGTCAATACGTACTGATTAAATTAGAACTTGAAGTTAAAAAATGTTTAAATACAAACACTTAATAATAATCCTCAATGGACCATTTTTTAGACTGAATGAAGAATCGAACGGGTCGCTCGCCTGATGGTAAGCGTCACGCCTGCCCATAAAAACGTAACGCCACACAGAACTCTAATTACAAAGCACTGCATTTCACTGCACTGCGCTCGTCACGCCTGAGCAATGAGATGTTAAATCACATAATGCCCAGTCATTTTAATGTCCTTCAAACCAAAATGAGAACAGTTCTTAAACATTGCTACTTGACGGTAGCGTTTTGGTACCACTGGTACATTTGGTTTCATTGGTACCATTGGTTGAAATAAGGCGGGGGGAGCCTGTCGCCATACCGTGTATAATTCCAGACTCCCGGCTGATTGATACAGAGCATTTCGTAATAGAATACCCAACATCACTTTTATCCAACCCGGGGATTGAACCTGAAACCTCAGCACAGCATTCGTACCGCGTACACATTACGACTACGCCACCGAGGCAGTCGATTCAGATCTTGATAAAGTCATTCAATAAAATAACATACCTTGATAGAAATAAAAATATTTAGTTTGATTTTGTTTGTCAATATCAGTTACATCAGTGATATCTGCAGGCACTTCAGTGTCCACACTGGTATTTTCACCAACCAGCAGCTCTTCATCATGTTTATCCTCAGTAATACTAAATACTGGTGCATCAGGATTTAAACTTGACTCATTAATGTTTAATTGTTCAATCTTATCTTTAATTATGTCTGCACATGCAGCTCCTTGTTCATTCACATCAAACCAATCAAGTTTGTTCTCATTGACTTTTTGTTTTTCATAAATGATTGGCGGTGCATCATCTACAATTTCTTCAATAACCTTTGTATCGTCCACTGAAGTCAGATTTATCTTTTCTTCTTTTTGTTTGAGCATACCTAAAGCCTGCTCCAAGTAGACAATTTCAGTGGTGTCAATCTCGGCCAAAATTTGGGCTTCAATTTCTTTTCTTTCTCTTTTTAAAATATCATACACCTGTAAATAAAGTTATGCTGTAAACCATTTCATGACACATTATAATCTTTTTCAAGTATCTTATTTAAGTTTAAGCATGTGTGCATCTTCATAATTTTGATTGATTTTATTTTATGACAATAAATACTGTAAAATAAAAGTATCAAAATAGGTTGTAAAATAAAGCAGCTATTAACATTTTGAATATTTAAGTGGGTGTATAGAAGAAACATCTGTTTCCCTTGTACATAGCACCGAAGCGACAGCGACGTCATGGTAGTATTACATTAATTGTAATATTATTACACTATTACTTATACTACTTATTACTATTACATTTGCATTTTACATTTCATATTTGACATTCGCCCTCATTTTTTCTTTCTACTGGCTTTTTACTGGCATTATCCGGGGTTAATGCCAAGGTTCGCCTATTCATCATAATTTGAAGGGATGTGTAATTATTATTATATGGGTTGATTAACCGCCAACTGCCGTCTGACCCCCACAACTCACAACACAGGATTATTATTACTACAGGATTTCAATGCTTCCAATTACAAAACCAATTACAGAGGATTTATCAAATCCTTTTTTTTTATGTGCAATTGTATTGACTTTTGTATTGACTACCTTGGTGGCGCAGTTGTAATGCGTACGCGTTACGGCTGAGGCTGACGCTGAGGTCTCGGGTTCGATACCCGGAGCGGGAAAAAGTGATATTGGGTTTTTCTATTACGAAAAACTCAGTATCAGCCCAGAGTCTGGAATTTGTGCCTGGTATAGCGATTGATTCGCCCCCTATCACATCATGGGACGGAGATACGCTCGGCGAAATGTGGGTGTACTGGTTACACCTCTGCCAACCCCTTCGGGGATTACAGGCGTGGGTGCGTGTATGCCACTATATTCATGTTTTCTAAAATTATTGGAAAAATCGTTCTATTCGTACCTGTTCTTTATTTGCAGCAAAAAGTTTACAAAATGGTGCATCATTTATGTTCTCTAGAGGCAAAACGGGGTCTGGAGTTGTTTCCGTAATTTGACCACGAGGTGGCGCAACCTCTACTGTAGTTGAACCACGTAAACGACGAACGAGACGCATTGTAACCTGTTGTAAAAATAGACCAAAATTCGATATAAAAAAAGATGTAGTTCTTAATATTATGCAAGTCTATGTAGTGTTTAGTTCAGATTTTCATAAACTAAATCTACATTTATTAGTAAGTGTTAGGTCCCACGAACGACGTCTATTTCTGCCGCCAAGCAGCAGTGTGTTAGCACTGTTTCATTTGATTGTGTTTTGGTTTGAAGGACATTCAAGCCAGTGAAATTACTGAGCATTATGAGACTTAACATTTTATGACTCGAAATAATGAGCACAGTCCAGTGCCATCCAGCTCTTTTTAATTTAAAGTTCTGTGTAGTGTTGTTTCTGTTTATGGGCAGGCATTCAACATCAGGCGAGCGAACAGCTCGCGTCGTCATTCATGCAAAAAAAAAATACTCTTAAATATTTTGCAAGCGAAAAAGACAGTAATATAGTAGAAAGACTTACTTCCTCAGCAGGTGCGGGCCACTGCAGCATCCTAGTGGGTTTCATATCATTTACATGCAACGGTGTGGCACAGACGGGGCAGGGCGGCGGTTGTTTCTCATGCGCCGCCGTGTAGTGCAACACACACGCCCAGCAGTATACATGGCCGCAGTGACCGACGCGTCCAGCCACCGGAGTACCCAGACATATCGGACATTCAGACCGACCAGTGCTTCTTACCACCTGGAGACATTCATTACAAACTAATTATAATGTACTGGCTTCAAATGCCTTTTTTATCGCATAGGCCGGCAAACGAGCAAGTGGGTGATGATCTCCACCGCCCATAATACCATAAGAATCATGGGCGCGTTGCTGACCTTAAAGAAAAGGGATAATTAAGGAATTGGGAAGGGGAGTGGGTTTGGACCTCCAGATATCTCACTCACCATACGAAACGCAGCAAACTGCTACTTTACGTCGGGTTTCTGTGAGACAGTGGTAACGACCTGGTCGATTCGGCCCATTTATGTTGTATACAAAACTGTCTACAGAGTGGCTCTACCAACATATTATTTTAATTATCGCGCCTTTGATTATATTACGCTTTAGCGTGGTATCGTAAGCTATAACCGGCCAGCGGGCCATATAACACGCCCACAGACATGTGCAATCGCCCCCTACTCTCACTATCACCTTTGTCGTCCCCACGCCCTTGTAGTGTATCGGGCGAAGTATGACGTAGGTAGATGGGCGAAAAAAAACGTTACGACATAATTTATATTCATTTTAAAGTAGATGTACAAAACAATCACTAATTATAACATTATGTAATAATACTGACCGGTTAGCTAGTTTTTTTATGTGAAAGAGAGAAACCAGTTCTAAAGACGATAATAACAAACAAGACTGACTCATAAATATCAATTAGCAAATAAATAATTTTTATTCTTTTATCCAATTAATCATAATAATTAAACTTACAATTTCCTCAACCAAGTCCCATTTGATAGGCACATCAGGATCCAGCAAATTTAATTTGTAGTCTCCATCTGTCTTCACCACAAATTGACAACTGATGACAAATTAATTAGATTTTTATTTACATTTTTAACTAAGTAGATTGTATAAAGTTATATTTGACCATTCTAAACTCCTGGGCCCAGGTAAAGGGGACTTCTGATGGTAAGTGATAGTCCTATAAACACTCACAAAATCAGAATAATCATGGATCCGTTGCTGATCTTTAACCAAAGGAATAGGGAAAAATACAGCAGGCTACCCCTTCACATAGGTTTACTGTGAGACCGACACAAGCTTGGTTAGTCAGCTTATTTGTAGAGTGTAGACAAAACTGTTTACAAAGTGGCTTTAACACTTAGTTTACTTACCTTAAATAGGTCTCAGAACACATTGTGCTCCTCTTTATATCCGCGAACATTGCCAGAATACCTCAGATAGAACGAGAACAAGGGCCATGCACAAAGCACTAGTACCAATTCAAGAATAGAACGCAAATAAGGCTTTATATAAATATTAGAAAAATTATGAACATTTACTCACTAAGCACGAAGATAAAGATCATGATCGTGCCGATAGTTTGCGCGGTGTTGTATTTGACGACGCTGTATTTGCGGTCCTCTACGCTCTGTACGCTCAGTGCCTCCACGCGATGGGTACATGAAGTTCAGCAAATGGTTCAAATTTTGCTTCTTGCTTCCAGGCACAAACACCGAGCCAATCTCAGGCTCGTCTTCATCTTCTAACCTGTAATTTGCACATAACCTGTATGACCAACAGAGGTCAGATGGAGAGAGAAAGTGTACATTTCGGAAACTACATTTTGTTTTGTTACGCTTATGACTCTTGCATTCGGTTTATAGCCATAGATTGTTGTTTTTTATTTGATTGCACATTTTGATGGTTAGTGTTTTTGGGGTGTTGGTAATGCCTTCTGCCTAATGTCTTATGCTCTCTGGAATATAAAGTCGCTCTGACCATTCAATGATTAATATAGAAGTTAATTAGTGTCACATCTTTGAATGCGTCACAACTGCCTCGGTGGCGGAGTTGTAATGCGTACGCGTTACGTCTGAGGTTTCAGGTTCGATCCCGGGTAAAAGTGATTGTGTTTTTCTATTACGAAATGCTCAGTATTCGCCCAGAGTATGGTTTTTTTGTTTTTTTAATTGAGCCCGATTTGGCGATAGGCTCGCCCCTTATCACATCATGGGACGGAGATACGGCGAAATGTGGGTGTACTGGTTCACACCTCTGCCTAACCCTTCAGGGTTTACAGGTGTGAGTGCATATGTCTTTGAATGTCTTGATTGGTTGCTATAAAGCCTACTTCGCTGTGGTTAATGGTGGTGTACCATTTGGTTCCACGTATTTTCCTTAAAAAAAGTGTTTATAATATACATTATTTTCTCGGCTCATATTGATTAATCCTTCTCCATTTTTACTTCTTGTTTCACACCTCATATTTGCCAATAGTGATTTCTTCACCTTGTCTTTGTTAACGTTTCTGTCAAAGTCAAAGTGTCTCTGTTCCAAGTAGGAAGCATCTGTTGTTGCTTCGTCTGTCACCTCTGTAGGCATACTTATACTTGTATTATAGTCCAAGTGGCCTTATACACTGGAATGATGATTCTTAATTTTGCTACTCTCTCTGAAATACCTATAACTTCTATATTTCTTATCAGTACCCTTTTTCACTCCAACCCTATATCATTGTCATTTAGTTTCTCCTATAGAGTAGATAATATATACATCATACTCTGCAATTTCGGATCCTAACCTTCTAACTTAATTTAGACCAAGAATGCCCAACTTGATGTCATATAGTGTGTCCTCGAGTTCTGAAGTTTTGATTTGAGTTTTGTTGGATCTCAGCATTAGTACATTTAGGGTTGCAATATAAATGCATTTCCTTGTTGTTTTGTTTCTTAAGATTTTGGGGTGTCTGTCTAGTAGCTGGATGAAGGTGGTCAGTTTTTCCCCTGGTGACCGGTGTCCAGATTAGGGAAGGTATTGTTGTTCATTTTTAACTTCTGAGTCTGATTATTTCTGTTCTGGATTTCGGTAAAATTTGGAATACAGGTAGACTATTATCCCAGAAAAGACATTTACATGGGCGGACAAACTGGTACCATTACCAATGTCTCTGCCTGCTAGTTTATCTATAAAATGACATATGCTTAAAAATAAAAGGATATAGAAATCATGGAGTATCTTTATACTTTAACAATGGACTAAGAGAAGTCCAAGGTGATAAGGAAATTGCAGTGTAATGCCATATTTTGTAATTCTGAGTTCAGAGTGTTGCTGTTGTTTAGACAAAGTGGTGCTTACCATCTGGTGCACAACCTGTTTATCTCACCATTCACACGATTTAAAAAAAAACATACCCGGTGTTCTGCGCTCCACCCACTGCGAAATTAGCTGATCCTCGAGGACGTGGTCTCCTGTCAACTTGCCCCCTTCCTCTCTGCGCTGGTGCATTTTTACGATACGGTTCATTCTTTGGAGTGCTGCTGGGTCCTTCACGTTTCTTATTGTTCCGTGGCCAAGGTTTATGCGTTGCTTCTGGAGTATAATAACACAAACATTACCATCCATTTATTCATTGATAGGTACCGTATTTTTAGTTAGGTTTAGATAATATTTAGAACTTCACACATCCCACTGACCTAATGTTTTGGATTTTCATACCAATCATGATTTGTGTCTATATAGATATAGGTATACCTGGGGTATACCTAAGAATAATTCCGAGTTCAAAACAATCAGATGTTGACATAAAAAAATCACTTGACCTTCAACTACCCACCTGTGCTCTTTTTACAGTCGATGGCTGATGCCCTCGACTGTGATTGAGTAGAACGATTTAATGTTTTCTTGTCCATTCTGGATTCCTCCAACATCCACAAAAGCTGAGCGGGGTACTCCGCGAGGAGACAACGCAATTACGTACAGGGCCGACATTTTAGAAAGCCATGTTTATGATACTGAACAAAGAAAAAAAAATATTTTTCCCTGTACAAATACACTTTACCTAACGGTAAAAACACAAATTTTAGACTATCAATAGAATAAAGGGAGTATAGTTATACTCCCTTTCGTCGACAACGACGAAAACTTTAGTATTCCGAAATTATTCTAGCTCGCCACAAATATGGCGACCAGCCGGCAGCCAGCCGATGTGCTCGATGCGCACTTCCGTTATTAAAAAACCATAAATAAATATTACATTAAATTAAACGAAATTGCTTTTATCATTTAAGCTGCAAGTAAATAATATTGTAATAGTGTATTAATTTTTGGCTTATGTTTATAGTTATTTAAAGTTTTAATAATATATTAAAACAGCATCGAATTTTTACGAAATCTATTTTGACGCCAGATTTAATAAATATATTTGATTTTTACTTATGGTTAAAAAATACTAATTTAAAAGCAGTAAAGAAATTAATATACAACCAAAATTTTTACTAAATTATAATATTTTCATAGTAACATTCAGAGTTCGGTATCCGTCGGGAACCGAAATTCGGATTCAATTTCTATACAGCTGATAGAACTTGATAGAAGTGACTAGTTTTTTTTTTTTTGTTTGGACGCTTGCTGATAGCCTGACAAGAGTCGGCTTTAGTCAGCGACACCGGACTTTCGGGCGGAGGCTTTAGGCACTCCGACCCTAATGCTTTAGGCACTCCAACCCTAATGCTTTAGGCACTCCAACCCTAATAATTGTATCATAATTGAATACAAAATTAGGTGACGTGTGTTTCCGAGTGAGTGACGAATGGCGCTGTTGTCAAACTTGCCAGTTGCCACCAATAACGGCGCGCGCCAACTTAAAAAATATATTTGTCTCACCATAGATATTACAATATATAACTGAGATGTCTCATTCTAGTCACTTAGAATGAACAGCGCCATTCGTCACTCACTCGGAAACACACGTCACCTAATTTTGTATTCAATTATGATACAATTCTGGCAACACAATTCGGTACATCGCAGTGTGGATCGCAGCAGTGGGTAAGATCGCGCGCGTGCCCATACAAAATGTAATAAAAACAAAAATCATAGATCGCAGATCGCACGGATTGCGACGTTTCGCTGGTGTCTAGATCGCGGCAGTGTGTAAGAACCAATGACCGAAGAATAGTACATTGGTAAGAACGCGCCCGTTAAGCTGATATCATAAAAAATGTACTCTATAACAAAAAATTCCAAATTTAAACAAACATTTATCGCAGCCAGAGATCGCGATGCTCTCTAATGTTCGGCATGAACGTCCTCGTATTCGAAGATTTCGTAGAGCAGTTCTGTGTCGTAACTCGTAGACACAGTCTATGCCGAACTTTAGAGACCATAGAGTGTCGGAAGTCTGGAATTATGGCGCCAAATTGATACCTACTTGCTCCAAAGTGCTGTACGCCGGTTAAGCGCGAAAATTAATTTTATAATTTTATTTCCTGCTATCCATTATGGAAAACGCAAAATTACCAACAGGTAAAGCATATGAACCTACCGAAGAAGCTAAACAGGTACATCGTTCATCTGAACTCATATTAAAAGATGACAGAAATGTAAAAAAATCAACTTGCTTTCTTGTTTCATTTTACATTATTTTTATTTTCGTTATTTTTATAAACTTGCCCGTTTCACAGAGTAGGTAAAGATTATTATCTTTACCTACTCTGATAATAGAATAGAATAGAATACCTAATAATAGAAGATTATGCATACTGCTTTGCTTTAAAACATCTATGTCCTGATATAAAGTCAATCTACAAAAGTCAATTATTATTAACATTCAGTAAAGCAGGTAAGTTTTGTTTCAGATTGACCACTTGACCAAGTCACTTCCTATTGATAAAACATATAAAAATAAACATAAAATATCATTCGCGGAGAATATCGAAAACACAGCTTCACAGAAGAATAGGTAAGTGATAACAATTATTTATCAAGTTCACCATAATTAATTTCATAATTCAAATTTAAACAGTCCCTTGCCTCACAATCAGAATTGTCTCATCAGTGAAAACTCAGTTGCACAGTCATGTGGCTATAATGTAGCATCTCGTATCTACACAGAATTTAGAATTACAAAGCACTGCATGGTACCGGACTGCGTTCGTCACCCCGAGACGTAAGATGTCAAGTCTCAATGCCCAGTAATTTCATTGGCTTTCATATTTTAAAACCGAAAAAATCAGCGCTTAAACATTGCTGCTTGACTGCAGAAATAGATAAAGCTGTGGTACTAACCCAAATGGCCTCTCGCGTACGAGAGATCTCCCATCTTCTTATTAATATCGATGGCTTGACTGGGGAATGGTACAGGCCAGTATATAAGTGTTTAATCTACGGTACAGGCTGTTCAAATAATGTATTATCTCAGCTCGTACAGAGAAGTGCTGAGTCAGCCAGGTCCAGGGTTGTCACATATAAAAAAACTACAGTGGCTACAGAAACGTCGCACACTTGGAATATGGGCGCAGTGTGATGACTGCGAACGATGGCGGTATCTGCCAAACGTTCTGGATAGCTCTGAACTACCCCAGAGATGGTATTGTCGGCTAAATACAGGTATTAGAACTTCAATAACATAATATGTAACACTGAAAAGTTAGGCCTGACCTCTCTGACAGGATAACTTCAGAGAGCCCATGAACGCATAATCTATTTATTTTTATGTATTTTCAACTGCCAAAAAATAAACGGATCAATTCGACGCGTATTTAATACATATTTTTGTTTGTATACTCACGCATTACTTTTCACAGCGTGATTCGGTAGTAAAAGTACGATATATCTCAAAGTTGGTCCAATTTTAAATAAAGAAGAAATTCTATCTTTAAGGGGTTAAGGTGAAATTGGTGATGAAAAACTAAAACTTCGTAATTTATGCTTCGATTTTGATGGCTTTTCACTATTATTAGTAAAATAAATAAAAAATTATATTCTTTTTATGATCTGGAGCTCGAATCCACAGCCGCACCAATACCATAGTCTAGTATGCTAACTGCTAATGGCCGTTCCTGGCCGTTCCCAATATTCTGTCTATCGACAGATTTGCTTACTGGCAGTAAAATTTTGACACATATTGAAGGGAAGATCTGTCAAAACACTATCGATAGTAAGCAAATCTGTCGATAAACAGAATATAGGGAACGGCCAATAAGGCGATAGACCTCGTTGTTGTAAAATGATGGACGAACGACGATATGATCGACGAATATCGATATATAATTATACCGATATTTACTTACTTGATCTACTTGCGTTTTTCACATAGGCTTGACATACATATGAGATTTCAAGATTTGGGGTCTCCTAAGAGCAGAGAAGAGGGCGGACCGCGCCCCAGACCCTCCTCAGTCCGCTACTGTGACCATTGCTAAATTACTGGCCGACTTAAATCCCAGCCAAGGAGTCGATACTACATACTAGTTATAGAAAGGTCCTAACTGTTTATTCAAAAAACTTAGCACAATGTATTCTATGAATTGCAGATAAATCATTGGCGGATTGCTCTGCACCTGAAATCCCGATCCATATACGTGAAGAAGAAGATCTAATCCATAGTTCATATTCCGCGGGGTCAGTGGTGTGGGCACGTTTGAACGGGTGGCCTTGGTGGCCAGCCTTGGTTGACGACTGTCCCGACGTCGAGCAATTCTACTGGCTTGACGGTTTTTCTGATATTCCAGTATGAATGAATTTTCTGCTTTACTAGGACACTGGCATTTTCTGACGACTTTGCCTACATCAATGTAATTTTCAGAGATTTCAAGCTACATCCCTACCAAATTCCATTCCTTATAAAAATTTCACTGGTTTTCCGAATTCCTAGTGGAAACGTATCAAATAATATAGAAATAAAACTAGTTTATACGGATTTTATCGCGGTTTAATTTTAATTTTAGTCCCGACGTTTCGAAAGCTTTTCAGCCTTCGTGGTCACGGGAGAGACTGAGGTGTAGGTCGTCTCGAAAAGTTAATGTTACAATGGCTACCTTCATTTTAAAATTATACATATATTTTCAATTATTTAAAAAATTAGTTGACACTAGTCCGATCTACGCAGAAAGAGCTCACGGTATCTTGAGGTCTGGCAGTTGGTCTTTTGGGTTCCGATTTAATTAAATGTATAATTGGATCCCAGGCTTGTGCAAGCTTCCAACCATCTTCTCTATTGAAATTTGGGTGTTTCTTAATTTCAATAGCCTCGCGAATCATCCTAGGTAGGAATCGGTGTTCTTTGGCAAGGATTTGTGGTTTGTCAAATCTAAGGTAATGTTTGGAGCCTTCATCTGAATGTTCAGCAACTGCAGACTTCGTAGAGCGTCGGTGTTTAACATCAGCTATGTGTTCGCATAGGGACCCGTGTAAAAGACCACGAAGGCTGAAAAGCTTTCGAAACGTCGGGACTAAAATTAAAATTAAACCGCGATAAAATCCGTATAAACTAGTTTTATTTCAATGTGTAATATTCGCGTAAACCTAAGAAATCACTAAATAATATAGAGTTATTTTTAGTTTTATAGTACTATTACTATTACTTCACAAAATTGTTACGTTCTCAAATTTAAATTATCCCATAACTTTAATATTTTTTTAATACTCGTAATATGAATAAAATTCTTTCAGACGCATTACAACGTTGTATTCTTTGACGCCCACGATGTGACACGAGCATGGATAACTCCAGAGCAAATGAAACCTTACAATCCAAATAAATCGTTATCCAACAATTTACTAAAGACTGCTAAATACAGACATCGGCTCGAAGTAGCCATAAGCCAAGCTGATGATGCTGTAAGACTGCCGCTTATAGATCGTTTGGAAAAATACAGTTTTATAGCAAGATATAAAGGTAATATTACAAGTCCAAAAAGAGTAAATCAAAAGGACCTACTGAAATATCAAAAACTATTGAAGAGGAAATTCAATGTTGAATTTCCTATCGAGAGCTCATCTGATTCTGATAATGACGAATTAAAGGATAATAAGAAGAAAGTACCAAATGCAAAGTCCGAAAAAAATAATACACGTGGGAAAAACCTTGTCAACAAAAACGATAATGTATTTACAAAAACACGGTTTCATCAAAATGATGCACAACAGAAAATAGATAACTCGGAAAGAAGTAATGAGCCTGATTCAGTTGCTGTTCTTGTAGGCAGCGATCGCGATGTTAATCCATCGCTGGCCACCACATCAAACGGTAACGGTGAATAAATTAACTATAATCTAATCGTTAAAACACATGAAACCCATCCAATGAGTCCAAACATCATATATGGGAGCGTCCATTAATTACGTGAGGCATTTAGGCTGTCGACCCGAATCACCGGCGCGGCCAAAAGAAGAAGTGCTGCCAGGAAGAAGTAACAAAGATAAGGAATGCAGCGAAGCAGAGGATCCCAAAAAAAGAAGATTTGTTGCATGTTTGCATCTATACGCGTTTGGTAAAAACTCACGTGAGATTTATTAGGAGTGGAGGAGGTCGAGCCAAATCTTATGACATCTGACCAAGGGGGAAGGAAGGGTCGACAAATCGTCGAAATCACCTCACGTAATTAATATACGACCCTTATCTGGTATGAAGGATTTTAAAACTGTAGACGGCTTAGTTACCACATTAGGTCAAGGCTACCTTGATAAGCAAACTATTGATTCTATTAGTATTCAATGAAAAAAAAATATCCAAGTCCGTCCATTTGTTTAGTAATAATACCAGCCCTGTATTATATACGTCCCACTGCTGGGCACGGGCCTCCTCTACTGAATGACAGGGGTTAGGCCTTAGTCCACCACGCTGGCCTAATGCGGGTTGGCAGACTTCACATACTTTCGAAATTCTTATGAAGAACTTCTCAGGTATGCCGGTTTCCTCACGATGTTTCCTTCACCGTTAAAGCAAGTGATAATTAACAATTAATACACACGTAACTTAGAAAAGTTATAGGTGTATGCTATTGAAGCTGGTCTTGAACCTGCGACTTTCGTCTCGACAGTCCGTACCACTCCCCGCTGAGCTATCACTGCCTTTGTTTAGTACTAAGCCACAAACAGAGAAACAGAAGAGTCCGTAAGAAGTATTTCTAACTACTGTAAACTGTAATTTCGATTGTAGACTATTTCAAACAACATTGAAAAGTTAAAACATATTAAAGTTATGAGCATAGATTTAATATGTACTAGTTGTACGTAGTACATATTAACCCCATGGTTATGAGTAAATTAATTTTAGTATGTTTTACAGATGGTACGACCAATGTTTTGGAAAGTGGACATGATCTTGCAAATCGAAATGCTTCGCCAGCTAGTGATGATTTTGATTTTTTGTAAGAATTACGTGATGTTTCTTCAAATTTTTCATTTTGTTACAATAAACATTTAACCAGCATGTTAAAGTAATATTAGTTATTAAGGTACTATATATAATTAATAAATTGACAAAATACGCTCCCTGTTATTTGAATGTACAACTTCCTAAATTACAATATGCGCCTGTTTCGCCTTCTCTGAGTTAGTCATGAAAATGGCTAGCATACGATATTACGATCGCGCCGCGCATCATCCCAACATGCTCATCCGTAGAGCGTCGATTTACACTCCCTTTGACTGTACAAAGAGAAGACCGCGTTGCGTCCTCACGGATCCCGACGATGAGACCACGCTGGCCATCCGAGGGATGGAGGAACTTCAACACCAAATACACTCCACATAACCGATCTGGCCGCCGAGGACCTCGCCGTGCTCCCCAAAGCACCCCCGACCATCGTACCGGCCTGCGAGCCGATGAGGAAATATTAAATTAGATTATAAGTAGCTTATAAATCCCCCTAAACCCCAATCGCAAATGTCTTTGCCCTCTCCAGTGGCCGTCCTGAGCCGAGGTCCGTACCCCCCATTAGTTGGTGCCCTCAACGAAGGTCACTTTAATCTGAGGGTTGGAGTGCCTTAAGCATTTACCCGAAAGTCCGGTGACGCTGCTAAAGCCGACTCTCGTCAGGCTATCGTCATGCGACCAAAAAAAAATCTCTGAGTAAATTCTACTCACCAAATATAAAATATGACCCCTTCACTAAAAAAGACACATGTCACGGATGCCCGTCACACTCTGAGATTATACATAGTGATAGAAGGATGCCTATTATGTAGGTACTTTTAAAAATAGCTATTGCCTGTTTTATACGTTAATAGGGTTGATGCGTAAACTTGAATTCGAACATTAATGTATACGCAATAGACATGAATATATAAAAAACTCTATTAAGAAAACAGAATGAAAATTGGTTGATAAATGATAATATTGATTAGAATGTGTGTGAAATAAATAGAAGGGATTAACTAGGGACCATCTCTCTAGTACCCTCACACGCGTGCGTCGCGTTATGACCATCGTAAATGTTGATGTCACCATATATGGCGTGCATCTCTTTCATGCATTTCTTTCTCTTTCATCTCTTTCTCTTTCTTCCTTTCGTGTCATGGTAGGGTTGGAAGAGGGCGCCCGAGGAGAACATATGCGGATCAAATAAATGACATTCTCCGAAAAGGGCACGTCACGAGTACCCTCAACCGACGAAAATGTATGAGAAGATGTATGAATGTGGAAGAGGCGAAAGAGGTGTGTCAGGATCGTAGCTTGTGGTACTCAATAGTCTCTGCCTACCCCTATGGGACATAGGCGTGAGTGTGTATGTAGTATCTCTTTATTGTCATTTGACAGTCATGCCCATAAATAGCCCTTAAACTTAAATATTTTTGAGGGGATTAATAAAATTCGTTCTATTAGAAATGATGGGCAATGTAAGCTATTGATTAAAATCATAAATATAAACATGCATCTAACCTATTGGTAGCTACATGTGTCAAATATATTTCACTAATAGGCCGTTACTATATTATTAAAGCCAAATCAATGATTTTATAAATATTTGAGAGTTGAGACATACAGACGCACATGACAAAATTATAAAGGTTCCGTTTTTGCATTTGGCTACGGAACTCTAAAAATTGTTCTGTGAGGTAGGTAATTAAAGTAGCAGTTATATAGATAATCGATATTTACGAGAATTTCAACGCCCACTAAATAACTTAAAGATAACCGATATCGATATTGTCAAGCCATAGCACTAAAGTCCTCCGATAGAGGTGGGTAACTCGTCTATTTCATTCGAGGAATAAGGAGTAACTCATTTTTCCTCATTAGCCTTGCGGGAGAGAAGCCTCATTTGAGGTGAGAAGCGCCACAGACTCGCTCCTTACATTCGCGTTGATAACCGTTGCCAGCTGCACTTCACTCGCGAGTCGCGAATAAACAGCATAAAATAGATGAGTGATGCATTTGTCGACCCCACTCATTTAACAATTAATTAATTATTATAATCATTAATTGCTTCGCTGATTTTAAATTATAATACGTATTAGAATGTCAGTAAATGATGACTTGTGGTGATTGGGTTCAATTTTTATATTCGAACAACTCTTTCTATTCGCTGAGATAAGGAACTCAAACGATAGCCCTCACGAGTGAGGGACTCAACACTATACCTCGGTTACCCCACCCCGCTTCAAAATCGGAAAATTGGGAAAAAATCCGGTGTGCGTAATATAATTCGGAGGTCATCGGGGAAAATACTTTTGGGGCCACAGGAAGTGTGGGCGAATACTAAATAGTATTTTCACCGTTCGGTGTAAAAATCTTACACAATTATGGCGTCTATATCCTTCGTGAAAAGTTTGGTTACTCCAGGTAAGGTACCTCTAGAACTTGTATTTCTTCCATAAAATTACGCTTTTGTAGTTGTATTCCGTGAATATTGTGCTTTTAAATAGATTTTGGCCATTCCGTAATTGTTAGGAACATTATTTATCAATCCATCATCTTCATGCAATGCTGTTTTATCAAGAGATTATGTAAAAATATCTTGAAACTCAACTCATAAATTCTTAGAATTTGTGTATATTATACCAAAGTAGGAGTAATATACACAAATATAGCATTTTTTTTTATTAAATATGTACCTCTTCCTTGTGAAGGTTCATTCTGCCATTATTTTTATCTTGTAGATTTGAGGTTAAGTTATTGATTACCTTTGGAGTGATACTTTGATATACGGTAGGTTTCATAGCAAAAATAAATATATAGTTTAGATATATGTAAAGTTTAAGACTATTGACACTTTTGCATTAGTTAAAGTTATGAAATAAATGGTCTGTAATGGAACCTATGATTTTATTTTAGTTACATACTTCATACAAATTTATTTTAAGATATTTGAAATATTTTTACAGCCTTAAAATTAGTGTTAAAACAGAGCCAATGCGCTCATGTGAGAAATACAACAGTTTTGCCTGGGTTGACACCATTGAGTATTGTGCTCCGAAGAAATTATGCAGAAAAACAAGTTTTTGAAAGAACAAAGCCTCATTGCAATGTTGGCACCATTGGCCATGTTGACCACGGAAAAACAACACTAACAGCTGCCATTACTAAAGGTAAATTTAATTCAAATAATATTAGGCTTAGCAAGCATAACTATGATAAATCTTAGTCCAAAAACTTACAAAGGAATGCAGAAAAAACTTTGTATATGATGGCTTCTACTGGCCTCCGTGGCGCAGCACAAGTAGTTGGTTATGAAACGAAAGGCCGTGAGTTCGATCCCCACATTGAGACAAATATTTGTGATTTTATTATTATTATTTTTTATTGCATACGCCGGCAAATGAGCAAGTGGGTCACCTGATGGTAAGTGATCTCCACCACCCATGTATGCCCACAATACCAAAAGTCATGGGCGTGTTGCCAACCTTAAAGGAAAGGGATTGAGAAGGGGAGGGGGATTTGGGCCTCCGGATATCTCACTCACCGTACGAAACGCAGCAGCATGCTGCTACTTTACGTCGGTTTTCTGTAAGACAGTGGTAACGACCCGGCCAGTTCATGCTGTAAAAAAACTGTCTACAGTGTGGCTCTACCACTCGTAAATGCTCTGGATGTAATAAGATCAAAAGTCTTTCATAGTTCCTGATATCCATGACATATGACTTATCTTAGTATGGGGTCAGGACAATGTGTGTGACTATTGGGTGTATTCTGGGATTAAGGGTGAAATGATTTCATTAACCTGGGCTGATCACCTTTTTGTGCAAAACACAAATTTGGGTATATTTAATTTACAGTCTCTATATAATTTTTTTCAATTGGTTAATTTAAAAAACTATTTCTTTTTCAATAGTATTATCAGACGTTAACCTAGCCCAGAAGAAGGGCTACTCAGACATAGACAATGCCCCAGAAGAGAAGGCACGTGGTATCACTATCAATGTGGCTCATGTTGAATATCAGACAGAACAGAGGCACTATGGACACACAGACTGCCCAGGACATGCTGATTATATTAAGGTATGTGTTTAGTGTGCACACTTTCTAACTGGTCTTTCATTGCTGAAGATCATTGTCATTTGTTTTCAGCAATCTGAACTGCTCAATAAGAACTACCCTTATTTTGTAAACTTTTCCATATACACCAAAAAATAAGATAAAAAATAATCTCTTTCACTAAAACAAGATCAAAATTAAGGCATCAATTGTAACTTTAAATATTGATATAAGCTTGCCCACCTTGCCACATATTAGGAAGTTCTCACCATCTCCCTCCAAATTTGAATGGCTTCTAACTTAATTATTGTAAGGCAATTTATACAATTCTTTCATTAATAGGTTTTGGGTAATGTAACATAATGAATAAAATAATTAGAAAAAAAGCCGTAAACTACCCTATTGGTTCTTATAAGTTGATAAATCATTGCATAAACAATAATATATGAACAGTATTATAGGTAGACACTTGATGGTCAGTGATATATTTGTCACTTACATCTTTTTCTGCTTACCGTGGATTGAACTGATAATGTAACTTATGACATAATTTTCCCTTTACTCATCATTATTACAGAACATGATCACAGGCACTGCTCAAATGGATGGCGCCATACTTGTAGTAGCTGCTACTGATGGTGTTATGCCACAAACGCGTGAACACTTGGTGCTTGCAAAGCAAATAGGTATTGAACATGTTGTAGTGTTCATTAACAAGGTAGATGCTGCTGACCAAGAGATGGTTGAGCTTGTCGAGATGGAAATACGTGAGCTCTTAAGTGAGATGGGCTATGATGGTGATAAAATACCAGTAATTAAAGGTAGGTTTAATGTGATATAATGTATTCAATTTTATTTTACAACAATTTACTCACATTTAAAGGTTAGTTTGGGTTAAGAATGTCCTTTTCAGAAACTATTAATGATCAGGACTAACTTCTGGCATTTAAGGCTCATTATTTGGCTGAAATTAAACGAATTAATTAATGATTATTCGTAAAATGCGATACTGAAACGAACAGAGCGACGCTATTCAATTCACAGATATGTTGGTCTATGTATAGGCGGCACCATGCTGTCTGAAATAGACAATAGGATGTTAAAGAATGCTTACAGCATAATCATTTCAGCACTGTGGAGAATTGCACGCTTCTCCATACAAAAAGTACTAAAAATATATTGTATCGCAATAACGCCATTGATAATATTGCAGCTGTGTAGCAGAAACTGCCCTCGCTCAGTACACACTTAAGTTAGACTTAGTTTCCTTACACTTGTCTATTTTACAGGATCCGCCTTATGTGCGCTTGAAGGTAAGAGCCCCGAGATCGGCTCTGACGCTATCACCAAGTTGCTGCAGGAAGTGGACAGTTTCATTCCCACTCCAGTCCGAGAATTAGACAAACCATTCCTCTTGCCTGTTGAATCCGTACACTCAATTCCTGGACGTGGTACTGTTGTGACTGGCCGTTTGTACAGAGGTAGTTATTTATTTAAGTTTTTATTGCTTGTCTTTTTATGCATAATGATGATTGATAAATTAAACTAAAATGAGATATTTCTGAAATATTAACTATAAACTTACATGTCTTTTTCTTTCATAAAATAGTAATATCTAGCTTTCTCCATTGAGAGTTTGTTATTGTATACATACATATATTTGTAGGTGTTCTGAAAAAGGGTACAGAGTGTGAAATTGTTGGCCATGGTAAAGTAATGAAGACTACCGTTACTGGAGTTGAAATGTTCCACAAAACATTGGAGGAAGCACAAGCTGGTGACCAGCTGGGCGCATTGGTACGCTCTATCAAGAGAGAACAAATCAGGCGTGGTATGGTCATGGCAAAGCCTGGCACCATTAAAGCACATGACAATCTTGAAGCTGCAGTCTACATCTTAAGCAAAGAGGAGGGCGGCAGGGCAAAGCCCTTCACATCCTACATTCAACTACAAATGTTCTCAATGACTTGGGACTGCGCTAGTCAAGTCACAATTCCCGACAAAGAGATGATTATGCCTGGTGAAGATGCTACGTAAGTATCTTTTCGTTTAGGGTTCCACTAACGTGAGCTGATTACCCATCAGAAATCCCCACCATAAATACAATAAATAAATAATCTTTTCTTCTGTCTTATGTTTACAATTTATTATTATAACTAGGGCCAATCCTACCATAATAATATAGCGAACTGAGTGGCCGCACCAAGCACCGAATAGGGAACAGCTTGGAATGTATATAACGTACCAAACTAAACTAAATATTATGAGGCAAGGGGAGCCATATTTAGAACCTGCTTCATCCACGAAGTAACTTCGGATCACTGACCTCATCAATTTAACCATATTACTTTTCAGATTAAAATTGCGGTTGCTCAAGCCTATGGTATGCATGACAGGACAGAGGTTCACCCTTCGACTTGGAGACATTACGCTTGGAACTGGAGTGATCACAAAGATTAACAACAACCTATCAGAGGAAGAGAGAATTATGCTTCTGGAAGGCAAGAAGGCACGAGAGAAGGCAGCTGCTAAGAAGTGAATAGTTTAGATTAACCTCTTATTAGGATAGTAGGTCATTATTAATGTATGCATTTAAAATTTTAAATCTGGCGATTAAATAACCAGCCCAAAATCAAATGTTTTGTTTTTTTAAATTCCTCTATACAAACCTACATCAAATTGGTGTAAAATTGACTACAAAGTAATATCGCATATGGTAGAAATAAGACCAATGTAGGGTTACGCAGATTAAGAGCATGTTGAACTGTATTAGGCGTGCCAGACACTCATGACATGAAAAAAGTGATTTACAGATTTTCCTAATTTGATATTTATAATATATTATGTTTAGGAATGTGGATTCTGGTATACTATAAACATTTCTATCAATAGTTTTTCAACCGATACTATCGATTTTGAACAAGTCTAATCTGTGTGTAGTGTCCGTATTTTGAAGTACTCGGTGGTATAGAGATCGCAGATCAAGGCATTGCGTGGAAGGCTTTATTCATATTAATATATAAATGCGAAAGTAACTCTGTCTGTCTGTTATCTTTTCACGGCTAAACTACTTGACCGATTTTGATGAAATTTTATACGAAGAAAATTTTAACCCCAGGGATGGATATAGGCTACCTTTTAGTCAATAAAAAGACCTCGCTGGTGTGAAACAGGTGATGAAAGTTTGTATGGAGACTATAGGGGTGAATGGGCTCAAATGTTTGTGGAGAAAAATATTACTTTGCACAAAAGTTCCTTTAATGAAGTAAGTGAGCACTAAGGGATTTTTGACCATTAATCCCCTAAAGAGGTGAAATAGAAACTGAAAGTTTGTTTGTATTGAGTTTCTTGGGGTGGTGATTACAAAAACGACATCCATTTTCTAAATCCCAGATGGCGGCCATTCTTTTAACAAATCGATATCCGGGTGTCATTTAAATTGGAAAAGTGGCCTTCATTTTGTTTTTATTTGATTTAAAGCCGATTGACTTCAATAAAGGTATCGGGGACGTCCCGTAGTAAAAAATGGTAGAACCAATGTAACCATTTTGGTTTCCTTTTTTTGATTGACTTCAAATTCGATATCTTAGCCCCAATACGGCGGGTAGCATTTGTTTTTTTGCGGAAATCATACTTATACGGATCATGCTTCTTCGGATTTGCTATATCTTTATCCACAAGGACCTATTTTCTGGGGGAATACATAGTTCCTACATAAAAATGTTTTTCACGTAACCAAGCGGAAAGTAGGTATTTGACTATAAATGAATAATTTTAAGTATACAATCGATAATCTATTATTATCGCATCAATACTAGGAACGGTAGTGTCGCCGGAATATCAGATTTAAATGGAATATAAATCGCGGAGCAAAATAAAACGCGTTGCCGGTGTTACTACAGCGTGGCTCAATATCGATGGTTGATCTTGAAAAACATGTACTTTTAATGCAGAGGCCAGCAAATGAGCAAGTGCGTCACCTGATGATAGGTGGTCTCCACCGCCCATGAATATCCACAGTATCTGAAGAATCACGGACGCGATATAAACCTTAAAAGAAAAGGGATTAGGAAGCGGATGGATTTGGACCTCTGGATATCTCACTCACGGTACGAAACGCAACAGCAAGCTGTTATTTCACGTCGGTTTTTTATGAGACAGTGGTAACAACCCGGTTGAGCTGACTCATTCTGTAGATAAAATTGACTACAGTGCAACGTGGCTCTACCACTTGCTATGATAGAAGATGCAGAATAGATATAGATAGCTTAAAATATGGTAATACTGTTCACGACTACAAGCAGTATCGATAATATTGAACGTCGATAGTAGCTACGCTACTAATACTATCGATACTAATTGCGGCCCTGACCAGTTTCCAAGTGGTTTTCAATCGATGATATCGATCGATAGTGTTGCGAAGCCATTATCGAACTCAAAGGCCAGAACGTAGGCCTAGTTCAACTTTTGCTAGTTTTCTGAAACAATAAGTTTCAGTTTTTCCTCCATACATCAAGTAGCAGTAGCCACTAGAAGTTGGGAAATATGATGAATTCAAATTGAAGACGAAATTAGTTTTTTAACTGTTCTTTCCTTTTTACAGTATGAATTACTAGTTTGACTATAGACATAGTAATTTTAAAACGGATTCGAAAACGAACGTATTTGCAACTCATACTAGACCTACCAATACGACCGACATGATAAATACGACCAATTTTGTAACAGTTTACATTGCACAAAAATTATGTAAGTATAGAATAGAATTCACCAGAATGTACTTCTAATATGATACCAGCCGCCACTCACGTTCCAAATTAGGAGATTTCAAAATTGATTAGTGGTCCGCAGTATAGATGAAGTGAACACCAAAAACGCCCATAGTTTCATAACTTTATTAAAAAGTATCACCACAATTTTTTAGTGAAATATTGTCAGTCATTGCATGTAACAAAAAAGACCAATAATATGAGAAATTACAATAGTTACTGAACAAAATACTTATGTACATGCTTCCATTTACACCACTTGGCAATTGATTACAAACAACTATTTTTACAGAGTATACACTTGTGTAAGGAAAAAAATTGCAAGGTCAGCATGTAGCATATGTGTCGGGCGATCAATGCAAGTTCTTACATTACATTTTTACATACAATTTGTTACAAACTAACATTGTCATCAAACAAACCATGTTTGCAAATTTCAAAATAATACTATAATTCAATTTTGGTTTTTACATTACCATTAGCGTTTTCTCTATCAAAATGCATTATGATTAAACTATAAGGCCATTTTGTATTATTATACTACTTAGCGAGATGACTGAATTTCAAAAATATAAATAAATCTAAAATGCTGATACACAGATTCAGTGAATGAAAGTTAATAATTTAATTTCACATAAATCGGTTTTTGTTAAGTTGATACCTAATGGAATGAAACACATTCAATAACTTATGTTCAATGCACTTGAACACACTTTTGCATGATCCTCCAATCACAATGAGGGCACTGAGAATTTTATCACCCTAAATTAATTTACAAGTCCTCATCCTCCTCAGGCAGGGCAGTGTTCTGTGCGTCCTGGAGATCCTTTTCAATTTGGTTCTGCCATGTGGGATCCATTGTGACTTCTGGAGGCAGGAGGGCAGGCATGGCGACAAACTCAAGGTTGCCATCACCTATCAATTTCCTAGCTAACCACAGGAAGGGCTTTTCGAAGTTGTAGTTTGACTTGGCTGAGATATCATAATACTGGAATAAAAAGCTATTATTAATTCATGCGTTTTGAAATACAAATCAACAAATACATAATTTAAATGGGGTTCAAAAATTCCATTATAACACAGTTAAATATGTATGCATGTAGGCGAGATTAAAAACAGTACAGTTCAACTGACCAAAATTAGTATGTAAAATACAAAACGCTAACTCAATTATAGGACAACAGTTAAATCGGACATGTGTAGTTTAAAAATATTTACCTGCAAGTTCTTTTTCCTATGGAATACAATAGTTTTGGCTTTGACTTTTCTGTCCTTAATGTCAACTTTGTTTCCACACAGGACGATTGGAATGCCTTCACAAACTCTCACCAAATCTCTATGCCAGTTCGGTACGTTTTTGTATGTGACTCGAGAGGTTACATCGAACATGATAATAGCGCATTGTCCTTGAATATAATAACCGTCTCTCAACCCACCGAATTTCTCCTGACCAGCAGTGTCCCATACATTAAACCGAATAGGTCCACGGTTTGTGTGGAATACCAACGGATGTACTTCGACACCGAGTGTAGCGACGTATTTTTTCTCGAACTCTCCAGTCAAGTGCCGTTTTACGAATGTAGTTTTGCCAGTACCACCATCGCCGACGAGCACGCATTTGAATGTGGGCATATCATCTGCCATGATTGCGGATTTTGTATTTTAAATCTGAAAAAGATGTTATAAATTAAAATTTATAGTTACGAACAAATCCATGACGTAGGTTCCAGAAAAAACATCATAGTATTAGCTTACTACTCTGCCAATTATAATATTGCCGTCACAATGATTTAAAACGTTTTAGTGGTGAAGAATTGCCTAAATTTAATGATTGAATGAAACTGACAACTTGAATTTGTATTAACTTTTCACCGAATGGCGCTCAATCAGCCTCACAGGAATTTAGCTCAATGGCACCGGACACTAACACAAATTACACTCAATTTACTAACACCATTAAATAAATAATATTTTAAATATTACGACCGATACATAAACAAGCAAATTACTGAAGATATAAATATTAATTACCGGGATTGTCTAAGAAATCTGAGATTAAACTCGTCGCAGGCACAAGTCGTTACGGCTCACAATGGCGTCACTTGACTAAGCGGAAGATTTCCTTGTCAATGACAAGCGCAATGCCTAACGAGTCAATTGACCGTTTTGTTATAAATTACTATTTTTTTTTATGACACAAAAGAATTAACAACTTAATATTGCTGAATAGTATTATTATTTTTATGTACTTCAAATTTACTCATTAAAGATAATAGTTTTTCTTTTAATAGTTTATGAAAATAATTTACTCTCTTGACTTATCGCATAGTACTGTTTTGCCGATAGGTATTTTGACGTCATCAACGGGTCGGATCAGTTACGCCATCTACAACTTTCAGAAATATCAGACGAGATGGTCGGTAGCGAAGTTTTGTTCGCTTCGTGTGTATCGATTTTTTGAGTGAAGTGAACGTAGTGTTCGTGTCCTTTAGTTTAGTGACGTTTGTTAGGAAAATATCTGTGAATGGGATTGTGTAACAAGATAAAACATTTATTTGGTGTGTGATTCTCTGTAAAGGATGACGAAGGACAGGTTAGCGGCGCTTCAAGCGGTAAGTTAGTTTTCCTTAGTTTCTAAGCGTTACTATAACCAAAGGTCTTACTGGTGACCTCGAATTCATGTGGAAATAGCATTGAAGTCATACTCTTCTTTAGGCAAGTGTAACATCGGCGTTATTCCCATTATATAAAGCGGAAATAAGAGACTTTCGGAACAGTTCTTATTAGAATTTCTGAGGGTTTTTATGCTTATCGCCCCACCCCGGATTCGACTCCACTGGATGATAGCTGTCAATGAAGCGAGACAATTTGTTGCGTTCTGCAGTTTTGCTGAATACCTACCTACTGGTATCTGCATTGTGTCATTGTTTTTGGCTGTGTAAACTTTGTAAATTTCACAGTTGGATAACCTCACAATAGTATTTGCAACAATTTCCTGTTCTATTGTGTATCTAAAGAACAATATATAAAACTGATGCCTGCTCTGACTAATCATTGTTAACTTGCTGATAGGTAGAAGATACCTAATCACTTCTTATCATAAAATATAACTTTAAGATAAATCATTGTGTAGTAGAAAACGAATATCCCAGACTAATAATATGTTAAAAATCTGAATAACATCAGATAAGTAGATTGTCCAAAATCAAAATTGTTCTTTATTATTACTATGAGCTTTATATTAGATACTGTGCCATTGTCTGACAAGGGCCTCCTCTAATATTGAGAGAGATTAGGTCTCATACACACTGGCATATTATATATAAAAAAAAACAGCATTAATTCAATTCATACTGAAAAATATAAAAATCAAAAAATCAAATCATCAGTAATTAGATGGAATTTTACTTTTCATATGCTGATATTTAAATGTCATTGATACATTCTGATGCAATACATGATGTAAATATATTATGCATGCTTGCATGTCACAAGTTAAAAAAATATTTTAATATGTATGTGTATAAAGGGGATAATAATAATTATTATTTAACATAACCTAATAGTGCAAAACCAGTAAAAAGTAAAAAAATCTATAAGAGAACAGATTTTGTTCAAACATAAGTAAAGAACCATGCCTATTTAACTAGCTTTCAAACAACAAAAAAACTCATTCAAATCAATTTATTTGTACGCACTATGGTGCAGACTGATGCATACAGACAAAGGATATGCAGACACCCATATACAGAAAAAGGATTAAAATTTATAACACCCTTTTTTATTCGGGGTTAAATTTCAAATAACACTTTGATATGATGTTTGATGTAGGTAATTGCTGTATGAGGAATTACTAAAGAATGTAATGTTTAATAAGGTCCGTATTCACAAACAACACTTAGGAAAGCTCTTTGCCAAGTGTCCAATGTACACAGATTACATGATTGATCTGTATTCATTTAGCTCCAAAAACTATCCAATGACGTTTAGAGAAATTGTCACCATGCATTCTCGCACACTATGAGGTCTCATAGTAACGTTTATGAATATGGGAGTTAGTCTATGTTCTATGTCAAGTGGTCAGTGGCTAAGCTGGTGTCAAAGTATTCATTATTCAATCTGCCCGAACACTTAACAACACCGGGTTAACAACTGCTATCAGTTGATAACAGCCAAGACCAACGTTTTCCATGCCCATTTTATAGGTGAGATGAAAAAAGTACTGTTTAGTGAAATATAAATAGTTACTTTATTTTTTTGGTCTGAAAATTGTAGTAATACTTCATACTTCTCAAAATCACAACACAAGATATTTGAGGAGAAGTCCACAATGATTTTTGTTAATGTGTTATAACTTCATTAATGCATCTCTATATTATGTAATACCTACAACATTTTAAGAAGTTAAGAGTGTTAACTTTTGTCACAATATTTTGTACACAATTAACAACACTGATTATATTGTATTAGCTTGTGCTCTCCCAATGTTGGGCAAAGGCCCAAGAACTTTCCCCATTAATCGCGAATCTGTGGTATTGTGAGCCAATTTTTGTTGAATACATTTTATAAAGTTCGTCTAGTTTCGCCATGTCCTCAATTATAACACTAGTTCTTCTTCTTCCACCTGCCCTTATTCCACTCGCAGTGGGGTCGGCGCAACATGCTTTTTGAACACATGTCACATAAATATTTGGCTTGTAGTTTCTTACCGTCCGCCTGCCGTCGACACTTCTGGGGAGGAAACACCCGGATCCGAAACAAATATTAGTGGATCACAAAAACATTTTATCTCGGTGCGGTAATCGAACGCGCGGCCTCTCGCTTCACAGCCGGTTACTTGCCCACTGCGCCACGGAGGCATGTCAATATATGTCAGACAACACTATAGTAAACATAATTTTATACTAAAAAAATCATACAATACATGCACACTATTGCATTATTATTCAATGTCCCATTAAAAAATCCCATTTGTCTGTCTGACGTTGTAGCCCCTTACTGAATAGACCAATTTGAATGCGCATTTTTTTTAATAAAAGCTGCTTTAAATCAAGCTGGTTCTTAGTTATGTTCGATTAAAATCTGTGCAACAGTTTAGAAATTACAGCCCTTTTCGTAATCAAAGCCGAGGGTTTTTGCCGGTCAGGATATCTTTAAAAATAATGCATATATGTATTACATCTGCCTGTCGACGTCCTTGATTACAGTCAGAGCCATAAGGTAATGATATAAAGATATAGAGATTATATAACTGATAGTGTTTTCGCGATAACATAGTACATTACACTCGTTAAGTGCAAAACCACACAAACCAAACCGTATTTTTTGCGGCATCAAAATTAATTGTATATGCGTGAACAAAACATCAAAAAGTAAATAATCCATTTTTTATGGTGTAGACTGACAAACGAGCAAGTGGGTCCCCTGATGGCAAATGATCTCCACCGCCCATGATTCTTCTCTTAAAGGATTGGGAAGGAAAGCATCCGGATATCTCACTCACCGTAGGAAACGCAGCGGTAAGCTGCTACATTACGTCGGTTTTCTGTGAGACAGTGGCGACGACCCGGACGAGTTGGCTCACTCTTGCAGAAGACGAAACTGTATACAGCGTGGCTCTACCACTCAAAACGTGTGCGCAATGTATCTTTACCGGCCTGAAGTTGGTCTTCGCAAAGACTCAGACTTATTTTATTTATTAGCCAGAATGACGAAACGAGCAGGTCGCTCTTCCTGATGGTTAGCGCCACGCCTGCCCATAAATTACAAAGCATTGTAAGGCACTGACTGCACTGGGATCGTCACTCCGAGACCTGGACTTTATAAGATCTGGCAAGCGACCTGCTTGTTATACAAACTGATAATAAAAAATGTTGAGTACAAATCATTGCATGTTAATACGCGCTAAATAAGTTTGCCGGCCTGAATTAAATCATTGCACCCGCCCCGCCTGTACGCTTCAGGCCGGCCAAGTTAAATTGCGCTTGTTATTCACTGTTTGAAAATTCTCATCGAAATATAGTTATATGTTGAGGCCTTCATTCATTCCACTGTTCGTTTTTGGCTTCGATTCGACCTCATACGTAGAGGAACGCGATGTATCCAGTATCGTAAATATAAATCGCCGCACCGCCGCCAGTTTCCCTTTATTGTCTAATCTTCGTGAGGTGTCAATTAAAACTTTAATTAAGCCTCAGTACCCTATTTTTTTTATAGCCGTGCGTGCCTCAGTACGCTTTTTTTATTTTTTTATAGCCGTTTTCTCTACTGTAAATCAAAAGTTTTAGCTTTTATTATTGCATACGCGACCGGGTGAAAAATAAAAAACTCGTGAATACCTAAGGCGCGGAATTTCTCTCCGGTAAGAAATGTTTCACACTCATAACTGTAATCCCCGAGGGAGTAGACAGACATGTAACCCGTACAGGGGACGAGCTACCCGAGCACAATTCCAGACTTGTACTTGTAGTACAACTGCGCCACCGAGGCAGTCAAAAAAACAAAAGTCAAGGATAAATTTCTTAATTGTAAGTATTTTAAGTGCAAATTACATAAAACCACCGCCCACGACGAATCCTATAGAGTATAAATTTCAAAAAGTTGTGATAATCTATCTGACTATCAGTGTAAAATAAGTCTGTTAAAAATAGCAAAGCAGGTAAATGTTTGATGCAAATTATTTTTCTAAAACCTTGATTTGATCGATTAAGTAATTAACATTGTTTTTTCACTACAGTGTATTGCTTCGCTAACATAATGTCATCAAAATCATTACGATTCCGGATAAAATATTTTGTCTTTACTGGGTTTTGTTATGGCGAAGCCGAACAGTCGAATGTGTAAAAACGTGTTACCTACAATGTTGCAAATTACATCACACACGCAAATGCTTTTTTCGGGTTGTAAATTGTACACGATATTTCATTTTGTAAGAAAAAAATATGAGTTTGGATTTACTGGTAGGTAAATTACGTGCTCTAAAATCTAATGTACCTAGCTTAATAAAAAGTCGTGTTTATGTGAATTATAGCGTTACATAATGCTGCCCTAGGTGTATGAATAATTTATTCGTAAATTGTATTCACAAAATGATCTCGTAGGTAAATAACAACCACGCACTGTTCGTGACATCTAACTATGATTTCTCACTCCCTGACATAACAGATAGCTGATAACACATTAAACATACTTCCAAACTACACGCTTCGCCCGCGTGAGTTACTTTTCCGGAATAAAAAGTCTATGTCCTATTCCAGGTCATAGGCTATCTATATGTCAATTTTCATCTAAATCAGTTCAGTCGTTAAGACGTAACCGATTGAGAAGCATCCAAATTCACAAACATCCTAACTTTCACTTTTATAATAGTAGTAGGAATCATCCTATCATTCTTCGTCTTTAAAGACGCAATAGCGTTACGGCTAGAAATTATTTTATCAATAATGTTTCATTTTACTAATATAATATATTGGGTAATTACAAATTTGGTAACTTATAGTGTAGTTTACATAAATTAAAGATAGATTGGTTCTATTATTTGGCTCAATTGTTGTTATAATACGTGATATTATTGTATTATAATATGTGTCAGGTGCATGAGCTTGAAAATAATTATGTAGTTTTGAATTGCATGATAGTAATGCGTCAACCGTCATCCTATACATTTGAACACAGCATTTAAGTCTTTAGTGATAGGCACAAGGAGTCGTTGTCTCTATACAAACTACCCAATCACGCAGTACGCACACTTAGCTAGACTTGAAACAGCAATGAGTTGAATAATCTATAACAGCTGTAAAACGAAAATTTCACGTTCGATAAGCAACAGTTTGCCCTGCTCGGTGACTTTCTATCCGATACATGACGCAGTAAAGACTTCCGAGGTCAACGGCTACAGTCACTCGAGATAATTATCTTCTACTTTAATTGACTTTGAACTAAAATTATCATTGATTAGGGTAGATATCTTGTTTTTTCCTTCCTTAAATGATGTCGACTACTAAACTACGGATTTCCTAGTAACCTATTGAGTGAAAGAACACAATCCAATTATGTAACTTACAAGTAATCTTTGTAGTCGAAAAGTGTATGCGAAGCTGAAGAGTTACTTACTACAGACTAGATGATGGAGGATCGTATTTTTTTCTATAATTACAAAAATATACTCTCTAATGATTACGACACAGCCACAAGTGTGCATTAATATGATTTGAAATCGTTTCGATCGGCAGACGGCAACACCGTGTAATGTGATCTCATGTGTACGCGATGATACAGTTAACTAAGCTAGCGAATGGTGTTATCAGCTGACGATGCGGCATCCGGCGCTCGGCCTTCACAAAACTTGACTCACACTGGTTGGCGCGGCCGCGGCCGTCAGATTCACAACGTAAATCATTTCCTCATTATCGAATCTGAATATATTGTATTGAATTTTAATGAGCTATTACATATCGACTGCAGTTTGCAACAAAATACTTATGTAATGAAAATCAGTAAATATGCAACCTGATGCCTTTGTCAATTGTTTTACTTACTATATTAAATTCTGTTGAGATTTTTTAAGATTCACCATTTATTAAAAATCTTACAATCTTGCATAGTTTTCGCGAACTTGACGAATTGGCTTTTTATATGGCTTTATTTCTGTTATCTTCAATGTATTAAAATACGAAATACGTAGTATTGAGATCCAATTTATTGGTGAAATGCAAAAAAAATACAACATATATCTCATAACATACCTAATAATCCAAAGCCTGCTCTGCAAAATCCTATTTTATTTCATTTTAAGACCTCGTTTCAATTCCCTAAGAAGTTCGCTGCCGGAAGTTCATTCCTACGAATACGTAACACGTTACTCGAAAAAACTTGATAGTGTAGTAGTTGCTTGGAAAGAGGCTCATTTTCACCAAGGTGATAGGATACTAAAGAAAAATCTTTTTTCCTTTGAAAAGACTAAAAGAGGAGATTCAAAGCTGTTGTAGCTTGTAAATGTAAAGGGTATTACGAGGTTCTACGTCGGTCGCATGCATTTGTAACCAGCTGATTCACTCTGTGCGTCGCAGTTTATTTTTAGATTTCTATATCACGTGGTTGTTGATGAATGAACTTAAACTATAAACGGTGTACTTTTTATTTTAGGTTAAACTAAAAAAAAACATTTCACGTTAAGAAGGTATCCGTAATCAGGATTCTCCCGCGGGGAAAAAGGGGCGGTTCCGGGCAATCGGACGTACCACCTCTCGGTACCCTGGGGCTGTCCCTCATGCGTCGAAGAGGGCCACAGCGGAGTTTTAGTCGGTATGTCGGTGCAGAAAGCAGCGGGTCTAGACAAAAACCATAGCATGAAACCGCTAACGCCAGAGGAAATTAAAATTTGTATGGAAATGACACTTGGTTATGAAAAGTCACGTGACTGCTGCAAAATTTGGTAGACAAGTTGCAAATTCCGCACGCGGAATGTAACGTTATTGTAAGCGTGGCGTCGAAACGCTAACTTTTCATAGAAATGGTAGACAAGTCGTCATTTTTGACGGACGCTGATATCATTTTGGTGTGGAAACGCCACGGTTCATCAGCGTGAGCTCGGACCCTCACGCAAAGTGTTTTTTACTCACGCTTGTGTTATTAATATTTGTTTACTGAGTAATTTGTCAATAATTGTTTAATTTTCTTATACATTAAATCTCAAAATGCATAGTTTAAGACTATTTTGGGCAGCTAATAATGAAGCAACATTAGAAAGACGTCGAACAAGGATAAATCGCCGTAAAATGGATTTAATTGCAGAAATGTCGGAATTAGAATTTGTCAATCGTTTTCGATAATATAAAGAAAGCTTTAGGCGTCTTAGTGGTGATCTTCGCGGTGTATCAACATTAAAAGGCACACAAGAAATTATTTTGGAAGTCAAGGTAAATTATACATTTAAGTACATGTTATTTGGACTAGAACTGCGTTGTTTTGGAACTGCAATTGCATTGTTTGCCATCACTTTTTATGAATATTCCAAAGTCGCAACAGGAACGAGCTCAAATAAGACTTCAGTAAGTTTTTGTATGAATGCTTTCATGTATAAATGTACCAAACCCAAGGTAAATGTAACTTTCCATAAAAAATATGTCTACTTGAAAAATACTTCATAAAAATAAATAACTTGTATGTATTATGTAGGAGATCTAAGAAAATATAAAAAAATTATTACAATAATAATTTCTTTACTTCTATTCTTATCTCTATCCAATGGTTACCTTTATGAGATAAGGCTGTCAATTTTACTTGTTTTTTTGTCTATATTATTCTAAGCTTTATCTCTGATGTACATTAATGTTTTAAATAGATACCTAAACAATATTCTACAAAGGGTCACAATATATTTTTATTAATTACTTAACACCTTTTATGCAGGTTTCAGAGGAGGTTTAGACTACACAGTACAGTTGTGCAAATAGTAAGAATATACAACTGGGATTAAGGGTGAAATGGTTCAACTTAAGTGAGCTGATCACCCGTCTGTGGTACTCGCATACATCCCCACCATAAATACAATACAAGAATATACAAAGGTAATATATGTGGGATGAGGAATAGATGATAAATTAAATAATACTTCTTAATAATTTTCTCTATTATAGGCATGTGACAGTAATTTAAAAACATATTTGACTTTTGTATGTGTGTATAAGTGAATGGGTAACTAACTATCTCAGAGACACTTAATTCCTATTTCAGAAGCCGTGACTGGGACCGGTGACTTACATAATGACCGTGTCGGAGAATTATGGATAGATACTGGATTGAATTTGCATATTATATCAGTTTTAAATTATTATAGATATTATACACAAGCATTAAGTTAGTTGGAAACCGTACATACATAGACTCAAGCCTGTTTCCCATAGTGGTAGGTAAAAAACTACAAGTCAAATCTTTTCGTAACATGTGTTAATATCATGTTGCACCCACTTCACTGATAACGGCAGGTAGAAGAGAAGATTGTTTGATAATCCTCTGAATATAATATGAGTTATATTAGATTGCATGAAGTTTCATGTTGTATTACAAACATATTATTTAAGTATTAGCTTTTATTTATCATTATATTAAGTTCAATAAAAATATATTTTTGTAAAATATGTTTTAATTATCATCAACACAATATAAATGGTATATAAAGATATACAACCAATGACAAAAGTTAAAAGGAAAAAAATTAAGTAAGTTATAAAATACTATATGTGAAAGCCATAGGAACCCGAAATGCGAAACTCATGTGACGTTAGATCATCAAAAAATCAGACTATTCTACTTATTATAAAGTAGAGTTCGATGATGATAGACAGTGAGTGTATGACAACATTGTGATAAGTAATTTTAGGTGATTTTTGATCGTGGGCGTTGACTAAATTGAGCGTTCGTTTCGCTTAGAGAAAGTCATGTGAGAGCCTCGTACTGAAAGGAATGAACACCAAAATCTGGCAAGTCCTTGAAATCAGCCAAATCCCTGTTTCATCATGCTTAGAAAATAAAAGAATAAATAGAAAAAAATACATACGACAGGCTCAAAGAACAAGTATCCAAAGCCGTAAAATAATTATTAAAAAAATAATGCGTGTAGCGGGCGACTGCGTTTGACAACTGTCTCACGCTAATTCATAGATTATCCTAGAGAATTCCGTCCGACGCCGCGGAATGGGCGTCTGGCGTTCAATGGGCACTTATCTACCAATTCGGTCACGCTAACGTCACGCTAACATCAAGACGTTAGCGTGGATTGATAAAGTCACGCTTGGTTTTTGGCTAGGCCCCCTGGCCGGTAACCCCGAGATACCCGCCTTAATCCCCCGGGTCGTCGGGGGATCTTTAAGCGGTTCCCACGCGAAAAAATATATCCGGAGGTGTCCAAATCCCGCCGACTCTTCCCAATCCCTATATTATCCCTTTCTTTTAAGGTCGGTAACGTGTTCATGGTTATTCTGGTACCGTGGGCATTCATGGGTGGTGATCACTTACCATCAGATAAGCTACTTGTTCGTTTGCCGCTCTCTGGAATAAAAGTACGCTATTAATCTATATACTAGCTGTTGCCCGCGGCTCCGCCGGCGTGAATGCCTATTTCCAGGATTAAAGTATCCTAGTGGGCGCATCAAGCGAGTCCCGGTGAGAAACGCGCTTGACAAAAATACTAATGTCGCTATTAAAAAATAGGGGTTGATCGTAGAAGGGTGAAAATTTAGGGTTGTATGTATTTTTTAATGCTGTATCATAAAAAAATAAACCCAAAAAAATATTACTAAAAAATAAAATTTTGGGGTGGACCACCCTTAATATTTAGGGGGATGAAAAATAGAGGAGTATGGGAGCGAACATTGTGACACGAGAATTTTATATATTAGATAGATTAATAGCGTACTTTTATTTTTTTTTATTTAGCCAAAATCTTGGACTTTAAAAGATTATAAAATTTCCCAAGGAACTCTTGCAAAGAAGAAACCATTCCGTACCAACATAATATATGTATTGAACCATATTATGTATACATATAAGATAACAATATATGTTGAGGATCTTGAAATAAACTACAAATTGTTTCTCTGAAAATACAAAGTTTTGTTTTATTTAACACGTATTTACAATATTACAACAATTATCAAGTTTTGACAATTACACTTCTATCTCACCTGAAAATACAAAGAAACGACATTTAAAGTTTACTAATATCGCTTTCTCAATTGTATCATCCGATAAGTTATTATTACAATAAATTGCACAAAGTAATTTAAGTGTCATCCGTCATTTAATCATAGTTCACTCGTCACTCCGATTACCATTACCATTACCATTACCATTTTCCACAGACAACATAGATACGCGAAGCGCGGCAAATTCAAATTAATGAAATGTCATTCGTTTCATTACATACATACTAAAGTAAAACTTTAAATTTGTCGATTTTGTTGACAAAATATACACAGAGAAAATAGAACGTCAATAAAATCGTATTTCATATTCTGTTTACAAGTCGTTCTCGTACATCTGCAATATTGAATTCAGTGCAGATTATGTTGTGTGCAGAATGCATAACTGGGTATTATTCAGACTATTGTTTGAGTTGCTCACGTACGCTCGGTCAGCATGCAAATAACTTTGATTGATTTTTGTAAAAGGGAATAAAACAATGCAATGAAGTTAATCAATCGTCGATGAGTCTGGTGTGTGCTAGACTGCTCTTTTCTATGGTTCTATGCGGTGCAATATTGATTAATATTTGACGAGCGAGTGTTGGTATGTGCTATTTTACATAATTAGTGTGTATATTAATTGTTTATCGAAAATATTTAGGTCATAGTGAAAGACTGTACTTAATTGGAATGTTTAATTGTAATTGTGATTTATTCATTTGAATTAAACTACTGTGAATGAAAACAAAATATTAATGTGCTCATGGGTGTGTACCGTTTGATATCATTATTTACCCATTTTACAAAACTAGTGTGTACTTAGTTATACCCTAATCGTTTTTGTGCAGTGCTAATATTTTTTTTAAAATGGTACTCAAGTTGAGATGATTTCTAATGGATTCCTATTATATTTCCTTTATGGCTACTAACAATCTTCGCCTCATTGACGTAGTGGCAGCGTATTTAGGTTGAGAAACCGCGTGGTCCTGGACTCAAATCTCAGGTCCAGCAATCACAATGTCCGTTCAAGTTTTCGTTACGAAAAATCACACATGAGATGTCCGGGATTGGAATTTGTGCCAGATATAATAATACGTTGCTAGGCTCGCCCCCCATCACATTATAAGATGGATATGAGCAATTATAAGAAGTCCACACGTCTTATCAGCTTGTCTTTATTCGACTTACTATGTTGACCCCATTCGGTTGGTACCATTATAGTTAGTGTTTTGCCAGTCTTATTAATTTTGGCGATCATCCAAAAAAACCTCCACTTTGGATTTGTAGGCTGCTTCTGTGTGCCAAAGTATTTTATTTCACGTATCGATGTCGTTACATGTTTGTTTTACCTAGTAACTTGCCATTTGCATAATTGTTTTAACTCATAATGCTACCAGCCTATAATGTGTCGCATAGCTGGGTAAGCCTTTACTTTTCCACTTGGTTTGGTCTTTCACTGGCTTCCTCCATTCCGCTTCCAAAGCATTCAACTTGTCTCGTAGTCAGTTTGGCCCAACGATCCAGATAAATCCGATGCACATCCCTCCAGTTATTTTGCAATAATAATACCAGTCCTGTATTATATACGTTTCACTGCCTGTCTGTTTGTCTGCTGGGCACGAGCCTCCTCTTCTGAATGTGATGGGTTAGGCCTTAGCCCACGTCCACCACGCTGGTCTAATGCGGTTACGCATACTTCACATTCCTTTAAAATACTTATGAAGGGAGAACTTAGAAGGTATGCATGTGGCGTCACAATGTTTCCTAAAGTGGTTGCACGACTAAAAGTCACTAAAACAACTGAATAAATATATGTAGTTGTATTTTTGACAATGTAATTATGATTGTAAAATCCATATAATATTATGAGTCTAGCAGTAAGCAGTGAGTAAGCAGTGATAGCTCAGCGGGGAGTGGTATGGACTGTCGAGACGAAAGTCCAAGAAACCAGGTCCAAGTGCATACACCTCTGACTTTTCTGAGTTATGTGTGTATTAATTGTTAATTATCACTTGCTTTAACGGTGAAGGAAACATCGTGAGGAAACCTGCATACATGAAAAGTTCTTCAAAGGAATTTTGAAGGTATGTGAAGTCTGCCAACCCGCATTAGGCCAGCGTGGTGGAATAAGGCCTAACCCCTCTGATTCAGTAGAGGAGGCCCGTTCCCAGCAGTGGGACGTATATAATACAGGGCTAGTATTATTATTATGAGTCTGGGTGGTGTGTTATAGTTTCTAATACCCACGACACAAGACTCTTAGTTTGGGGTCAGGACTATGTGTAACTGTTGGGTGTATTTAGTAATAATTCCCATCAACATACGAATGAAGTATTTATTTCGTATTTAAACACACAAGCAAAACTCGATAATTGATAATGGTGCATAATTTATGGGTGCGCATATTGCAGCATCCATAAATTACCCCTATAAATTCAATTGTAACGTGGCCAAATATGACCGCAGACTTTTCTTTTAGATCCGAACTGGCACGAGTTGAACTTAGTTGTGAATTCATATGCACACATATGAACGTACTATATTATTATAGATGACGCCAGACGCCTTATTACATGGCAAATTTTCCGGCTCTGAGTCACAGACTGATAAGATAAAATATTGTATTAAACGTTTCTATAAATGGGAAAAATATTTATAAGTTTTATGGTGACATTGTACTAGGATATTTTTGTTTTAGAAGGGAGCATTCTTTAATATTTTAATTAAAATCGACTTATAGGGTATTTGTTGATATTCGTTGAGTAGTTTACAATTGCTTTTGTACTCCGTCATTAGATTAGATCTTAACTAAATTTAAAATGATGGTTGAGAAACCGCGTTAATTTTTTTTATTTGCTTGAATTTAGTAGAAAAGCCGGTCGCTCGCATGATTGTGAGTGTGAGGCATGCCCATTAATATTGGGTAAAAAAATGAAGCCCCAGTTCATGTTTTAAATATGGGTACAAGCAGAGGTGGGTGCGTAGTGGAAATATCTCACTATCTCCCTCGCACTCGTGTACCGTAATGATGTGACCTGCCTTATGACGTAACTTGCCATGTCGTGCATCCTCTTTCCTACATTTGACAGCAGCCCCCTCCTCTCTATTTGAATGACTTCTAACTTGTTTATATTTAACTTGATTTATATAATTCTTTCGATAATAGATTTTATGTAACGTAAATTATTAATTAAGATATTAAAAATAATCGAGACAAATACCCTATTCATTGACCATTTCAATCAAAGGAAGACATTACCTTGTCTTGTTTCTGGAAAAGAAAAATATCTCAAACCAATGTTTATTGATACAATTATTCAAAACGTTAGCAAAAGCTCTCTATGCTTACGCCTATGTCCGTACCTTACCCGTCATGAGACGGAAAAAAGCTCGACGAAATTTGGGTGTACTGGTTACAGTTCTGCCTACCCCTTCGGGGATGCCAGACACGAGTGCGTATGTATGTACGTTAACATTATCTTTAGCTGTGGCTAGATCCACATTAAATATAAATCCGTGAATGAAAATCATATATGAATGAATAGAATCATTAATGTTTGTGTTTTAATTATCCGCGTCTAGGCTAGTCGTTCACTATCAGTTCGGTTTTATGTACAAACATAACAACGGTAATCAGGAAAGCCCATTAAGCGGTCAAATTGCGTTTATGGATCAATATTATTATTGATCCATAAACGGGAGATAACAACGCCATTTCACACGTTTTACTCGCTTTATTTTTTGATTCTTCATCATTAAATAGTAGAGAATTGCTCACATTCTCAAATCGGGCTTATTTTGTATGACAATACCAACGCTTTTTTTTGCCGCCAAGCAACAGTGTGTAAGCACTGTTGTTTCGGTTTAAAGGACATTGAAGCCAGTGAAATTATTGGGCATTATGAGACTTAACAACGTAAGTCGGGGCGAGACGAATGCAGTCCAGTGCCATGCAGTGCTTTACGTTTTAAAATATTTATGGGCAGGCGGCGCTTACCATCAGGCGAGCGACCTGCTAGTTTCATCATGCAAGCTAAGAAGTTTTATTTTTCTGTATTGGTCCAGGCTTCAAATTATGGGATAGGAAGGGTTTTGTCACTGACCACAGTCCATTTTGTACTGAATTGTTTTTCTACGTGTCATTTACAAATTAATTTACATTGTTAAAACTGCGTCATCACAGTTTTATTAGATAAAACACCATTCCCCTTGTACTTCTTTCCACGGATGTTGACGCAAGAAAATTGAAAAATTGCAGTCCACTAAGATAAAGGAGGAATAAGCGTTACATGGTCTCTGTGTGTTTTCTTTGTGGTATAGAAAATCCACTTGTCAACAAAAGCTGAAGAAGTAATCCCAGACCGATGACTTTGACTGGAAATGAGTAAATGACTTTTTATAATGTTGTTCGAAGATGAGAAAGAATTTGGGGATAAGGCGATATATTCATACAGTTTTAACATAGTGATTTCTTATGTTTACGTAAATATTACACATTGAAATAAAACTAGTTTATACGGATTTTGATTATATTTTAATCCCGGCGTTTCGAAAGCTTTCAGCCTTTGTTGTCACGGGGAGTTTTTACATTTATAGAAGTGCATATAATAACTTAAGCACATACGTGTATGTAGTTCTGTAAACTTTATTTTTTACCCGTAATAGGCTCGCGTTTGGCCACTATCACGCCTGATGGTAAGCGATGATGTGGCCTAAGATGAAGCACGCTTGCCTAGCAAAAAACGATTCACTCGCGACTTGAAGACACCCAGATTATATTTATCGTAGAACGTATTCTATAAAGTCGTAGTAATCTAGTTCAAATTGTTATAATATGCATTATAATGCATCGTTTCATGATGCTAATCCTACTTCTATTAATAAATGTGTAAGTTTGGATGTTTGTGAGTTTGTAAATTTGGATATATGTTAGTCAATAACGCCTTAACGGCTGAATGGTTTTGGATTGAATTTGGCACCCAGGTGAACTAGGGACCTAGGCTACTTTTTATGCCGGTAAAGGTCGTTCAGACGGATGGAGCCGCGACCAAAAGCTAGTAGAAAATAATTAAAATACTATCCAATCATCTCTCCTCTGTATACTTGTTAAGATACAGTTTGGATCACCGCGTCAAGAATCAAAAAATAGAAAAATATGTAGATGTGAGTGACTCGTGATGGGTAAATGTGTGTGTGCAAAATGTGAGGTATAGTTACAAAGAATATATACGTTTTTTAAGAAAACAAGGTGTAAGACGCAATGTAAGTAAATATATCTAATGAAAAATGAAGTATCGTGGGTGACCCCTCATTCACAACCCACGCGATTTTGTTCTAAAATAAAAAGTATGGGGGTGTATATAATACAACCCCCTTAGAATAACGGCACGAACGTTCGTATCGTGTTTTTACGACACATTCTGACCCCGCAGGGCTAGTTTTACTATTATAGAATAGAAAAAATATCGTGACATTTGGTCCAGCTAGGCTCGATTTAGACTGCGATTGTTTGAATTTAATTATGGATGCAAGCAGCACGGGACAGTTGGTTGTGGAAGTTATTTAGAGAATCTATGACCTGTGTACACGATAGAGCAAACTATATGATTATCTAAAATGAAAATAATAACTCGTTCGTAGAAACAAACTAAAATAATCTTGGTACCTGTCGACTCATAACAAAGACTGGAAACAAAACAATCATATCAACATGAAAACATTGCAGATAAGACTTCACCTTCATTGATCGAAGTATGAGACAAAGTAATCATACTTTATCAAGTAAGAGTGGGCGTGAACATAGCGTAACAAGTGGATTATCACAGATAGTCTGTGGTGATATTAATCTGTGGACTTTTCTGTAAAGATATGAGGCACGGTTAAACTATCCTACAGTAATACGATTCGACATAATCGTATCATACTTATTTGTTTCTTGATTAACTGCCCAGGCTCGGATGGTCGGATATTGATTGCATATATTTATGTTATTGCCTAAGCGCATAACATTATTCATATTATTGTACATGTGTTTAAAGACGTTAACGTACATTCGAATCAACAACCGGTCATAAAGATGACGTTATGACTCCCACAATGTTTTTTTTTTTTTATACTTATAGGAGTAATGAAGCCATGATATCACTTCTTTTCGTTATGCCAATATTTTTCCTGTTTCGATGCCACAAAGCCAACGGATACTTATACAAACGATGTTCTTGGAATGAAAATTGAGTTTCTATTAAAACAGGGCGTTTGGAAAATTGGAATCCTCCCGCTATTAGGAATGTACAGGATGCAACTCTGAAATTGTTTGATATCGTGGCTAAGTGGAAGCCAAGTTGCTTCCGCTTCCCGAGATATATGTAGTCTTATAGTCTGTTGTAATATCTGCAGTCAAGTCGGAATATTTTCTGTAATATTCGCACTTAGATCGAAAGTCGTTCAATCCTGATGTACCAACGTGTTGGAACACTAAATGTGTATTTAGACCGTATGTCTAAGAAATACATCTTGGTGCATAGCTGCGGTAAAATTACTTTATAAAATTATGTAAGCATTCCCTAGTTCACAAACCACAAAAAATGCTATTTCAATAAAATGACAAACCATAACTTTGTTTTTTCTTCACCAGAAAAACAACCAGTTTACTAATTCAAATATTCACGGGGAAAGGGTGACTAAAATAAGTCAAGTTCAATGAAGATTCTTGGCAATTTTGTTGCCAGATAAAACATCTAAAGAAATACAATTTACTTTTGATATAAAACGGAAGTTTTATTGAAATTGTGACGAATTTCGGACCGCCGCGGTTGAACTTTCTTTTCTTTGTATTTATAATGCGTATTTCCGGTACAAACGAAATTGTACACAGAGTTGCGAAACCAGTTATGGAGATTGCGTTTATTCCAACAACATTTGTAGAACTTTGTTTACACATTTTATACTAGTCGCGGATGGCTGTATGGTTTTGTAAAGACGGGTAACATTTTGTGAAAAAAGCGATAAGTTGTTAGTTCATTGTAGATGCAGATCACAGCTTAAGCCTACCCCCTATAAGAATCGGGCGAGACACGCCGAGAGTTGCCGAAAACTATAGTGTCTTGTCTCGCTTCTTCGGTGTCATAGATATGTTCGTCATATTATGTAGCCAGAGTCAGATTAGGGTGTCCCAGCGATATCAGTGGCTAAACCCAATTTGACTTGTTCTGTGTCATCCTAAGGCTGATTAGGAGAAAATGCCTGTCAATAAATGCGCGTTCATACCATGTGTATAAAGTGTATCAATAAATAAACCTGGAGTGGGAAGACCGCACGCAACGCAGCTGGTTTATATGAACGACCTTTAACAATAGGGCGAACTACAGCCAGGCCAATAATGTGTCTAAACACTCTGTATCATTTTTAAAAATTACAGTTTGTAATATGCTAAGGCTCATGCGGAGCATTTAGCTGTAAGTACATCCTTATGCCGCGCCGCGCCGATATAGCGAAAGCAACTATATATAGTAGTATTTGGGGCGATGTCTGACATCTTGGTAATCTTGCCTCACGTACCGTTTCGAAGCGACTTCAAATGTGTCGCTGCCCATAAATTAAACCTTACCGCGAACTGTAGCGGTAGACGTCACTGTCACCGTAAATATTTTAAATTTTAATTAAATCTTGTACATTCTGAGTAGTACAGTGGTATTTTATAAATAATAGAATGTATGTCGTGGCTTTATATTTTCTTCAGAAATCCTTGGTAGTATTCCTTTAATACTTGAAGGCTCGTTCGTACTATATGTTGCGATATATGTTTGGCCACTTGTTTCGATACATTATGTACATACATACACCGGCATAAAGAATTCGCTTCTTGTGCAGAGACCTTGTTGCGATTCAAATGTGCCCTATAATAATCTGTCGCCGACCATCGCGTCGGTAACTCCTAACCATTAAATTAAAAAATAGATGATAATTAGGTAACCACTGTCTCACAGAAAACCGACATAAAAGTAGTTGCTTGCTGATGCGTTTCGTACGGTAAGCGAGATATCCGAAGGCCCAAATCCCTTCCCCTTCCATTGGGAAGAGTTATCCCTCTCTTTTAAGGTTGGCAAAGCATCCTTGATTCCTCAGGTATGGATGTTCATGTGTGGTGGAGCTCCCTTATCATCAGGTGATCTCACGTGCTCGTTTGCTGTCTTTTGCGTTGCGTTGCTTTGTCTTTGCTATAAAAAGGTAAAATAACAAAATTATATCAATGCCTGCCGTGGTGGCGCAGTTGTAATACGTACGCCGTACGACTGCTGTGCTGAAGTCTCGGGTTCGATCCCCGGGTACGGAAAAGTGATATTGGGTTTTTCTATCAAGAAGTGCTCAGTATCAGCCTGGAGTCTGGAATTGTGCCCAGTATGGCTATAGGCTCGCCCCCTATCACATTATGGGACGGAAATAAGCTGGGAGAAATGTTGGGTACAGACGTGAGTGCGTATGTAGATCAATGATAAAACTGAACGAGAATGTCGGAGGGTGTAGGTAGCTGCCCAACAAGTACCCCACCCGCAATCCCCATTCTTAAAGGTCGGCATCGCAGCTAACATTCCTTATGTGGGTGTTGTAGGAAGCGCGTGATTCATCATCGTCTGCTTGCCTACTTCTATAAATAAATCTCTGATATTAAATAGTAAATGTGCTCACTCAGTACTCACAATGAAGTCTACTATCATTAGATTACATAGTTCGCCATTCTTGTTGCGCATCTTACTATGTACGTTGGATTGAGATAAATTTCATACAATTATTATTAACAAATGGAATTTCTCCGCAGCGGGGATGACGTCAAGCAGGCGGCCGGTCGTAAAAACTAAAACCCAAACCTTTCTGTAATATGTGTTAAAATATGTTAACCCGACCCCACTGCGAGTGGGATAAGAAGAGTAAAGGTGAAAACAGGTGGAAGAACAAGAGTAATCGCTAGATAAAATTGCAGTAAAACTGTATTGTGATATATGTGATTATTAGCAAATGGAATTGGTACAGTCCGATGTGTAAAGCAGTTGAATAATTTACCCCTACATATTGTTACAAAACAATGCCTGATAAATGTTATTAGTTTAGTATGCCATAACAACAATGTATTCCTTAGTAATTTAGTGTAAACAAGGCTAAAGACACCGCCGCAGGGATCTTTGTGGCAGATTCGTGATGATGTAACGTGTAACATGGATTGAATTCGAAAACAAGGCACGCTTGTTCTATTGTTATCGGTCAAATTATCTCACCGCTCCGTGCCATTTCGAGTAAGTTACTTTTGGATTCAAAGAAATTATATCTGTACATTCCCAAAATTCTACGGTTGAGTTGTAAAACTGAAATCATTGAATTTTACAGTCTGTTCACGAGAGCATTACGAAATATTACGAGTACTAGTAATTCTGTGTTCTCGTATAGAAACGACCTATTATTTGGGTCGAATGAATTTTGTGGATTCAGGAGACGTGTGACGGACCGCTACGGGTCCTTGGCTCATTTGTCGCAGGTGATAAACTATTTCGGATTTCGTTTCGGCATGGGTCGCTTCACGTTCTTATTTACAGTCACACACCGCCAGCGTGAATGGCCTTTTGCGAGATAAAAGGTAGTTCTAGTATGTATTGAAAGTATTTCCTAGTCCAGATCATGGTTGTGTGCCAAATTTCATGTAAATCCGTTCTGCGGTTAAGGCGTGCTTGATAAACATTTACAAACTCACAAACATCAAAACTATCATATTTATAATAGTAGTAGTATAGTAGGAGTAGGATAGGATTATTATGTACATGCGTGCTTATATCTTGTGTACATAAAGAGCCTTTCCACATTGCGTTTAATCCAAATCCGAGATAATATGGAATTCGTTTGTACATTCGAGATTCGAGAACTACCAAAATTGAGTGTTAGGGATTAATAGAACTCATCATTTTAGATTAGACGAGCAATACTTTGTTTCGAACTCCGACTTAGAGATGTAGAATCTGATTTTGGAACTTGGAACTGTGATACTACTGTCACTACCACTCATACAAAACAGTACTAGTATGTACGCCTGCTTCGGAGTTATTTTTTTCTACTTAGTGCGTAAGAGCTCTTATGTCTGCCAAAAGGCCGGCAAACGAGCTAGTGGTGTTCTGATGGTAAGTGATCCTCACCGCCTATGAACACCTATAATACCAGAAGGATCACGGATGCCTTGCCGACGTTAAAGGAAAGAAGTAGAGATACGGAAGGTAGGTGGCAAATCGTACCTCTCAGACACCTCATTCAAAGTACAGAACGCAACAGCAAAGCTACCACTTCACATCTGTTCTCTGTAAGACTGAGTTACTCCATGGGTCAAGCGGGCCAATCCATGCTTAATAAAACTGGCTATGGTGTCGCTCTAGCTCATATTAATATACATTTGTTGCATTCATATTCAAGTTTAACATTAAGTATAATAGCATGATTAACAGGCTCTTGAACTCTCGTTACATTTTAATTTTGCAATATTGCTTGTATTTAATTAATCTGTTTGAAATCTGTGTAGGTAGGAATTAACATGAACCTTTGATCATAAATAAACTCGACGAACGAAATAGCCTTTTGTCGATAAATGTAGGCGGTACTACCCACGAGCGTCAACGATCTCATAACGGTTTATGGGTAGACTATTAACAGCTGTCTTATACTAGACTAATAAATTTCGGCGTGCAGGAATATAATGCATATTACAAATATGGCGGCAGACGGTGGGCATCGGAAGTGTCAATGCGGGACGCGGTGGAGGCGCAAGAGGGTGGTTGATAGTGTTGCCCGATGTGCCCCTTTTGGCGGAGTCGCTCGCGGTCGCTCTTTTCGAGTCCCGCCAACACCATAAGCGGGACATCTAAAATTCGATTAGGTAAAACAACACCTGTATATAGAATAGCTGCAGATGTATGTATGTATATTAAGCTGTAAAATGATCTCGGAAAACAATAAATATATTGTATTTTGTGTTTGCAATCAAAATATTTTATCCATTGATACCCATTTTTTGATGTCGCATTTTTCTCATAAAATCCCGCTATTTGGAAAAATGTATTTGACAACACTAGTGGTTGGTTACGTAAGGTATGCGGCATCACTCCTCACCCTGCTGGATCCGGAGGCCGTCAATGCACGCCGCGCCGTTCCGCCTATTGTACTCGCTCACACACTTGCTTGCATTTCAGCTTGGCTTTTATATTGGTTGTCGTCTCGTTGTTCGTCATTGCAATGAGGTTTTTATTTCATCGACTTAAGTTGAAGTAACATACACCGCAGTTGTGCTAAGTATCCTGTTTATAGTCAAGGTTTATTTAAAAAAAATACCGGACACTTCTACTCTTTTGTTTGGTTCACAGTGAATATATCTATAGTTCGTCATTTGACGCGATTTAATTCCACTCGAATATCGAAATTAAAGTCTTATGTTGAACGGCTTCAATGTTGATAGCAAGAATAGTAAATAGATTGTACTAGATAGGTTAATAGGTGATAAGTCTCGTATTCGAAAGTCCGTCTGGGTCCCTACCACCGCTTTATCTACATCTGCCGCCAAACAGCACTGTCTAAGCACTACTTTGTTCCGGTTTGAAGGACATTAAATATATTGGAATCGCTGGGCATCACAAGACAACATCTTATGTCTTGGGGTGAAGTACAGTGCCATACAGTATTTTGTAATTCAAAATTCTGCGCGGTGCTGCTACTGTTTATAGGCAGGCGTGGCGCTTACCATCAGGCGAGCGACCTGGTGGTCGCGTCATTCATGCAAATAAAAAACAATAAAAAGTATTCCAATATCACTAGGAATAATATCAACGAATCTGAGTCAAGGGGGCTGTCAATAAGCGGGCAGAGCAACCGAGCGTCGACTGTGGTTTACAGCCAGCCGACTGCAAAATGATGGAAACTGTGGCTTTTGATTTGCCACGATCTATAAAATAGGTCAGAGAACTCGCTGCTAACAAAGTTTGCTCCTTCGTATCGGGGCTTAGCATGAGTATGTGATTATAAATGAGCTTACATGTACATTGACGGGTGTTATGGCTTAAAAGGGTCAATGTGGTGGTGGACAAAATAGAATACTGTATTCGTGTAGTAAATATAATACTAATAAATATCGAATACTGTTGATAGATTTAGAGCGGGTTCACACGGTCCTTGTTTATTAATCTTAATGACAAAACGAGCAGGTCACTCGCCTGATGGTAAGCACAACGCCTGCCCATAAAACAGATACAATACCACATAGAATTTTGAATTATAAAGCACTGAAGGGCAGTGGATTGTTGCGCTCATCACCCCGAGAGATTAGACATTGAGTCTCGATACCCAGTAATTTTATTAGCTTCAATGTCGTTCAAACCGGAACACAATAGTGCTTACGCACTGCTGCTTGGCAGCAGGAATAAGCAAAATGCTGGTACCAAACCAGACGGCCTCTCACATACAAGAGACCTATCACCTGGATCAGTTCAATTTTGGGTTAATCAACTGTTCAAGTCGCAAGAAATTTGAACGTCTGTACAGAGGCAATACGCTGTACTAACAAGAAATGTAATTCTTAAAACTTAGTGTCTATTTTTTTATTTGAAAATATATATTTAAAAACACGTCTGAACAGACTCAATGGAACTGAACAACTAATAATCATAACGTTTAACAAAACTTAGAAACCGACTTCAAGCAATAGCATGTGAATTCCAATACAATAACACAATCGTGACGAGTGTACTGTTGCCGTTGAGGAGTCTTATTTTTTTTCTCCGTACTCCGTCATCAGATCATAACCAAATTTATATGGGACCACATCGCAGCTAAACTCTATCGAGTGATTTTTTTTTCAACAAAATCGGTCCACTATTGACGAAGAAATTGATGTACATACATAAAAAAAGCAAAAAAAAAAATTTAAAAAACGCGCCGAATTGAGAACCTCCTCCTTTTTTAAATCGCTTATAACCATATAGCTTTTGTTGATTCAAGTGCGTTGATCAACTAAAGTCAAACCGTGTAAACCCGCTATCAGCATTCATTGTCAGTTAAACTTCGAATGAATATACAAATATAAATTAGTAAAACAAAGAGAAATATATTCACCAAGTACTAACGGGACGGCATCGTCGTTTTATATTATTTTTATATATTAAATAAAATTGCTGTTTATAAGGTGTTAATTATTAAATTCAATTTCATTATACTATCAATAAAATCGATCGCATGAATACCGTTTCGTTTGTTAATTTATTATTAAAATACTGTACAGGCGTGTCGATTTGCCCCTAAAATAGATCAATTACGGAACGTTGGGGTCGAATAGAACCTATAATGGAACAACTTTTCTATTCAATAGTAAAATGCCTTTCCCGTTTGATAGCAATCAGGTGTGAAATGTTACCGGTATAAAAAAAGTTGAAGATTGAGTACTATTGTTTTTTTCGTGCTAGTAATTTTGTTCTATAACTTTTGTATTTTTTAGGGATCCGTAGCCAAATGGCAAATACATACATACGCATTCACGCCTGTACACCCCCAAGGGGTAGGCAGAGTTGTAACTAGTGCACCCACATTTCGCTGAGGTTATCCTACCTCCGGGTATCTCACCCACGCAACAGCAAGCTGCTACTTTACGTCGGTTTTCTGTGAGACAGTGGTAACGACCAGGACGAGTCGGCCCATTCCTGCTGTAAATAAAAGTGTCTACAGCGTTGCTCTACCATTCACAAAAATGAAAAGTAATTTACATTTTGTATGTATATATTTGTTATACATGGTATTCGAAATTATTGTAGTAAACTACAGAATAGTATCTGGTAATTTAAACTAGAGCTATTAACTAAAATTAAAACCAAGTACATTTTATTTCATTGATTCAAGGTCATAAAGTTAAGCCTAGAATGTAGTAATATAAATTACATTGTTTTTTCTTTGCACCTAAAAGCTAAGCTCACACCAGGAGTTGCTCTAAGCCCGTAGCATGACTGCGATAGAGCCGCCGTAGAAATACTCACACGAGATAAAAGCGTCGCTCGGGCTTTTAGGCAAATCAGCTAGTAGCAAGTAGCAACCTTTAGCCGGCTGTTGGACTTAATAAACGGCTCCCTTGAGGCGATAAATTTATCAGCTTTTCCGCTCGGACGTATATTAAGTTAAAGTATAGCAAAAAACTATATTTGCCAGCTTAAATCGTTTACGCACCGATACCTAACCTTACTTAATAAGGCCTTGATTTATTTTTTGCACTCGTAATCGACCACGAATAGTAATGTGATAATTAGTCTTATTCTGAACTGTTAACTGGCGTAAAATCGAACCTTTAATTAATATCGTCGATGTCTGGCTCACCGTAACGTAGTAACCACTTTTTTCAAAATCATTCAACCGCGACAAGAACTTCTTTAGCTTTCGTTTGAAATATGATTTAAGTTTTTCGTCGCAAATTGACGAAACTCCCAACTTCAGTTTATTTTTCCATAATTGGTTTCTTTAAAATCGGGCTTGGACAAACTTCACCGAGCTACTCAAAACTAGGACCGGCTAACAGAAACTATATAGTATATACTACAAGATAAATAATAAAGTGAGTAATTTAATACTTTTATGCGAGTTTACGAAGCGAAGTCGGCACTTTTCCTAACATAATTACTCTAAAATACTGAGCAAGGGACCAAGGAAGGGAATTAGGTCAAAAACTTGTGAGTGGTGACTTGCAGTCTCTGGATGGTTTGCTACGCGTCAACAGCGTTGTAATTATGTGGCTAGATTTTGGAACGCCGCGCCACGGCCGCGTCGTGCCGGGAATTGACCCAGATGTAGGTGATCCCTTTCCACGGTTAAATCCCTAATGAGGTGTTTTCGGAATGTTTTCACTCACTGTTGCTTTTATAACCTTTTCCACCACATTTTTATTTCTTTCGTAAAATATATTGCCTTATTAAAATTGTATGACCTTAAGTGTATATATTCATAACTACTTAGCATAGACTTTAACAGTTGTTAATGATAGTCTTCTTCTTCTACCTGCCTAAGGGCAGGGAGAAGTCCCGCACCCGCAATGGGGTCGGCGCAACATGCTTTTACAGAAAGATTTGGCTTAGTTTTTACGATCGGCCGCCCGTCTGTCGCCAACCCCTCTGCGGCGATAATTAATGATATTAAAATTTCATGATTTTTTATATTTTAGGTACTCTTACTACTTTGAAGTTGCAAGTACTCATATATTTTCATACATATATAAAATCGGTGCCTCTTTTTGTTATCTTGAAAGCCTCCCTCAAATGCGTTTACGTTTTAGTTACGTTTCAGTATTCAATCGTAAAGCAGGAAAAAAGGGGATTGTTTCTTCTTGTTACAGCATGTTTGTTCCATTTTCTTATAAAAATGTTACGCGACCGCAGTAAAAAGTTTCTGTAGATTTTGTTTCTTACTACAAACCGCACTCCACTTACTTTTCTCATCAGCAAAGGACAAATTAATTCATAAATATAATATGTAACAAAAACCCTGTTGGCGTTTCAACTGTGATATCAGAATCGATATTCAAACGTAATGAAATAACTCGCATACGAAAATGAGACTAAAAATATTACAACTATTACATACACATTCATACATACTATTATATAATACACTATTTTCTATACTTGCGTGCGCGCCCGGCTTCGTCTACGTAATACGTCTCATAATGCCCAGTAATTTCACTAGCTTCAATGTCCTTCAAACCAAAACACCACTGCTGTTTAGCGACAGAAATAGACAAAGCGGTGGTACCAACCTAGATTGCCTCTCGCATACGAGGTACCTAGTAAATAATATTGTAATAATTATGCGCTTCGGCAATCTTCCTTTATTTCGTGAAACACGAAAGGCGATGATGATGATCCAATATAAAGCAGTAATAACGTTACATTATATACGATACATCTGCCTCGGTGGCGCAGTTGTAATGCGTACGCATTATGACTGCGGCTGACGCTGAGGTTTCAGGTTCGATCCACGGGTCGAGTAAAAAGATAATGGGTTTTTCTATTGCGAAATGCTCGGTAATTAACCCGAAGTCTGGAATTGTTCCCGGTATGGCGATAGGCTCGCCCCTTATCACATCATGAGACGGAGATACGTTCGGCGAAATGTGGGTATACTGGTTACACCTCTGCCTACCCCTTCGGGTATTACAGGCGTGAGTGCGTATGTATGTATATATTATATACATGTGTACTAAAAGGTAAAATCCGAAATGCATCACTTTAATCGTACACAGGTATTATGAAACTTTTAAAATTCTCTTGTGATTCCATAATATTGCAAATTGGCACATTTCATTTGCACATCACACAATGTATAAGGGAAATAACCGAGTCGGTAATTCAATTAAATTGAAATACGCTCGGGTTTAACTGTTGTTAACGGGATTTTGGAGTTGTGGCCGAGTAATTCGGGCTGCCCTCGTGGTTCTCTCGTTGTTTAATTAAACCCCGCTAAATTATAAACGTGAACAGACACAATTAACGTTGGCTTTGTACATATTTTGTTCTATTGATACAATTATACTTGTGCTGATTGTTGTCCAAAGGGCGCTTTGATATGTGAGCGAATTTTATATTATTTTTTTAAGCTTATGCCTTGTCTCGTAATATATTTACGTTTCCTGCAATGTATCAGTATTTGATTTCACATATATTTTGTTGTACATTTTGATGAGAATAAAAAATCGTCTACATTTTAATGTAAGCTTAAGATTTAAGTAATAGACTACTGCCCGTACAGTAATTTATAAAGTCCCTGCAAAAGCCAGCGCAATGCAGAGTATTTGAGAAAATTGTATAATATTCGTAGCAGAAATATTTTTAGCGAGATATAATTTATAACACGGTCGTGACTCGTGGCTTTGACTCAGAGAGGTAAAAGTGTGCGTAAAATTTTCATACCGGAGATGAGCACAACCTATGCCGGGAAGCCAATACGGCTGCCGTTATCAGAGAAGGGTTCGATTGAAATACGTGACGTGCCTCCCCGCTGCCTCCCAGACCATTCCATAATACGAAAATAGTACCGGTGTACGGCCCGCCCGCGCGTTAATTAACTATTGGCAGATCGTTTGATTTATATGTAATTCGCTACATACGCTGGCGTAGCGCTTGTTATTTTTCAATAACTCCATATACGAGTGAATTTAATTGGGGCAGTTCGCTACGCGCACCGACCAAGCTTTCCATATTTATATTTTTATATAGAAAGTTCTTTGTATTACTTCAATTTTGACAGCCTCCGTGGCGCAGCGGGTGAGTAGCCGGTTGCGAAGCGTGAGGCCGTGGGTTCGATTCCCGCACCTAGACAAATGTTTGTCTGATTCACAAATATTTGTCTCGGGTCTGGGTGTTGTGGGACCGCAAGTCCCTATTAGTTCTGGATACCCACGATACAGGTTTACCTAGTGTGGGGTCAGGACTATGTGTGTGGCTGTTGGGTGTATTTATTATTTATTATTATTTATTTATTTATTTTGTGGCTTGATTGACCTATTCGCTTCGGTATGTACTTATCTTCAGATTGCTCACCCTAACTTATACATAATCTGGAAACCTTTTTTACCTTTTCGAAGCTTTAAACGATAAATGTTTTTCGGTCCAATGCGAAGCGAATTAAATATCCAGTTAACTGAGATATGATAATCGGTGGAGCCCTTTGTCTGGGCTAGCGGCCGTGACCGTGTGACCTAGGTCTGGAATTAACAGACTGCCTGGATACAAACAAAATGTTTCCAAGCAAATTGGATGAGTCCTTTTTATAGTGCGACCGTTGCGTATCAACGAAATTGCCTTTTTATCTCAAAGTCGTCTGTTATAGCGACAACTGTGAAACATGGGTTGAATTTTATCTGTAGCCGTTCGGCTGATATGAACGTTCAACTATTATACAGCACTTATCATACTTTTATGTAACATGTTGCATGTATGGGGCCATATTACTATTTCAACAAAATATGCGAGCGTATTTTAAGCGTAGAACTGATTGATGTATGTTTTGCCACGATAAATAAAATTGAACTACATAGGTATGCTAATTGCAGCATAATATTTTGCCCGAAATATTTCATCACGTAATAACATGTATTTGTTTGTAAAAACTCATTCATACACGCCTCCCCGCACGAAAAGGCAATTTAAAATATGACATCGCACATTTCCATTCCATCAAGTCCATAACAGTTTATTGTCGAGGCGCAATTTGAACCAGAGTCGCGGCCGCGGCCCTACGGCAGGAAGTTTCATAAAAACAATCAGTCGTTTCATTCCTATACGATTAAGCTAAATCAGGATACGTGTGTACTACGTAGGCGTCACGGAGTACAATAAACGTTACCTATTTTTCGTGAATTCAAAGATTGTTTGCACATTTATCCGTTGTGACATAAGCTCGCGTATGTGTTGGCGGTACTTAATGTACGTGTGTTGACAACGCTTTTCTCACCGTTAAAAGGTCAACTATAAATACGTGTTCTTTATAATAAACGGTTAAATATATATAGATCAAAGAGTTCGTGTCACTTATCACCGCTAAAATAAAATTGAGGCCTCGATATAGTTTGAAATATCATCATTAAATCCATATCGTTTAACAACAACCAAATACGCCCAGCAGTCACACATGTTATAGACCCGACCTCACACTAGGTTACACTGTATCAAGAACTGCGAGGAACCAACGGTCTCACAACACCCAGTCCCGAAAGAAACATTTGTGGATCACAAAAACATGGACTTCGGTGCGGAGAGCGTATCCGCGGTCCCTCGTCTCACACTCGACTGTTGATCAACAATAATATCGTCTAACATATCAAAACTGTTACTCTAGTTACACGACAATCTGGTTAATCAACTTTAATGACTAAAATGAGTTTAATTGTAATTGCCAATGATTCATCGCCCTGACCGCTGCATAAAGCAGTGAGCCGGGCGTCCGGCTTTTAATAGACGGTGTTTGCATACTTTCCTGCTCTTTCACACGTGAATAATGGCGTGGCTTTCATAATTTTACGACGAAACACGTCAGTAATTGGGTCAAATAATGGACACATCGTAAAGCACTTTAATGTTCATAGGTGCCTCGTGGTATGACCTTTATTAGGTCCCGACGTAATTGACCGCAACTGGGCGCATCTCGCGACTGTTCGACTATCATTGTTGATTACATGATAATTTGCAATTTGAATTTTGTCAAGATGGCGATAATGATCTTAAATTGGACTATGAAACGTTGTTTATAGCTATTAATTATCAAGCTGCCGCTAATGAAAAGATTACGTTATCTCATGTTTTATTGCTATTTTATATCATCATAACAATGGAAATGCATTATTAATTATTATCATAGTAATTAATCTAATAGTTTTATTCATTAGCAACTATTTTCTTTTTCACTACCGCAAAACACCTAATGAAGTTAGCATACTCTACTCCAAGCACTGATGCCAAGCATAGATTACGTTCACTATGGGCATGGCACAAAATAGACTACGGTCAGATACTTTCGTCGTAACAAAAGACATTCGACCAATGTAATGTAAATAGAATAGCATGCAATGCGACGGTCTAAAAGCATAATTTTCCAAAAACTATCATATGAATAATGTTAGTTCGAAAATCCAATGATCTCACATGGACCTTTATGAGCACACACCGGCGCGGCGCGGCGCGACGGTCCTGGCTTCATATAAATTGAATAATGGCTAGCTCGCCTCAACTAAGTGGATTCTATTTTGCTTTACGTGCTCTGTCCTATGTTAGCCTTTGCCATTTATGAAAGGAGTTTTTGGGGGGCGCGGGTGTTATTATTTTTATACCTATGCTAATGTTAGCTTGATTCCTCGTAGTGCTTAGGTGCTAATGTGCTGTTTATGGGATGAAAAGTAACTCTTGTGTCTAGTACTGTAACTTGATCTATCTATCTACCAAATAACATTTAAATCCGTGCAGTATTTAATATGTATCAAATATACGAACAGTATGTAAAAACTACTTTATAAATATAAAATCCTATCTTACCTACCATGACAAAATTACATATCGAGAATTCGAATAAGTTATAAATATTTCATTGATAACGATGTTTATTAATAACATACTTCGAATAACTACTTACATGTTGAAGAAATAACAATACTCACACACTTTAATTACATTAAAGATCATAAAAGCAAAGTGTTTAATTAAATTGTCTTGTTTTCAGGCGCAAAGTGACGACGACGATGTCGGCCCCGACGATGTCAACGTCGCCGTCGAAGGCGGCTTCATGGATGAATTCTTCAGTGAGGTTAGTAACATTCTTTTATATCACCTTGACATACAAGATTACTGCCACTCTACGAACAATACTGCTATTCCAGAAACGGCAAAAACTGTGAACAACAAAGTACCATGGCACATCATCTCCAGACATACTTTTTATAGTATAGGCAAACGGGCAAGTGGGTGGGATAAGTTATCTCTGCCCATGTACGCCCAGAATACTATAATGACCATGTGCGCATTGTCGACCATAAAGGAAAGGGATAATTAAGGGATTGGGAGGGGCAGGGGGATTTAGGCTTTCGGATATCTTACTCACCGTACGAAACGCAGCAGCAAGCCGCTATTTTATTGTTAAGTCGGTTTTCTGTGAGACTGTGGTAACGATCCGGTCGAGCCGGATCGCTCGTGCTGTAGACATAACTCTATAGCTTGGCTCTACCACTCTCATAAGTTCATAATACATACATACTTACTACCCATTGCCCTGTAATTTCACTGTCTTCGAATCAGAACACAACAGTGCTGACTGCTTACATACTGCTGCTCGGCTGTAAGAATAGACAAAGTGATGGTACTTACTCAGACGAACATCTAGTAAACTATAGTGATAAATAGTGTTATGCTTAGAACATGTGTCTATGTAAAATATCGATTAACGGCACGCATTATGAGACGATTCCTCAGTTTAAGATCCCAAGTACTTCGAAATTGATCCTTGGGAGACCGAAGTTCAGCATAATACAACGAGTATTTTTAATCGACATCAAAAAGGAGGAGGTACTCAATTCGCCGCGTTTATTTTTTTTGCTTTTTAATGTATGTACATCGATTGTGGACCGAGTATGTTGGAATAAAATATATAGAAAAAGGTTATGCTATTGTCTTCAGAGTTTACATTATACTATTATTGACTTTTAAGGTGTATGTTGCAAATAAATACTCGTATGTAACCTAACGAAGTAGGTAAGTTTTATCACCGTCATGACGAACCCGAAATGCCGTCCGATATGGATACTTATATTTTATAGTACCGATGTTACCGTCATAGATATATGTATTTTGCTGTAGATAAAATTCGTACTGTTTTTTACGGATGATATAATTGATGATATACGAGTATATTTACATGTACATCGAGAAAAATCCGTAATGTCTATCAACTATAAAAACCGGTCAAGCACGAGTCAAATTTTAACATTTTATACATACGCATTCACGCCTCTACTCGCGGAAGGAGTAAGCTGAGGTGTAACTAATACGCCTTCATTTCGCCGAGCTTATTTCCGTCCCAAGATGTGATAGGGGGCGAGCCTATCGCCATATCGGGCACGATTCTAGACTCCGAGTTGATAGTAAGCATTTCATAATAGAAAACCCCAATATCACTTTACCCGACCCGGGGATCGAATCCGAGACTTCAGCACAGCGTACGCATTACAACTGCGCCACCGAGGCAGTTTTATATTTTTTATTATTTATATCCGCCATTACCTACACATATTTTGTGAATATTTCAACCTTGGTTATGAAGATCGAGCCTTTCAAAGGTAGGACAGACAGACAGACGGCGCAGCTTAGGCTCTGTAATAGGGTTTGAATTTGGGAACGAAACCTTGACAATCTACACTAAGAACTAATACACACTAGGCACTGGGCGTTGTCGGTCGATATGCGCTTTTTCCCAACATGTGTTAACAGATGACAGTTGACACGTCCCTTTCTATTGAAACGCGTAATAGTGTTACCATGCAACGCCCGTTTTGACAGAAACGAAATGAAATAACGTAGAGCTTATTGCGCATTGAACGCCTCAAATGATCGAGTTCCAAAGGATTATTTTGAAGTACGCGACCGAGACAAGATTCAGCGGCGCGCGACTACAATGACTCGTTCACTTTGTATACAATTGTTCAAGTTCGTTTTGAAGTATGCGACAGAAAAGTTTGGCGCGGGACCGTTTTTATACAATTTTATACAAGGCGGACGTGTTGATATCACCTTACTCGCGTCGCATGTCGCTATCATCCTGTCTCGGTCGCGAACCTAAAACGTGCCTTAACGATTAACACAAATATTACGAGAAAAAAATTAACAGATTTCAAATACTTAAACCGCCGCAGTGCCAGTTCGTTGTTTAAAGAAAAATGTAGACCGGCTTTTTTTCAGGCACTCAGGCAGATTTATTGCCAACTTAACCTATAAAATAAACGTTCCAACCGCGCCACCCGACTATTAATTACTATGTTACTACATACCATAGACGTAATATGTCTCGAACTCCCCATGTTAATGCTCACAAAAAAGAAGTCAACTGTATGACGTCAGCGACGCTAGTTGACCCGTCTGGACATAACGAGAGCTATGGTGGCCGCAGTGGGTGGTGGTCTCCTCTTATTTACTCAAAACGAATTATCGATCACCCATTCGTGAACAATAGACAAGAGTAGTGAAGATATTTTTTAAGATAGTCTCCTCCTATATGAAACAAACCTAAAATCAAATGATAAAGTCAACGCTTCCTATATTATTTTATTATCATTTTGAAAGTTTTAAAAGTAATAACTGTAATTATTTAGTTTAAACCCGAATCGCCGGAGTTCTTTTTAATCTGTCCCAGTCAAGTTAGGGCTACAAAATTCATCTTCTGCAGTTTGTGAAATACACATAGGTATTAGTTACCTTAATTTATACTACTAGTCGCTACGTTAAGATAGCTAAGTTGTTTGTTATTTTTAAGCATGATAAAGTTTTGATTTAATTTCTAGGGTAGGTCGTCCGTCTGACGTCATACATTGAGAATCATTCATCTTTTACAGTCCAGTAAAATGAAACAGTTCGTGTGAATAAAGGTGACTACCGCCGCAGCAGTGAAACTGCGGTTAAAAATAGTTGGTTCAAATATAATCTTGCCACGAACATAGTTTAGACAAGACATTTTAGTTGGGTTTTTGGTGGCTCTAGAATCTAGAGCACAAATGAAACTTTGACATCGTACAATCTAGTCCTTTGTGACATGCGTTCCAGTTTGAACTAACTGCGATAGAATAAACTGTCGCAGTGATTTGAACCGTCTGAAGAGTCTTTCAATGCAATTGATCAATTAAAATTGATTCGCGCTAACCCGCTATACTAAAATTCAAATGCCGGGGCATGCCCCCAAATTGGAATAACGAATTGTATTCAATTATTTGCATTGTCTGAATGTTTCGATGGTCACAATGTTCTCATATACGAGTACATATAAATAATATCTCTGTCATGACTGTAATATGCTAATATGTAGGTATACCGCGCTATAGTTTTTATTATAATTTTCTTTCTTTCTTTCTGCCTGGCTTTATCCCAACTTAGAGCCAGGGTCCGCCGTCCTACTAAGACGTTTCCACTTCGCCCGATCTTGTATTTAGCATCCTTCGTAGTGAGACCATTGGCATTTGGCGCTCATATACAGTTTTTATTATAATTAATTTTTGGCGCAGTTGTAATGCGTACGCGTTACGATTGAGGCTAACGCTGAGGTCTCGGGTTCGATCCCCGGGTCGGGTAAAGTGGTATTGGGTTTTTCTATTACGAAATGCTCCGTATCAGCCCGGAGTCTGGAATTTGTGCCCGGTATGGCGATAGGCTCGCCCCCTATCACATCGTGGGACGCAGATGCGCTCGGCGAAATGTGGGTGTACTGGTTACACCTCTGCCTACCCCTTCAGGGATTACAGGCGTGACTGCGTATATTAATTTTTATACTTTTTAATGTAAATTTTACTTTATTGTATTCCCATTTTTATGTGTTAGGTTCAGGAGAGCCCATTAAAAAAATATATCGTGCTCTTTCAAACATAAATAAACCGAAGCACGGTGTAATCTATCTGCATAATATGCTAAATTACTATTGGGTTATATCGAGACTTGTATCAATCAGGGATTATATTTCAGGTTTCGATCTATTTCTAAATATATTATTTTCATTTGAAATCATTCTATAGGATTGTACTTTTTTTTAATTAGACACAATTAAAATTATGGCGCCTTTATGTTTTTTTCTTACTCCTACGCGAACCTTAAACACACCTGCCTGCCACTGCTTATAATTAAATAATGTTTTATTCAACCACTTAAGGCTACGCAACACCAACCACATAAAAATAAATATTTGATACGATTTATATCACGCAACTACGTTTCTTCCTTGGCTAGGAAACGTCGAATATCGACCTACATTTATTCACGGTAAGATTTATTGTCAGATTTGGCACTATCCCAACGGATTAAGCAGTGCAAAGCTCTAGTGGGATGAAATAGTATAATGTTCTTTTCATTGCACTGTTGAAACTTGGTGCTGTAAAGTTAGTCTTTCGGGCTGGCATTATATCAGCTTGATGCCAGGGTCCCTTCCCATTATGATTTGACGGTTGATTTGGTATTATGCGGATCGACCCGACGTCTGATCCCCACAACCTGCAACGTGAAACAAATCACGCCATTGCTTCGTCCATTTATAAGCAGAGTCGGCCACATGCAGGTGAGGTTGTCTTTGGGCCTAAGATGGTGGCCCACTAACATTCCAGAGTTATTAACTTAAAAACATTTGTTTTATAAAAGTTGAGACGAATTTGGTTTGTAGGTAAATGGTAAGCTCGGTCTACACATTGGGCGCGACACGTCGCGAAGGCAAATACGATAATGGGGCGGGATATCTTGTCTCGCCTCGGACTGTCTCGTAGGGTCGTAGGTACATATTTATTCGTCATATTAACTAGCCAGAAAAGGGTCTTTGCCAATGTGTGGAGCGGGTTTTATGTACAATAACGAGAAGCGCCTTGTTTCTATGAGTTTTCCAATCTACAAAGTTGGTCGCATAAATTTTCAGTCTGTTGTTGCGCAGGTATTGTTTTCCCATTGTGTTACCTTCACTATTATGCCGTTGTGTTCCGACAAAATGGCACACTTTAATAGAATTTAATTGTACTCTTACGACTAATTAAATAATGAAGTAACGAATGTGACCTTTACAAGTCTAAACGAGGGTTTGTTTCAATCGTAACTGTAACAGCCCAGTCAGACGAAGGCAGATAATGGCCGTTGCAATTTTATTGCATATTGGAAATAGGCCTTTATTGTAACAGTAATACGTATCAATTTATTTCTTCAAAATGAAACATATCAGAAAAACAGATAGATTTTGTTGTCAAAGTCCTTAAACAATATAATATTCATATTGTTTACTATGCTGTAGTGAACATTTCTAGAGAATAAATGCGAAGCGGGGTACACCACCATGTTCACGAGTTGTGATGTAACACTGATTAACATATCGCCTACAACCGAAAGGAAGGATTTGCATTTTGCAGTCATTTAGCAAAATGCTATTTTTAAATCTTATGTAATACGCAAACATCAAAAGTAGTGGTCTTCTTCTTTTTTTATTATCAGTAACAAAGGAAAGGGGAAACTTATATAATTTCAAGGTACTGTGCCGTAGATGTGAAAAAAGAACATGTGTTTATGTTGCCGTTGAGGTTGTGGCTGGTGTGTTCCGGTTTGAAGGACATTGAAGCTAGTGAGATTACTGGGTATTATGGCTCAGGGTGTTGAGCGCAGTTCAGTGTCATGCAGTAAGTACTTCATAATTCGAAGTTCTGGTTGGTGTTGATTTTATTTATGGGTAGGCGCTTACCATCAGGCGAACGTCCTGCTCGTCTCGTTATCTAAAGCTAATTAAAAATAATGTAAAATCAAGTGAATGTACACACATGATTTACCAAACATAATCATTTTGATGACGTTCACCGTTCAAGATTGTTTGAGCAATATATTGATTCCATTTCATGCAAATGGTCGAATTTGGACCATGGTATACTTTAATTCATTAATATTAAAGTTGGCACATATTATAGTAGTTTATGATATTTTCTTCAGGTATTTAGGTTAACAATAAAATAGTCATCATTTCTCTTTTACTATTTTCATCTGGCTTGTGTTTAAGAACTCTAGGTATTTCTAAAGCAGCTAAAGTTGTTATAAATTGAAAATTTTGATACGCAAACATGTTATTAACATACCATGATATTTTTGTTGGTAGCTTAATTGGAATGCTATTATGTTAAATTAGTTTTGGTATGTTGATTTTAAAAGAAGATAATATCACAATAATATGCTCGTCGAGCTTAGTCCTCGAGGGAGAACAACTTTCTAACACTAATCTATGTATGCAGTTAACACGTAATACACATTAATTGATCTTTAACAAAATCTTACTTCCAGAAAATAGCAATTTTTATAGCATAGTTCTGCAAACGAGCAAGTGGGTCACCTGATGGTAAGTGAACTCCACTGCCCATGTACGCCCACAATACCAGTATTCACAATAACGAAAAAATCTTGTTGCTTTTGGTACAAGTTTAATAAATCTGTTTGATGTATGTTATAACGTGTATGGATTATAATTAATTGGGCAAAATGGGCGAATTCATTTCTATAAGGGTCCAAGCCCGGAATTGTATTGCCAAATATAATAACACAATACACGCCTCAATTAGGCGGTGGGTGTATTAATACCGCGACCCCGATCTCGAGACGGTATTCATGGCTGTGTTATTATTCTCTTGGATATGATTTATTTGGCCGATAAATTATTACATTAGAAGAAATAATCTGGTGAAAGTAAAAGGCTAGGCACTGGAAGCATGACATGTATGAATATTATTGTGATCGTTTATGCATTTCATGAAATTTCATTTTGATAAGAACGAAGTAGTTTAGTGGTTATAAAAAATAGCTCCGTCATTCTGATAAAGGCTCCTCCGTACTAGGTCACATTTTTATAGCAACATGGCTTAGCCACAAGGTATCGATACAAGTGGCGAATTCGTGTATATCCATAATAATAATATATCTAAACGTGTCCAATATAAGTCGCGAAACTTGTATCGCAACTTGTGCAATGGGGTGGAGTCTTTTTATAATAGGCCCGCAAACGAGCCAGTGGGTCCGTGATCCCCACCGCTCATGAACGGCCACAATACCTGAAAAATCGTGAATGCGTTGCCGACCTTAAAGGTAAGGGATAGTTAAGGGATAGGGAAGGGGACAGGATTTGGGCCTCTGGATATTTCCACCTACCCATTACTTACACTTACACAATGCATTAGGTCGAGCTGTCCCATTCATGCTGTAGACGCTCATTGAAATGTCTCTACCACTTACAAAGCCTTCAGAAAGTAAAAGCATTCCGCTACCAAATTCTTGATATTTTATAATACGCATAACTTTAAACAAGCACTAACTATTCCACAAATCCTGCCAAACGCTGAAATAAAAGCTTGGTGGTGACTACAACAAAAAACGATTTAAAGTTTTCCTATTTACTGGCGACCTATATTCGTCGCCTCGCAAAGAGCAGTGTATCTGGAGATCCATGGATGCGATGTGAAATATTCAGAAATTCAACTAAACAACAAAATTATATTTTAAATGGTTTATGAATCAAATCACTGGTTACATGTTTTACTGAATAGATACCTGTGTTTTTACCACTGTAAAATATTTTATTTTATTTTTTATTTTAATATATTCGGAAAACTTACAGCTAGCATACATGCATTGTTACATTAACATGAATATAAGAAGGCCATTTAAAAGTTTCCACAGATAGATTATATTGTTAGTAACATAACGATAACAGAAAAGTTGTAGGTAAGAAGTTGAGGAATATTAGCCCTAAGGGTTAACCCAGGGTAGACATTTAGAATTCTGTTTCGGACTTTCGGTGAAGTTACGTCATTGAAGTAGAGTCAACATACTCGTTTACGTAGATTTAAAAATATTTTTTATATCACCATGAGCAACTGAGAACATTTTATGGAAGCAATCTCAAACTAAGTGCATTTTAATTTTGGTCGGATTTATATATTTATGTATTCGTAAAGTATGCGCTGTATGATTGATTGAAATTTATTCATTTATATATTTAGATCTGGAGAATAGGCTCGGTTTATTTACATCAAATGTATATATTTAAAAGCTTGGACCCTCTTACGGCCTTTGTGATGTACTACTTCAGTAAACGTTAAGTGGTATCAGAGGATTAATAAATAAGGAACTCATGAATGTTATGAGAAAATGCTTAATATATAAATACTATAATGATTTGGCCAGGTAGCAGATACCTAACTCAAGTATAATTATTTTACGTGCTAATAGCATCCTTTGTCATTTTTAATATCTAGATAAATTCTAATAGAGTTTTTTTTATGCTATGCTTTTATATATGACTTCGTTCACAGAGAAATTGTGTGTTAGTTAGTAGTGTTCCGGAGCCTAGTAGCGCGCCATCCAACGGTGCTGCTGAGGCAACTTTCGGTCGTCGATTATATGGAGTTTTAGCGCCATCCATCGGTGTTAGTGAGGCAACTCGGCGGTCGACAAATAAAATCTTTAATTTATGTTTTGGTTATAGTTTTAATGTTTTTGTCTATGCTTGTTCATCTACATTATTGTTGGTTTTCAAAACTTAAGATTGTAACGCACTTTTTGAGTGTGCACGTTGATCATTGTAGCAAGGTTGAGTCAATTAAAATATACGAAATCATTTCAAATAAAAACCAATAAAGGATTCATTGGATATCCCCCTAACGTCCCAACAAGTAGTCATATAAAACTCAGAACATCGTTCAGTTACTTCGGTCGGGGGTTTGATACTATTTTACAATGACTTCTATAACATAATAGCATTGCTAATTCAAACTAGCAAGAATGTTTTGTTTTTAAGATACTACATGACTGGTTTGGCTTGGGGGCTGTCAGTGTCATCTTCCAAAATTTTCTTTTTGGATTAAATTTTAATATCTGATATTTCCAAGCAGATTTATTTGTGTTTATACTGTGTGTTTGTTCGTGAATGCGGTAAGTTTTGTTAGTATAACTCTTGTGTGTCTTTTACTAACTTTTTATTTTTTTCCTTCCAATATGGAGGTAGTCCCTCTTGATCCCCCTAATATCCTCTCTCCTAATGTTCCTCTTAGAATTTCTGCTTCTAAGCGTCGCCTAGAAGAAGACACAGTTGAAACCAACTCTAAAAAGTCAATTACAGACAGGGATATGGCTTCAGCTCCCATACAGAGGCTTTTTGTTCACCCGAAGTTAGTGGTAGGAATCAGCATCTATTCTGATGTGGATAAAGGCCCTTTTATAGTTCAGGTCTCCAGATCTGAACCAGACCTCGCGGCAGGTTTATCCATCCGTCCTATTAAATTTGGACAATTATTGTTTAAACATAAAGTTAAAAACATAACACCTGATGGAGATAAAAGAATAGGCAGAAATAAAATCTCTGTAGAATTCTGTTCTGCAACAGATGCCAATAATTTCCTTAACAGCTCTATGCTCAATGAAAATAAATATGCTGCAACCATCCCTTCCTATAACATCTCTCGCATGGGTATAGTAAGAAATGTTCCAGTAGATTTCTCTATGGATGAGTTTGTGGAGAGTCTAGATTTACCATATGGATGTGGCATTGTACTCAAGGCTCGTCGTTTAAGCAGAAAAGTAGTGAGCAATGATGAAGTTTCCTGGAATCCTACCCAGACGGTAGTGCTGACTTTTCAGGGGCAAGTGCTCCCAGAGAGAATCTTTTCATTTCATTCTTCCCTCCCAGTAGAGATTTACCAGTATCCTACAATCCAATGCCAAAACTGTTGCCGCTTTGGACACGTCAAGTCTCAATGTAGATCCAAGCCCAGATGTTTCCGATGTTCCCAACCTCATGAGGGTCACTCATGTGGCATCCCAGAAAGCCAATCTACTTGCTTGTTCTGTTTGGGTCATCATTTTGCCACAAATAGATGCTGTCCAGAGCATGATAGGCAAGTTTCTATTAAAAAAATTATGGCTCAGAAAGGCATTTCATATGAAGAAGCTCAGCAGCTATTTCCTAAAGTTGCAAAAACGTACTCCGAGGTAATGTTATCCCCTTCTGGCACATCTCAGGCACAATTTCCTCACTCAAACCCACACTTCCCTACATCATCTCCAACCTCTCAATCATACAACAAAACCACTTTTTCCACTCAACGTTAGGACGTTGAGTGGAAAAAGTTGAGTGCTCCTTTAGGCAAATCATATAATAAATCCTCCCACCAGGCCAATGTTGCAGATTTACCATCAACACAGCCAAATGGCTGTGCTCTCACGAATCTATCTTGTTCCTCCTCCCCTCAGGTGGGTCAGTATGACAACCTACTTAGATTACTCATCCAGATTATCACTGATTTGATTGCTCATAATAACTCTTCCCTACCGTCCAACGTTGCCAATTCACTTTCCTCCTTAACTTCCCTCCTTAGCCATGGACCCTATAACAACAATTATCCAATGGAATACTCAAAGCCTACGCCCTAAAAGGTCTATTTGGTTGTAGATAAAAGTCAACTTAGAAACTATATTGCAAAATTCATATGTTTGTATCTTAATCGGTATCATTTTTGATTCGTAATATCTACGTGACACTGGCAGAATTGTGGTAGGGCAACACCGCAAAGGCCATAAAAGAAGGAAAGAAGAAGATACTACATATTAAGTTAAGGATTTTCATTATATGTATAACGAACCAAGAAGTACACCTTAAATTTTCTAGCTTCCCAAATATTTGTACTATCTTGTATTTTCTCGAGTATTATGCTAAACACTGCATATGATTTTCCGTCCTTTGGCGCGGAAAGTACTGTTTTAGAGACATAACTTTTGGTATTGTGGGCGTACATGGGCGGTGGAGATCACTTACCATCAGGTGACCCACTCACTCGTTTGCCGGCCTAATGTGAATTGCGTGTAATAAATACTTCATTATATCACTTGATCCAAAAAATAATAATACTTACTGTGCATTGATAAAGTTAATCGCAGGGGCGAATCCATTCGGTGTTCTGCAAGTGGTAATTATTTAAATTAGAAAATTCTACCTCGCTTATGTTCAATCATATAGTAAGTTCCTGTCTTACAACATTTTATAAAATGATACGATATTTAGGAGTATTTTTGTCCCGTACTCGACAACAAACGCCCTCAAAATGTTTCCTAACCCACTATTATGTCGATATTAAAATTTTATATCTAGTGTCCTACTTTCCGTTACACACTCCCATAAAATAGTTATAAAAACGCACAGTGAGTACTTCGTACTACATCGAGGTATTCGATGTGTTTTCTTTGCTAGAATAAAAAAATACATTTGATCATAGTATCATCGGATGGATGACCTCAATAGATAAGTCACTTCCGTCCACTCGGCTCTTGGAAAAGTCATGATTATTCATCGCTATGCTTCTCGGATTATACCTGTTTGTATCATATCCTGACATCTATAATTTCGTGGTACAATAAAGCTAACTTTGTATCGCATTATTGTACACAAATAGTACTGAACTATTAACCCCACATTAGATAAACCTGTGTAGTGGGTATCAGGAATTACAATAAACTTACTGTCCACACAATTATTTGTGGATCACATAAACATTTGTGACGGTGCGGGAATTGAATCCACGGTCTCTCGCTTCGCAACCGGCTACTCGCCATGTTTTTAACATAACCAAACCACTTTTGGTTTTATCCGCCGAACTGTGTAAATCAAAACAGGAACGTTACATGTTTCAAATTATTAGGTATCGTAATTTACATTCCGTGACCTAATTTACGAATGTATTTCCGTGTACAAAGTTGTGTATTGCTACATCCATTTGTTTGTTCCCTTAGGTAAAACTAATGATGAAGGATGTCGGGCCCTACTCCATATTTAATTATCTTTATCTGGGCGTTATCCCAGCTTAATGCCATGAGTCTTCTGACTCCCATGACCCCATGCCCTATCACAAACAAATGACCTGGCACTTTTCCGCTGTCTTTTATGTTATCCTGTTTCAATGCAGGTACAAGTTACCAACTTACTGAATAGTTAATGTAGCTTCATATCATATAAGAAAATCAGCGAAGGTGTAATGTTTCTCAACTATATATATATACTGCTTCTTAATGTCAACTATATTCCATAGTTCATCCACTCTTCACCTAATTGCTAATGTTATGTGGCTAATGTACAATCATGTATGTAATTTATTCACAAACTCCCACACTATAATTCACAAAGGCTTAAAGCATAACTGCGTCCATTAATGCAACTGATATTATCGTGTATTGCACTTTAGATTAATTGTGAGAACGAACCTTATTGTGTTACTAATGTAAGCGAATCCTTTCGATGTTTCAACTGTATATTACTATGGGCGTTTATAATAAACATTCAGGTTTAGTGGAAGATTTTTCCACCTTTTTATGAATGTTAAAAATATACTACTTTATGTCAAAATAGTCTCGTTTAAAAAAAGATACATGCCGCGTCGCCAGCTTCCACTCGTGACTTGAATTTTCCATACATTTCCATTTAATTCGCAACACACTCACGAATGTCATAAATATTCAGGCTGTGCTCGGCATTCATCATAATCGTAAGATTCATTTACATGTTATTATCATGCGTGTGTGTGTAGATGTACTCGAGTGGTGAGTGGTGACGCGGCCGGCCGGCGCGGCGTCCGATGGCGACGCCCGCTGTCGACCGTCGCGTCGCGTCGTACCACTCACAGCGTTAGCTCACACGGCACACTAGGGGATTTCACTTACGTCATACTATAATGATATCAGTAGCGTGGACCACTTGGAACTGCTATAGAGTGCTCACAAATTGTTGCGATGCAAATCAAGTTACATTACCTGTTCTTACACACCAGTAGGTTTCTAATACGGCATTAGCTTGTCTAGCAAGAACAGTTTCAATTCAAAATAAAAGGTGAATCAACTACGTGATTGCATTGATGACGCCTTTTGATTGGCATGCGCTACGTCCGCTGTTACAAGCATTATGCGATGCAGTTGCGAAATCGCTGGTTTCCGATGCTAAAAGTATCGTGTTTACTATGGTCCTAACTATTAGGGATAGAGGACTGTAGTACAAAGAGATAGGTATGTACGAAAAATTGTAAAACATATTAAGTACAACTTTCACTGTAGAAACAAACATAAGTGAATAAACTTATTAATTAGTAATTTATCGGTTATGGATTCTTCGTTAAACACACTCACGAATCGCGAAACTTTACTATTTATCAGTGGTATTTAGTATAAGTGTTGCGCTAACTCCACTAGTAAAGCGCGCGGCCACAAAGGCACCGTGCTTGCATACGCTGAAGCCTATTGTTATTTCCCATCACATCTGCACAACAGCCGCCCAGCTCATGCCCATCTATGTAAAGTTCCGCACGGCCCGGGTTGGTACCCCACGTGCCGTTTGCATTATCCACGTACTCACTCACTAATTTTCAACATGTAGATTTGCGTGGATCGCAATTCAACTTGGGAATTTAATTGTGATTTTTGCATAGATTCCGATCAAATGAAAACATACTTGTTTAAATGAATTTGAAAGCACGTGCTGTGCTGGTTTTGATGAGTTTAATCACAACAAATGTTACAGAAATGAAAGCACGAAACATAAGACTTCAATATTTATATTCTTTGAAGTCGTTGCACGAAACAAATAGCAACAAATGAGATTGATGTTTTTATCATCTTCAGTACATACATAGTATGGTTTACGCAACACTATAATACCTGAAGTACAGAAAATGTCATTTCACATTTACTTAAGCGCGTAATTTAAATAAACCACTATCTGATGTGCCGTAGCCCGTAATGTAAGGTACTAGTGTGTCTGTGGGCCTGGCAAATGCATAATGCGTGCATAAATAAATACATAGCACACTGTACACACGCTCGTGTACACGATAATGTTATCAGAATGCTTCAGCTACACAGAGAATGTGTACTGGCAAACCGTTAGGGTTAAACACTGTATTCCGCTTCATTAATCATTGTGGTATAGTTAGCTCACTTTATTATGTCTCGTTGAGTGACAAATGTACGTTCCAAGTATAGAAGACACAAGATATAACACCATTATACTATGTTTATACATGGTATTTTTTGTTGGCCTGAATGGTCGCTCAACTGTTGGTTAGTTCCACGCCTGCTCATTAACAGTAGCAACACTGTTCCGAACTTCAGAAGAGAAGAACTGCATCATGTATGGCGCTGCATTGAGCTCGTCTCCGAGATATATGGTATTGAGTCTCCAAACTTCCAGTAATTTCACCTTCTTCAATGTTCTTCAATCTAGAACACATCAGTACCAGTAGTGTGTACAGTGTTGGTGACAATAGATAAAGCGGTGGTGGCTACTCCCAAACGGACTCTAGTGATACAAAGGGACTACCACCTAATGAGCACATAAGCTTCTAATAATTTCCGTTTTCCTGACTGGCAGTCCTTCAGAAGTATTTTAACTATAGTATCGTCATCACGTCCCACCGCATGAATCATGGAATGAACAGACAAAAGTTTATCCCACACTTGTAACCAACTTAATACCAACATATAAATGTTCTATTATGAAACACAATACGTGTCTATCGCCTTTTCAGATATGAATCAAATCACGTATAATTAATTTTAATCTAATATTCGTAAAAAATATTGTAGACCTACGAATCCAAATTAAAATACTGTTAATAGCCGATGTAACACCAGGAGATGAACAGTTTGATTAGTATTGGCGTAGTTAGTTTAGTAACTGTTATTAATATCGGTGCGGTAAACGGACGGTTATCGGCTGGCGTGTTGCCGATATCGGTTATCGCGGTAATCTGATTAATTGGTGAGTCATGTGGAGTGTCGCGCGACTAGGGTTGTCAGGCCCTAAAATAAAAAAAGCCGGACTCAACGCTGTATTAGGCCGGACATCGCTTTTATGATAAAAAATACGGTTAGGTTTGTATAAAAGTTGTTTAATAATTATAATTTCCTAATCAATCAGTTTTTAAAAAAAATAATACATATATCATATCCAAAAGCCAGAAAAAATCTCACGTGTAAATATTTGGCCGAATACAACCGTAAAAAACCAACCATGTCCGGTTAAAGCCGGACACCTGGCATCCCTACGAGGGACTGACGAGTAGTCACGAGCCGAATTCTGCTGTTTCGTATCGATCCCTACATACGAACGGATGACGACCGTGAACTTCACTTTCTGCCTGTAATCAACCCGATTGGCAGACATTCTGTTGCTATCGTTTTCCAATATAATCAAATATGCCCTTCTGTTATCTTAATCCCTTTTAATTGTCGATTACTTAACTGATTATCGTTACTTTCTTTCTGGGGCCGGAATTTAGACATACTTGTCTATGTAACAACATATGTATTTGAATACGCTGTAAATGTTGTATCGACATTTATAGTGTCTATTTCTGGGACATAGCGAAACCATATTATAAAAATGTAAAAAAAATTACGCGAAAACAAAATAGACGAATCGTTTAGTATGTACAGTAATAATGTGACGTAACATTATTGCCGAATCTATTATCGTGTATTGTCTGAGTAAACCCATCACATAGAACACCTGTCTCCCAATAATAAATGTAAATAAATCGCGGCAAATATTTCGCTGATAATGTGCTTGCCTTCATTGTTTTGTTTTTATAAACGTTTTTTCCCTGTGGTTCATTCCTGTTTTGTGACGTGATTCGTGTTGTTGTTTAAAACATTATTTGAAGTGTACCATTTACGATTCAAACGTGGCGCTGTACGACTTGAACCATATTATAGTTTGTTTGTTCGATGGTTTTCTACATTTTCAGTAATTAGTACCGTTTATTAATTCTCCCCAGAGGAGTTGACGTCAAGTACCTGGCCGGTCGTAAATCCTAGATTCCAAATCTTTCTGTAAATTTTGATAAAAAACATGTTGCGCCGATCCCACTGCGAGTGGGATAAGGGCAGGTGGAAGAAGAGTACCGTTTATTGAGATAATCTGGAATGGAATTTACGTTAATTATCGTCTACAATAAATATATGTATATAAGTTAGGTACTACAGAAACGTTAAAAAATGTTCGTTGATAAATAAGTGTTTGGTGATAACAAACAGCTCGGCGCGGCGTGTGTTTGTTTTTCGGTTGGACTACTGCCAGTTATCCCTTAAACCAAGTTTAACATTGAGTGCAACTACAATGAGGAAAGGCGAACTAATCTGCCGGGAATTAACCGCGAGGTTACTGGCGGGTTAAATATTACTATTGCAAGATTTTTTACATTGCTTTTGTAAGCATATTTTAGGAATGTATAGAGAGAGCTGCGTCATATCAATGTCCTTTCTTTGTTGAAGATATTTGTTGTGATGACTTTGTGAAGGAAATAACAGATTGGTTCGAAATTATTGACACTTCCAGGATTTAAAGTGGAAACAGACTATGACTCGATTCTCTTCCAAAATTAGTATTAAGCCCGTATTATAGAACAACACTCCAGTGAGCTATTTGCTAAGTGTCGATTGCAGTACACTTGAATTGTCTATTTTTGGCGCCAAACAAATACGGACCAATCACGTGTACTGAAATCGAGCTTAGCAAAGAGCTCAGTTTTGTTCTATAATACGAGCCTAAATGTAGACTAGGCAACTTACATATTTAGTGCATCTCAGAAATTCAACATTTATAACTAATTATTTAGTCTGAGGAATAAATAATATTATGAAAGTGTCAGTTTTATTTAGAACTTCGCTAAAACCAGTAAAGCGACATACGAGTAAACTTAAAATAAATCAAATACTCACGGAAGCGGACGCGGTGCCACTAACAAAGTATGAGAAACTTGAAACTGAAAAGTTTTAAGATAAGGCTGTCGGCCTTATTTTAAAGTTTCCTATAAAATGCGACGGCCGTGGCGGATTGTAGGTTACGCTGGCTGGATGCCAGCTACTGTCGCCGTCGCGTCGCCGCGCGGCCTAGACTCACAGGCACTCTAACTTGAGCGGTGAGCTCCCGATACAGAGATAAACGGCGTACGTACTGGCCATTGCATTGCAACGTTACGAAATTACATACATACATACGCACTCACGCCTGTCGTCCCCGAAGGGGTAGGCAGAGGTTTAACCAGTACATCCACATTTCGCCGAGCGTATCTCCGTCCATACGTGATAGGGGGCGAGCCTATCGCCATATCGGGCACAATTCCAGACTCCGGGCTGATACTGAGCATTTCATAATAGAAAAACCCAATATGACTTTTACCCGACCCCGGGTCGAACCTAAGACCTCACCGTCAGCCTCAGTCGTAACGCGTACGCATTACAACTACGCCATCCAGGCAGTTAGTAAATTAAATAACATTAAAAAGAATGATCAATTAACTGGCGGACAGAAGCTGGTCAAGTTTGTGAAGTTGTCTGAATAATTAATGACTTTAGATACAAAGGTTCGGCCAGCGTTCGCTACCAGACATGTTCTACATAAACTTTTAATAGGTGTTTCGCCTTTACACACCATTATTTACTAGGCAGTAGGCCCCTCGTATGCGAGAGACCGTCTGGGTTGGTCCCACCGCTTTTTATATTTCTGCAGCCAGTCAGCAGTGTGTAAGCACTGTTGTGTTCCGGTTTGAATGACATTAAAGCATGCAGTGCTTTGTAATTCAAAGTTCTATGTGATGTTGCTTCTTTGTATGGGCAGCCGTGGCGCTTACCAACAGGCGAGCCACGACGCTCTGTTTAATTTGTTGGGGCCCGCTATTTTGGCCCACAGCTCCTCTGGCATACGGTTAACATCTACTGCCTATTTAAGCATGGCAACTTTTTTAATATAGCATTAATTAATATAATATATGTACAAATAAAATGTAAATATAGACTTAAATATAATAAAAACAAATGTTTAGTGTCTTAGTCGAAATTCGATAATGTTGTATATCATTAATTAACTTAATAAATTATTTATTGTGCAGGTGGAAGAGATACGAGAGATGATAGACAAGATTCAAGCCAACGTCGAAGAAGTGAAGAAGAAGCATAGTGCCATCCTATCTGCTCCGCAATCAGATGAAAGTGAGTATATAAAAATATATAAAAGGGGTTATTACTGACTCGTCTCAGAATACATTTTAGAAAGCGAAATGAGAATACTGAACAAGTAATATTAAAATACAGCAATACAGTAAAGTACGTTCTGAAATTAAAATGCTTATCAACTAATTGGAGTTAAATATAAGATATTATGGCGATTTATTTAAAAGTATTCGGATGGATGCGGACTGCCCATGGCCGGGATGGTTAGCGCCCACTTGGGCAGGACTACGTTCAACAGTCATGGACGACGATAGGCTGAGATAATGATTCTGAAGTACTGAGTATTCCAATGTATATTCAGTTTCTATGTGCTATAATATCATACATGAAGATCAGCATGCCGATAGCAATCGATAAATCTCTTTCTTCGATCGTCAATATCATGCCATATCGAACTTTACCGTCGGGTTTAGTTGCAATAATTATGTGAAATATAAAGTAATTGCAACTAAATATTAACGTAATTAGCGCATTTTCGTTTATAATGCAGAATTTTGGAATAGATTGTTCATTAATCCACCAATCAATATGCTGATGCAAAGGGTGTGATAAGATAAATATTGAGTAAATTAATCATTTACATAGTCTATATCCGACCCTTTACAACTAATTTATTTATAGCGGACCGTGTCTAGTATAACAGCTCGATGAAAGGTTCCCAAAATAAGTAATAAGTTTTTCTATTTTCGTAGCTGTAGCCCATATTAATGGTAGTAGTATTAAGAGCGTCGAATAGCCACGAGATTGTTGCGTGACTGGCGAGAAAATTATTAATCTTACCGTCGACGTCAAAATTATATCAAAGAAAATGTTTTCCTTAAATAAAGTAGTAATTAAATTTCTGCTTCCAAGCTCGACAAACCGGAAGTATGCTGAAAGCTATATAACCATTTCTTTCCGAGAGCACTTTCGAACTATTGGTTTTGCTTTACAGATATGATTGCTTTACCGATGTGATTGTTTTAATTGCCTGACTATTAATAAATAAGTGATATCCCGTATATATAAATGTCACTTATTCATAAAGAAACATAAATATATGAACAAATTCAGTTTGTGAAAGCGTCTCAAACCTTCGGCTCCTTTTAAAAATCCGTAAAATCTCTATTTGGCCGTATTGTTCAACTAATAAAAATATCTCTTTACATCTTCACCGACAACGCTCATGGAAATATATTGGCAATGGTGTCGCATGGCGTGGACAGCGTAGGCTGGTCCAACTTAGTTCGCAAAATAACCCACACAGTAAATTGAAGGGCGAAGTTGGTGGCATTTACGCAGACGTGGGGGCGTCCGTCCTTCTGACTTTCACGATAATGTCTCGGGATGGTGTTCTATTTCTTACCCGTTCTATTTCAATAACATTTTTATGTCAGTAATTAAATATTACTCCCACAAGCACCCTTCTATATCGAATATTTGTTTTCAAAGTATTACTATGAACAGCTTATATTTAACGCTTGACGCAAAAAGAGAGATGTTATAAGCTTGTCCGTCTATGTCTACGTCAGAACTTTAAATTACAAATTACCCCGAGACATAGGATGATAAGTCTTATAATGCCCAGTCATTTCCACTGGCTTCAATGTCCTTCAAACCGAAACACAACAGTGCTTACACAGTGCTGCTTGGCGGCAGAAATAGATAAAGCTGTGTTACCAACCCAGACGGCCTCTCGTAAATGAGGGACCTACCTATAAAAGTTTTGGACCAAAAATTTGTTCTTTTATGATTTGCACGCTGGTTTATTCATGGCGGGTTAAAAAATAAAAATAAATATGTTTCAAAATATTCTGTTCATAAAGAACCTATACTAGATCTATTTCTATTTATTTTTCTGATTGATTCTGAGCGTTTAAACGTTTATACTATTAAAAATGTTATGCATAATATTTACCACAACGTCGAATCCCGCAAAAATCGTAACTACAGGTTTAAAATGATAAATACACCACAAATATTTTTGAAATTGCCCTTAAAGAACACAGCTCACATTTAATTTAGGTGAATTCCACTCAAGTGTGTTGAATGTTTCCATGCGTGGTTAGCGGATCTGCATTTTTAAATCGTCCGCATTTTAAAGTTGACTGTAAAATGCTAAAATATGACCGCACTATGGTCCTTACTTATAAACTTTTTTAAGCATTGATTAGTTAAAGACTGTTTTCGCCTCTTTCTAGCCACTTTATAAATCGAGTGGACCGAGTAAGACAAAAGTGTTTAACTAATCAATGTTTAGGTAACGTTTATAAATAAGGCCTTATATTTGCTGCCGGGCGAGTTATTAGCTTGCCTTGTTTGTAGTTGATTTTTACCCGAGATTAGTTCAAATTAACTGACCTGACGTCGCGTCGCGTCGGAGCACAGGCGTGCTTCCTTGGGTTATTAGACGCAACAAATGTTTTTCTGCTAACCTTGTGTAATTTACTTTTAATGGCATAAGACTTTATATCGAATGTTTTTGACGAAGTTTTAACTTAGTTTATTGAAATACTTTTTATTACATTTACTTCAAAACTAACATGAATTCAAATGGAAAACGTCTAGACTGTAGAAAAATAGTCGCTTTATCGTCTGCGGCAGTGGGTATTTAGTATGGTATTATATATTATACACATAACGATGTCTTAGCTTGCTTGATTTTTAATACGCTTTTATTAGCTTCATACGTATGTATGTAACGGAAACTTTGAACATGATTTTGACCTATTTAAAAATCTTTACTCGAAATTTGGCATACTTATCACGGACCGATGACAATTCAAAAAATTAAATTTATTCAAATAATTTAATTCACTATATTCAATTTTATTGAAAATCTTTGAAAATAAATAATAGTTTAAAAAAAACTAAAAAAATGCTTTTATAGAAAATCAAACAAAAAAAAAATAAAAATAAATGATTTAAAATATTTTATTGTAAAAAAATCTGGGTATTTTTCTTTATCTGCGTTTTTTTTTAGTTTTTTTTATTAAAATATTGGAACGTAAGACATGATATGACCTTTAGCTTTATCATATTATCTTGACACCTCAAAGACGATTTAAGTACAAGTACATATTACTGAAGCGTAGTTAGTCAGCAGCAACGTCACGAATGGTCTCGATTAGCGGTCGACCCGACCTAAATAGCTTCGAATAAGCCATCGTTTCGGTCGTTAATAGCGTACCGGCTCATGATAACACTTTATTAACTTAAACAACTGCTCAGTTTTGTGCCTTTATAACATTTTGTACATCATTTCTTTTCGTATTAACTGCCCTTTGATAAAATTTCAATATTCAGAATATGTTTTCTTACAAGTAAAGTGTTTGTCTTGCAACTATTTGTGAAAATTTGAACGTGACTCGAAAAATAAACAACAGATTTTACTTTCTCCCGGGAATAGGGCTTCTACGTTTTATTTTTGGACGCGATGACAATGGGATGTTTGCTTGGGGTTTTACGTCGTTCGTGAAATTATTTTATCGTGGAAATGTAAATTGTACATGACGGATTATTTGAAAATACCATATTCTCAAATCATGAAATATATAGATATTTAAAACTCATATTACATTGTTTTATGTCTATTATTGTGCAAAAATATGCGATGGCCATAATTAGATAAATACTTTGCCTCGTGAAACCTTACTTCCTATGAATAATATTCTAACCTTATAACCAAAGAATAATACAAAACGGTGCAAACCGACTTCATAAAAACGAGATATGAAAAACAGAAAAATATATCGCCGGTGTGCTATTTGCAAAGTTGAGTTAAATATTGTACTCGTAAGAGAGTACAAGTAACATTGATAACTTGCTCCTTCGATATTCTAAGAATAATGTGACTTCAGATAACTTTCAGCACTCAGCTAGCAAAACTACCTATAGTATGACTAGTCATGAATAAATCGTGATCAATGAATGAATTCAACTCGACGGACGGTGAAAGACGATTGGTTATATGTAATGCAAAATGTTGAAGTTGCCTTTTCGTGACGTTCTCTATAAATAATATAGCTTTCAATTCGATTTCTCTGTACTTGTTAAAGTTTAATTTAAAACGCGTATGTGCATGTCATACTACACTTTTGATTGAAATTAAGCTGTTAATATCATTGCTTTCTACAAAGGAAGATTTTTAAACGGCTCTCAACTGCTGGATCTTTAGACATATACCAATATTAAGACAAATGACAGAAAATATACTCGAATATTCAGTTTGGAAATACACTTCTCTATATTGCACAAATAATAAGAACAAATACCCAAATAAATTACAATATTGATCTCAAAAGTTATGATCATAATTTCTTGTTGCTATATTTTTATTGAAATTAAAACCTTTATATGAATAAATAGCTGAATTTTAGCATTTTACACTATATTGTATTCGTATTTATGGATGGGACGTCTGAGATTTGCACACAAGGGTGATCAGCTATCGTTAGTGGAACCATTCCACTCTTAATCCCAGTTTCTGTACTATACGGTTGAGTGATTTCAATGTAATTTATTCTATTACTGATATGTAAAGGAGCACGTATGGCCTACTTGCAAAATAAACTTTTTTTTAGTAGATTGTATTCATTCCAGGAATATTTAAATAGATTTCGAGGAAAATATTAAAGCTTTTTCTTGAAATTAATCAGACAGAATAGATCAAGTTTCAATAGAATCAGGATATTGAATCTTTTCTTGCTCGTCGGCTGTACAAGATTCTGATTACTTCTAAGAATTTTCTTTTCAATTGGAATATCCTTTATTAAGTATTAAACGATTTAATCTTTGCAATATTCAAAACGTATAAAAATATTACGTTAACGTAAGCTTTAAGTTTTTTTAAATAACATTGCGGAGTATAATACATACAAAAATAAAATATCTTTCGTAACCAACTACGTCAAGTATCATTAAATTTAAAACCTCCGAACCTAAAATGTACACATTTTATTTTGCCTTATTGTTTAACATCCCCTCTGTATGCCCTAATAAAGTTTCATAATCAGGCGGCCCTATGTAAATTTATTCAACTTGTTTTACTGTGTGGCTACTTATTAAGGTATAAAATATTATTAAACTGAACATTCACGATACACATTCTTGATATAAGTTACACTGTTTCGTTTTATACATAACAATAACGCCGTCGTGACGTCAGGCAGGCGGCCGGTCGTAAAAACTACAAGGCAAATCTTTCTGTAACTTGTGTTAAAAAGCATGTTGCGCCGACCAAGCAACCGGCAAGTGGGATAAGGGCAGGTGCAAGAAAGAATACTTTTTTAAGTAAAAATATTTGTATACTTACTAATTTCTATTTGTATTTAATTCATTTGATTTTGGCGATGAGGGAATGAAAGTAGATAAAATGTAAGTGGTACCTGTCAGGACAGCGTAAAGTCTAAATCCATACTAAGTCTAAGTCTCTGCTTACTCCTATGGTATAGGCCGTGATATTTCATACATACGTACATAATAATGTATGTATGTAACTTGTATTTATTTTACACAAACGAACCTCACGATAAATTGACTTAATTGGATAAGAGAATGCTTACTCCGGGAATATCATACTTTTTTCCTCGTTCTTTGTTTTGTCGCGAACGTACCATTTTATAACTGCATATAAAACGTAATTTATAGGATTTTCATGTACTGAGAATCCTTTCTCAGATACACTCGCAGTGCTTTATGGGCGCGAACTGAGCATACCAGGCGTGTGTTAACTTTCAACATTTGGAACACTATGGCGATGATATCGCCCTTGGGAATGTCCTTTGAAACGACACTGTTAGAAAAGTGTTATACGCACGCGACGTGTGATATACCAAACTCGACAATGTAGAATTCAACTACCTTTGAGTGTCCACGTTCAGCATAGGCTGGGATGTAATAGGTATTTATTAATGAAATTGCCGTTCTGTACGAAAAATAAGAAATTTTTTTTCATCTTTTTATTTCTATTAATCAAAATACTTTAGATACTTATTAAAGTAAGTATGTAAAGACCTATTATTATTAAAAAGCTGGTAGGGGTCAAAAGAATTTGACGTCATTTTCAATTATTATCAGTATATAATATCAAAGACCTGACTGATTCATCAAAGCCTATATAGATAGCATATAGCCGTTATGGATAGAAATTCAAATTTCTGAGAGGTGAATTGGATTGCAAAATTTATACTATGTGGTCTTCTTTAACGCTGACAAAGTCGCGAACAGGATCTAGTCTTTTGATAAAATAATTTAAATTTATAATTTTATGCACTAATCGGCGCCAAAATATATTGACATTAATACAGTTTATAATGAAGGCACAGAGGTGTATTTTAATTCAAAACGTATTTATTTAGGGTTTTGTAGTCAAATGGCAAAAACGGAACCTTTATAATTTCGTCATGTCCGTCTGACGTCTGAAAACGTGTCCCCCTAACATTTAAATTACAGGGTGAAAAATTCACATTCACTCATTTCCAACGAAAATTGATGTCTATAAGTTAGGTTGTATCGTTTTTGAGATATGGGATATTTTTTGTTACACTACAGAACCCTTCACTGTGCGGAGTCCGACACGCTCTTGGCCGGTTTTTAAATGTTATAACACAATGTATGTTTACGATATTTAGTGGTAAAATGAAAAAGATCGGAGATCACCTTTGCATAACTGAACTGAATACTATTATGTGTCCACCAGTAAGTCAAGTACGTATAACATTTCACGCGCGTGTTTCCTTGTGCACACTGCACACGTCCAAGAGTTTATACAAATCTGTATCAAGTCCATTGGATGCAATCCCTCGGACTATACTGGTTGTGTATTGAAACCGAATTAAATAGTCTGAGCCGGCGAATAGCTAGTATACTATAGTATACTGCATACTATTACACTAACATTGTCGATAAACTGTCGTTCTAGCAACAGTGTAACGGAACAAAATTCGCGCAATCCTGTGTAGCGGACAAAGGCAATAAGATTTTTGCATAGTTTTTATTAGTTTACTTTTTACTATGTTAGCAAAGAATCTTAAAAACGGCAGTCGCCTTTTCAGTAGAATATTGTAACTTCTGGATCTCTGCCTATTTATGTAAGAAAGTGAAAAGTTACGTTGTAGCACGAGCTACTTAGCCGAGTCCACTGAGACTAAGATCGCTTCTCTCGAGCAAAAAGGAAATTACGTGAGAGAGCTTGGTATTTTTGTTAGAATAGAAAAAACTGATTAGTTTATAAAATTAAACGGTAAGTTTAGTTAGTTAAGATTCAAGGCTTTATTTTAGCAACTAATGAAAGAAGTGAATGGCCTTCGAAGATATACAGATATTATCAAAGTAGATATTAAATGTCCTTTCAAAGTTTTTACTTAGATATAAAATATACATCCAATTAACTGTACAAGTGGTCAAAAGGAAGCTAAATTTAAAGCAAAGAAACAAGCGAAACAAAAGTGAAAGTAAATAGAATATTCATAACAGCTCTCCCGTGGTTGGGAATAAACACAATCATGGGCTACTTTAGAATACGGATAAGTTCGCAAATCTTTTATGAGACGTGCTCTTCAGTTCGGCCCGAGAAGCCGCACTTATCGGCAAAGCCGTGGAGATTTGTGCAAGAAGATGATTTTCTTTTCATCCAATGTCGTTGTCGATCAGAAATTCTACGTCGGGAATATATTAGCTTGTTTAATATTTAATACTCATAATTCTAAGCTGATAACAACAAAATAATCTTTTTAGGTTCAGTGATTCCTATTGGAGGTTGGTATAATTCTTAATACCACCTTACTAGGTGGTAGTTACCTCGTATGCGAGACGCCGTCTGGGTTGGTTGGTACCAACGAGCAGCAGTGTCTAAGCTGTATGGTGTCGGTTCGACGAACATTGAAGCCAGTGAAATTACTGGGCATTATGACACTTAACATCATATATCTTGGGATGACGACCGCAGTCCAGTGCCATGCAGTGCTTTGTAATTCAGAATTCTGTGTGGTGTTGCTTCTGTTTATGAGTAGGCGTGAAGCTTACCATCAGGCGAGCGTACCTGCTTGTCTTAAATACCTAATAATAATAAGAGTGAGTGTAAATTTTATACATGTAACAGTTTAATATAAAACATTTTGATAGGGAGATAGTAAATTTAGGGCATAGTAGATGTCCTGCTGCGTAACAAAGTGCTGCCGTAATGTTGTAAACATCTTCGTTTAGAAGACGGTCAAATAAATTTGCCCTAAAGGGGGCAGAATAAATTCATAAATCTGACAACTAGATACAATCTTACAAATATACATAAGTAGTATACCAACTGGATTCGATCCTGGGCACGTAATTACATCACAAACACCTTTAAAACAAGGATACGTTTTGTGCGTTCATTTGGGCGATTACTTGAAGCCGAATAAGTTTCGGTCATGTACACTAACGCTACGAGTACGAGTAGAGAACGTCGCCCACTCTCAACGTAATTGCGTAACTTGCTCCTGCCGCTTCCGTTCTGGCCAAGTTATAATCGATTGTTGTAATAGTGACCATTACTTCAGCCTTCCTGATTGTTTCACCTTTAAGATAAAACGATCTGTATATTTTGTTCTGTCTTCGTTTGATGTATTATTTAAATTATTTCAATTAGAAGACGAGAAGGGGATTACGTTTTCAATTACAATTTACATTTCAAATACAAGTTACATTATTTATAATAAGTCGTCTTGTTTAGAGCTTTAGGCAAGTTTTTAATTGCTAGTATGGATATAAAGATAGATATACAGTTTACATAAACACAAATATGTACTTTCATTTCTTATGACTATGATGGAATCCATAGCGGAGTGCAAGGATTGTAACAATTGGAAATCCCTTGTCTTTGCCTACCCCTATGGGAAACAGGCGTGAGTCTATGTTTGTATGATAGAAGAGTCGCAGAGTGTACTTACCCACTGAAAGTGTTGTGTATGACCAAAGCCGTTGCTAGTTTTGTAGAATACAATTTGTACCTACTCATACATTTAGGTATTTCCATACCTATAAGGAGTGCTCCAACAACTTTGTATATAGATCACAATAAATGTGAATATATCCCTAAATCTTTATAAATATTTTCTCTTTACAGAAACAAAGCATGAATTAGAAGATCTTATGGCTGATGTTAAGAAAACTGCCAACAAAGTTAGAGGAAAATTAAAACGTAAGTGTATTTTACATTACTAAATATACTTGTATCTATGACTATATTAATTTATATTTATTGTTATAAATCCACAGACATAGAGCAGAACATCGAACAAGAAGAGCATTCGAACAAATCATCGGCCGATCTGAGGATAAGAAAGACACAGCACTCGACGCTGTCGCGCAAGTTCGTCGAGGTGATGACAGAGTACAACCGCACGCAGACCGACTACAGGGACCGGTGCAAAAGCAGGATACAGAGACAGCTCGAGATCACAGGTCGCGCCACCACCGACGACGAACTCGAAGAGATGCTCGAGCAGGGCAACTCGGCAGTCTTCACTCAAGGGGTCAGTGTTTATCATTTTAAATCGTAGATGTCATAAAAAAACTAAGTTTTATGAGTGGTAGAGCCACGCTGTAGACACTTGTCTACAACATGAATGGGCCGGCTCGTCCGGGTCGTTACCACTGTCTCACAGAAAACCGGCGTAAAGTAGCAGCTTGCTGCTGCGTTTCGAACTGTGAGTTAGATATCCGGAGGCCCAAACCCCCTCCCCTTCCCAATACCTTTATTATCCCTTGCCTTTAAGGTCGGCAACGCATCCATGATTATTTTATTACTGTGGGCGTACATGGGCGGTGGAGATCACTTACCATCAGGTGACTCACTTGCTCGTTTGCCGGCCTATGCCATAAAAACTAGGTCCCGATGGCGATCTTCATGCACCGACAGGCGATTTATGTTGAGACATAGGGTAGAAGGCGGCATAATAAGTACCTATCTATTTTAATCTTTTATCAACTCTTCAAATATTTACATTGAACACCATCCATTTATCGTTTTCGTAGTTAAGATTTTTTACTTCCCATAAAATGGAATGACACACATACTTTCTTCATACAGCCAGGAATATCTGTCAGAATTAATAATCTCCATTTATAATAATTTGAATTCCGGCACTATGTCATTAGTTATCATAAAAAAACAATGTAATTGGAGAATTATTAAATAGTATGCGATTGTGTGCAAACGGTTTGCCCACGGAATAGTGTCACTTCTTTTTATTAGCCTGAATGACGAAACGAGCAGGTCGATCGCCTGATCATGATGGTAAGCACTTCGCCTGGCCATTAACAGAAGCAACACCATACAGAAACTTGAATTACAAAGCACTGCATGGCAATGGACTGCGCTCGTCACTCGGCATGCTAAGTCTCATAATGCCCAGTAATTTCACTGGCTTCAATGTTCTTTAAACTGAAACACAATAGTAATTACATACTGCTGGTGAGCCAAACGGCCTCTCGCAAACGAGGGACCCACCGTCTTCAGAATGACCGTTCCCTATATTCTGTCTATCGACAGTTTGCCAATAAGACAGTAATATTTTGACACATTTTGTATGGAACATCTGTCAAAACACTATGTATAGTAAGCAAATCTGTCGATAGACAGAATATTGGGAACGACCGTAAGTTAATATTATCGCTTTCCAGGTTGCATTTGATATTTATTCATTAATCTACCAAATGCAGTCGTTTCATCTATCCGGGAGATGTTTTATCTGTCGGATATGTTTTACAACTAATGAACTCTTGCATATTGTAAAAGCCTTCCTGTACTAACTAGTTAACGAATAAAGGCACGTACATGTCATTACGTTCCCGCTAGTTATGTACAAAGCTTCGCTTACAGTATTAATCCGTTAATTAAAATGGCTATACATATATACGCACTCACGCCTGTAATCCCCGAAGGTGTAGGCAGAGATATAACCAGTACACCTACATTTCACCGAGCTTATTTCCATCCCTTGATGTGATAGGGGGCGAGCCTATCGCCATACCGGGCACAATTCCAGACTTCAGGCTGATACTAAGCAATTAGTGACAGAAAAACACAATATCACTTTTATAAATTATATTATCTAAATACACACATATATACATTGTTTTATTATATGGTTACAGATAATAATGGAGACGCAGCAAGCGAAGCAGACGCTAGCTGACATCGAGGCGCGGCACGCCGACATCATAAAGCTGGAGACATCCATCCGTGAGCTGCACGACATGTTCATGGACATGGCGATGCTTGTCGAGAGCCAGGTCAACACACTCAATATTACTATTCTCTCACTAACTTTTCACATCTTCTCTAAACTCTATACTTGTCTCATAAACTGATGGAAGTTATAAAATCCCTCCGACGTATACTCCTCTACAATAAATCTTTTTTAAGATTTTCGCTGATTTAAATGAAGGAAGGGCCGACGACTCGTCAGCCTTTTAGGTTTAGTCGTTCTGTCGCAGGACGCCTATATAATTATCCGGAAGAGTTGTAAGTGTACGCATGGTAGACATTGTGTGTGTCACTAAATCTCTTCCTATGGATACAGGGTGAAATGATCGACCGCATTGAATATCATGTAGAACACGCTGTGGACTATGTCCAAACCGCCACACAAGACACAAAGAAGGCCCTAAAATATCAGAGCAAAGCTCGACGGGTGAGTTATCATTCCAATGTCGATTCATTCATTATTAATCTGTGTTTTGTTTTGTTTGTCCTCTCCCTCCGTCGCCATCGCCACGTCCGTATTCATTGCTCCGTGTCCCCTCCGATGCCCGCCCGTCTCACGTTTCGTTGTGAATTATTTGATCCGATTAAAATCATGCATTTGTTCATGACGATTATCCGGTGATTGGTTCACACTATGTTTTGTTATTTGTTTTACTCCATGTATGTAATTTCACCAATACGCTTTGATTGTTGTGTTCTTAATGTTCATAATGCTCTACTAACACTGGGTTACAATGGGCTTCTGAACCTAACGTTTTGATTGTGTGTGTGTCACTTATCAATTAATTGGTGTGTGCGTAATTTGCCTTTTTTTACTAACGCATATATAACATTGATTTCATATTGTTGTAACATGTTATTTTGTAACAAATGTCTTGTTGTATTATGTATCAATCTAATATAAACTATAATATATATTATATCGACGAGTTGTGTACTAATTATAATAACACTAAATGTTAATCACGTGTGTCGGTTTGCTGTTTGGTTTTGTTATGTAATCATTAGGAAATTTCTTATGGCTATTTTAATTTGCGGTTTTCGTGTCTCAATATCCTCGTAACCATCTAACCTTCCACTTCAGCCCTTATATCGTCGGTTCCTGTAATATATATTGCTGTGGGTTATTTTTGTATCAAAAATCGTATGAACCAATCGGCCGTAAGCAATGATCTGGTCCAATCGTCCTGGTCCCTCCCAGCGTGGTTGCCCTTAGCCGAGCAGGGCGAGCTGATAGATCGCATCGAGTATCACGTCACACAGACCACCGACTACGTGGACACCGGCCGTCAAGAGATCAGTAAAGCCCGCCAGTATATGATCAAAGCGCGAAAGGTAAACACGCCTCCAGACAAAATTACAATAATTATCAAATTAATACTACTACATACTAAACACGATGGTGTTGAGGCGTAACAAATACTCCCACTCGGCAGACGCCGAATACTATACTAATGTCTACATCACTATAACTACTCTTCTAAAATTACTACTTTCAGGTCCCACTAAAATGTATGAACCTTATTAGTTTTGCATACTATTACAAAACTATTTTAATGCACTGACTTATTTATTTTTGTAAAAGCACGTTGCATGGAACTTGAAACTGGCATAAATCATTATAAATTACGAATGGTAATTTAAGAATGTTATAAAAATTACATCGGTACTTAAACTTCGACTTCAAGACAGTTTTGTACGATTGTACGATAAGCTTTAGTGTTGTACACGACTGTATACTGATCAACGAACTTTCCCACTAAATAGTGTACATATTTTCAAATACTTTCGAATAACAAAATTCTAAAACTTGACTAATCGACTCTTTTATACACGTAACAAGCTCACGATACGTAAGTTTCGAAACATTATTTTGTATCTGTTACTTATTTGGAATACTTTACACATTTTTTTTATTTAGTACTAAAAATACTCGTTTATCAGAATACATCACTTTCACACTGTATCGCTAGTTTCGTTTTATTATCATTTTGAAAAGTAATTTAAACAAAAATATTGATAACATATCTATTGAAATAAACTATCTTATACGGATTTTATCGCGGTTTAATTTTATTTTAGTCCCGACGTTTCGAAAGCTTTTCAGCCTTCGTGGTCACGGGAGAGACTCACGAAGAAAAAATTAATTAAACCACGATAAAATCCGTATGAACTAGTTTTATTTCAATGTGTAATATTCGCGTAAACATAAGAAATCACTACCATATCTATGTTAATCAAGAAAAATGTGGATAATGAAACGAAACACATTATGCATAAAGTTCGGTAGCATTTCTGTGCTTCTGTGCACTAAATGTTTTAGACGCTGATTGTGATGGCATGGTGATGGCAGTACAGCTTTAATATAAAATTGTTTCAAAAATATACCACGCTAATAATGAGAAATAAATTAGATAACATTAATTCCCACATTTAAATTTAATAAGTTCAATATTTGCCTTTGTTAAAAGCATGCCCTCGAAGGCGGAGAAGATAATATTTTGCAAGTTATAAAAACATCCATGTGACATATTTAGATTTTTAAATATCCACCTTAGATTGAAATAACAGTCGATAGTAATTATTCTTTAATTTTTTTTACACCGTGAGTCATGACATAAATCGACTGCAGGTTCATTAACGGCAAAGATTTTATTTTGTGTTTGTTTTTCTTTTGTCATTGCAGAAAAAAATCTTCATCATAATATGCCTGTCTGTTACGCTGATAATATTAATAATAGTTCTTGCGATCGTGCTGAGCTAAGCGACGCGAGGATCGCCGGCTAGTGACGTCACCGCCTCAGCCCAACATGGACAATGCGTACGGAAACATGAATTCAGTTGGTTTCTCAACACAAGCATCCAACATTGATATTCGTTTGTATACACTCCAGTTTTGATATGTATCTGAATCACAAACCAAATATCTATATAGACGCTGCATGTTATACTGTTTCACGTGCTGATATCAATTCACCAACGCGCACCATAATGTCATATACCATAACGCGCACCATGTATAGTTATATTTTTAATTAAAAATACGACTAGTTTACTTATTATAATTAGACATAAGTAAACTAATGTTTTCTGGGTTGCCAATTTTTCATAATTCGCAATGCAGTAACGTCATTATACGTGGTAGAAATTGGATTGGTTTCACATACGTTTGAATTGCATAAGGTGTCTATTTAGGTCTTCGATCTGTGATCTCAGTATATTCGCTTACGTTCATATATTACGCCAAATGTATTTCAACTGTCCATAAATGGTTCTGCATGATAACGTGGCATGTATATTGTGTACGAGACGTTTATATCTACTCTCTAAACATAAACCGTTAATGATGTGCCTACAACTAAAACCAACTTGAATTACATCTTTATCCTTAGGTGAGAGTCGTGGTATTACTGTGCTAATAACGTATAACCCCAGGTGTACACACTCGGTAGGCAAATATAATAAGGATTTTTATAGCAGAGGCTGACAACCCAGCAAGTGGAACACCTGATGGTAAATGATCTCCAGCGTCCATGGACACCCATAATGGCAAGGGAATCGTGGACTCGTTGCCGACCTTTAAGGAAGGAATGGATACTGGGAAAGGGAAGGGGATTTGGGCCTCCGAAAATCTCACTTACCGTGCGAAACGCAACAGCAAGATGCCGTTTCGTCTGTTTTCTGTGAGACAGTAGATGGCCTGGTCGAGCCGGCACGCTGTAGACCAAAGTTTCTACAGCGTGGCTCTACAACTTGCAGGTCTCAGCAAGAGCTTCTTGCCAAGGAAATGATTCCTATGGTAAAAAGCCAGTAAGGCTAAACGATAGCGGCTTGTACACACTCGTTCTCTGCTGGTCTCGGGCTGCTTCGGTAAGTGTGTACAGTTGAGGTAACCTAGTCCTAGAGAGAAATATGTCACACAAGTATAACGGCCTTTGTGATCTTAATTTAGCACAAATATTTTAATTTCGTTTATAAATGTTTTCCCCGTTTCATTTATAAATCTATTTCTGTACCTTCATGGTACAAGTTTAAAGACAATATGTTTAAAGTGCAATAAAGTAGATTGTGCTTTAGTATAGTAAGTTATTTAATATACAATTTAGCTTCGCTGGTGTTACCAGGTGTAAAAAACCAAAATGTATATACATAATATCCTTAAATTAAATGTGTATTTTTAATCTTCAAATATAAATAAAATCAAGTTATTTATAAAATAAAACACTCATTCTAATATTTATACTAATCATACATTGCTATCCAAGTAGATAAGATTATTGGACTGTTTTTAACTGATAACAGTACCTAAGTGTTTTTTTTATAACAAAAGTGCAGTTGCTCATTTTCAAAAACAACTAAATAGTTTGTATAAAAATCCTTATAAAATGGATTAAATAAAATTTGATCGTATCCTACAGAAATATAATATATTCCTTCTATATGAGCGATCACCTTCAATTACAGTACAACAAATGCACAATACTTCTTTGAACAGTATTTATTTATTTTTAGTGTAAGTGTAATCCTTACGTTGAATTATTAATTTTTAATTAGGTTTGTTCATATCTATACAGTGTGTTACAGTAAGATGGTATTGATAATAATTCTAAATACAGGGATAAATGATTTAAAGCTTAATGGTAATGTCAATAAACAAATTGTACTTAGTTTTTTTTCAATATTTTAGTATTCGGACCTTAAAATCATCCAATGAAATGAAAATCAACTGTGTATGAATTACATATACTAAAAGTTACTGCATATGGAACAGCTGATCCAAAGGTGCAAGCACCAACTGTTTCGATATAAATTTGAAATTAGAATTATTCTGAAACAATTATTTTTCGTGTTTTAATTTCTACCAATAAATTACTAATCTCTGCCCCTTTTAGTGCAGTTATTATTTATACCACATTCCTGCAACATTCTGTATATTTTCATTCGAATGGAATGAAATGAAATTTGCGCTAAAGCTACATTATTAGCTTCGTCAAATGATCTAGCAGTTCTTATCTCTACTATTTACATCAATATAATCAATATGAAAAAAATCAAAATTCGAACCGGTTAAATAATTGCTGCAAATTTTTTGATTTTATTGCTTTTGGCGTTAGCTAACAGTGGGGCTCTAACAACTATATCACTACAATATTCATGTTATAATTAATTATTAAAATATTCTTGTTTCTTGTAAGGCAAACGGTTGTAAAACAACTTTAAGGATATCACAATTTAACTGATTAATTATTATTACTATTATAACGTTTAGTTTATCCTGTAAACTTGAATATATTTAATATTTACTTGCTATATTATTTATATTCGTAAAAGTACGAAAGACTAGATTATCAAATATACGTTGTATATTATTATATACAATATTTTAAAATATACCACTTTGTCTTTACAGTTCTCGTGCATTAATGTTGCTTCCTCTAATTCACATTTGCATTTAAAATAAGCATTTTAAATTCTTGGTATCTTAACATAATTAAATTATAAAGAAACTAAATCCTTTATTAACTGTGATTACATTATTCATATAATGTTATTTAATATGCAAATTTCTATCTCAACTTGGCGTCGCGCCGCTACTCGCTACTATACAACGCGCACGTATACTAAGTTTACGCACTCATGTATTTAATCAAAAGACTGTGAGACATAAATTTATTGCCATCGTCATCATAGTTAGTGATGACATATTACTTAATTATTTTAGTGTTCTAATAGTTATGTTTCATTTTCATAAATTTTAATAACATGTAAGTAAGTACCTAGTTTAGTTTCCCTCACAACGAAGGGCACAGTTGAAATGTTGTTTTTATTAATCGTGTAAATGGAAAATCTACTCATGTTGTAAATATGTTTATAATTTGAAAATTATATTTATTTATTTTATTTCAATTTTTTTTCTTTTATACCCATTGCAAGTATTCATGGCAAATGACGCACCCACTAAGTACCTATTTAAGCAGTCTGAACTTTAATCACCTGATATCATTCATATTTGTCTATTATATAATTGTTAGATTTAAAGAGTAAACTAGTAAAGTGAGATCGAAGTCGATAGTCAAGTGCGGCGCTTGGCTACGAAGACATGTGTAAAGCGTACTGTTACATGCTCGCCAACGCGCTTCCGTCACTGGACGCTCGCGCTCGCCGTCTACAGAAGAAGATCATGATCCTAGTGTGTCTGCTCATACTGGGCCTGGTCGTCGTCGGCTACGTGGCGAGTCTCTTTAATCCGTGAGCGGACTGCGATGTCTGTTCGCCAAATGCTCAAAGGTAACTGTTCGGCGCGGCGGCGGGCGGCGTCGGACTCGGTGGCCGGTCACGTTGAGGTGTCACATGTCACGTGTCGATATGTCACGTCACCGGCACCCGGCTCCGTGCACGCTCGCTGAACACTACTACTTACTAATTCCTGTTGTGTTTGTCCAATGTGCAGAAGAAGATAATGATAATGCTGTGCCTGCTCGTGCTCGGCCTCATTGCGACCGGCTACGTGTATAGCACTTTCTTCTAAACGGTTCATGGGGGCAGGTTTGACGCGCATACTTTATGGGCTTATAGACAGCATCCATAGTTAGTATTGTGAATGCAACGAGCGACCTCATTAGACAACAGTCATCTGAACATATCAAAGTGTCGACATTGGGCCCATACCTTAAAAAAACATGTGATGGGGGGTTTAAAATTTGCATGATCCGACTGCAGGATGTATTTTATTAGCAGCAAAGCAAAATATATTTTATTATTAGACTTCAGAATTAATTTAGCCAGAATCTTAAAAGTAAATTAGAGGAAAAACGCATCATTATTATTATTACAACCTAATCTCACACACATATAATATTTATAAGACATCTATATCGAATACCTACTGTAGAATATGCTTGCCCACAATAAAAATCAAACATTTTAATAATCACTATTTCCTATACAATTTATTTATTTTTCTTTTTATAATATTTAGCACATACTTTTTTGCTTATGCAGAAAGAAATGTCAGTAAATATTCAAATATTTTACCACTTTTCTACAATACTTGCACTTTTATTATTTTGCACTTTTTATTATCTCTCTTATTTGTAGGCCATTGCGATTACACATCGTATAACCGCGGTTATTAAAATGAAATTGGGTGGATATAGTATAAAACAACAATGATATAGAAAATACATTTACGAGTAGAATACATAATAACTATCATTTAGTCAGTCAAAATAGAACACTCTGTATTATACAATAGAGTTTGCCTTGATTGAAACTAAGTAATAATCGAGTAGAGAATAATGATGATAGTATATTGTATAGTTTAAAATATTCGTACATACAAAATACATAGTTGAGTTACTGAAATGAATATTAGGAAAATGTTTTGGGGTCTACTTACAGATATTTGTGATTTCCAGATCCGTCACGCAGTAAGAAGTCGCGTATATATTGGTGCATGCATTCCGCCTGGCGACAACCCACATGAAGCAATAGAGCGTATCATCTATCTACACCAACGCGTTATACTCATTCTTAGAACTTTGTCTCAAGCGTTCAAATTGTACTCAAGTATTCTTCATACAAAATCCATACTCCCGAGCGAATGTTTTAAACAACTACAATAATTCTTCACCATAGAAGCATACGGGTCCGTATACTTCTGAAGTGATGAATTATTTTATTGTTAATATGATGTTATCGAAGCATTAGCTGGAATGTAGTATTTAGCCGTCAGCTACATCGTAACTGAAATAATATCAAATAATCAATAAATAATAATTAATTTCCACATATTATGAAACAGAAATAGTGAGCAATAATTGATATATTAGTTTAATGATACGTTATAAATAGTATCTTCATGCATTTGCAATATTTAAGCTGTCTCGTTAAAATAAATACTCATTACTATTGAAACATTCTTACTTACTTACATGTATGTGCAATGCCTAGACACGTTCATCTGTGTTTTATCTAAATAAGGATCATTGTTTAAGATCATGGTATGGAATCGATGTGATGCCATATCTGTGATTATAGCTATATTTAATAATAAGTGAGCTGAGGCTAGAAACTAAATTTACCAACGACACGAATCTAGTTGACAATGCAATTGTCGGATGCAATGCACTCCACCTCTATTATGTTTTTAGTTTCTAGTCTTTCTTTATCTAATGAAACTTTAGTGCAATTCTCCCTTTCATATTAACGTTATTTAAATTATAATTATTATTCCTCTACTGATTAGTTTGGAACATGTTGTGATTTAAAATTTTGTTGACTTACCCTCAATTACGTTATTTCATATTTTAAAAACGTTAATAAGTAAGAGAAGTTGGTGTTGTGTACTTTATATAGGCGACGTAGCGAACAGCAAAGTCAAACGGTTTACAATCAGTATTTTGGACAGAAATATAGGCACTCGGTTGTACCTCACAATGTAAAGTTGCCGTAAGTCACGTGTGACCAGTCGAGGAATGGTCGCCGAGTGTAATGAGATGTGATGAGGTGTGATGTGAGGTGGCGTGTGAGCCTTAGGTCGCAGTCAACAGGCGGCGTAGGGTTGTAAATCAAAACTTTATGTCATAATGAAGCTATTGTTCATAATTTATTTAATCCTACCCATAGAGACTGCATGGACTTGAGAGGATACGTACATATTAAGACCTTATCAACGACCTAAACGAATGAATAGAGGGTCGAACAACTTGAAGATTTTCGATTTTCCTAGTAGGTACCTATTCAATGTGAATTAAGTGATTTTGTGAAGTAGCAAGCGTGTTTCAGATCATTACCTAGCCTGCCTCCCCCCGCGCCGCCTCCCCACGGAGCATATCGTTCCGGCGTGTCGTCGCCGAAGCAATAATGAAGTTCGATTTACAATTGTAAAATTGTTTTAAACTTTCGAATGTGTGATAGTAGATGCAGTTGTTGTTTAGTTAACTTTATAATAATGATAAAATTGTTATCGTGGGTGTAACGTTTAAATAGTAAGAGTACTTTTCAATATAATAGTGTAAACAAGTCATACAACAACAAACAAATTTGGCGCTTAATCTAACAGATTTATAATTGCGTGAATGTTAAATTTTTATTTGATACCTTTTAAGATGTTCTTCGTTGTACAGTAATACATAATGTAGCCATCTTAGCTAGGTTAACTTTTTTTTAATAAATTTGAAGTACTCGGTACTTCAGCAATATAAAAATAGATCAGTATTTTCAGTTTGTAATTTTAAATTGTAGAGAAAAATCACGTGAAAATTTGAGCACCAACATAAATTATTACATTAGCATTTTCCTGTAAGATGATAATATTAAAATTATAGTTAGGGATTGTGTCGTCAACGTTGATATATTATTGAAGAGTGGGTAGTGAGGTGCGAGTGGATAACGGCACTAATCTCCAATACTTCATGAGTGGTGGTCGTGACTCGTGACGTGCCTCTGCCTACCCTCGTGACTCAAGAGTCGTGTGTATGTATGTTGTACTCGTCCCCTTGATGGCAGTCGAGTGTTAATGCAGAAGCAATGTTAATTATAATAACAATTTATAGCATAATTAGATTTTTATCCTTAAGAGTAGGAATTCATCTAGTTGCCTTCGTAACGGTAGAGAAATTAGGTGATACCTTTTCTCTAGTAGTTTCATTATGAACCTTACTCATCGCCACTGCATGTTCACATTTGTCAGCGGTCCTATCTCGCTTGTGTATTTCGAGCGGGCATCGTCTGCATCGTCTCCATCGTCTGTCACCCGCGGTACCCGCCTGCAATAGTCGCGCATTCATGGCGCATACCTATTCATCGCGTTGACATTGCTAGATGCATCCTGGCTCATGTTTAGTATAAGTATATTAAAATTGGTCTCTCCAGGCGAGGCCGCGTACCTGACACCAATCTAACGTTAATAGCTGTTAATGACTGGCAGTAATGTGCGTACCTACTGCACTGTACTGTCGCGATCGTTTGTCACCCAACGGGAGTACATTTGCACAAGTAAGTGTTTCGACTCCCAACTCGAGTGTATCGCAACCAGCGGCCGCTTGGTGGCGCGACGGTCGCATCTAAAATAACTTATTAGAGTAGGTGTAACCGAACTTCTAGTCAGCTTTTAATGATCTCTGTTGTTCAAATAATACCAGTCTTTGTATCGAATTCGTATTTTCCGTTACTAGTGTACATATAAGTGATGTAACGTGTTCAAGCGTAGCAGACGGATGCAGTTAGCTCGTCCGCACTTCGCTCGCTTTAGACGGCGCGGCGACGCGAATGCACGCGCGTCTACAAATCTAAAAAAAAAAGTGTCGTATAAATCATAGATATTTTCATAATCAAGTCATAAAATAGTATGCATATTGTTGATTGGATTGCTAATTTTGTATAAGTACACAATTAGTATAGTTTATATACTTATGTGTCAATTCTTATAGCGTTTTATTACGTAAACAGACGATAGCTAGTAAGTGTTAAAAGTAATCCAAAAATAATCGCAATGCTGTTTCATTAAGCTTATTCGACAATTTTTCATTCAATATTGAATGAATAAAGTTTTATGAACTTTCATATAACGTTCAATTTAAAATTTATCTGTGTAACCGTAACCTATAACACATTAGGAAATGTATAATCAGCCATCAACGACATCCACAGTCTGTAGCTCGGGCGTAGTGTAACTACCTACCTACATAATAATTCCGCAGATATGATAGAATTGATTATCGTATCGGTGAATTTATGAAACAACGAACATTCCAAATGTAATATTGTAAGAATCTGAATGATCTAAAATTGAAAAAATAAGTTAGGTACATCTCATATTTACGTCGTTATACTGTTTTAACGATCATTTTGGAATCGTAGATTCTTATACAATAGACTTTATTAAAAACAAAATGTGCTCTTTCTAAAATCTCAAGTAGTGTATGTATACTGGCACATTGTGTCGTTTAATAATAGCTAATGGTGCGTATACAATATATATAAAGTTCCGGTTGTTTCCTTATACACAGCACTTAATATTATAAAGTACCTAAGGAGTTTGCAGTGTCACAATAGAGCCACATGGATAATTTCTAACTTTAGTGGATACCATATTATAAAAGACCGCAGGAGTGTACGAGTGATGCTAACAAGTGAAACCCCACTGTTTACTTACTATAATGTTCCACTATATTTACATATTGTTTATGAGTAGAGTCGCTAGACTTCGATTTGTAGTTAAATGTTCGTAATTTATCAAATTTCCACGATTCGTGCTTTGTTCTTTCGGACTCTTTGATGTTGCTTGGCGTTGAATGATATGAAATAAACATTAGAGTTTATAATTTATTTTAAATAGTGTTATTTTTTACCGTTTAGTTTAGGTGAAAATGTTGAAATACATAGTTTAGTGCCGTTCAAATATTTTATATTAAAAAATGTATTCCCTCTATATAAATTGTCTTGTAATCTTCTTGTAAAGGAACACTGATTACATACAACCATTGTTATGCTATTATATACTTATTATATTGATTACAGTGAAATTCTGGACACATTGTATAATTGAAGTTAGGTTGGTTTTATAGTCATATTATTCTATATGTAGGTTATCAATCTGAAATTCTCTCATAATTATAAAATAAACGGTGTTTTCTGCTGTAATTGTGTTTTATTTACTTGAAAATATTAACTGCCTCGTGCCTCGGTGGCGCAGTTGTAATATGTACGCGTTTCAACATGCTGACGCTGGTCGCGGGTTCGATCCCCGGGTCTTGTAAAAGTGATATTTATTGGGTTTTTATATTACTAAATGCTCAGTTTATCAACCCGGATTCTGGAATTGTTTGTACCCGGTATGGCGATAGACTCGCCCCCTGTCACATCATGAGACGGAAATAAACTCGGCAAAATGTGGGTGTACTAGTTGCACCTCTGCTTAACCCTTCGTGGAATACAGACGTGAGTGCGTATGTATAGATAGATAGATAGATGGATAGATAACTTTTTATTGAACACCAAACTTAAGAAACAATACAAAAGAACCTTATAACTATAATAATGTCAAGATCTCTACCAGACAACCTTATTGTAATGGAATTGCTTAAAAGGGCTAGTAGAAAAGTGGAGTGTATGTTTTTTTTTTAATACACCCAACAGTCACACCCATAGTCCTGACCCCACACTAGGTAAACCTGTGTCGTGTACTAATCATTGACAATCTTAATTTACATAAATCGTAAGAATGAAGAAGAATGCATAATAAAATTATATAAACTGAAGTATTATATTTAATACGATCTACGATAGTTATTAATTATAAAATAAAAAGTAATTAAAATATATTTTATTCAATTATTCGATATTTATGCGAATGGATAAAATAAGTTCCACTGTTTATTCAAGAGGTGGCGTTAGTTGTCCCAGTGAAAACAGGTGGTTAAGACATAAGGGCTCAAAGGACAAGTATCCAGAGCATTGAAATTGTCAAAAAGAATTTAACAAGCACTACTGACATTTTGGTTGTCATGTAGACTAGGCAGTATGATCGAAAGACTATAGCTTGTCCTCTGTGCGAAACTTTAAAAAAAATTGGCTATCTATCCAACTGTCAATGTGTATGAACATGACAGCTATCAAATAAAATTATAAAAATAGGAGAGAATTAACGAATAATAGTGCTTCATTCTCTAATTAATTGGTATTTAAACAGTTTTTAAATTAATACAGCAAAATGAACGCACCGCCGACATTCGAATCATTCTTATTATACGACGGAGAGAAAAAGTAAGTGTGTTGACAATTTTGTTATGAATTTTAAACATGTGTAGTTTTCATATTATTTAATAATTACTACTTATATAAAATACTTAAATACTTCAGAGTTCAGAAGGAAGATGATACAAAAGTAACTAATGCGGCAATATTTACTGTCAATAAAGAAGACCATTCCCTTGGGAACATGATCAGACAGTAAGTACATAACATGGTCTTTCATATTTGCTTAGTAATCCCCGTTTGGTAAATATATAAATCAAACAGCAACGTTTTAGGAAATTCATATTTTGTAAATAGGTGACGAAAAAACGGGTTTTTAGCCATCAATATGTGACACCAATGTTATATATACTAAATTTGGTATATATATGTATATACTTTAACTCAGCCACCAACATCTTAACCACAAAGCCAACCTCACCTGCATATGTTACACTCGGCTGATTGATAAGGCAATGGCAAAACTAGGTTCCTTTTGTGGGTTGTGGGGGTCAGACGGTGGGTTGCTCCACATTATACCAATTACCGTCAAATCATGAAGGTGAAGTTGAAGGTGGACCCTGATATTAAGCCTGGATAACCCCAAGCAGAAAGATAGAAGGTATATACTTTTAGTTTATAAAGTGTATTTGTTTCAGCCAACTATTGAAGGATCCAAAAGTGCTTTTTGCTGGTTACAAATTACCACATCCTTTAGAACACAAGTTTATGTTACGCATTCAAACCACATCTGACTACACTCCACAGGAAGCATTTATGAATGCTATTACAGATCTAACATCTGAATTGTCCTTGTTTGAAGAGAGATTTAAAGTAAGTGTACATATTTTATCAATGTTGACTAAGGCACCATAATAGCTCTATACTTGTGAATCATTTTACAAATTTACTACATTAGACTACATATAATATAGTACACAGGCATTTGACGTGTGTCTGCCCCATATACAACTTATAAAACACATCGAGTATGTGCTAACATAGTCAATGAGTTATTGCCAAATGATAGTTAATAATAATCTAACTCTAACAGACTGTAATAAAATGTCTATGAATTATTAGGTTCAAATTAAGAGTGAAAATAGTGTTTTGCTACATGAAAGAAAATTAATATCCTTATACAGTACAGGCAAATTTGTATAGATTTTAGTCTATAATATATGAAATAGATTTCATACTTGGTACAGAGTCCATACAATCTGCCCATTGTTCTTTGCATTCATATTATTTGTTGTATGGTTACTGGAAATATTGTATGTATATTTCAGGAGGCAATAAAAGAGAAGAAAGAAGGATTGGACTAAAGTTATAATGAAAAACTACACACCTATTGTAAGATATTTAATAAGAATTGTCAAGTTTAAGGAATAAAATAAATGATTTAAAATCACTTGTTTCTGTTGGCATGTCTAAGGCAAAAAAATAACCAGAATCACTTTTCTGGTCTTTTACTTTCCATATATTAGGAATTTATAAGTATACTGAAGTCATACTGAGAGTTTCTGGATCCTTCGAGACAAAAAAAAACAAATGTTTTTACTGTTTTTCAAAGTATTCTGTGTCTATTTATAGGTACAATTTTTTATTTGTTTGAAACTATTAGAAAATGCGGTTGGCCCGATCTTCTTTGGAGGTCTTCTCAATGGCCTCTTCAAACACTGTCACTGCCACTTCTGGGATTGTGAACCATATTCCTCCAAGATTGTCCTTAATTTTAGGAAGAAAACAAATTTGCAGGATGCACTGTCCAGACTGTGAGATGCTTAGTATCAGATTGGTGTCTGGAAATGTGCCCAGTATGTAAATAAGCATGGTGAAATGTGGGTGTACTGGTTACACCTTCACCTACCCCTTCGAATATAAATCTGAATTATGTTTAATAAAAGTCTGGTACAAAGTAGTATTTATCATAAATTATTATCTTTTGCAAACAATTATTATTATTCAAATATTAGTATTGTCTGCTTTTGTGGATATAAACGATTATTATGTTGGAGGAAATAAAATAACAATGTTTATCCAATTAATTTATTGTTTATAAAACTGCAATATTTTGGTGTTTAATTATTTAGTTGATTAATATGCAATAAAAGTTGTTTTAAATCATGATTGTGATGAAAATTAATCAGTTTGTGCACTAAAAGACGTGATTTCTCAATTTTGCATTATATCCAGATAATGCAAATGAAAAATAAATACCATTCACCTAATTTATTGATAAAATAATGTGTATTATTGACTTACTCAATAGAGAAGAGAACAAATGTTACTTATTTACATATAATTGCCTAAGAATTGGACTACTAAACAAGTGATACCATATCCATGGTAAACAATAATAAATAATACCCAGGCAAAACGACAACAATAATAACGGTAACATTAAAACAAAATAAACAATAAATAGTTATTAAAATGTTTCTTCTTCATCACAGTTTTCTGTAGCATGCCCGAACACTGTAACAAACGAAAGCAGTATAAAACATGTCTCTAAAAATGAAAAATATACAACTAGGAATGATTTTCCGTAAGTCGTCATAGCTTATATTATTCTTTAAATTTCAACTGACTTTTTAATAGGGAAGTTAAAAAATTACTTTGCTTCAACTTCATATGCAACAAAAGATTATACGAAACAGAAACCCTAAACAGAATCAAAATTGGTTCAAAAATGAGGCCACAATTAATATATAAAATATTTAGTATGCACAAAGGTGACTAGTTAAATATATCCCTAACACGCATGCACTTTAACGAGTCAGTGCGAATATTGATGTCACAATTCGCAATATAGATGTGCGCATCCTTTGTCTGTTATTTGAAAAAATCTTTCAATATTACATTTTAGGTATCGAATTTGATTAAATAAAACAATAATAGGAATATTAAGACAAATACCCCATCTATATGATTCGCCTATAGATGCTATTTGGATCGCACTTTAATCCTACATTTTATTTATAATTTAAATGATAACTTTTATAGTCGTATGTAATAATTTTACAGTAGAAGCATAAAATAACAATTAATTGTAAAATATGTGGTTAACTATAATTGTGGGCTTACATCAGTTTCCTCTGGTCCATATCCCACTTGGTGGCAAAGCATCAAGCTTTTTAGACATGTTGCAGAAAGGATGACTTTTACGACAAAGCAATTTTCCAATTATGAGTAAATCATGTCAGAAAACTCACATCAACTATTTTCGGACCTAGGTATCGAACCCAGGGATACCGGTTCACAGAGAAGACGCTTACATTAATAAATTGGTCGTATTAGTAAATTTACCTACCCTCTACACCTTCGTCTATCTATATGGTATACCCATTCTCCAAAAACATCATGCCGACCAAGTTATTTTGCACCTATTGTCACGTCAAGGCCATTCTATCCCCATCAACTAAACCAATGAGTATAGATGAATTGTTTAGGTTCCGTACCTTCACATATATCGCAGTAAGGTCTGGGCGGCGGCGGCGTGCGCTTGTGTGTAGCGTCTGCGTGTGCGTGTGCGGGCGCGGGCGCGGGTGCGTCCACATCTGGTTCGGCCGCCTGACGCGGACACTCCTCCGTGTCGTGCGCGTCGAACACGTCGCATATATCGCAGAACAGACGCGGCGCCACCGCGCGGCTCTTACGCCCGTTGCTGCTAACATACCACCACATATTACCATCACTTATATTGGATTGTAAGTATATAATACTACTACGACTAGGTCTGTATTATTCAAATTCAAATCTGACTAAACTAAATTATTAATTTTTAAATCGGTCAATCCACATTGTATGTTTGTCCTGTAAGTATGTAAAGTAAGTAAAAAACCCTAACCTCCGTGACACAGCGGGCTAGTAGCCGATAGTGAAATGAGAGACTGCAGGTTTGATTCCCGTACCGAAACATATTTTTGTGATGCACAAATACAAATTTGATAGAAGTGGACTATATTTTTAGTAAGTAACGAACTAATCGTGAGAAAAGAATTTACGATAAAATTAAACTATTCCTAGTACCCCAATATCAAAAGTGTATATGGATTATTAAAAGTTAGGGCAGAAACGAAGCACACTATTGGTTTTCCAGAATGCAATATCGATACGAGCGTGCACTGCTGGGAGAGCTAACGGCTTGATTCACTGGCACTGCGCAGAGACGTTGCGTCTCTGCATATTTTATCGTATTTATCATTGGGAGTGTTCCGAGGAACTGTTTGCATTCATACAACAGTTTCCAATTTCCACCACCGCACATTTCGCCACAAGTTAGGATTCCATCCACACCATCTGGATGGTTGACAAACCTCAATGGTGGGATTTACGCAAAGTTTTCTTCCCCGTACGGCATCCTTATGGAATCAACTATCACCTGCGATATTTGCAGACCGATACGACTTAGGAACCTTCAAGAAAAAAGCCTACTCTTTTCTCAATTGCTGGCAACGTACCGACAATTCCTCTGGTATTGACGGTGTCCATGGGCGGAGGTGATCACTCACTATTAGGTAACCCGCTTGTACCGCTGCCCCCTTTCTTAAAAAAAATATCCAGTGAAAGTATCGGATTGTTGATAAAATTTACCATCATCAAGATCAGCGTAGTATTGGAAAAGAACCACCTCGAAGCCCTATTACTATAAATTTAATCATCATCATCATCAGCCACAAGACGTCCACTGCTGAACATAGGCCTCCCCTAATGCCTTCCAGGCCGACCTGTTGGAAGCGGCCTGGATCATCGGCTTTCTGCAACCCTTGTCAGGTCATCGGTCCATCTTGTAGGTGGACGTCCTCTAAATTAAATGAATTGAGATAAATAATAGCAAACATACAAAAGTGGTGGTTCATTGACAATGGAGCTGCCCTCTAGCGCTTGCACTCTCGCCATCAGCTGCTCGTTCTTTCGTTGCATGTCCACAATCACAGAGTTTAGGAAGCTCACTTGACCATCTAACATTTCTTTTTCTTCTAACGTCCTGTAAAACAACATTTTATATTATTAATACAGGCTATTAAATGTGCACATTTTAAAGGTTAATGAGCTTACTTTAGTGATGCATTATCTCCTTCTCCCAGTATACCAACAGCATTATTGTCATTTTTGTCTTTCATGTCCTTGCCTTTAGTCATTTCCTTCTGTAAAATAACCTTTTCTCTTTCAGCTATTTCTATTTTGGCTTTTTGGGCCTGTAAAAGGCAAAAATATTATATAATGGGTGCAAGAGACATCTTACCGAAAACTGATAACACAGGTTAAGTACATTATAATGGATTTTTTTTATCAGTCTTTTCATGGATTTTTCTTTCTTTTTTACATAAAGCGCAATAAGATCGTTAGTAAACACTTTTTGAATTAAATCATAATTAATAAAAACCCCGTAATGTATGTACAATAAAACAAAGTTGTACGCACATATACACATACACGCTATAATTTTAGATAAGTACGATGACCGCGCATTGAATCACATATATGACGGACACAAAAATTACAAAATTATTAACCAATTATTTCCGACACCAATTGATAGTACTTAAGTTTTTCGGTAGTCTGTCCCTTACACCTTGTATTATATGAGCGTAACAAATCACTTACATTGACTTCTTCTTGTAATTTTGTTAATAAATCGTCTTTATGCTTCAAATCTTTTAGTTTGCTTTCAATGTCAGCCTTTAGATTATTTACTAATAATTCATTATTTTTTAAATGCTCTGCTAAAGATTGTCGTGAAGATTGTAATTCTACCGATAGCTTTTCTAACTTGCTATCTTTTTCTGTATCGGAACTCTGTTGAACTACAATTAATTCTAATTTTTGCGACAACTCTGATATTCTATTTTCAGCGTCGGTGAGTTTTTGTTGCAGTTCACCCTGCTTATCTGTTTCTGTTTTAATTTTTTCTTTTGATTCTTGCAGTTCTTTTTCATATTCCTTCAACTTAGATGTCAGTTCTTGTTTAACGCGTTTACTCTCTTTCTTATAATCATCGAACTGTGATTGCAGTTGTTTATTTAAATCTTCATAGTTTAATTTTTGCGCTTCATTGATATTAGTCAGTTGTTTTATGTCCTGGTCAGATTTTTCTAAAAGTTCTTGTAATTCAGTCACTTTTTCTTTAGATAATTTAAATTTTTCAAATTCTTTCACATTACTGGCTATCTGGTTTTGCAATGTCTTAATAGTGTTATTTAGAGATTCCACTTCACTTTTATATTTTTCATTTAATTCATTATATTTCGCATGAGCTTCTGCCACTTCGTGCTGCATATCGTTAGATCCTGACTGTAATGTGTCATTTAACATTTTAATTTGCGTTTCTTTTTCTTGCATTGCTGTTTCCTTGATTAGCACCTGTTCTTTTAATTGAATTATTTCTTCTTCTAGCTTTCTTAATTTGATTAATTCAGTCTTGTTAATCTCGTTTTGAGATTTAACAATATTTTCTTTTTCTTGTAACTCTTTTTTAAGTTCATCATTTAGTCTAACATTTTCATACAATGTTTTCACGTTTGTATCGTGTTCCTCTTTTAATTTGTTTAATTCACCTAGCGTTTCATTGCATTTAGTTTCTAACGAGGTCTTTTCTTGGGATAAAATTGTTATTTCTTTTCTTAGAGACTCAAATTCACTGAGCTGTTCTTTCAGTAACGATTCTTCGGCGGAAGAATTTGCTATAAGACTCTCATATTTTTGTTTCAAACTTGAGATCTCTAATTGCGAATTATTAAAAGATTCTTCTAAATGTTTTCTACTTTCTACAGCTTTTACGAGCTCCTCGTTTACTTGAGTTACTTGGCGGTCCTTTTCAGTCACTAGTTCCGTATTAGATTTGAAATCAACTTCTAGCATTTCTAGTTTTAAGGTTAAATCTTTAATAAGGGATTGTTTTTCTTCGAGTAAGTCTCTCAATCGTGCTTCATCTTCTTTCTGCCGGCTCGATTCTTCAATTACTGATGACAATTGCGTTTTAACTTGTGTTACCTCTATTTCATGTTGAGCCTTCTGGTTATTTAATTGTAATGTCATGTTTTCTAATATTTTTTGTAAAGAATCTTCATGTTTTCTAGCTTCTTCGAGCTTATTATTTAAGTCATTTTGTGCTTCTGTTAATTGGTCCACTTTTTCCATGAGTTTCACTTCCGATGTGGCACCCTCAGCTTTCAATAGTGAAATTTCTTCTTTATACCTATCAATATCTATCTCAAGCTTTTTACACTTTGCATCGTATTCAATAGCCAGTTCTTGTTCTTTCAATTTTAGTGTTTCAATTTCGTTTTTCAGTACTGTATTCTCATCTATTAAACTATCATTCGTTAGTTGAGCATCTCTCAAGAGATTATTTATATCAATTGCTTGTGTTTCAAACTCTTTAATTTTATTTTCTACTTCTTGAAGTTTTTCTATCTTTTCGTTAACAGACCGTACAAGTTGACTTTGCTCTAATGATGAGTCCTCTTGCAACTTGAACAGTTTTTGTTTTAACTCTTGTTCGGTTCTAGCATAACTATTAACAGTTTCTCTATGTTTATCTTTAAAGTCTTGCAATTCCTTTTCTGTATCTTTTAAGTGCTGTGATAATTTGTTGAATTGCTCATTGGAATCTGTCGTTTGTCCAGTTAGGTTCATATATTCAGCTTCTACTTTTTCTTTTGATTTCTGTAGCTCTTCACATTTTTCTGCAACACTGATATGTTGTCGGCTTAATTCACCTATTTCCAATTCCATTGCAGATATTTTTGTTTTAAGATCATTATTATCTTGAGTCAATTTATTAATCAATTGTTTAAGTTGGTCATTTTCGTCTTTGAGACTCTTTAATTCATCTACATTTATATTATATTGTGAGTTTAGTTTATCAAACTCAATCTTGCTTTGGTCAAGATTTTGTTTGTGACTTTCAATTTCCTTCAGAAGTTGTTCTATTTTAGTATTACGTTCATCTATTTCTTTTTTATGTTCTTCTGCAATTTTGCTATGTTTTATGTTAAAGTTCGCTGTTGCTTGTTCGTAATCGTCTTTAAGTTTTATAATTTCTTTATCTCTCTCATGAATAGTTTCTTTGTATTCATTAACAAGTTTCTCAGTGGAACTGGAATTTGTACTCGAGTCAGCAAGTAACTTTTCATAGTCTTTAATTTTTGCTGATAGATTTTGTTGTAGGTTCAAAATCTCAGATTTACTCTGTTCATTTTGTTGGGTTACTTCATTTAACAAGCTTTCATATTCATTAATTTTGGTTGAATACTCTTCTTTCACTCGCGTGATCTCATCCTGCAACGTTTTACATACTGTCTCTTGTTTTCGCTTAGAGTCTTCTAGTTGCTCATAATCCAACACTTTAGCACTTAATTCCATTTTAAGCTTAGTTAGTTCTTTATTAAGGTTGACCTCATGTTCTTTATTGACAGCAATCGCTAAAACAAAAGTTTTTTAAATTATTTTAAGCTAAAATGTTATTATTTAAACGACAATAAGCAGTAGAGTACTAACTCACACGACTAACTCTTTGAGAAAATAGTTTTGGAATTGGTGCCCAAATAATAAAAAAAAAATCGCTTACAGGGTGTTAGGGAAACGCTTCCGAAAACTGAGATATGAGTGGTAAGGCTGATGATTATGTACATGATACCACGTAATGATCGCGAAATAACTACCATTTTTTTTATACTTCATGCAGCATCATGTTAGGATAGATAAATACAATTATTATTCACTAGCTTTTACTCGCGGCTCCGCCCGCGTGCACGTAAATTTTCGGGATAAAAAGTAGTCTATGTCCTATTCCAGGTCATGGTCTACCTGCTAAATTTCATTCAAAACTGTTAAGCTGTTAAGGCGACTAACAAACATACAAATTCACAAACATCCAAACTTTCACATTTATAATAGTAGTAGGAAGTGGGATTATAGTAATCATATTTTTTATTAAAATAGGGTAATGTAAAGCACGTAAAAATCAGCTGCTGCTCGGGGTTAACGGCCATCATAGGCGCGCGCCGCGAGAAAAAATATAGTTCGCGATTTTTCGGTGGTATTATGGTCCTAATCAGAAACACCACCACTTTGTCTTGGTTTTTTGGAAAACCAGAAGCGATTCCCTCACTTCCTGTATAGCATAGCTCAATAGAGAAAATATAATATTTTTTGGATTTTCTCAGGATTGAAGCGTTATATTTCAGTGTAAAAATAACATTTCATCATTACCTAACTGAATTTTTTACATTTTGTGAGTTTGCTACATAGGTTCACCATATTGCTGTACTTATAGCGTTCATATGATATCTATAATATTCTTAGCTAGCCTACCTTTGTTTAATTCGAGGGTTTTATCATCAACCGCGGCTTGCAATTGAGTTAGTTTAGTATTAAGGTCGATGACAGTTTGACTTGTTTCTTTGTTAGTTCTTTCCAACGTTTGTTTCTCCGTTTCTAATTTGGATTCAGATAGCTGCAACTTGGCTGTTAAAACGGAAATTTGAGTTTCGAATTCTGTTTGCGCTATGGCCAATTTAGTCTTGGTTTCATTCAGAGCTTTTTCCGATTCTGTTTTGACTCGTGTTAACTCATCGGACATACTTTTACCCAACGAATCTTTCTCATTTTCTTTTTCTTTAAGGAGAGCGTAGGCTTCGTCTAACAACTTTTGAAGTTCTGAAGACAACGCTGAAAAATTACATTGAATTAATGTTTGGATAGAAAATATAATAAAATGCTGTTTTTAACGGTAGGAGTGCGTACTTTGAGCGGCGGTGAGTTCTTCCCTGTGTTGTTCAGTGGCGGCGGCGGCGTCGGCTGCGCGCTGCTGCTCGCTGGCGCGGAGGGCGGCGGCGGTCGCGTCGGCGCGCGCCGTCTGCAGCGCGCTCTCCGCTTCCAGCTCACGAATTCGCTGTTCTCGACTCACTTTCTCAGCCTATAATCACAGGTTTTCATTTACAAGAGATGGCTGACGAGCAAGTAGATCAAATTGTGGTAAATCTCTGGTATGCAAGAGTTCACTAGGGGTCTTATTCCCTATGACCATGTGGTGTTACGTTTACACGACCATGTTAATTTTTTTGGTTTTGTGAAATTGCCATTAAGTGGTGTTCTTTAAGCAAATGACAAATTTTATAGGTGGTTGGGAGGAACGTTACGTGCTTGTTTTAACATTTAAAATTTTCTTATAGAATGTCTTTGTGCTGATTTTGCGATGACGGCGTTTGTGTTATGAGTTAATACGGTCATCGGAAATAACGCCCTGGATTTCACGCAGTTAAAGAGTTTATACGGTCAAAGAGCAGAAGGCCCCGGTGTAGGTACCACTGCTTTGTCTATTTTTGCCGTCAAACAGTAATGTAAAGTATTCTTGTGTATTGGTTTAAAGGACATTGAAACCAGTAAAAATACTATGTCAAAAGAATTTTAAAGTAGGTATTTTTAATAATACACATTTTGATTGGGAGGATTATAATTATATTATTATAATAGTTAGTAATTAGTGGAGATGCGCTCGGCGAAATGTGGGTGTACTGATTACACCTCTACCTACCCCTTCGGGGATTACAGGCGTGATTGCGTATGTATAATAGTTGTTGGTGTAACGGAATAATAAACTGGTCATACACTCACCTCCATAGCTTCTTTGTATTTCTGTAACAAAATTATAGAAAAAATACGTCAACTAGTTAGTGTTTAGTAAAACTAAAATTTACCTATTAAAATTACTAAAATTAAAAATATATCTATGTTTTCATGATGCTTCATTATATGGATTAGAAAAATAATACATAAAGATATGCTGATGCTTGCCATAAATAATATATGAATGTTATAAATAAATAACAACTAAAAAGTTCATAGTACTAAAACTATACTAAACTAAGTACATTCTTCTTCCACCTGCCCTTACCCCACTTGCAGTTGGGTCGGCGAAACATGCATTTTTAAACACATGTTACAGAAAGATTTGGCTTGTAGTTTTTACGACCGGTCGCCTGCCTGATGTCAACCCCTCTGGGGAAATAAAACTAAGTAGGTACATTACTAACAAATAAGTACCTATTTTAAAAAGAAACTACTTAATTATGTAAGAACCTACTGTAAGGAATCAAATAAAGCTATAATAATATAATACCGTACATTGTAATCTTCTTTGTTGATGTTTTCCTCCTCGTTTCTGAACATGAGATCCTCCACCTTCTGTCGCTCGTCGTCCAACAGCTTGCTGAGCTTGTCCAGCTCGGCTTTGAGCTTGACATTTTCATTGTTGGCCTGTCAATTTTCGCAAAGTAACGTATTACATTACCAAATGGACTTGTTGGTACAATAACACATATCACAAAATTCAAAGACAGGAAAGAAATATTTTTAACAAGGGTTTGCTTGGATCGGATATCGCGGGGATGGGTTAAGTGGCGCCCCTATCGATATTTTAATTGCTTTGCTGTTGTTTTAATTGCGGACGAGGCAATGGCAAAACATGGTTCCCGCTGTGGGTTGGGGGGTCATACAGCGAGCCGCGCCATATAATACCAAATAGGTACCGTCAAATCTATGGTAGGTACGAGAAGATGGACCCTGGCATTACGCCGGGATAGCACCAGGCAGAAAGTAAGCTGTTAAAATTATTTGTGTAGAGTTTACACAAATACTTCAGTATATCGAAGTAGTTCAGTACAACGCACAAATTACAATATGCGCAAAATAACTTCGCCGGCTTAAAGTGAGTTACCAGTATCGGTGTCGCGGATATTATTCCCAGATAATAAAAGGTGACGGGAAATGTGAGAGCGGGAGAAGCCCGGTCAAGTAATTTTGCAAGTATTAGAATTTGCGTTTTATACATTTAGTATGAAATTAATATTACTTGTGTCGCCTCCTTCTTGAGTTGACTCAGTGCACTCTCTGCTCTATCTGCCTGCAGCGATACTTTGGCGACTTCAGCCCGTTCGAGTTCCCGTTCGCGCATCAACCGCTCCAAATGTAGCTGCTTCTCTCTCAACAACTCCTGTGTTATAAATTTATTACCAGATCAATGATAAATTTGCTAAGAAAGGTAACTAACTAACTTTTCAATTTTTCTTCTACTATATAGGTATTTATACAACGAATGTATTCCGCTATACACCAGTACAAGTAAAATATTGATACTTAGGTACATTATCAACAGCTTCATAGGTAGGTACTTCATTTATAGATCACATTATTAAAATATTCATAATAGCGACATTGTTACAGCCTTGTCTAACAAAAATGCATGACAATAATTAAATTAATAATATATTATTTATTGAAAGCTGTTACTTAGTGTTTTTTGCGCATAGTGCAACCATGCAATGGGTACCTAATAAAATATTGTATGTTATGTGTATGTTGTGAAAACATCGTAGAATTGACCATATCATAAAGTAGTCGACCAGTTCTTGAATTATTACACTGTTGTTTGATCAGTTTATGATATGGTAAACATTGTATCTGTATCGTAAAATTGTTACATTATCCACCACTAGAGGCTCTGATAGCGTTTTGTTTATGTGATGTAAATACAGGAAAGAAGGATGGCCACGCAATGAAATTCGAAGGACTAAAGCTGAGTCTCCTGTGCATGTTTTTCAGTACACACTACACACACACATCTACACAAAACATTGTTACGCTACACATATATTTAAGTACTTACATAGCTTATAGAAATATCACATACTAAAGATAATAAGCACCCCGTTGCATTTTACCATCGGAGGCCTACCTCTCAACAGAAACCCTACACGCACAATACCTTTACCGTGACCCACATGCATGATCCGTTTTCTAAATAAAAATAATCTAGTATATAGTAGGTATCTATCTACCAGCTTAAGTACCGATCGTTAGCTATCGTAATTATTTATTCTTCATCTAACATAATGCGTCTAGAACATACAACTTCTAACATTGACCTTACATCCCAAGGGCATCAAATAACTTATAGCCTACACCCGCCTTCCTACACAAAAACATTTTGTTAAAGATAAGGCAAAGGAAATAAATGCTCCATGCGGGCCCCCGATAAGTATCGATTTTAGCTTAATTAAACCACTTAGCACATCTATGATGATTCATTAGATACTGGCTTTAGTGTTTACTTAAATTGGTTATCGTAAGCGCCGCGCCATATTTTATTACTTAGGTATGTGTTTTAACGCAGACATTTTATAATACCTGCCTTTTATGAAATTACACCCACCTTCAGACTATTTTTAGGCCAGCTGAGAATTACGTAAATATGCTTTATAGGGCCTATATGAATGTAGCCTAGTCAATTAGCATATTTAGGCTAATTTCATATTTTGATAAGGATATAAAAATTGAAATTTAAATATGTTACCGTGTGTATGTTTAGGCATTTAAGATATTTTATACTGACTACAATTCTTAACAAAATGGCTTGCTGATTTTAATAATTTATTTATATAAAGTTTATTTTTCAGTATGATATGAATCGAGGTTAGATGTTAACGATAAAATTGTAGGTACATTGGATTAAGCTTACATCTTTGCGTTAAAATGTGTCTATTATTTTCTATGAATTAAGTGCCTATAAATTTGATATATGTATAGTTTTATTTAGTCTCTTGATTATTTTATTTTTAATTACTTATGAAATAAAGGTTATAGGTGTGAACTCAGGTAATAAATAGGTGTACCTCTTAGTAACAAGCTGCTTGAAGCAATTACTGCATAAAATAGCCGTGTAATTAGAGAAAATACTTATTATGTCAACCTTAAATAGTCTGAATGAGGTTCCGCAGCCCATCAACATTACATAGGTCTAGAAATATAACTACTATTATATATTATTTGTAGCTTGTAATGGTGTTAACAATATCATAATTCATAATAGTATCTAAATGAGATTTAATATGCATAATCCTAAAACCTTTTTTTGTATTAAGAAGGAGCTTTAAGCCGAGATCAGCATTCAGTAAAGCGACATCGAGGTGTCTTAAATTCACTTTGTTTAAATTAATTAAATTATTTTGGCTGTTTAATCTGAATACATTTTATGTCCAATAATAAAACTTTATTGACTACTTCACCTTTGAGTTCTTAGGACAAAATCATAAAATGGACTGTAAAAAAAGCTTAAAATTTTTGCGTCGGCGTAAGCTTTATGTTGATAATACACTTAATTATACACATACACGCTCACGCCTGTTGTCGATAGGTGTAGGCAGACAACAGATTTCAACCTGCTACGATCCTTGCACACCTTTTTAGTATTATGTAGATCGGTCACTATATCCTCTCTCACACCACATACTTCTCAAAGCTCGCATGTTAATTACTACTTTCATTCTTCTTCTGCTACACGTGCACGGCCAGTCGAGCTTTCTTTAAAACTTACAGGCTTATAATTAATTATACTCTAACTTAGGCATGCATATCAATAATAAAGGCTTTGTTCGAAGTTTTGCTTTTAGGATTGCTATAATGTTTTATGAGCTTGCGATTTTATCAAGCGGAGTGGCAGGTATATACCTGCAATAGTATAGAAATTATTGCAAAGTTCCATACATACATACATAATTATGCACTCACGCCTGTAATCCTCGAAAGTGTAGGCAGACCACTTTTAGCCGAGCTTATTTCCGTCCCATGATGTGATGAACTGTATTCGGTATGGCGAGCCTATCGCCATACCGAATACAGTTCCAGACTCCGGGCTGATATTGAGCATTTCATAATAGAAATTGAAAAACCCAATATCACTTTTCCGCGTATCGGGGATCGAACCTGATACCTCAGCACAACAGTCGTACCGTGTAAGCATTACAACTGCGCCACCGTGGAAGTCCTTAAGCTTCCCATTTCATATTTACAATTTGCATGCTTCCACCAACACCTTATTGCAGTCCATTGCTAGCAGTGCGTATACTTACCAAATAATAATACACACGATTTGAAATGTTATCATACCGTTGATTTCTTGTATAGATTTGTGATTTAAATATGAAACTACGTCATAATACCAAAAGGGAATCATTAAATGCAATCTAAAAGCCACTTAAGGAGGTTGTTTATAAAACAATAGGTTGGCAATACCGGGGAAATGCCATGGGCTAATCTTGATGTGATATTGTGAGCATTTTTTTTGGCTTGTGGAATTAAAGAATCAGTATTATATATTAGTAGAACACTATAAAGGTCGCTGGATATAGGGCTCAGTGGAGAAAACTAGATACAAGAACAAGAGAGAATTAGAACAAGCTCGCAGCGCCGTAACTATGCCTGACAACGAGGACACGCAGAACCCGGGAGAGAAAGGGTGGTGCGTGTCCAGCTAAATCCTCAGATTTTTATTTTTTAGAACACCTACTTCCTTTTATTTTTATAAATTTAAAATTTTAAAAAAAATTTAATCAATTTAAAATGTAAACTTAAAATTTGATATATTTCTCATAATATAAATATACTCGGTTCTTTAAAGGGCACATACATGAATTTTCATATGAATTTGCAGCTAGGGTCTTCGCAAATTACCAAAACCGTAAATTTTTACTATCGTTTTGTCTTGTTTATAAATGAGCTGTAAATTCTATCCAAGTTGAATAAAGGGCAATTCTGAATATTGTAATGACAAAATAAGAAAATGCATATTCAAATCTGAATTTCTCTAAACGTAATAGGTACACATGTAGCAAAACTACCAAATATTTATCGATTCTTTACTTATATACATAACTGACATAATGTTATTCAATTTGTTTAACACTTATAAATATATTTTATGTAATTACGAAAGTGTGTCAATATCAACGTCCTCCTCCGTCTCGTGAGTTCGTTAACCTTTACTTCTCATGTTATAAAACGAAAGGAGCTATCAAACACAAGTTCCATTTTTATGGTTTTTGATAAAGTAGGTAATAAATTTGACGTAATTTGTGACAAAGGAAATCACTATAAATATTAAGAATGTGATTAAAGAGGTAAAGAACGGGACGTAAATATATATTATTGAAAAGGATAGGCAGTATTAAAAAGAATATTCATTGTAATATTTCTTAGTTTCATATAAATCTCAATTCACACTCCATGCGAATCTAGCATGCATCGCATAAGCATAAAGTACAGCATCTTTAACACAATAAAACAACATGTTAATTGTATAGTTTATTCACAGGATGCAGGGGAGAATAATAAACATCGAATACAACACATTTTTATTTATATTCATATCCCTCTATATTAATGTACCATCCGTACAAATACAACAATTAGCGTCTATTCTATACCTATGTAATATGTTACACTACATTAATAAGATATTACGTGACATTAACCTAAACTCTAGAGGAATGCCCGTGACGAGTGAGTTTTTATTTTAATGAATATTATCAACACTTACAGGCACTGGTCGTTTAAAATTAACAGATGAATTAAAAATTATGTTTTCGAAATATAGAATGAAACAATATCACAGTCTCGCTGACAACTAAGCTTGTATTGGTGTATAGTCGGAACATGATCGTGTATTAAAAAATAAACCGTCTTTGTACTATTAAGTGCGTTATAATTTACAAATATTGTCTGTTAATAATATTACGTATAAACACACAATTTACGATAACATTAACATGGACAAAACTCTGTCAAGTTTAGTTTGTTATAATTCAATGTAAGAAACATACATTCGTTGTTCCATTAGTAAAAAAAATCACTTAAGCTAAGCTGCTTGATGTTTTAAATAATGGATGACCCGATACCGGGCTACAGTAGAGTTCACACTAGCGCCACACCTGTGCTAAACTTCAAAATTACATTTCTACGTTGCAAACATATTGTTTGATCTGTTACAGCTGCGATATGAGAATATCGATACTTTTTTAAATAGAAAAGAAAAAGAATCCGAAGTAAAAAAGAGCTCAAGCGGCATCAGTCCATCATCTTGTCATGTCACGAGATCAATATATTTTACACGACAAAATATCACACAGAAAAGAAATTCGAGTTCACACTATCCTCCAACTATCGACATTCTCACAAGTATGAACAGAAACATGTTTGCAAAGTGGAAATTTGCTATTTTGATGTATACCACAGGTGAGAGACAGTGTTTCGTCTACCGCGCCGCGATAGTGGGGTACTGTACCTGCAGGGCGTTCTTCGCCGATACTGGCGTGGACGAGGCGCGCGGACCGCCGACACGCTGCCGCCGTGCCGTTAGTGACAGTGCGAAAAACGAACAAAGGGAAAAAAACACGCGTTATTGCAACTTATTCCGCTATATGGTACACTATTAACATAAAGGTCTATGGATAAAAAGATCGATCGTCGACATATCGATGTCGATATTTATCGATTGTTGGATGCTTGATTAAATTGTAGAGTTTTTGTATGTCACAAATGTGTATATTGTATCGGTATATCCTTATGAAATGTAACTAACACCTGAGATCAATTTAAAGTATGGTGTTATACTTCCTAGGAATTGTATACAATACTTCCACTTTACATTTTCTGCAATTTTAAATGCTGTATAATATTACTTTAATATGCATACATCTTAAACACGTTGTTTTCCCATCTAGCGGAATATAACAAGCTACGACAGATGATGTTTGACATCCTCTGTTGTAACTGCAAAAAAAGAAAGCCAAAAACAACTAAATCTAATATGGTATTTATAAGAAATAATTAATATATGTAATATGTATTTATGGGATAAGTACATATTCGTATGTAATTACGTATGTACGAATGTAGGGAATGCAGATCTATCTTGGAGTCGAAGCTTCAGTGTTATAAATTCTCAATTTAGCAATATAAAATGAATAAGAAAACGTTACATAAAGTTCTCTATAATATTTATTAACAATATATAACATAAAGCGATACGTAATGTTAATATGAGAATACCTATTTTTACGTCCTTCAAACGTTAGTAATGTTTTTTGAGTCGTCACACTTTTGAACTCTGGTAGCAAAAGGTATTTATTAGGGTTGTTGAAAATGAATTGACTGTCTTTAAACTTGGATATTTTATGTACTAAAAGTATTCTAACTAAGCCATAATATTCATGAAGCCATTTTTATTTTTCAACCAACAATAAATAGTTAAAAGTGAATCATGACACGCAAGGTAAGTCTGGCTAGGTTTATCGACCTCCGTAGCGCAGTGAGCAACTTAAGTTCTTAATTTATTACTCAACACCGATAAATGAGAGTTTAAATTTTATCTTATTAATTTAAATTTTATTTTATTTGTAATCTTGCATATTCACGCTACTGGGAATCCTAGTAAGGATAAAAGGTATGTCAAAGGCTCGGCCAGCACGGGTCTTTTCTCGAAGTTTATTCTCTCCCTATCATATTTTTTTAATTTTGAATAGTTGGTATAACATTATGTTTACTGCATCGAAATCTGTTCAGCCGTTTTTACATAATGAGCTAGTAAATAAGCAGACAGACTCTACCATTTTATCATATGTATTTTTTTAAGATGAATAAATACACCATGCTGTAATAGATTTTAAAACTTTATTGATTGCTAGAAATATATTACGATATGGGATAATCACATTACTGATTAGAAGATTATGTTTTTAATTTATTCATTTTAAACGACTGCTGATTGACTCTACAAATTATGTTATTTGATTTTGTGTTAGTTACATGAAAATTAATACACTTTTATTTTGATGTGACTTGTAATAAATACTTATATTTTGGTATGATTTCTAAGTGGAATGATGAAATGAATTTTAATGGAACGAATAAAATCACAGCACCATGCCTAATAAAAAACGGCATAAATAATTAGTATGCACAAATACGAAAAAAATGTTAGTTTCCACAAACATCACTCAAACTTGTTCAGTCCTCCTACAAGGAGGGTACCTTAAAAATAATATCACAGTGTAAAATATATTATAGATATAACTATTGCAGTCTTTAGAAAACAATATGAGAAAACAAGCATCTAACAGTCGATACATTTATGAGATGAATAAACTTTGAGAACCATTCATAAGTTGGCAACATAATAAAATATAAAAGTGTATGGCAAACTTATTCAATAAAAAACTAAATAATATATATATACATATAAAACATAAGGGCCAAACCAAGGGGGTGCCAACTACAGACAACATATAAAACTCAAACTGAACCATGCAACGCTAAACGATAAGCTTTCTACAAGGGCCTCCATCGCTATTGCATGTCACACCTTTAGTACCATGATGCGTGTAAGTATGTCATATCATATTAAACAAACATAATCCTAGGTATCTCAGATACGTAGATGGGAATTATGAATCTTAAATGATACTTATACAAATTGGTCCAAAGATGAACCATAGAAAACATTCAAAGTTCAGTACGTGCAGTCTGCATCAAATCAAAATAATATCACAAGACGTAGGTAAATGTATGTTTAAAATACGAAAGGAACATTTAGATGTACACCACATATGGGTAGGTGAACTGAAAGGGCGACACGCAAGAGAAATGGTAGCTCTTCCCGAAGCCCGTGAAGTGAGTGCGCGGCGGCGGCATCTCTACGAATATGTCGGTAGGTGGCGCGACCCCGCGGCTGGCACGCGTCACGGCGGCCGGCCTACCCCGCCACCGCACCACCTCACCCCCCGCACCTCCTGCACCTCCTGCACCTCCTGCACCTCCTGCACAATGCGACCGACTCGAACTAGACTCACTGCGCCGTGACCGCTCTGACGAACTCGAACCACCAGACACACCAGACCCCACTGATCTACCAGACGAACGAGTCTCGAAGCTGAGCATGCTCTCGGAGCAACGCCAAGACTTCGGCAGAGTCTCGCTCGCCCAGCGGCGCGGATTTAGCTCTTTGCATTTAGAGTCCGCTCGGAACACTATATCGTAATAGACGCGGGGTTGTGGTAGAGCGATGACGGCGCAGCGGTCGTACTCGACGTGCTTGACGAGCAGCGTCTTGTCGAGCAGGCTGGGAGCGCTGCGGTGTGGCCGTGTCGAACGTGTTGGTGAGCGGGGCGCGGGGGGTGGTGAGTGGGGCGGACGCGGGGAGGCCGAGCGCGCGCGCGGCTAGCCTACCTGAGCGCCGAGTGACGTCACCCCGAGCCTCACCCCCGTGCGGGAGGACGCGATCGACGTGCCCAGGGATGTGAGGGACTCGCGCGAGTTGGACCGACGCATCGGCGTCATCCGCCCGTTGCTGTGGATGGCGCACGCACCAGGCTTGCGGTTCGACGGCGACCGCGACACTTTCGATACGGGCGCAAACAGACCAAAGCGTGGTGCACACTCAAAGTATCTGAAAATCGAGTCAAATTGATAAATTTCCGTTGCGTATAATAATAAAAATTATGCATAACCCCTTCGGTTACCTCTTCCCGTCAACGGATCCATCGTTTTTTCCGAGCGGATCGTCGAGCTCTACTCCGGCCCATACACCGGGAGCGAAGTCTGTCGGTCCGACAAATCGAAGGGTTCCGGCTTTGCTGCCACGACTGCTCGATACAATGACGCGATCACCCGTGCGAACTTCTCCATTGGTTGTTGTGGAAATTGAAGCATCTAAGGACAGAATTAAAGAATGATGATGTCACCAACATATCACTAGGTGGTGACACTCTCCTATACGAGAGTCTGTCTGGACAGGTAAGTACCATCGCTTTGTCTATTTATTTCGCCAAGTAGCAGTGATAGTCTGATGCCACTTTTAGGATGGAGCAAAACCTAAATATAGTGCTCTTGGCCTCATGATATTTAGTGTGGTTTGGAATGGGTAAAACCTATACTCTATCCATTATTTGCGGAGGCGACTGTCTCCGGTTCGGTGCATGGCGGCCGGTCTTGTGTGTAAGCACGAGACTCATCATCATAGGTCTCCGCAAGACGAGTCCAGTGATGTATGCATAACTTTGTAATTCATAGTTCTAGATGGTGTTGCTAGTTTACAGGCAGGAGTGGTGTATACCATCAGGCAAGCGACCTACTTGTGTCATTCAGGCTAATAAAAATACAAGGATGCATAGGAAACTAACAGATGTGCAGCAGATCTTACTCATCTTACTGCTGACAATGCTGCGGATACTTCCATTCGGTGATAGAGTACGCCTGGGCCTGGCGGCGCCAGACGGCGGTCGATCGAAAACACTGCCCGCATCGGAAACTGGCGAGGCATCGTGTGGCGTGGACGATATGAACGGCACTCGCGTCAAACGAGTTAACCGAGAAAATACGCCACGCTTTTCAGGGCACTGAAAATAACGCACGCCCGCTACCGATCCGTCGTTTTTACCTGCGAATAAATTTCATCAATTATCCGTTTATGATCTGAATAATAAAAACAAAGGGAACAAACGGTAAATGAATGATATAAAAGCAGAGTATGAATTGATCAGGAATTTAGAACGAGAGAATAAAGACCTAGACAGGACACCGCAACGCGCGTCTGTTTCCTTGCAATTTCAAACAAAGCGACTAGTCACGGTCACGGTCTCCCTGTCTCGGTCGCGTACCTCTAAATAGGCCTTAAGAAAGCTAATACCAAATGGGTTACATAACAAATAATAAATGTTGGACCTCACGGTATCTCCGCATATGTAACCTGCCAGTAGATCAGTGAAGTGAGGAATATACACAATAATATAACATTAACTATGAAAATATCCTTACCAATAGGTTCGTCGAGCACAATGCCCGCCCATTCTCCAGGAGCAAACTGGGTTTCTCCAATGTAGGCGATTTGGCCGGGTTTGGTTCCTCCCACCCAAACACGCTCGCCGATTATGAAACTGTCAGTGTCTTCTGTCAAAATGACACTGTGGTCTGAAATACCAAATATTAAATTTTAATTTTTCACCATTATAATTTTTACACTATAGCTAAATAAATTCATTAGGTTTGTACAATTACTCCGAGTTTCTTAGAAATACAGTATGTATGGGTGTTATTTAAATTGCAGCGAATAACTTGACTGTAAGTGGTCATATTTGCATTACAATGAAAACAGATCAATTGAATCATAAAACCCTGTAGATTTCAATTTGAAACAACAAAAAGTAACTGTATGAATAACTAGCCTTTGCTCACGGCTCCGTCCGCGATAAAATAAAAAGTAGCCTATGCTACTCAGTGATAATGTAGCTTTCTAACGGCAAAAGGATTTTTAAAATAGGTCCAGTAGTATTAAGTTTATTCGTTACATACAAAGATACAAATCTTTCCTCTTTATAATATTAGTATAGATGAGAAGAGAAATTCTAAAAACATAATAATTATCAATTGTCTTATGTGCCAAGTGAAAACATCTTAAGAAAGAGCAACGACGTGGACAGAAATTTGAAGGCATTTGAATATGCAACGGACCGTCACATTTCCTATTCTGTGCGCACGACGTGCGTGCAAGCACATGAATATGTACTGTTATATCTATGGAAGTGCAACGGCCATCGAAGAGGCAACTTGCAATCCCGTATGCATGTCAACGTGTTACGTCGGAATTATTAACTTTCGCTTTATTCAACAAACTGCAGTTGACTTCCCGACACAATAACTGTAATAAACAATATCATTCAAGCCGATGTCATGCTTTGCTTTCAACCAGTGCACAAGCGCCACAACAAGCACGTCGCAGTACGGATGCTGGGTATATCTAGAGCAAGTGGCCGGGGTGCTGTTCCGGTCACAGGTGTACCTACCGATACTTCTATCGGCAGTAGAAGTAGGGTTGCCAACCACATCTAAAGCTTCAAGATGGAGTTTTATTATATACATTTAATATTACTGCTATTGCTAAACAAGAGTAAAACAATGTAGCATTTAAAACGATACCGATGGTTCTTGGAGAAAAGGTGGCAACCCTAAGCAGTGGTGATATGTTCAATCAGTGTATTCACAATATTGCATCCACAATAAAATTTCTAAAATTTGTAAGTTAATAGGAATACGGTCCATAATGACATTTGAATAAGAATTTCGTAATCAAAGGTACTTTATTGTGGAGTACAGGATCGTGTCGGATGGTGCAGTTTACCTGAGGACCTCCTGAGGCCGGCCTCGCTGAGCCGTCGCGGATGTTTCTCCCACAGTACGTCCATTGATGTTCCGCTGTAGTTACTGCTAGCTGTGACCACACAAAAAGCGACACACACGCACATTAGCCACAACACAAGCAACACTACTCAAACGTAACTAACTTTCGTGCTCGCTACTTAATTTTTTGTGGTTTAGTTTACGTTTCACTGGCCGTGTTTCCGACTGTTTTTGTATCGCGTATTCACGTTACCTCGATATGATTTGTAATCAACTTTTACCTACATCTATGAGATAATGGCATTACTTTCCGAAATAATTACATACATCTTTGTATTAGTGCCATATTTAATAACCTCGGTTACGTCGTTAACATTATGTGCATTTCCATGCAAATATCACTAATTGAAATTCAATTAAGCATGATGATGTTACGCCTTCTTACGACTTTAACAATTATCCTACAGAGAAGTAATGACTTGTGAACAGATTGCGTTTATTGAGACGCGACACAAAAACAATAAAACAATACCTCATAATTACGAGTCAATCTTAAAGACAATGCATCTAATTAGTTGTACGCGAATATTTATTGGCATGTGTTTTTATTGATTAAGTTTACATCCTGTTAAATAAGTCAGTGGGTAATATTGAAAGCGAACTTTAGAAATAACAATCGGAATGTAATAATTCACTTTAATTACATGCTGTTCTATAATTAATTAATTACACCGACTAAAAGAGTTATCTCATGTTATTATTGTTATATCACATTAATTAATACTTCACTTTCGTTCATGCTCCAAAATAATTATTTTTCTCACAGCATAGTTAGAAATGTTGCATATTTATGTTACGTCATTACGTATTAGCCGAATTGAGTTTTTCTCACGCTAGAGCATTCATAGTTGTAGGTTGCTTTTAGTGGCTTGCGTTATGTGACCGTCACCTGATGACTTAGATTCTACGTGCACCACCACCGATAGTATAGAATACTTCACGCTGATTTAAGGAAATGGCGAACTTACTGGACGCTTTGCGATAAGATCGCGGTTTGTCCGGCTGACTGCTAGTCACCTCGTCTTCCTCGGCTTCGATTAAATCTGCTCCGTGAGATTGTACAAGAACGACATACATTATGAACAAGTGATCAAGTGCACGATTAGAAACAAACAGTGGTGATTCTGATTGCAATGTATAGATAGCGTGTGCATTACTATAGGGCTCACGGGAAGCACGTCACATGCTCGTTCTGTCCTTACATGCGATACTGGATCATGATATATGGAAACACTCACCAGACAAATGTTTTCTGGAAAAGTCGTCACTGAGCTTTCTCAGCGTGTCCGAGGAGCTGCCGTCTACGACAACAAAAACATGACACGTAAAGCAAAAAATAAAGAAAGAAACATGCCGACAAAATTAACGTATACATTGTTGATACAGATGGAGAATATTCATTCATATGAAAATACAGAAAATATGGGAAGAATGAATATTGTACGCTTGACATTGTTTGCAATTATTGATAGACATCTAGGTATAAAATAATTTATGACTTATTCTTAAAATAAAATACTCTGCAACTCGCAAGTAACGTTACATACGCACACACGCAGTACCGTCTGAAAAACAATTTAAGTACAGACTAATACCACGAATATTACACAATTATTTCTAGTTACAAGTACTCAAGATCCATCAATTGTATCAATTATTGGCAATAAACATTAATGATCGATTCTAAACTCGGCTGAACAAGATAACCAATTGCATTTACGACTTGTAAACTACACTCACGGCACTAGTATTAGTTAACACTAGATATAAATTGACACTTTTGTGGAGACGTGCGGAGGTCGACGGAGGCTGGTAGCTAATACAAGCTTATAACGTGTCCGGCACTTCTGACCGGAGCCTGATTAATCATCAAACTGTGTGACAACTGCGCAACACGTCTCACGCCGGCCTTGCCACCGCGCGTGGGTCTCCACATCATAATTCAAGCTCTATGAAGAGTTTCACATAAACCCTATAACGCCTACACGAGCCAAAGAATGACGTCTAAAATTAAAATTATTGCAACCTTTTTTGCAGACGTAATGTTTGTTTATACAATTTTGGTATTTTTTTATAAAGGAGTTTTTATGCCTACTCCTACTAAGCTATGGAAACATCATTTTTCCTACTCTAGTACCAATTCAGCATAATATATCCTAGCGTACAACTGGCATCAAGCATCTATGTGTAAATAAGATTTATTACATTACTTTCTTGAATACCATCACTTATAAGAAATTCTCATTACCGTTTAATGGCCGTAAAGGGACTACGTAAAAAATCTGAAAAATCAGGTTTTCATATTTAATTAAATTACCGATACAGCATGGTATTTTCAAACTGAATTTGCAAGTTGTTGAGCAGGTACAAATCATGAATATCCAAAAAACCAACTTAAAAAAAATTACACTGAAAAGTAAAACTAAAAATTTCCATGTCTCCAATTGGAGTCGGTGTCTGTATCGCTGCCAGTAAACTGAAATTGCATCGACTCCAAGGAATACCTATAGAAATTGTTATTTTTGACGTTTCATTGTTATTTGTTTCAGGTCGGTTTTTAAGTTTTGATGAAAATTATTTAAATTCTTAGTTGTATGGAATGCAAATACCAATACAGTAACATAATCACGAATAATGTCCTGTTATCCGTTGAGGAGTTTAATTTTTTTTCTCCGTACTCCTTCATCAGATCTCAACCAAATTTATATTGGGCAATCCCAGCTAAACTTTACCGAATGAAATTATTTCCAATAAAATCTGGTCACAATTGGCGGTGAAATCTATGTACATACATTGTCAACAATCGTGAATAAATTAATTTACACACTATTTTGTTAAATAACCATCTATAATACTATGCAAAAGGTAAAAAAGACACCTACTTATCTAGGACCTATAGTTATGATTAAACTCCCAGCTGCGCTCTCTCATTATTATCTGAATTAATTCTAATAACCGCCTCAATTACAAATTACCTTTGCAACAATGTCATGTAGTTAACTGGTTTTTTCAATCGAACGTCCTTCATCTCTGCTACGAAAATATCCATGAACAACTTATTTTTCTCTTTAGATTTAAATACATTGGAAAAACCAGCTAGTGCTTTGTATGTTAGTTAAACGACATACTTCCTTTGTCATGATAAAAAGATATTCATCATATGAATTAAGTTCTTGTTAATTCACATGAACAAGATATTTTTGACTTTACACGCTGTGACAAATTACAGCTATCATTTCATACAATGTCCGAGATGACTCGAATATAGCAAAAATAATTTGTAAAGAGATAACCTTAGTGATAAAGTATTGAAAAAATTAAATGTGTATTATATTACAAAAAATTTAGTAGAGTGATACGACAATTGATCCCACGCTAATAATACTGATCTACTCTCGTCATACATACTTTATATGGGCGATCGAATATAGTTCCGATAACTCCCCTTCGAATAATTAGTCAAATAATACAATGTTTGAACGTGTATCTGAATTATAAATGGATTGCATAATGCATATACCTTCGCAAATCTTTCCAAAGTTCGTTAATTCAATTAATTTCGATTGAAGCCACTATTTCATGCGTATTTATATATTCAGTCAAGAAAGGATGTTTAGCTGTCATATATGACGGTAGGCAGCGGCTTTGCTGTACCCTGGCATTGCAGAAGTCTATGGGCGGCGGTGACTACTTACCATCAGGTGGCCCGTTTGCTCGTCTGCCTATCCAGGCAGTAAAAAAAAATTATTTGCATATAATTTGTTATTTGGGTATGAAACGCATATTTCACTTGTAGGTAATAAACCAACCCATATTGATACAATTTTTGCCTATAAGGAAAACATACCCAAATTTTTTAGCATCGACGAGGGCGACAAACATAACACGATTCACAAATATGATGTAATTGAAAAACAAACACGAACATTGTTTGTTCATTTTATTAACGCATGGCGGACGATGCTTGCCAACGAACCGTGTACGAATATTTTTTAATGACATTGCTTTTTGTGGTCAAGTTCAAGTACTTCAGAGAACACGTTCAGATGTTTTTGCAGATCTCGACAAATAAGAAGTTGGCACTCTGTACGATCCACCGCGTTTACGTTGCGTTCCCATTAGAACTGGTAATGAGGTATCACACTTTCCCAGCCGCAACACTAATTTGTCAATTAAGGGCAATTTTGCTCTCGTGTTATGCGAGTAAATTGATGCAACGAACACATGTTGCAAGACCGATGCAATTCTCAATGGCAATTATACAGTTTAACTAATAGTACTTGTGAATTCAGCTTCGTTAAATGATTTTACAGCAATTAAGGTTTGATGCTGAGATGTGGTGTGAAGTTCTGGGTTTCCTGATTTTGTCTGTGCATGTAATTGATTGGATAAGCTTTTTTATAGTAAGTGGTTAATTGTTATGCACAAAAGGTTACGCCTAAAATATGAGCATGAAATAGTTCCATAATGGTCCAGTTTATTCATTTGTGAAGAATGTTACGAAACTATAAAACGAACTTGGAAAGGCATAGACCTAGATGAACGGGCTAATTGTATCGTGCGATGAGGAAGTGGATCGAAGTAGTGTACTGAAAGTTTAAACTGAAATAGAGTGACCGAGTTGGCTGCAACAGCTGTTCTATATAACGATGGCAGGTTAAAGATATGCATGATAGTATTGACAATACCAATGATTCACTGATCTTATATTTCAAGAAGTCATTCGTGGAAGTAAGTGAAATGTGTATGAGTGTACAGTACACGATGTTGATTGCTTATAATATACTCATTGATATGCATGACTCATATATGTATTATTAAGACAATGTTATTCAAACCTTATCCTTACTGAGCTGGAAGATGCTTTACGACATATTATGTATTCCGTGGCAAATGACAATAAATACCAACCATATCTTATACGGATCTTTTTATCAAAAAACGTTATTTCGCGTATTAAAAGATCTTGAGTAGGTGACCAAATCAGCGAATGATAAATTAAACTGGTAATCGGTCTCTTGTTTATTACCCTTGCCTTTGTTTATTAATAGCAACTAGTTACTAATGATAAAGATTATTATAAATATTATAAGCATTACCGTTCGAACATTATTTTATAAACCCGGTAGAGGGGATTGAAAATTAAAATATATAAAGTACTTCAGGATGGACGTATTCAATTTTTTTCTCACGTATATATTTAACAGCCATAGTGATTGAAATATATCAAAAACACAAACAAACCATTAACGTTCTAAATCTTGATAACAATTGGTTTTAAATGAGCAGTAGCTGATCAGTTTATAAGCGTTCATAATTATAAATAACAGTTATGAAATAATAATCCTAAAGACACTGTTATTAATGAATCTGTAATTAGTTTAACACATGTGACGTCGGTGCCCAGTACAATATAATGAATGGATGAATAATTCAATAATAGTGATTGGCCGAACAACGCCGCCCAGTAAGGCTGCATATGGTATGAAATTCGTTTGGCAATCAGGACACGTTCGCTCCTACTACGATAATGGGCCCTAATGAGCCTTGCCCAACACCACATAAGGAATGCTAATTATAGGTCAACACTTACTATAAAGGCCAATAATTAATCCAAAAAAAGCATACAATGCGTGTAGAAGAATGGTGAAGATCAAGCCATAACTTTCGAATTACGATTTATAGAAAGTGCGAGTATGATCACTTACAAATTATATACGAGTTTGGCATTCACATAATAGAAACAATCGAATAATTGAGTTCGTAGCGTAATATCGTGCGGGCTAAAGTTAGAAGTGAAATTGCTATAACTTGCAAATGGGTTGGATAAAATATTGAACAACATAATTCGCAATTCTACACAGATTTTATCTATGTAAATTTGTCTAAACATTTTATCTAGGTTTTGATGCTGAAGCAGGATAAATATGAAGGTGTGCAATTTACATAAACTGTTATTGGACACAAAATGTATGAAATGCCGGATTTGTAGCAGGTCAATGTTTGAATAAAATAAAATTTTGTGTTGGCAAATAATCTGGTACTATCTAAAATGGGTTCAAACTATTTTTGAACGGCACTTTGAATAATTTAAGAGATGTTTATGTGTATGCCTAACAATATGAAATGGTATCTGAAATATCACAACCATTTTTAAAACATGAGATGCAAAAATATTTGGCAGAACCGATTACCAATATTAAACATGAAAAAACACGGAAAAATATTATAATAAGTCGAATAAAACCTTAACTTCATGCGGTTACACCTGAAAACTGGTGGCATTACGAAATATATACGATAACACGAAACTGGCATTGACACTATCAGGAGAATTGTTAGAAGGGGAGCCAGACATGAAGCTAAAATTGCATACTTCTGTGCCTTCGCTCTTTCTCAATGCTATCTATGTATATAGCTCAGATTGTTATCACTGATAAATGCACTCAGTAATGTGGTTAAGCGGCTGGCTGGTGGCAACTTTGTTCGGCTAAGCACGTTCATGACGTCAGGGTTTAAATTAGGGATTGCCTTAGTTCAACTTTAGAATGCATAGTAAACTAACTTAACTTTACATAACACCAATATTTGATAAAACTAGATATAACTATTATTACGTGTCCAAAATACAAAAAAATGTAATGTATTATCAGGTGTCACATAATAATGTATGCTTCTAATATGTAACATTTGCTGAAGCATTATCAGGTCGTAGTTTGTTATTCACTAAATTATTCCACAGAAGCCGGCTCGGCTAATGAAGTCACATAAGCGAGTCCACCTGCATGTTTTATTATACATACGCTAATGACTACAGCGGGCGGGCAAATTTACTGTCAAGTCGCTACTAATAGCTATACGAGATGATGACATCAACATTGCAAAGACGTGATGAAAACGCGTATAAGATTCTGGGGCAAGCCCTTTAAACGCCGACTACGAGGTACATAGTCAAGTAAACAAGGTGATTCAGCGGTGTTGCACATGGTCTTGATATGGTCACATGGTTGTATGTGTCAACTGTGTAGTGTGTACTCAGCACACAGTGTACACGCCATGGTATATCCAAGAATCAAGTACTTATACAATAAAAATGCCTACGAAATATTTACGTTCAATGTCAAAATTCGTTTATTATGCTCCTGATGTCATGCTATTCATGAAAATGCTTGCACTTGTTTTTAACATTCATAGTTCTATTTTCTGCTCGTGTACTCGCGGATAACAAGCATGTTTTTTCATTTGTAGATAGATAGATAGATGTAGCAGTTAGCGTGTCAACCACAAACAAAAGGATCCTGGTACAAATTCGGTGTGTTAGATATTATCTAACGACTCTTTCAAGTTGCTCAACCACATCGCCTTGAACTTGAGTACGACTAAAACAAACTAACGCCGTCTGACGCAAGTGTTTTGACAATAAATCAATTTACACTATCCGACCACTGCCTACTTTAAAATGCTGTAATGAAAACTAGGCAAATATTTCAAACGACTGCAGATTTACCTTATTACCTGTACTTATTACGTATCAATGTACTGTCTACTCTCCAATTCCAAATCTATATTTGAAATATGCATATAGCCGTCATATTCTTGGTTTCTCTTATAAACAACAAACAAAATCAATACACAAACCAACCAAGCCTGCGAATAAATTAATACTATACAATAAAAAATAATCTATTATCTCATAAACATTCAAAAAGAGGTGTGTAAGTATCGTAACATTTTGAAATCCCTTGTCATTGCCTACCTCTATGGTAAACAGACTTGAACATTTCTGTGGAAATTTTCATTTACTTCTAAGGTAATTATTTTATTTACCAGCTATGAAAATAAAAGAATTTACATAGTAAATAAAAGAATTTACATAGTAAAGCCGATCAATGAGTATGAGTATTAATGTCACTATAATTAAAAGGATTAAAGAATGTTCAAATGAATCAGTGGCATTTTTCTAAGTAACTGTGTAATAAAATAGCTTTCCATAAAAATACGGCAACAATAAAGCATGACTGTATCTAATACCTATTAAGTTCTGCGATATATTCTGTTAGGACAGATATATCGCGTTAGGTATCATTAGGTATATTGGAATATTATTAACAATCAAGATACCGATCGTAACAGCTCGTACTTAATCGCATTATTTATACGATTAATCATAAAACTATGTCAAACAAAAGACAAGAAAACCCCATTTCTTTATAATTTCAGCACTATTTTTTTAGGTCGAAAAACAAGAAACGTGGTAAACACAATAATATGAATCAAATGTATGGAAATATTTTGTTTTGAGTTTATTTTCATTTTGTGTCAAAGGCAGGGATAACATTATTCGTGGTCTGTGGATATAAATATTTATGATCGAAGTTGCTTTAACGACGACGTCCTAATATATAACGAGCTAGAGAACTTTCTGGGACTCTCTAATAAGCACCATTTCGGAGAGATGTTCTCGTAAGGTTAGCCTGAGTGCTTATGTGGGCCGATAAGCGTAAACGCCATTTCGGAAGTGAATTTGTCAATCTGTAGAAACGATGTCCTCAAAACAATAAAGTGGAATAAAACATATTACATATTATGCCATGTTATCTTGATGTTCGTCTCCAGAACTGCCAAGTAGGAAAGTGTGAAGTCAAAGATAAATAAATTGATTATTATTGAAAATAAATGAAATATTGGAGTTACTGCCAGCAGTGTGATGTAATCGTTTTGTTAAAACATTACTTATAACAACATCTTCCCGTATAATATGATCAACTTCAGGCCAAAGACCTTCTTTCATATTCAAAGGTTTTGCACTAGAAATAAAAGATCAGATCAGGCTGTTGATAGAATATTAACTCAGTTACAATGACTGTTATGAGTTGAGGACTTTTACTGTCTGCCTAGAATCGATATTAAAAGTTCAGCAAGTCGAATTGGACATCAAGAAGTGTAAAATATTAGTTTCGGGAAATTTCTTATGGGAGATAGATGATGATTTAAATCTGAAACGGTTTTATCTCATAGAAAATAAAGAAATAAATATATTAAATATGGCCGGACGTGATGAATTTAAGGAAGAACTCGTGGGCGATACTATCACGTTTATAAATGGTCATCAAGCTGTGCTAAGGTGAACGTGTGCACTATTAGCTGTTGACAGAATATATTAGTAAGGCGATAACGCCTCTGCATTCAAATAGTATGCGAGAATGGTATCGATGACTTTCGACCATTACATGCTTAATGCTTATATTAGGTAAAACTAGTTTCAATGAATTTGTTAAATATAAAAATATACAAGTAATATTTTAAATTATACACACATGAATATATTTTCATTGTGTATTACCAAACACTCTGTTAGTTATTGTAAAATCTAAAACTTATGACATAATATTCATATTAGTTATTATTAGTACAGAAACCAATAAACATCCTTTCGGTAATTCCTTTCCAAATTATATTTTGCACGGCCATTTCAAACAATAAGCACGATATGACATTATTTGTTATTACAAATTTTGATTAACTAAATAATTTCTTGGAACATAAGTTATAGCGTTGATCACTGTGGAAGTTTGATTACGCACAAAGCCAATAATTACTCAGTTTCGTGCAATCAGCACAGCCCTAGATAATGAAAGGGCTCATGAGTACGGAGAAGGCGTAATAAATCTCTCAAGATAGCGTTTTACTTTGACACTATTGGGTTATCGTTTGTTAAGTGTAAGTTAGGAGTTGTGATGAGAAAGCAACTAAATTATTAAATGAAAGCATATGAAGGAATTAATTCTATTCCTTCGTGGATAATACCGTCGAGTACCAAAGAAAAACGCTTTGATCCTGGCAAGCGAAGTGCAATAGCAGGAAGCGTGCTAGTCAAAGGGAATCCAATAAGCGATTTGTAGACGAGACGGCGCCAACGCCGATGGCTATAAATAAGTGAAACGTCTCAGACCTATTCGTATACCCGTCTACGAATAAATAAATTTGCTCAAATCCAACCGTATTTGGCTTAAATCCAGACTGCCTCGGTGGCGTATAGTTGTAATGCGTACGCGTTACGATTGAGACCAATGCTGAGGTCTCGGGTTCGATCCCTGGGTCGGGAAAAGTGGTACTGGGTTTTTCTATTACGAAACGCTCAGTATCAGCCCGGAGTCTGGAATTTGTGCCCGGTATGGCGATAGGCTCGCCCCCTATCACATAAGGGGCGCAGATACGCTCGGCGAAATGTGGGTGTACTGGTTACACCTCTGCCTACCCTTTCGGGGATTACAGACGTGAGTGCATATGTATTTATATCCTTGTTGAAATAACTTGAACCACAGAACTGTGATAACGTTTACAAATACATCTAATGAATAATTTGGATCTACAAAGATACATTCTTGTAAGGAATGTTGCAAATACTGCGCTAACTATGACGTATTGTTTAATAATATATAAGCGAGTACTCATTAAATCGGTAAAAGCACTCAAGATTCCTGTTTACTGAACAATTGTCTTATAATCTAAGAAATCTCGTGCCTGTGAGCGTCAGCGGTCAGGAGGAAAGATAAACTGCAAGCCGGACGTGACTTCGCATAGGCCGCCACAGTTAAGGAATGAACGTGCTTGGGATAAGTAAAATTCGATAAACTACCTAGATATCCTTCAACATGCAAATCCCCAGATGTATTTACCGCTAAGGATAAGCGCGTATGAGAAAAATATGATTATAAAACAATGTTCGTAATCTATAAATAAGTTTTATGCGTAATCATTGCGTATGACTAAGTTGAGAAACTTATTAAGTGGCGCCACGCGAGAGCAAAAACTGGTCAAGTGATTGACGTGCGTACGCTCTCAGTTTGAATTATTTAAAATTCTCAATCAGAGAACATTGATTTTATATACAGGTGTTCTGCAATTTGTCAATTGAGATTTATGAAAATAGGAAACATCAAGCATCCTGCTGTTAATGCTATGGATTGTCTTCAAGATATGGCGTCACGACACGGATCGTCTCTTTATGTTCTCAGATTAAACTCTGAGATAAAGGGCCCACGACTAAGTACATGCACGTATACTCATAATAATATAGGTACACATAATATTATCTATGTATTAGTAGAGACTTGTAATACTATCGGAACATTTTTGTTTTATGCGACATTGGCGGTGGGCGTGAGTGCCACCTCCGGATTCGATCAGTTGCGATTAAAGTAACATCTCAATTTTGTAATAAAAATAGCTTGTAAGACAAGCTGGCGACTGACGATTGATTACCGAGACATGTTTGGTTCGGTCTGATACGCTCGAGAAGAATCGCTATCCACGTGAAATCGAAACCGTGGTTCAAGGTGGCTGTGTAATTAATGATTTATTGTTGTTACAAAAACTCGTCTCATACGGATTGGATTACGCGAGGAACACAAAAAGCAAAACGAATTGTTGTAATCAGATGATGCATTTGTTTATTGTGCAAGGAAGTCACGTAAACCTTCTCAGGTCGCACTTGTTCAGTAATTTTGCCACGGTTGACCGACAACAATGCCAACTCGAGTAATTGAGCAATTCCGAATTGAAGAGCACATATCCGATAAGGATAAGAGGCGGGAAATTGTCAGGCCGTGGGTTCGTATTAGCTTGTAGGGGCATACTTCATGGTCAGAAATTGAACGGAAACTTACGTAAGAAAACGTAGGTACATTCAGAAAGCGGATTATTATTCAAAATGACAATGTGATATTCCTAGAATGAAGCCAGATTATTCGAGAAAAACTCATACGAACTCACACTAAGTTACAGCAAGTTGACAATAACAAATGACGATGTTGAGTATAAAAAACGAACGGACAGAATTACTTTTTGTTGTTTCCTTGCTTTTCAGTCTTTACGGTTCGCGGCCTTGAACATTTAGTTGGTAATATTTTCATGGTACCTATGTACCACCTAGTTAATAATTTAATAGTAGTAGGTACAAAACAGTGATTATTTATTGCCCTGTGTTAAGACTTGCATGACGTGTATCACGCCATGAAGTATGGTTTACAATAAAGAAGCAGAATTATTACGCAACTAGGCACCACTAACTAGCGACAATGTCAATAACGACACACTGTATGTATATACAGAACAGAAGGCTCTCGTTTAACTACAAATTTGCCTAACAAAAGCTTGCGTGTCGCTGATACTGATATATGTATTTTTAACATGCGACGCAATATGTTTTTTGTTAGCGTATTAACGTAGTTTAGGTAATAAATTGAATTATGAGTACATTGTGTGCGTTAGTCCATCTGTATGGAGGCCTCATCAAGGCCAGGATGCACTTATGGTTTGCGATGTGCCATGTCATGTTGAGCCAAACAAGGCTAAGTGGCGTTGAGAACTGTAATGGTTGGAACATTACGTGATTAAGGAATACTGCAAGTGCAGCGGCCCCGGTGATCGTTCACGGTGAACCTCTCACAATAAAATGGCTCGGAGAACTAATGTCGGCCACCAACATTGATCTAATAAAAAATAATCAATCATAATAAGTGTGCACTAGCGTGCATATACGGCAGTGTCAGTTTTACACACGTTCGATGAATAAATGAATTTAAATACGGTTATACTGACTAAACTGTACGCATAAGAAAGCTCTTTGAGCGTAATACATAGTTCATGGCGACGTGTATTGCGGGGGTGGGCGCGGGAGGGAATCCCATAGGGAGACCAGACGCGCCTCGGGCAGCCGGGAACCTAATTTGCGATAGAGGCCATGTGCGTTTTCTTATGTACGCTGTTACATAATTCAACTAATCGAAATGATTTGATATTAGAATCAAAATTGAAAGATTGTATATTAAATACTATGTACTATTAATACGATGTAGAGGCAGAGCGCATGTAATGAAAAAAAATCTCCCTTAAAAAATTAAAAAACTAAAAATTGCGTTTATAAATCCAGAATATGACCATCAATAAAAAAAAATAAGACCACGGACCAAAGTTCTAAAAACAGATCACTTTTTCTGGCCGCGCAGACGTTTATCGGAATATTAAATTATCATTGTCATAAAAAGGAGATATTTGCGAGAAAGTATAATAAAATTTGCATTTAGGAGCGACCATTAAGTTAAGTAAAATCAATCTGGAAATAATATTGTCAATGATGACCTGAGTGAATAAAATGTACACTCTACACTCGTCTACATTCAGTGCCTCAACCATGAAATGAAAATTTGTATCAGTAAAATACGACATATAATATTTGTATGACAAAATTTAGTTTCTCACGTATCCAATAGAGGCACCACTGAGTTTTTCATATAAATATTAAATATATTTTTTTTTCATATATATACGTCGTCGCTAGCGATTTTACCGACACAAACTCATTGTTAGCTTTCAGGTTAATGCTTAGGTAAATGGTATGGTAGGTATTTAAAGTGTCAATCTTAAATATCGTTGCACCTCTGTATTTCCCCCTGTACATATAGCTGCTTATTTAAATATTAAATAATTATTACTATACTACTATTTTTATGTATAGCTCTAGTTAATTTTCATGGCCGGTCTAAAGTTACTTACTAACGGTTATCGTTTTCAAAAGACTAAAGGGTGAGGAGGCGTAGAAGTCTGAAATGAGATAACACTTCAGAGCGGCCATAAAGTTAGACGACAACAAAAATAAAAATACAAAAAAAGAGACAAAAATTGTCTAGTTAATATTTATGTTACTTCTTATTACAGGAAATTATTTAAAAGAAAGTCCCAAAGTTGTAACTTAAAAAAACTATTTTAGGTTTATAAATGCCTGTACGTAGTGTTATTTTGGGTCTGCTGTCCTAATCGTGTTTGGTAATTCTGTAAGTCGGGGTCTTCCGTGCGTTCTTGTTATAGTTTTATTTAGTGCGAACACCTTGCTGGTGATCGTCCGGTCTACGGACGTGACCGTATCGTGCAGCCGTGACTCTATCAATAAAATAATTCGAAACAACCACACGGGAGGAGCCACCAGCGAAACCTTATAATAATAATTAATGTCTTTAATGCGCCTTTGGAAATTCTAAAGATTGTTTTCGTAAAATATTATTTTTAATGAAATAACTCCGCAAGTTAATATACTGTATATTTAAAAAAACTTTTTTATGTACTTCATATCTGTTTAAATATTTTCTATTATGACTCCAATTAATGTTAGCCATCAACACGGATCATCCAATCGGTAGAGTATATTGCGCGGGAAAATTCACCCGCCTTCAATTGTACAAAATGCTAGTTGCGACGCTACTCGTGGCTTAATTCAGGGCGGCCAAATTACTTCATGTGCATTGTAATAAACCTAGATTATACAATACGACTATCGACTACATATACCTCCTACAATGGCCAGTCACCAATACACCAGTCCTAGTTTCGTATACATGCATGTTTACTAGCACTTACACCAACTTAACTAGTTTACGCGACAGTCACGAGCATCATAATAATATATAGATGATACCTCCAGAAGTGTCTATATTTAAACGTGAATGTACAATAATACTGTGATGTCCATACAAAATCATCCACTTGTTCGGTTTCTGAAATAGAATGGGAGACATCGCGTCACCGTGACCGCAGATCAATAGAGTGATTTCATGCAAGGTTTCCATTAACCATACTGTATACTCTGCATTAGGTAAATAGAAATAATACACCGTACAAAAGACAAACATGACCTAACATGATCACCTATAGGTCTACTGGCAGCCTTCTTAATCTAAGAATCTGTAAAGTCCTGGATTCAAGTCCCAGGAAAAGCAATCACGATGTCTCTTTTAGTTTTCGATACGAAAAATCAGACAAGTTTCCCGAAATTGGAATTTGTGACATGTATGGCGATTGGTCCGCCCCTATCATATCATGGGACTGAGGTAAGCTCGGCGAACCGTGGTTGCAGCAGTTGCACCGCTACCTACCACTTCGAGTTACAGGCGTCGCGTCGGAGAAATATTTGTGAATATAGTTATGTTTACTGCTGTATATACTATCTCTTGTTTTAAAGATTCATATCGTAATATTTCGGAATAATAAGATATTTAACTATAAACAAGCAAAAGCCTGTATGTACTTGCTGCGACATAATTTAACGTTAATGTAGAGTCATCAAAGATTCACTTGTAAGTTAATCTTATTGAATTAATACGTTATGACACTGTACCCCTTAATTACTTCAGCTATGATGAGAATAACTTTCTTGAAGTTATTTTGTGTTTTTTATAGCTACTCAATTGAAGTTACTTGTGTTTTTACTAGCTTTGTATTATACATGTCCCACTGCTGGGCACGGACCTCCTCTACTGAATGAGAGGGGTTAGGCCTTAGTATTTAGTACGAGCAGTTTACTCGTACATATATTTATATTCATATTCCAATGAAGTGTAATGTATGTATTATTAGTTATTGCAATTAGAAATCAATTAATACGAATGATAATAATTATCGGTGGTTATAAACTCGGCTATCTAAACACACTTATTTGAATAAAGTGTGACACATTGTATGAAATTGAAACATATGTATAAACTACTTGCGCGGCATAATTTTATTTTCCCATTCGCGGTATTCGATGATATGTAAACAAGTGTAAAGAAAAATATAGCAAATTGTGTTAACACAATATCCTTATATCTGTATTGTAAACTAGAATATTCTAGAGCATTTAGCATATCTGGCTGTTTAGCAATAATACTTTAACTTGTTAACACGAACACTTAAAGTAGAGTCTAGTACCTACACATTGTAGTACACATATAAATATACATATACATACGCCTGCATCCCACGGGGTAGGCAGATATTATGTATATACTACTACTAGTTGTAGTATGTAGTATAGTAAACTCATACTCATTAAATATACTATAATACCTAAATTTTGGTTTTCCGCAGATATTTGCAATAGTAGAGTCCTTTTGAAACTTTAAGTGCAGACAGAAAATGTTATTTTCCTGTACAAAACTGAATTCTTTCTGGACTAAACATAACATAATGTATCCGGGTTCTGGATCAAATAATCAAATATTTTCTATAGGTATACATAGGTGAGAAATCGAAAGTGAGAATTGCGTTAATTGTTTGTAATATCATTTGTTATCACTCAGCCTATATTTAAAATGATTCATAACAACAAACATACTTTGTAAATAACGCACGTTTGCACTTTTGTTAATTAAATTTTAAATTTTAATCTGCTAATCAACTTCGTGGGTGAAGTGCTTAAAAGGAAATGATAACGGAGGGTCGGTACTTACCGGAGAAGCTTATTTTCGTTTCGACCGGCATCTTTATGTATTCCACAAACTCCTAAAGTATGGTCCTCAGAAATATAACTCCGGTAGATCTTGACTTAACACAAGATCGTTCAGTTTTGTATAGTGGAATGTGAATATCAATATAGTAGTAGCGTGTTGCAGATGCCCGGTAGTGTGTTGAAACGCGCGATTGACTCGCTTGCCGGACGTGCACTGGCGCGGGTAGCGCCTGACGCCTGTCGGCAGACGGCAGTGCGGCCGGCGTGCGACGGATGGCGACGGCGTCAGGCGTACTCTGAGCCCGCGCCTCCGCCCTCGGCGCGGCGCGGCGCACCGGGCTGGGCCGCGTCGCGTCGGGACTCGGGTGGCGAGCCGAGATAAGGCTTTACTTTGTTTTTGTTTTGCGCGGGGTGGGCGCCGCCCCAACCCTCGCCGACCTCAGGGCCAATTCTCTTAATTTTAATTGTTCAAAATATCATTCCGATCTAATCTCAGCGACAAGAAAGTTGCAAATGGTATTCTGCTAAACCAATATTCAAGAACTTAGAACGCAATGATATCGAAAGTAGAATACAAGTTGACTGAACCAAAACGGCATTCTGGTAACAATTTTGACACTTAACTATATAAAATGCATTTCGTCTATAGACAAACGTCAAAATATTACTTGAGAACGAAATGTGACTGGAAGGTGAAGCAGTGTTGCCAAGTGCACTGTAATTACAGCAGATCTGCCGTATTTTCACGCCATCTACTGGACACCGTATTTTTATAAATACTGTATATGGAGACACAGTATTTTTTTATAGTCAAAATTTCGTATTATTATTGTATACTACTAGACAGGTTATTTAGAAGTAAAACTGCGTCACATAACCCGGGAGTTTGACAGTTCACAAACAGGGAGCGCAATAGGGGTTCTAATTGAGAGTAAGCGAGATGATAATATTGAGTTACGGTCAATTGACTGCAACTTAGTAATACAACTAATTTACTATACTACAATTTAATTAATTTATTAAACTACAATTTCTATGTACCGCGCAGCTTGTCTAGTAGTATACATAAAACTCTTTGATTACATTAAAAAAACTAAACCGATATCATCATCATCGCAGCCATCCATTTCTGCAGCGATCGATATATACAAATAAAATGTTAAGTTAGTTTAGGATATAAAGTTTAAAATAAATTTATATTTTACTTAATAATTTAATTATTTCCTTTTTTGTACGACATTTTATTGCACTGTAAAATACACTGTATTTTTTCCCATCAAGCACTGTATTTTTGGCGCAAATACCGTATTTTAATGTGGACACCACGGTATTTTCAAAAATCTGACTTGGCAACAATGAGGTGAAGTGACTGTGAGTTAACTGCAGATAAATTCTTAACTTTATTCTCTTTTACTGCAAGCAACTAAAAGTAGTCAAAATTGTTCGACTTTGTGTACTCGTTATTTCAGTAAAGTATTAGAAATGAGTTTACAGCCTATTTTACTCAGTGATAATGTAGCTTTTTAACGGCCAAATTATTTTTGAAATCGGCCCAGTAGTTTTTAAGTTTATTTGTTACATACAAAAATACAAAAAAATCTTTCCTCTCTAGAATATTAGTGTAGATTAAATTATGAGAGCAATCGCACTGTCAAAATTCCCGCCAAAACTCTCGCACAATTTTTATTTAGTATAGATATGTCCTCAGCAGTGTTGCAAAATAAAAAAACCGCAATTCGGTAGAATTTCAAATTTCAATAAAATAATCGCGATTGTGGTTATTTCCGGAAAGGACTGCCTGAGTGGTGCTGTTGTGCCGTTTTCCTTCAGTTATGCCGTGGAATAGATAAATTAATGAAATAAATAAAATACATGGAATTAGTCAAATCATTATTAACCTCCAGTTACGTAATTTTTTAATCACTGAAATTAGTCATATTGTGAGTTGGTAACATTGATTTTGTCGCTTAGGTCATTTTTAATTTCTAGAATTTAGTCTATGGCAGCTGATACGTAAAATTCGGTAAAATACTTGTCATTGGCGAAATGCATAATAATGCGAAGCCATAATTTCAACAAAAGAAAGACATTGAAAGATGTTGAAAGTTGATCGAATTGACAGTTTAAATGCAATTTAACTGAGATGATATCGAATTTTTAAAGGAGCAGAATGCCATATTTTTAATTAATTCAAAATATAATCTCAGTTCGGTTAAAATTCCTTCGGAGTGTCAGTTAAAATAGCAGAATTGGCCCTCTCGTATAACGTATAACGTGAAATTCAAAATTACGCTCGCAGTGGCGCATTATTGTAACTTACCTACGTAGATCTAATATATAAAATTCTCGTGTCACAATGTTCGTTCCCATACTCCTCCGAAACAGCTCGACCGATTATTATGAAATTTTATATTCATATTCAGTAGGTCTGAGAATCGGCTACTATCTATTTTTCATCCCCCTAAATGTTTAGGGTGGTCCATCACTAAATTTAATTTTTCAGACAATTTTTTTTGTTGTTTTTATTTTATGATACAGCATTAAAAAATACATAGAGCCCTAAATTTTCAACCCTCTACGATCAACCCCTATTTTTTAATAGCGATATTAGTATTTTTATCAAGCGCGTTTCTCACACCGATCGCGATGACGGGACTCGCTTGATGCGACTAGACTACTTTAATCCTGGAAATAGGAAATATATAAATAGAATATAATAATAAAATAATGGTGAATTTTGAGCTGAAATTTAGTAGTAAGATGCCTACGGAACTTGAAATAACATTTCATTTCATTTTGAACAGAGGCCGGCCGGCAAACGAGCAAGTGAGTCACTTGATATTAAGTGATTCATTCATTCACATTCTCTACCGCCTACAAATATCCATGATATCAAAACACTTATGGATGCGTTGCCAACCTTAATGGGAAGGAATGGGAATTGGAAAGGGGGATTTGGGAAGCTGTGACTTTATGCCGATTTTCTATGCTACATGGTAGCGCCCCGGTTGACCCGAACCTTTCATACCGTATTTACTATCTACAGGGTGGCTCCACCACTCACAAAAAGGTAATTAAAAACGTAAACGCCATAACAAATTGCAAATAGAGAACATTAATAATAAGGTAGGTAATGCAAGGGTTGGTCGAGTTTATCAATCGATAGATAGGCTATAATAATCGTTCAAATTGCTTTTGTAGTGGCACGTAATGCGACTTAAAACAAATGTGGCGCTTCTCACGGTTTTTCCTTAAAAGCCTTTGTGTCTTTAACTTCTAAACTGCATTATGACTTTCAAGAGAATAATTAAACCATGACTTTGTACCCGCAACTACTACAATATTATGAACTTATTTGCGCTTAGAACATTTACCCGATGTTATCCCTTATATTTGTATTTTTCGAAGGAACATTGACATCACTTAGTTGACATAGCTTATGAACAAAACACAAGAGACAATGAATTCGCTTGTCTTTTCTATAAACAGTGATAAGATAACAGCGATAAGGTAAGCGTGCTGCGAATTCTTACATCAACGTAGGACACCGCACTTGATCGCTTTATATACATTACGTAAAACAATACGCGCCCGCTTCACCACCTCTTGAGTGCTACTTACTTAATAAAATCTGACAATATCAAATACACACTGACATAAATAGCGGAAGAAAGATATATACTAGGTAGTTGCAAAAAAAAAATAGACTTAAAAAGTGGCTTATTCTTACTGAAATTCTGTGAAGCAGGCTCTTAATACGGCAAATTAATACGCGTAGTTTGCTTCGTGACGCCAACAACTGTCATGGTTGAACGGGGCACGATTCCTAAACCGGTCAAAGAAAGCGAGTTGTGGTGTATCGTTTTAAAATGCGAATGACTCATGTTGCCGCGAAGTATTTTCATGCGAAATATATTTCCACTTCTTTTTTGTATTAATGCACATTCTTCGTCTTTAAGGGCAGAGCGTTGGTCTTTAGGCGCTATAGTCGTTTTCGGGAATAAATGGAACGTAAAAACATTCCTAACATATTATGCATACAAATTCACGCATGACCTTTTCTATGGCAGTTAAGATGTGATGTACGATATTGTTAAAGCCTAGAAAAACTGCCCGAAGATTTCTTTTCTCGTTTCTGGCACACGAATAAAAATATTTGTATCAACAAGGACATTATATCGCCGACGGGCATTTCATTATTTACGAGCGCGCCGCGATTGTCGGAAATAAGTTAATGTGACAAACTGTGAACAGCCGAGTACCTTTCACTCCATATGCTACAAGTGACCTAACATTAAGCTAATTTACAAACGGAAACTGAGCTTGGACACAGCGGAGGAACAAAAACCCATGTTTTAGCTCTGAACGGTCAGTGTGCTTATGCAACGGCAGACAATAAAGTTCAAGCTTCCTTTCACTAAGGTGCGTCTAAGTTATGTGAATTCCAAACGTGTGAAGCGTCTCTAATGGAAGCTGATATCACGTTTCTGCTTTAAATATCACCTGAAATATATTTAGAGGGGCACTTCTGCTTGTGATGTCAGTACCTACTCTGACTTGACAATGCTGGAATTAAGAAAAAAACGTATTTCTAGTATTTTATAACATGTAAACCTACCAAAGGTTCTGTTCTTCTTAAAAGATAGCAGTAATCAAACTAATTTTGACATAGGTTCGATCCCGCACCTAGACAAATGTTATTGACAAGACAATTATATACGTACACATGTAGAGTGCATCGCGGTCTCCCTGTCTCGAAATCGAGAATCTCGATCACTCACTTCAAAACACGCCTTTACACGTAGCTAATATAACCAAAAACTTTTTTTTAATTCTTTTAATGACGCGACGAGCAAGTCATCTACACTTAGTATTCACTAAAACATATAATGTAAAGTGATCAGAAGATCTTATTTTTATTTAGAAGACTCATAGTGACGCAGCTTCGATTAGACTACTATGAAAAGCAAAAACACGGAGATCTAACGAATTACCTATGTGAATATATATTTCAAAAATATACATAATTTAATTTACGCACTCACGCTCACTCTCGGGTATTACACCGAAGGGGTAGGCCATGGTGTAACTAGTACACCCACATTTCCCGAGCATATCGCCATACCGGGCACAAATTCCAGACTCCGGGCTGATATTGAGCATTTCGTAATAGAAGATCCCAATACCACTTTACCCGACCCGGGGATCAAACCCGAGACCTCAGCGTTGGCCTCAATCATAACACGTACGCATTACAACTGCGCCACCGAGGCAGTCACAAATATTGTGTGTGTATCTTTTGTGAACGGCTAAACCGTCAATCGCAAAACACAAATCTAATTTAGATATGTACACGTGTATAAGAACAACATTGTATACCTTATCTCGTAATTACTTTTTTATAATAACATTGCGATGTACTTTGAAAAACATGTAGATACCAAAAAGTAGAAGAATTTAATTTAGGCCGTCTATTAACTATTTGTGATACGCAAAAACGATCACATGTATTTCAGTGCCGTGATTTAATTTAGAAACATCAGTTTAAGTACCATTTAGATGAGAATTATTATTTAGAGAAGAATTTAACAGAAATTGCCATTAACGAGGCACGGTCTCGGCGCAACATGCTTTTTAACACAATATGTTACAGAGTGATTTGTGGTATACACGCCCGTATCATATATACAGGAGAAAATCTCTTCATTTAAATGTGGCTTTAGAAAACAACCTGTTCCGTAAAGTATTCTAAGAAGTTAACAACACTAGTGCAAAAGATCCAAAATGATGCAGGATCGAAATTTATTTATAGGCGGGAGGATATTGCAAGCTGTACAATATAAAAGTCGTATTCATCTAAAGACGGTGGGGAAGCTGATTCAGCGAAAATGAAGTCAACCGTTGGCCCTACAGGCACGTAGGGGCTTTTGAAAATCCACTCCTTCTTAAAACCTCCCTTTGGATAGACACGCTTTGAATGAGATCGTTTTATTTTCCATGTATACGGAGTAAGTGAGCCAAGTTCATACATAATATAATTTAATCTTTAGGGTAGATGCTGCAAATATTCTAGTAGCTTATTCGGCTGCATGAGCTTAATCATACTTTAAAACACTTAGAAATTGCCGAACTGACTGGGTCAAATAAATGTTGACATTTGACTTTTTCCTTTCATTTCAATTTTTAATTAAAAATATATAATATATATCAATTTTTATTCATATACAATAAAATTATCATACGAAAAAGCGTTATAACCACTGTTGGGTAATTTGAGGAAATAAATGTTGAACAATCCACCAGTATCATTTTATAGTGATATCAAACATTATAAATATCGTTATTTTTGTCGTACATTAGTCATGCGTCAGCTGAAAGTGGAATGAATTACACAGTGTAGTGCGAAATACAGACGTTAAAGAATTGCCGTGACCATTTAAATGTTCTTGTGAAAGCACACTGTATAAAAATACTATGTTATGATCACGCTTCGCATATAAATCAAATCAAATTTTTTCCTTACGCAATGTGTTGCTGTGAGTGAGAATTTGTGTATATGCAGTTTCAGAGGCAGTTTTCAGTTTTATTGCGCAATATGCATCTATGTGAGCCACGATTATAATCTTTGAGTTGATATTTTTATGAATACGTTTTCACTTGTAAGCGTCATTAAAAAAACATGTAATGACAGTTACCATTTGTCTGTGGTTTAAATGTTTTGACCGTAATTTTCTACAAGCGTATTACGGTGTGCTGATGTATTCTTATAAAGAAAGCGGTTGAAGATTCACAGCTTTGAAAGTTGTTAAAGCGCGAGAAGTAATAAATCGACTCATTGATCGAGTAGCCATTATTCTGGGGTGTTAGACGAGATTTTAAATTACTTCTCCAGGTTACCAAAAACAACTAGGTAACATTTATGGGAAGGATCAATAAAATTTCAGGATGGCTAGTCTTGCCACGTTCGACAACACTGTGTAAGATTCTCGATTCTATGGGCTTTGGATGTAAACATGTACGTATTAGGTTTAGGAGGGAGACATGAGAGCCAATGATTTCACTACGAAGGATGCTCAAGATCGGAAGAAGTGTAGGCGCTTAGTAGAAATGCGAACCCTGGCATTAAGCCGGAATAAAGCCAGGCAGAAAGAAAAGGAACGAAGAATAAAACAAGGTAAGAATACCATTTACATAGTATATACTAAACTAGTGTTTATGTTTTGGCAATTTTAACAAAAAACCGCATCCAAATCAGCCTATTTGTTAAGGCGCTATGATGCCACAGACAGACAAAGGGGTCAAACTTATAATAAATACCCTTCTTTTTGTTGGGGTTTAATAATTCCTCGAAAATAAAAAATAAACAAAATATGTGTCGAATTCGATTGCGTTTTTTTTCGTCGGTTAATAAAAATAGAATACCAATATACATATAAACGACGTGATAACGCGTCTTATATCGGAATCAGAGTAAACATTTACAAGTTCAAGTGCATATTTACTTTCATATGTGAGTATGGACTATGGAGCCATTAGCATATCGATTTATTGTCAAATGGTAAGAATTGTTCCGTCAAGTAACTTTAAATTATCATCAATTCATTCCTTAGAATTCGATTATTTCGACATTCAGAGCCAGTATGCTTTATACTCCGTTACCGGGTACACAAAATGCTTTATGTTCAGTTACTAAGTACAGAAATAGTTGAGGTGTCTAAGAAATAATCGATATAATATATCACTCACCGTACGAAACGCAGCAGCAAGCTGCTACTTTATATCATTGAGAGAGAGTGAGATAGTTGTTTTTCGGTGAGACAGTGGTAACGATCCGGTCAAGTCTGCACATTCATGCTGTAGACATAACTGTCAACAACGTGGCTCTACCACTCACGAAATGGCAATTCGTAAAAATATTAACATTAGTAAACATGTTCAGCTAAATATAATTAAGGATTGTTCAGAAAGTCCATTTAAAAGTTTGACCGGTCGTTGAATAATGCTCCGGTAGTCCGGTGGCGCTCGCTCTGCTGGCATTTCGAAATGTAATCAAAACAATCCATGATCTACGAGTTGAGTTTACAAGTGAAGGCACGTATAGTTCGTGCCGTTGCAACGATGACGATTGATTTATGCGCTTGAAGCATTTTAAAAACAATCTAAATATAATACAGGCCATGAGTAATGTTACGTAAAAATCCATCTCAATTGTTGAATCATAACGAAATCCCCAGCTTGTGGCTCTGTAAATCCAGGGCGGACAGTCACAATTATTTATGTTTGAGATTTTAGATTCAATAAAATCACGCGAGATGTCCGGCATTGGAATTTGTGCCCGATATAACGATAGGCTCGCCTATATTAACCTATCACATGATGTGACAGAAATAAGCTTGGCAATCCGTCCGTGGTTACACTAGTTGCACCTCCGCCTGCTCTTTCAGGGATATAGGCGTGAAGGTAAGTCCATATAAGTTATGTTATGGTTATCACTGAGACACGTAGTATCTTGAAAATGCATCTCCTTGCGAGGCCTTAAAATCCTATAATATTTGCAGTAGAGCCACGCTGTAGACAGTTTTGTATACAGCATGAATGGGTCGGCTCGTCCAGGTCGTTACCACTGTTTCACACAAAACCAGCGTAAAACAGCAGCTTGCTGCAGTGTTTGGTACGGTGACTGAGATATCCGGAGACCCAAAATCCCCTCCTTTTCCCAATCCCTTAATTATTCCTTTCCTTTAAAGTCGGCAACGCGCCCATGGTCCTTTTGGGATTGTGGGCGTACATGGGCGGTGGAGATCTCTTACCATCAGGTGACCCACTTGTTCGTTTACCGGCCTATAATATACATATAAAAAAAAAGATAATTTAAGATAGAGATACAATATGAACATTGCATGGAGAAAGTACTCCAAAATATAAAGGAACATAGGCATTTTGCACCAAGTCTACAACTATATCGTATGAATGTTATGTGTACATTATTTCATTATATGGGTGCTAGGTTCGAATCGAGCGCGAAAATTGTGTTTTGCTATATTAAAGAAATATTTTCGTACAATACAGAATTTGTATAGACTCTACCAATACTCCAACAGTGATTTCACCATTATACGAAACCATCTTGATGTGTACCATTTCATTCTACAATAAGTAGGTTCGAATAGGGCAGGCGGAAGAAGAAGATAGGGTATATTTCTTGGCCATTTTACTTTGAAGGTAAAAACGGTGGTATAAAAGTATTGTACTGTGCGGTCATAGCCGCGTGCCAAAACTAGTAATTAAATACATTATATTACATTGAGTAATCATATTTTAAACAGAATACAGCACGCCCAATATAGGTCACGGCAGTTAATATTAGCACACCGTCATGCTAAAACTATAAATCATACTTCAAAACTAAACATTGAGTTATAAAAAAGTGATTGCATATTATGCACAAGTAATTATAGTGATTTGAGGCGCAATTTCGTAATTACTATTTAGTCAAACTATATAAACTAACTGTCATTAGGAATGTCAATTATATTTAAATGCAAATGTTATTAATCAGATGTCTTGATGTAGGTACAATGGTTTATGATGGTTGTTTATAACTTCTAAGATAAATTAACATTAAGTTACAGATCGTACGTACATGAACGTAATGATTTATTATTATTATGAACGTGGTAATTGGTGACAAATCGAAAAAAACTGAAATCATATCATCATATCGCCCAGTAATTTCACTGGCTTCAATATCCTTCAAACCGAAATACAACGGTGCTTACACATTGCTGTTTGGCGGTAGAAATGGACAAAGCGGAGGTACCAACCTAGCAGCCAAACTTTTTTATATAAAGAGGACAATATAAAAATGCGGTGCAGCTCACACTGTCTAATAAAGAAGCATTCAAAAACATGGTAATTGGTCACTATTATAAATTGGCAATAAACAGTGTTGTCACTTGTAATGTATATAGTATAATTGTTCTCTATTTGACCGTGTCTTATTTCTGAATACCCCTAACAATATTCATATTCATAAAATACATAACAGTTTTATTAAAGTAACCTTTATTGGCAACCAAAAACAAATTTCAACAGCACATATATATCATACAATTATTATGTTTATTTAAAGCACACAATTACATAAATCAGATAAAATAAATTGTATATGACTCATTAATAAACATTAATCGATAATTAAAGATCTTGTTACCACTAGTTACTTGTGCTATTTGGCCAGTGATATCTGTTTTGTCTCGAAATACGACCGCGGTCCAGTCAAGTATGACCGGCATGCAGTATCCTGCTCGATTCACGGCCACGAATGTTATTTACTTTTAAACACCCATTACATTCGGATTTAACAATAAATAGATGTTAATTAAATGCTGTGATATTATTTTTAAGTACAATTTTTAAAAGAACGTTCCAATGTCTGCCGTTAGACTCAAACCTTGAGTTGTTGCAATGACCTTTTTAGTACTATTTAAGGATAAGTCTAGATCGAATGAAAGGAAAACACGGGTAGCAATCACGCACAAATCACTAATAGATTATAATCTTTTAATGCGAAAAACTTTAGCTAATTTTGAAAACTTCTTTAAAATAAGGCACCGAAATCAACATTTTCATGTCTATAGCCAAATAAATCTAATTTAGTATCAATAGTACCGTGGATTGATAGCAATATATTCTCTAAGTAGATCTGATAAACACTTTAAAACATGTGCAGACATGCAATAAAGTAAGTACATGTAAAAATAAACTTGATATTACTAGTTCCGACGCACCATTTTTCCACATCTGCGCGGACGCGGCAGACCGGAACACTTTCCAGTAATGGTTTCAACATACTAGAGTTACAGGAATATCGGATCACAAGGCAGGTAAAACCCGGGTGAAAGACCAGGATGTTAGCAATGTATACGCAGAATTGAGTTACATCAGAACGTGATTTGCATCGAGTATTAGTTCCTTTTTAAAACTTTATATTTCATTACTCATTGAAAGTTTTTATATAATTTCCTAGTGTTAGGAATTAGGATTATTCCACAAAAAGCTATACAGAGAAAAAGGAGCACATATGGTTGCCGAAACAAGGTGGTTTCGACGTATCCAATTAAAAATACTCGCATATATGTGAAAAGTTAAATTAACCGACGAAGAGTGAATTCACAAATAATATTGTATGTATGTAAAACATTATAGAGTGTAGACACAAAGCTCTGAAAGTAAACGCACCATTTGTACGGTTTCCTTACTTTTTTCCGTATCTGTTATTTTTTATTCAGATCAATCTTTTCATAACTATTTTATCACAATGCACAATAACTGTTACAAATATAACAATCTAGAAACTTTGTTCCATCTTGTTTAAACATACAAGTTATTGTAAACAGAAAACATACGAACCGTCGGGGAATTCCATTCCTAGCCAGCACAGTATATTAAATGTAAGAGCGAAACGCTTTGTTCGCATCAACAATATAAGGGTGGAAACCCGACAAGTGTCTACATCGCCGGCGCGACGCGACGTAGAGAAGCAGACAGGAAACCGCGTAATGGTTTTCTGTGCTCTATAGGTAGAGCGTCTCGACTAGTCCCATAGAAATTGTGTGACTTGAATAGATTCTTGAAGGTAAGATTGCGTTTATAGTCCGCTTGACTGGTTAAATGAAACTAGCTTTTGCTCGCGGCTTTGGCCGCGTGAATGTCTTTTTCTGTGATAAAAAGTAGTTTTCCCAAGCAAACTTTCGCACCCCTTTTTCTTCTGAATTTTGAAGAATGCCAATACACGTGTTTTATTATTAACTGGGTTGAAAACCATTGTTACCAAGTCTTATGTAAAATTTTAATTCTTTTAGGGATGGAATATCAAAGAAACTTTTTTTAATATTATGGGTATCCTTAAAGGAATATGCTGTGAAAGTTTGAACTTTTTAGGTTCCAGTGGTTTAGTATGGCTGTTGATGTATCACAATCAGCCAGGACCAGCCATCATAATGGTTTCTGAGACAAACAAAATACTAATCACTCGAGAGTAGGTAATAGTAATAAAGTCTCCAGTCAGATAGATTCAAGTGACATTACATTGCATTTTATTAGTCTTAAAAGCACAAAACCACTTTCATTTTAGTTTTTTTTAATTGCCTACATCCGTAACTTGGTAATACACATCGTGATATGTATTACGTCTACCCTGGCTTATATAATATGGATTGTTCAGCTATCTTGTGTACTTAGCGGTAAATATTCTAGCATTGTGTTGTGCCTGACCTTCTCAAGTAATGGAAACTCGGGTCACGTTTAAAACACGATCGTTAGTAGGCTTGGCACCTCAAGCACAACTTAGATTCCATTGAAATTCCTTAGATCGGAGAGGCAATAGGCCAGTAATACGGATTAAAATAAACATAACACATTTATTTCAAACATAAAATCAAAAAACGGCTCTTTATCTGATTAGTAAAGGTTACTTGAATAAGCAGTATCTAAGGATAGGCGAAAACGGGACGTAAATCATATCTTAATTATGATATTGTGACTGTCTTGGTGGCGCAGTTGTAATACGTACGCGTTACGACTGAGGCTGACGCTGAGGTCCCGGGTTCGATCCCCGGGTCGGGTAAAAGTGCTATTGGGGTTTTCTTTTACGAAAAGCTCAGTATCAGCCCGGAGTCTGGAATTTGTGTCCGGTATGGCGATAGGCTCGCCCCCTATAACATCATGGGACGGAGATACGTTCGGCGAAATGTGGGTGTACTGGTTACACCTCTGCCTACCCCTTCGGGGATTACAGGCGTGAGTGCGTATGTATGTATATGGAATTATGATAACCATGTTATGAGTTGATTGGAGAAAAAAATATAAATGTGATTTTGACCTGGGTACTTTTGGGACGATTGTTCATAGTTTAGTATACTTAACTATATTAAGAGAATGAGAGGAAATGGTTCACGGCTGATATACACATAAATTATATTTATTATTATAAATAAAATATTAATAAAACCTTAGAAACAGTTTTAATTCGAGAATAGACTGCGTTATTGGCCTAATTTTTTTGGTATTTTATTACTCTGCTCTGTGAATGTATTCAGTGTAGGTATAAGCATGATATCACTAGCGGACATTAATAATGCAACAGCGACCTTGAATTGTTGAGACCAGCCAACCTACGTCACGATTTTCTTTAACTGAACTTTAGTAACCCATCTACCTACGGGTAATTACACGTTACTGGATACTTCTAGAAACATCAAGGATATTACACATGCGTTTAACGTTTAATAAACGTTCAAGCAGCATGAAAAAATAAAACAAATTATCTAGAATCTGCTGCATACACACACATCTGGGATTGCATTGTTTATCAGCAAAAATAATCCGACGTCTGCACACGAATTTGTATAAAATGTCAACAGCAAACGTACATAAAGTAACATCTTTGTTAATACATTTTATGTAGCATTTTAACTTTGCAAACTAAAACGTAAACTTTGCGACTGCGAGTGAATTGCTCTTATTATTTACGAGTTCGAATTATTCTACCTATCTATGGGCATGGAAAAGGCGCGGCGAACAATAATTTGATTAAAATAAACCTAATTTCTAATGTTTGGCGTTGGTACGTCTACAGTGACTGTAGGAAAATATTATTTCTATTATATTCTAAATCGAATGGTTAGTAGCCAACCTAGTGTCAAAGTTTTCAAGCCGCCCGAAGGCCTCCGAATTGGCTTAACGACTGCTGTCAGATAACAGCCGGGACCGATATTTTAAGTGCCCTCCGAAGCACAGAGGCGCTCAGTTGAAATACCAGTAAGCGGTCACCCATCCGTACACTGATCGCGCTAAGGGTTGTTAAGTCGATATTAGTGGGTGCAGTAGTCAGTACTGGCTATAAGCGCCAATAATATTTGAAATCAGTATACTTATGTAAATTTCTGACTGCCTTATCATCATCATTTAAACCAAACCGAACTTGAAACTTTAAGAGTGTTTAACCTCTAACGGGAGAAAGGGATTTGCAATGTTTAAATACGGAAGATTCTAATTTTTAGCGACTTATATTTGGTATTAACTCTCTTCAACACAATAAGTGAAACACGTATTTTGGTGTTTTTCAAAATTGAACATCTGGGTAGAAAGGGGGTAAATATCGTTGGTAGGTAACTTGGACAGAGCCGCGAGCGGGAACCTAGTATCTTATACAAGTAGTTATCGCCCGCAAGCATTAGGTAAATCTTGTAGTTTCTTAGATATATTCATTTGGGATTTATGTGAATCTATTACTCGATTCACTAATATAAATAATTCAAAGATTAAAATATAACAAATTTAAAACTTTTTTAATAAAAGTTGAGGGCTCTTACACAAATCCTACTTCAAAGAAAAGTTTCGAAATCATTATACATACCTATGTATAATTTTATATAGCGATTGGGTCAGCAGATTTCTCAGGAAATTCTGGCGACTCAAATGTCTTTATTACAATTTACTATATTATTATTACAGGCTCAATAGGTAATTATGTCGCGTTTTCACATTTAAACTGCTCCATGTGTCCACGTATCAAGTTCACATTGTTTGTTTAATTAAGCAACTCAATTCACAGTAAACACGAGGTAATGGCGAAATTATGTCACTGTTATGATATCACCTTGTTATTTCTGTTTAAATCCGTACCACCGGCGGCGTGGCAAACTGAATAGCGTAACACAACTATGACGGTTCTGATGTAATAATTATTATCTTATGACATTATTACGAGCAAATATTTGAAGATATATAGATAGATACTTCTAAACAGTTCGTAAGTGCCTTTTACCGATCGGTCGTTATGATTGTAATGAAGTCTCAGTGTTGATGATTGATTATTTATGAGTATAGCATATACAAAAGTAAATTATATAGAAATGTTGTTAAGTATATAGTTTTATGTAAGTTACAGTATATAGTTCTCTTCTGAATCGAGCAATCAGAATTTATGTTTGAGTTTTCGATTCGCAAAACACATTTGAGTTACCCGGGATTGGAATTTGTATCCGGTATCACGATAAGCTTGCTATCACATCATGAGATGGAAATATGTTTGGCATATAGACAAGCAGCACGAGTTGTACTTCTGCCTACCCCTTCGAAAATACAGGCGTTAGCTCATATTATGTAAGTGTAGCAATATTATTGAAAGCCACGCAGGTCTAGTAACGTTTCTATTCTATCTTTATACATTGTTTGAGGTTACGAGGTCATTCCGTTGCCCTTTCCATGAAGATATACATACCGAACACAGTTTTGTGGTTAGATAGTAGTCAGTACCTATAAAAACAATCCATAAACTGGGGTCTGGACCGTTTATAACTAGAATAATTTTATACGGTTCTTCTACTTACTGAATACAGCAGGATTTAAAACAATACAACACGAGGGGCACGTAACCAAATGATTTGTTCAAGTGCAGCAGTAGTATAATATTGACATTTCACTAGTTGCTAAAACATCGGGTGTAAACGATTTCCGATCACAACTTAGAATGTTTACGATACAAGCAAGGCCGACAACTTGTTGCAGGATTCATTGTAATACTCTTGGTGCAAGCTCATGTGGCTAGTGGAGTCTGGAATTGTGCTCAGTATGGCGATAGGCTCGCTCCCTATCACATCATGGAACGGAAATAAGCTCGGCGAAATGTGGGTATACTGGTTACACCTCTGCCTACCTCTTTGAGGATTACAGGCGTGAATGCGTATGTATCTATGCATATGAAACATGTTTTTTACCCTGGCTCGGCAAAATGACATGGGAACCTAAAGATAGGACAATACGATCCAAATATTATATCATCTACCGTGAAGAGATGTCGCGTCCCTCGAGTCTTGACGGTCATCAGAATCAAACTAAAGGACTTATTACACCATACAATTTCTCGAGTAAAGTATCTCCGGACAGGTTGGTATAATAAGAAACAGAGAGTAAGGGGACCCTAAATAGAGCGAACGAATGGACCCAATTTCCATAGGGTGCCTGCCGCCTAAATGAAAGGGTAAATAATTTAATACGGTGTCACGATAAACAGGGAGGAAGGGAGTTCAGCAGTTTCATAATGCAGCAATTTAATGTTATAACACCGCTTCAAAATTGGTTAGTTTAACTTTTAGCTTTTTAGTTCTTTTATCCCACTTTAGCACATTTTGGAGCTCTGTTAGAGTAAGCACCGAAGCAACTGACTCGCATAAATAGAGATGAAACGGATATCCGGTATAGGCACCAGTTAGGAAACATAGTGCCTGAGAGGAGCCTAGTGATTGTACGGTGTAATACGTACTAAGTTTAAGAATTAAAGTAACTAATAAAACAAACAAAGTTTAAACCAATGTTTATTCTTTTGGTAAATATCTATTATTTCCCTTATTTTACAGGCATGACATCTTGGCGTGGTGTTCATGAAAGTTATGAGCAAACAATTATTATTAGAATACTGGTGAGTGGTACTTAATCTAGAAACCACAAACAAACGTTTAAAAGTTAAGTTTTTAAGTTTAAATGATCGTGTATTTTTATTTTTATTAAAATTAAATATTTTCATTAATTTAAATATCTGTATTATTACTAGAATTAGCAAAGACCTTTTAATAGTATCATTTTTCTAAATGGTTTTGAAATTTCATCACCATGTTAATTGTTACTGCCGAAATTTTACTAGTGTTGCAGTACCAGCTTTCATATACAAATTGCTTTTACAAATACAAATTAAGGTTCATGTCTAACTTTCGAATATTTCTTTGCAACAGCAATCTAGCAGTTGACAAACTCGAATGCAACACCAATAAATCGTGGTACGAGGTGATTGATTGCACGCTAAAAGAGTTAACTTTTACTCGCAAATGGAATGTGTTTTCTTCACGCACTTTGCAACGACGGAACAATAACGCAAATGGACGGTGCCACCCTGACCCTCAAACGTCAGTCACGTGAATTGATCGATGCGGGCGGCCGACAATACTCCGTGGAGGAACGTAAAGCAATTATGGAAAAGTTAAATGGACGATTGTAGTTTTCTCGTGCATCTTTAAAACTCCATAATAATATTGCGAAGAGGTCACGGCTCATTTGGTGACACGGACAGTGTGCTATTACGACGCTAAATTGACGCGTACAAAATGACTAAATACGGGGCTAGCTATAAAGCCCCGTATTTAATATAAGCTTAACAAAAGCTTTGAATAGTACAATAGACTATTTGAAATCATTTTCTTCAAATCAGTCTTCCTGCCTCCGCTACTTCCTCGCGTTATCTCGGCTTAGTGACATGGTCCGCCTTCCAATTAAGACGCATCCACTTCGCCTGTTCTTGAGCATCTTCCGTAATGAGACCAGTTAAAGTCGTTTTATGATACTTAAAATTTAATAATTTCTATAACATCATACTAGTATTATAAATGTGAATGTAAGTTTGTTTGTTACGCTTTCACGCGAAAACTACTTAACCGATCATCATGAAACTCTGTACACATTTTCTTGGAGGTATAAGAAGTAGCATAGGATACTTTTTATGAAAAAATGTATCTATTTTTTGTTACGCTTTCACGCCTAAATCACTGAACCGATTTTGATGAATTTTGATGTAGAGATAGATGGGACCCTGGAGACGGTTATAGGCTACATATTATTTCGGCAAAGTCTATTCACGCGGGCGGAGTCGCGGGCAACAGCTAGTACTTAATAAAAGTGTATTACTTGAAAAAATAAAGTATTAATTTGCTGGTAGTTAGGTGGTACATGTACCACTTATGTAGAAACATGTTACATACTAAAACGTTGCTTCACAGTTATGAAAGAATCTAATCCATAGAGTAAACCATGGAGTTAAAGTTGGTTTATAGAACAAGGCGAGATTAGATCGTTCGGAGCGTGCAGTGTGCATCGTGAATGTTAGTTATTTATAAAGTAACAATCGACACACTATATATCTAGGTATAAGTATATTACAACGCGAACGTGATAAGAGCAATGACACAACAATATAATAAAACTTGAAATATCTTTATCCGTTGTAACTGTTTCAATGTTCGCCAGTTTGCGTTCTTTACTTATCAGCCGTATGCTCGAGAAATACCTAACATAAGTGTTGTTTATACGTGTTTATCTTTAATTCCGTGGGTGAACAGTGGTGGGTGTCGAACCAATTTTCGTCGCGATGTATTCAGAACATAGGTGCTGAACTTGCCATTATGTGGGGCTTAAATTACCCGTTTGGAAATTATCATTCCATTGAACGTGGGCATCCGTTGTCATTAGGTTTAACGTTTAGTCTTTATAACCAGTTTGTACGACAGCAAATTAAGAACACCTGATGGAATTCCAATTATAATATAAGTGGTAGAGCCATGCGGTAGACTGTTTTGTCTATACTCTATGAATGAATGGGTATGGGCATTTACAACTGTCTTATAGAAAACCGACATTAAGTAGCAGCTTTCTGTAGCGTTTCGTACGGTGAGTAAGATATACGGAGGCCCAAATCCCCTTCCCCCTTTCTTTAAGATCGGCAACGTGTCCATGATTCTTCAGGTATTGTGAATATAATAATAATAAATAATAAATACACCCAACAGTCACACACATAGTCCTGACCCCACACTAGGTAAACCTGTATCGCGGGTATCAGGAACTACGAGGGAGACCAGGAACCCGAGACCAATATTTGTGGTTCACACAAACATTTGTCCCGGTGTGGGAATCGAACCCACGGCCTCTCGCTGCGCAGCCGTCTACTCGCCCGCTCCGCCACAGAGCTGTCGAATGTGCATGAACAGTGGAGATCACTTATATCATGTGACCCACATGCTCGTTTGCAGGCCGGCTATAAAATAAATAGAAAAATAATGATTTCATCTGTAATTACTATAAGTACAACGAAATAGTTATCAAAATCTCTTATCAATATTTACGTAAGTTTTGAACGGCCTATTGGTCGATTCTACGCAACCTCACTTTCTTGATAAAGTAATTACTAGTATCAAGTATTACGAGCTAACTATCTATTGAATGTCATAACAAAGTGATGAAAGACGATGATTCAATTATTTTTGCGGTCATCAGCGTTTAAACCGATTTGCCGCATAAATGTAATAGCTAGGCATAAAATATATCAATACAAAAATTAATACAAACGGACAAAATTGCAAATTGGCAAACGTTGCTGTCTTTTATGACTCGTGGTCACGGGAAGTGAATGAGGTCACGAAGGTAACGGGACTGTTTCTATAGAGGAAATAGCAGTTTGGATTGATAGCCGACGGGGACCTACGGCGTGTAAGGATTATATTATCAATTAGCTCTACAGTGCTCTACAATGTACATACTTACAAACAAAACAATTTTATACGTATGTTTAGTTTTATTAGGAAGCCATTCAAGCACTAAGCCCAGACTAGACAACCGTTCAGACGGTTTGTTAACTGGATTACGAAATGTTGATACTATTAAACATACATTGCACGAGCATTTCCGTTGAATCGGTACATTAAATTCTTTGGAGTAAATGTACGTTATAAAATTTCGAAAGCACCGAAGAAAATTGGCCATCATAAATAATAATAACTGGGCTATTCTAACATCGTGCTAGTCGTTATTTTGTGGGGTTCCTTTGAAGAAATTATTACAGAGCACAGACGGTTTGAATGGACGGGACAGATAGACCGGTGGCGCCAATCTGCGGACTCACGTCACGCTCTGAGGTGAAAGTGAATCGCTAACAATGGTCATGTACATTAGTTAGTCCAAAAACTTAACACGAAAATGCTGTTTCTGACTCATTTAATTTACAATATTCTGTTGAAACTGGCTACCTTGCCACATCAAGGGAAATTGCTTAGTACTTAATTACCTGTGAATACTTCGTAACTATTTCATATTAAAATTACACATAATATAATAAGTTTTCCTTCTACATTCGCAGGTTAAAACATTGATTAGGAAGTGATGATGTTAAGTAAAAAAAAAATGGGTCCCTATATGCATCTCAAGAGTTCGTTTTTTTACAGTTAGTTATTACCAAATAATAAGAATCAAATAACTACATGAATGCATCGGCAATCGTGGTTATTTTTTTACTATTGAGCATTTGCTGCAACAATACGGTAATTAAAAAGAATATAATGTCATTTTTAAAATCTTTCAATTCAATTTAACCATATCTGCGCATCCGCTCATTTCCCTATTGATTTGTAAAGGTCGAGAAACAATTGCACCGCAGCTATGCGGAAATTGCCAGTTAAAACCGAGATACTGCGAGCACTGTGCAAAATCTAAAGGAAAGATAAATCTCTGAGTGAATATATTCCAAAGATTTTCTGTAGATAAGGTCAAATCCGGCTAGATGAATAATTATTCCGCTGGATAATCGCTGCTAATAATTAATAAAACTGCATATACAAAAATAAAATCAAGACGTTCTTCTACATATTATAGTTGTATAATTTGCATAAAAATATACATATTTGGCAAAACGTTAAAAACGTACACTTTAGTTCAAAACTTTGATACATACAAAATTACAGCACATGTACAGCGGGTCCGCTTCTCCCTCTTATACAAATGTCTGTGTGATACAATTCAGATGAGTTTTAAGCCGGCCCATTCGTGCCGAAGACAAAACTATCTACAGGATGGATCTGCCACTTACAACGGTCATAGCAATATCATCTGTGAAAAATAACAACTTGTAAAGGTTTGGAAAATATAGGCATTTAGTATTTACCTATTATAAACAGTTCCACTCGAAGACTGATCGAGAACCGGTACGCAACGTAACGAAATAACAGGAATTGACTTTTTTGCCAGTGTTATGATCTCGTATAAAAACAATAAACAGTGTTTACTTTTCAAAACTGGATCTTAAGTTATTATTTTTTTGTGAGAGCTACTGATGCCGACGCATGCAGGCGCAGATATACGCTATTAAACATGTCAGGGTCAGGCTAGCATATCTGATAAGAGATAACGCATTTCTTAGAAATAGGATTAGGCAAACATGCTTTACAATGTTGTCAAACACTACGCATATATGTGTTTAGCACGTTTTTCTAATACTGTACACTTAAGGCGAATGTACACCTATCCACAGCATACTACCCGCATGCCCTGCACTCCGCAGTCATTGCCGAAATACAGGCATTGCCAAGTTCGGTTACAGATGCTGATTCATTTGTATTGTAAAAATATTGGCAAAATTGTAACATAGTACTACGTTTTTAGGAATAAATACATATAAATATTGCATTGTATACAGTATGGACGCAACTCGTGCGGCGCGGATAGGTGTATATACTTTCACTAGCTTTTGATCGCGGCTCCGCCCGCCTGAACGGCCTTTTCCGCGATAAAAGTTATTATCTATGGTGACATATTTCATCCAAATTCGTTCAGCCTTTAAGCGTGATTGACTAACAAACATCGAAATTCAAAAACTCACAAATATACAAACCTTCACATTTATAATAGTAAATAGGATACAACGAATCCTAAAATTACGGCAGGGCGCGTGCGCATAGTGCGGTGCGGATAGGTGTATGTTCGAATTTACAGCAGTAGTATACATGTTCGGTAGTCATCTTTTGTTGAATCTGGCGCGTTTGACATCAAGACTGAAATAACATTATGTATTTACATCACAATTGGACCGGTTTTTAAATATTCTCCTTTATTCATGCTCGAACGAGTATATACAAGGTACCATATATTATTCATGTTTCAATTTAATTATTCCGAATTTTATGAACATTTGAGACGGATTTGCAGTCTTTGAATGTAATTTACTGCGTGTTATAAATTATTTGGTTAACCAACCACCGCAGGTAAACCCTCACGCGTGCATAAAATTCAAATAGTGTTTGTTAAGATTGAATAGTTTTTGAAGTAAACATGTACTCTTACGGCAACTTTATTCTAGCTCACGCATGATAAAGTGAAAACGATGACCATTGCAATGAATTGTTCGTAGACAATGGATAGCCTAGAGTCACAAGCCGCGCAAATCATCGATCGGACACAGTATCAAGTGAAGCTTGTCTAAAGTACGAGAATAAAAGTAAAGAATACGGCAAAACGTTTAGCTTACTTTTGTTCGAAACGCTTCAATGTTTCCGTACGAAAAATAAAATATGAATGTTACCAAACAAACGATAGAAATCAACGTCATGAACGAATGCGAGTTTATTAAACTGATAGATATCAGTTATTATCAGTATTAACAGATGTTAATACGGAGTTTTAATGAGTAGAAAACGGGTTTGTTTCAATACATTCAAGGTCTTACATTTTCGTCGTATATCCACTGGCATATAATCCAATAAAATGGAAGAACCGGCTGAGGTCACGCGTCTTGTGCACCTCATCGATATAATAAGCCACGATGACCTAACGCGACGCGCATATATTACTAAAGTTGTGGTGTTGCTCTCCTTATCTTCAAAATAAATTAACACATACGGGAATTACGTATTTAGAATGCAGTGTGCAACACATTGCATTCACAAACAACCTTTTTAACCGACTTATTCGATTACGACGTCAGAAATCCTTGCTTGTGAAACAGCTTAAACTTTTGCATAATAGTACAATACCAGATCCTAAGTAAATTATATTCCAGGTTCACTTTGTGTTACCAGACTAGTATTATAAACAGGTAATGTTAACTGTTCAACTTGGCAATATGACAATTTTGAAATGGTTTTCACTTGTGCAATAATTTCAAAACTGTCTTCTAATTTCTTCACTTATTCATATAATATACCTATTTCATTTTTATATTGCGAGTTGCCATATTGCCTAAATTTTCAAGGAAATAGGATGTTCATTTAAAATTTATAGAAATTTATTTGAAAATACATTTACCTAGTAAATAAAATATATATCAAATTATGTTAAAATCAAATATGTATTATATTTTTTATATTAAATGGTCATTTGTATCAAATTATGATGATGTTTATGGCAAAAATTACTAGACACAAAATTGTGAAACACCAAAACAATCCACCATGGATATTAAAAACCAAGCCAACCAATTTATGAATGCAGCGTAGTAGTCTATGAATAGTTTACACTCTATCCTAGCACATTTGTATAATACATCTGTTGCTGCAACATGATCAACAAACATATGAGCACACAAACATTTAATAGTTACGTTTTAGTTTCTGTCACAAAAACAAATGTATTTTTAAATCATTCAATTAAATGTAAAGAGTAACAGATAAATAAAATGAATTGTGTAGGTATATAAAGTCATTGCAAGAGTTATTCTGATTATAGAAATAAAGGGACTAACCCTTTAACATTTCCCTCAATTATAGTACATAATATCAAGTCCATCAATATTGCAAACAATCTAAGCATGAAAAGTATGTGAAAAATACTTATAGTGTTCAACCGATGATTTAAACATTAATGCACATAGCACAACAATAGGTACTTAGCTAAATACAAAACCTGAAAGTTTTCTTTAAAAACAATCAATACACATTTGCTTAAACAAAATGTAAAATCAAGTGCAGTTTGATTAGCATTATAAACCGTAACAATAACATTTGTGGAACAAAGTCTTCCTATAGTTTAGTGTTTATTTAAATACACATTATGAGTGGACCAAAGATCTAATTTGAAACTATATGTGTAGGTAGTGATTTCTTAGGTTTACGCGAATATTACACATTGAAATAAAACTAGTTTATACGGATTTTATCGCGGTTTAATTTTTATTTTAGTCCCGACGTTTCGAAAGCTTTTCAGCCTTCGTGGTCACGGGAGAGACTGAGGTGTAGGTCGTCTCGAAAAGTTAATGTTACAATAGCTACCTTCATTTTAAAATTATACATTTATTTTTAATTATTTAAAAAAGTTAGTTGACACTAGTCTGATCTACGCAGAAAGAGCTCACGGTATCTTGAGGTCTGGCAGTTGGTCTTTTGGGTTCCGATTTAATTAAATGTATAATTGGATCCCAGGCTTGTGCAAGCTTCCAACTATCTTCTCTATTGAAATTTGGGTGTTTCTTAATTTCAATAGCCTCGCGAATCATCCTAGGTAGGAATCGGTGTTCTTTGGCAAGGATTTGTGGTTTGTCAAATCTAAGGTAATGTTTGGAGCCTTGATCTGAATGTTCAGCAACTGCAGACTTCGTAGAGCGTCGGTGTTTAACATCAGCTATGTGTTCTTTTACGCGGGTCCCTATGCTTCTTTTAGTTTGTCCGATATAGGAGAGTCCACAGTCACAATCTATTTTATATACACCCTGTTCTTGTAGAGGTATGTGACACTTGACAGATGGTAAAAATTGACTAATCTTCTTGGGCGGCTTGAAATAAGTTTTAATAGAAGCACGCTTCAGTATATAGCCAATCTTGTCTGTGACACCTCTAACATATGGTAATACAACAGGGGCACGTTCAACTGTGGCTGGTTTCACTCGGTTTCTGTGACGGCGGCGTGGAATTTGGAGCTTATTGTCTCGCAGTACTCGCTTGACATGCTGTAGCTCAGTAGCCAGATGTTCCTCGTCACAGATTCCTTGTGCTCTCTGAAACAAGGATTTACCCACGGTAGCTAACTGTTTTGGATGGTGGTGAGATTCACCGTTCAAGTATTTATCAGTATGGGTCATTTTCCGATACACAGTATGGCTTAAAGACTGATCAGGATTACGGATAACCAAAACATCTAAGAAGGCTAGAGATTTATTATGTTCCAACTCCATAGTGAATTGAATTTTATTGTTAATGGAGTTGAGATGATCTAAAAATGCAGTTACTTTGTCAGATGGTAAAATTGTGAAAGTATCATCTACGTACCGTTTATAGAATCTTGGTGAGACAGGGGATGTGCTTAGGGCTGTCTCCTCGAAGTCTTCCATGAAAATATCAGCGACTACTGGAGATACGGGTGAGCCCATAGCCACTCCATTCACTTGTACATAGAATTGATTGTTCCACAACATATAGCCAGATGTGAGGCAATGTTCAAGCAATTCTGCATATTCTAAGGGCATGTTATTATCCGCTAACTTCTTAGAAACAATTTTGATGCAGTCTTGTAATGGTAAGCTCGTGAAAAGCGACTGGACATCAAAACTGACCATGGTTTCATTGTCAGTTAATTGTAGGTGTTTAATATCACTGACAAATTGGTAAGAATCCTTCACAGATGCTCTAGTGTTTCCTCTGAGTGGTGAAAGTACTTTTGCTACGTGCTGAGCCAATCTGTAGGTTGGTGTGTCGACCTGACTCACAATAGGACGTAGTGGAGCATTTTGCTTGTGTATTTTTGGTAACCCATACAGTTTGGGAGGTTTTGCACACGAAGGAACAAGTAAGTTTACGTCTAGATTTAATGTGTCGGAGTAACTTTTTATTAGGCTGAAAAGGCTGAAAAGCTTTCGAAACGTCGGGACTAAAATAAAAATTAAACCGCGATAAAATCCGTATAAACTAGTTTTATTTCAATATATGTGTAGGTACCAATTTTATGTGATATCTTGGGCACACACACTGTTGACATTACCATTGACCTCAGTGTACATATTAAAAATTGGTATGCTTGGTTTTTATACAGATTGAAGTACTTACAGTGTCTATTTAGATCTTTGGTTCATGGTGCAACCTATGAAAATATATCGAAAGATGACCTAATTCTACTCAGTACTCACCAGTTCTAGGAGAGATGGGCACAGCTGGCTTCGGTGCAGAATTGGAACATAATCTTCCAATCTTCGTAGGCGGTTTGAGCCCCGATGGCTTCGGCAGAGAGGTAGGCCGTGTGGAGTCAGCCTTGTTTGTAGTAGCAGTACTAGTTGTCGAGTTGGTGTCTGAGGATGCCACAGACGCCGGAGCTGGCGGGTGCACTCCAGAATCCGGCACATCTTGCGTATCACTCATCTTTATTCACTTTTTTAACTCTCAAAAACCGTATCGTCGCGTAATAGAAGTTTTACATATTTATACCGAATTAGACTTGTAGCGATATTTATCAGACGTCGCGTCTCAAATCATCGCACGACTAATAGTGTACGAAAATAACTCAAGTTCCCGCGCAATAACACGACAAGAAATCTGGATCACGGCCAGTTCGTGTTATTATTGTGGACGACGATAAACAAAAAAATTGCAACGAAAGTCGCGCTTATCTAAATCCTAATTTAATCACATGTGTTAAATCAACACATGCAATACTTCATTTCAACGAATAAAAAAATGTGTGTACAAGCGTGTCATAATACAATATTTAACGGCATACCTTGGAGAAATAGAGCACGGAAAGTGCTGCTTCAAAGAAAAACTCGAGAGATTTTTACCGCTCGTTGGTACCAGCTGAGCTTGACCGTTGACGTTATCACTATCACTGCACACGTATTATTTACCGTACGTATATAAAATTATATTTGAACACGATATCAAACTAAACGACGCGATAAAACGTTTCACTTAAAAATAACAAGACCGCTAATATTAATGAAATAGAAAACAATCACAAATACACAAGAAATGAAGTCGACCGTCCTCTCTTTTTTTTTTTTGTTTGTTTTTTTTTTTTTTGTTCCATAAGGAACCGGCTAAGATCAGAGACCATGCTGCCAAGTCATTAGTTATATCTTTTCTTATATTCCAAGAACGATGAAACAGGGGTGTGGCTGATTTCAAGGTCTTGCTGGAGTTATGGTGATAATTCCTTTCAGTTCAATGCTTCTTAGACGACTTTCTTCAAGAGAATCGAAAGCACAAGGTCGACAATACTCTTGATCAAAAATCACCCAAATCCACTTATTTTAATGGTTCCATACACTATTCATCATCGTCAATGATTATTGCACAAAACCACACCACTTTTATACAACAAACACAACTTTAAACCAGTTTAGGAAATAATTAAAACGAGAGAGCCACCGCACTGTAAGAATTCCCGCCAAAACTCCGACCGTCCTCTCATTGCGTTTAAAACTTCAAAATTGCGTTTCGTTTCATTTCTTTAATTTTGTTCAGTTTTTATTTTGTTAAATTCAGATGACATTCTCGACAAACTTACGATTACATTAGTATTGATTTTAAAAAATATCTGCTATGTGTAACTTTCAAACACTTTCATTCTAATGATATATCTACATGCTTGCCCAAACCACTTGCCACAAGCTTCCTTTTGAATTATGTGTTGATTCGTCTTGTCTGCATGTTTTAACTGTACAAACATGTTTGCACAGACAAGACGGAACATGTAGATAGGGCATAAAACTAGCGGGCCCGCGCGTGAGTTATGATAATGCCGTCTACACACAAGCGCTTCCTTGTGCACATTCATAGCGCACAAGGCCGCGTGGCACAGGAAACTGATGTCCAAACATTTGATTTGTAATTGCGGATCTACATGCTTGCCAAGAGCGTGTAGGCTTGCAAATTACAGACACTTGCCGCCGCGCCACATCACGCCGCTGCGCCGGGCGTCTAAGCGCTGGGTTATTCAGTTTAGCTGGTGGACTACTTACTTATCATAAGCTTATTCCTTTGTGACTAGTGTTGAGTAAGACACGTTTTTAAATGAGTTTGTAAGAACTAAGAGTAGCCTCGGTTTTTGTATTGAGCCAGTACAAGGTCCAACTTTAAATTAGGCGAGGCGTCTTGACTCGCTCGTTCTCACTCTTTCACGCACAGCTCCCCGTCGGAAAAGTAAAGCCTGCGATCGCGATCATTGGCCGCGATCTGCGATCGCTACCCACAGCCACAATCCATTCTAGCGATATGCTCAGCGTCCACCAATCAGAGGCCGTCATTCGTCTTTGGTAGGATTGCTAAGATTTTTTTTCGGCTGTTATACTATTTTTATACATTTAGATACAAAAGTACAGATAATATATATATTAATACTGCCTCGATGGCGCAGTTGTAATGCGTACGCGTTACGATTGAGGCCAACGCTGAGGTCTCGGGTTCGATTCCCGGGTCGGGTAAAGTGGTATTGGGTTTTTCTATTACGAAATGCTCAGTATCAGCCCGGAGTCTGGAATTTGTGCCCGATATGGCGATATCTATATATATATCACTGAGGAATGATATGAGTAACGGAGATACGCTTCGCGAAATGTGGGTGTACTCCTTCGGGGATTACTGGCGTGAGTGCGTATATATATTATATACATTAATATGGAAAAAATATAAAGCTAAAGGTATATTGGCTATCGATTTAATTATTGCTTATATGTATGTATGCAAGTTTGTTTTTATAGTATAGGCAGGCAAACGAGCAAGTGTACATACGCAGCAGCAAGCTGCTACTTTACGCCGCTTTTCTGTGAGACTGTGGTAACGACCCGGACGAGCCAACCCATTCATGCTGTAGACAAAACTGTCTGTAGACAGTGGTGTGGCTCTACCACTCAAAATTACGCGATAAATAGGCAAAGCATCGAAGACACACCAACCTATAAAACAGTTTTTGTATTCAAACGTAATGAAACATAACGTCGCAGACGATAATTGGAGTATAAAAATTGTTATATTTGTTATTTAAACTTTAATTAATTTATTGTTTGTAAACGGTCTTTCGATTGATTACCTCTGCAAGAACGATGGCTTGGAGCCAGAGCGAGATAGAAGTTGCGGCGTCCACGTATATCAAACGCGCCGCGCCGTGCGCCCCCGGTTTCGTCAATATACACAGAAATTCAGATGTAAATATATTTTTTCCAAGCTACCTGTGTAAGTATAATATCTCGCTTTTATTTAGTTTAATTTTAATTTAACAATTTTTATTATGTTGTCTATACGTTTATCTTCACGACCTAAATAGGGCCAACGGTGTTTTTGTTACATACTGTATAAGGATAAACATGATTTTGCGCATATATATCAAAATGGATTTAAGGAATAATAACAATGAAAACTATAAATATTGCTTCTGAGTTATGTAATGTCCAAAATGACTAATCTGAGAAAACAATTGTTTTTTGACATTTATGTGTTTATAAGCTTTGTTGATAATTACTATGATTACTAATTCAGAGTGAGACGTCAGCACAAGCACATGACATATTTAAAAAAAAATTGCTCTACTGAGAGATGCTACGTCTACACGTTTGCCCATTCGCTCGGCGCAGCACAAGCTTCCTTTTTTGGAATCTGTGTGGACTTTGCAAGTGTGTAAATCCGTTAGAATGGTATAGCGGATTTTAGTGTTTTGGGGCGATTGTGGTTTAGCGATGATGAACAGGTTATAGAAACTACAAACTTAGCGATTTTGAAGGAGTTACTTCGGAGCTGGTTATTCGACTTTGTCCGTTAGATCCGCTTCGAGAAAAATCATCTTTAAGAAGCATTAAACTGGAAGAACTCCGATATGACCTTGAAATCTACTACACCGGTGTTTTATCGTTCTTAGATATTACTAATGACTAGGCTGTACGGGCTAGAACCCTTTGTCTTCCCAAAAAAAAAAAAAAACATCTGACAAAAAAAGTGACACACCAAAACAACTGTCTGTCAATGGTCTGTCACAGGTAAAAAAGTCGCATTACCCAAAACGGCGAATATAATGTTTTCATTGTGGTTATCGTCACACGATTGTTCGTAATGTAGTGAATTTCTTCCATGAATTAAATAAATAATGTAATAACATAAGTTCATAGTTATTTAAAACATGAAGCTCATTTTTAAAAGCATTGAAAAAGATGGATGCGGGTAAGTCTTTCTTGTAAAATTATTTAGCTTTGTGGAATATGTTAAAACTTGTTTATTTATTCAGGAGTATCGGCCTCATCCCAGAGGAGCCGGAAGATATGTGGCACGCGTATAATTTGATCGCTGAAGGAGATGCGGTGACTGCATCGACAGTTCGTAAAGTTCAGACAGAATCTGCGACTGGCTCCTCAACAAGCAACAGAGTGAGGACCACGCTCACAATCACGGTTGAAACCATTGATTTTGACACGCAAGCATGTGTTTTGCGGCTAAAAGGCCGCAATATTGTAGAGAATCAGTATGTGAAGGTATGCTTAGTATTAAATTATAAATAAATAAAATTATATTCCATTTGGTTTCGTTTGTACACTTGATTTAATGTGCACAATTTTTCTAAATTAGTCTCAAGGTTTTATCAATATTATAGTTGCAATATTTGTTTAAGCAATCAAACTTACATACATATAATTTTCAGATGGGTGCATATCACACATTAGATTTGGAACTAAATAGAAAATTCACATTAAAGAAGGCACTATGGGATTCTGTGGCTTTGGAGAGAGTTGACACTGCATGTGATCCTGCTACCAATGCCGATGTAGCAGCTGTGGTGATGCAGGAGGGTCTTGCACATGTTTGCCTGATTTCACCATCAATGACATTAGTGAGATCTAAAATAGATATGAACATTCCAAGGAAAAGGAAAGGATTTGTGCAACAACATGAGAAGGTAATAATTGTTATTATTGATCATTTTCCTCTTAAGCTTTTATTTCAATAATAATTTTCTTGCGGGTTTGTCCATATGAATGGCTTTTATAGGAGGAAAAAGTGGCTTGTGTTTTTTCTGTGTTTTAACTACCTTAATTAATACTGAATTACATAAGAAACAGACGGGCATGCTCCATTACAAATATATCTGTAATATATATGGATTATATGAATATGGATTTAGAGTAGATTTTGGTGTTCCAAAATCACAAATTGAAGTATTATGGCCGACATGCACAACAATTCTTACATGTATTTAGAAGTTTGACATGATATTAGTAAACATACTTAAGGGTTAGGGATTAAGGGTGGAATGGTTCTAAAGTTAGCTGATCACCTGTCTGTGCAGCTCGCAGATGTCCTTGGAAATACAATACTTAAGGGCTAAATATGCTTACGGATCACTGAGCAAGTCTGCCTAAATTTGCTTATTTTGGCTATTTATTTATGCATTACGAATGTTTAATATAATTACCATAATTATCAGAAGCTAATTTTCAATATTTAGATTTCCGTATCGGTATGGCAATAGGCTTGCCTCCTATCACATAAGGGACGGAACTACGCTCGATGAAACATGGGTGTACTGGTTACACCACTGCCTACCCCTTCGGGGATTACAGGCGTGAGTGCGTATATAGATTCCTGATTTTTTATTTCAGGGTTTAAACAAGTTCTATGACGCAGTTATGCAGGCAATACTGAGGCCAAAGAATGTTGATTTTAACATTGTAAAGTGTGTGATTATTGCATCACCTGGCTTTGTCAAGGATCAATTTTTCGACTACATGATCCAGCAGGCAATCAAAACAGACAACAAACTTTTGTTGGATAACAGAGGAAAATTCCTATTGGTGAAGGCTGCTTCAGGATTTAAACATTCTCTAAAGGGTAAAGTATAGTTTAGTGCATCATTTACAAATGTTCCATAATAGAATAATCAATTTTTCATTCATTATTTCAATACAATACAATACAATGCAATCTTCTGAATCTGATATTTTTCTGTGCTTGCATATTAAATAAATTTTAAGATAATGTAATAGTGGTTTAGGATAAAAAGACTCAAGATTCATGTAAATTTAATATTGGCCTATGTAAATTTGTATATGCTATTTGCAAGGTTTATTGAAAAATGTATATTAAAAGGCATTCAAGGGACTTTGCATCCTGACTTCTCTGGATATCTCACAATACAAAACACAACAGTAAGCTGATACTTTACGTCAGTTATCTGTGAGGTGTCAGGTATCAAACCATTTGAGCTGGTCTGTTAACACTGTAGGCAACACCGTCTACAAAGTGGCTTTCCCACTAATCATTATAATAATTGTATTCAATAATTATAAGTTTGAACATATATTGTTTATTGTTTACAGAAGTGTTACAAGAACCAGCAGTATTGGCAAAGATTTCAGACACAAAAGCAGCAAGTGAAGTTAAATTATTAGAAAGTTTTTACACTATGTTACAGCTGGAACCTGCCAAAGCTTTTTATGGGAAAAAGCACATTGATAAAGCTAACGAAGCTCTCGCCATTGAGACTCTTATGATTTCTGACAAACTATTCAGGTATACTATGTGCAATGAATTGAGCAACTTTTCAAAATGTTTTGGATATCATTTTTGAGGGGAATAATTTTGCACCTATTGAAAATGTTTTTAGTTGAAACTAGCTTTAGCTTGGGCCTCTGCCCGCGGAGTTTGTTTCTTACTGAAAACTCACTTATGACAATCAAAAAGTCTTATAGGATTAACCAATAATGTAGCTTGCTATTGGCGAAAGAATTTCCCGAGAGGTTACTTCTACAAAACAAAGTCAAACTTGGAACTTGGACTTTACCTCCTTATAAGGCGTCAATTACGTTAATTGTAAATTTGGCTTCTGAATTTATGTAAGACTAGATGCTCACATATAATATTTTTTATATCCTTGAATACGAAATATATGTATAACTATAGACCAAAGAACTAAATAGATGCTGTAAATACATCAATCTGAATGAAAACCAAGTGTGGCAATTTTTATTGCAGGCAAAGTAGTTGTTCACACAACGTCTATTTAGATCTTTGGTCCATGAAAATATCAAAAAGCAAGACTGAATAATGGCGCTGATACTCATTTGCAGATGTCAAGATATCCAGAAAAGGAAAGAATATGTGGCAATAGTTGATAGTGTCCGAGAAAATGGTGGGGATGTCAGGATTTTCAGCAGTATGCATGTCTCTGGTGAACGTAAGTTCTATTTTAAAGATGTTTCATTTTGGGTCAGAACTATGTACTGTAAACAGACTAAAAGGACACAAATAGGGAGTATTAAGTACAGTAGTAGTGTACAGATAGTAGTTTACGCACTGAATTTTATTCGAACCGAAGATATCGACAATAATTCGGATCGAGTACACAACCCCTATTATAAACAGTAGCGGATGTATTCGAATCGGGTATAATTCGTAATAAGAAAAGGTCGTACGAGTAGTTTTTTTTTGTTATTTGCCTGAATGATCGAAAGGTCGCTCGCCCGATGGTAAGCATCACGCCTGTTTATAAACAGGAAGCAACACCACACAGAACTTTGAATTATAATGTACTGTATCACATTGGACTACGCTCGTCACCCTGAGATATAAGTTTTTAAGTTTCAATACCCTAATCATTTCAGTGGGTTCAATGTTTATTAAACCGAAACAGTGGTTACACCCTGCAGCTTGGCGGCAGGAATAAGACAAAGCGGTGATAACAACCCAGATGGTCTTTCGCATACAAGGGACTTACCACCTAGTATTACATGAATTCAATTTTTACCAATACAAATATAATGTCAGAGCGCTTAGACTGGCTTCATACAGATTTAAAAGTAGCAAAAAGTAGGCAAATAACAATTATTATTCACATAAGAGGGATTTATCACTAGTCAATTGTATGTTCTTTCTTTTGTAGAATTGGACCAACTTACGGGTATAGCGGCGGTGCTGCGATTTCCTATGCCAGAGCTCGATGATAGCGACGCCGAGGAAGGAGACAGCGAAAGTGATTCCGATTAGAAAAATATACGTTAAAAATGAAATACTATGTTCACATACCTTAATTATTGATCTGTAATCGTTGTTTATTACACAGTTGGTTACTTATACTCACAACAAAGCCTCAGTTAAGACGATATAATGTAGTAATTTTTATTATATTTTTTAATACATTTTATGTAAGTAATTTAGCTATGTTGCATAGGAAAAAATATATAATTCAATTTCATTCATAATAATTGACGATTATAAATGCTGAACTTGATTTTCTTGTTGTTTTTGTGTCATTATGGTTCGTCAGTTACTTATTTTATATTGTATTAATTACACATTTGTTGCAATTTTGTAAACATAATGTATATACTATAGTGCAAATAAAAAACTAATTTGTTACAAATTTTATTTCACATTAAGCAGAAGCTGCTTCTAATGCTTGCGTCTTTTGTTTTCTTTTTTCTGCTTTCTTTTCATCCTTCACTTTCTCATCATGAAGGCGCCTCTTTTTCCTCAGCAGCCATATTTCCTTCTTACGTTCCTCCTGGCCAGCCTTCATGCTCTTGTACAATTTCTTATGTTTCTTACGTACAAGCTTTTCGCGTAATCTGAATGCTTGTTTGTCTTCAATCTCCTTTTGGTATGGATGTTCTTTGTATGTCATACCAGTTGTGACTGCCATTGCCTTTTTCTGAAATAATTTTACAAGACAAAATGTCAAAATATTCTTTAAATTTTTGTACAAATTGATTGATTCTGCAAATAAATTAATCATGAGAGTGTAATAATCTTACAACTCCAAAATAAGTGATTTGCATAAGAAAGCTAAAATTGTAGTATGTTTGATTCATATGTGCGTGCCCTACTACTGTATTTGTATGCATATAAATATGTATCTAGTTTTGATATGTATGGTAGTAAAGCATCAGTTGTTATAACAATTGACAGACACCGTATATGCACACTAAATGTCTGTGATGTATAAACACATGCTCATAGCACTGCACCTACAAATGAGTGGTAGGTACCTTGTATGTGAAAGACTATGAGTTTGTAGTTTCATCATTCAAGTATTTTAAAAAACCTTTCCAAAAATACAGTCACAAGCAACAGGTGGAAATTTATGACAAGTTTTTTTTTAATTCCTGGCATGACAAAGTGATTACACTGGACCTGATGTAAGTACAGTGCAGTCCAAATATAATGAATGACGTCGAGAGATATTGCATCTCCCGACGATCGCATCGCCAGAATTATACCAGTCTGACATTACTGTATATACACTGGCTCGCCATAACGAACCACTATGGCGAGTTTTTCGCCATGTGTATTGTACATTAATCTGGAAGAAGCAAAAGAGGTGTCTGGATTGTAGTTTGCATAAAATTGTCTCTCCTACGTCTGTGGGATGCTTGCGTGAAATGTATGTGTGTTAATTGAAGTTGCAACATTACCTTTTCCTTTGCTATCTTCTTTTTCTGTGGGTCCAAATCATCATCATTATCATCATCATCGTCATCTTCCCCTGAGGCTGAATCTTCGGCCATCTCCTCTCTGTACTGCTTGGCTAGAGCCTCATCGGCATCGCCTTCTGAATCATCCTCACTTTGTTCTTCATTGTCCTCGTCACTGGCCTCTTCGATGTCAGTGCCAGATTGATCATCTGTAAAATAAAGTACCAAATGTAAATATTTCCTTTTGAGGTATTGAGTCAGCGATTTGAGGTTTATTTAACTACTATTGTAAATTAAATATGGTATTTTGTCATTATCCTCCAACAAAAAAGAGGGGTATATAAGTTTGCCCCATTAGTCTGTCTGGCATTGTAGGGCTAAAACAAGTGAACTGATTTCAATACGTTTTTTTTGTTATTTGACAAGTGGTTTTAATCAAGATGTTATATAAGAGTTTCAAATATTTATTCAATTGATGGGGGTTTTAAATCAAGTACTTATTTATTTTTACAGAGAAAAGTATACTGATTATCTACATCACAAATTTGGGTAACTTCATTGCATAAAAAATGCAGAGTCCATTACTTTGTGGCAGTATAGGAAATGTTAGTATAGTAATAATACACTGATATAAATACAACTTACCAAAGGGTTTGAAGTCAGGGTTATTAAGTTCTCTAACTTCAGGTGGTATATAAACTTGGTCTTTAATTTTGTCAACAAATGGTGACAGATGAGGGGGTAACACAGCACCCATCAAGTATTTGTTGATGGGTAAAAGTGTTCTCGCATTTACACTATCAAAAACCCATTGTGGTTGGACATAATAGCGTGACAGGTATTGTTTTTCCATACTGGGTCTGTCAACAATCTGATAGGCAATTGTCTCATCAGATTCATCAAACGTAGCACCAACAAAGTGGTCTTTATCCCATGAACATTCACCTCCAAAACACCGAATAATAAAAACCATTGGTTCTCTTGGCACTTCTCTGTTTATAAAGAATTTGAGGCCTTTGAATAATGTTTTCAGTTTTTTTACTTTCTCTGCTTCAAGTTTTGCCTCCTCCAGTTTTTTGGGATCTTCATCTTCTGTGGGGAAGACATCAATTTCTGGTAACTCCTCTGCTTCATTGGCACCCTCTACTCTAGCCAAAGATAAGTTCATTGCTGCTATTCTTTCTGCCACATATGCATGTTCATCAATCAGGTCCTTGTCTTTATCATTAGAGAAACTTGCTGGTAGTTTTGGTGGATATACCAAATTGAGAGTGTTGAATAGTTTGTAATTTACAAAACCCAACATCATTGTGTAGAATTCCACAAATGTTGACATGATTTTGAAGTCCACTTCGTTTTTGCTTTGTGGCTAAAATTATACAATTGAACTCTCCTTTACATGGTCTGACAAACATTTAAAGTACAAACAAAGAAGAATAAAGATGAATGAACATGTTTCCTCACCACACTACCTACACACATCACAGTTATTGAATTGTATGAAGTATGACATGCAGCTCATGTAGCACAGATAAATGTGCAAGATTACATATAATTTCATACAACTGTGTACTGTACTGTATGGATCGATATATATATTATCCACACCTACCTACCGTGAATATAATTATGTTCGCCCTAAAACAGAAATATCTTATTTCTACAGAAATGCAAATATTATTTAAGATGTACCTGGAATGAGAAATGATGTGGCACAATCCATGTGACTGTCTGGCCTTCTAACTCTACCTGATAATAAAATCCTTTGACAGAAACAAATACTTTACGCAGTGCCTTTGCAGTGATCACTGCATGCATGAATTCCACTGTGAGCCTTCTACACAACATTGATTGGTCTCTTGGCACTCTTTTTAGAGATGGGAAAGTACTAAATAAGAAGCAAAGTGTAAGGCAGTCATCCAAGTCGCGCAGCGCATCCACAAATGTTGGGTATCTCTCTTTCACAATGTGGTCAATGTTGATATCTGGATAGTCACGGAAAAATTTTCTCATCTTTCCATACTCTTTCATGGCGCGTGCTCGACGAATTTTTTGTTGGTACACCTAGAATTAAGTTATCAATAAAGATTCATGTAAATTGTACATGTTCGTGAAAAATTTCCATTTCTTATTACTTTGAATCCAGAAGTGATTGTATATTGGTTAGCGCCCAGTTGTAGAAGTCCTTAAGTTCACATATGGTTCCGTTAAGTAGGTATTTTTATTTGACATGTGAAACTAGAGTTGGCCCTTCAATTAAATAAATTACTATAATAATTTACCTTTAGTTCGCGCAGTTTCCATATTATAGGCTCGTGTAGAAGGAATTTTATATCTTTAGTGTGATATAAAGTTTTTATACCGCCGGCACCTTTCTGCGCTCGTTTACGGTTACGCGGCTCACGAGGATATATCCCTTTCAATATGCAAATACGTCTGAAGTCTTTTAACGAGAGCTGTAGTTTCTTCAACGCAGCTTTTCTCGTCATAAATTGTGCTCCTTCTCCGGACGAATACTATTGATAAAATATTTGGTTATATTTAATTGTAAACACGTGTTGTAAAATGTTATCTTTTGAAGTTTTGACATACCTTCTTCTTCTTTTTCGACACCATTTTGCGTTATATTAGTTTATCTGTTGCACTTTTAATAAACTATTTAGTTTCTCAGTATTTATTTTTAAAACGCAAAAGAGAAATACGCAGAATACGCCTCACACACGCGTTACAGAGACGTCATTTTGACAGCTGACTAATGATTTGACATTTGGTTTAATGTTGCTCGGTTTTAAAATATTAAGCAATCAGATCGGTGAAGCAGCAGTGAATGTCATGACAATAGTTTGCGAACTACGCAAAAAGCCACTTAATCGAATTACATGGAACTATAAACAGTCTAATGAACTTTATCAATACTTAAACCTACCTAAACGATCCGAATTTCCACATCGATCTCGGAAATTAACCAATCAAACTGTCATTTGGAGGCGTGACCCTCAAAGTGTACCAAAACCAACCCAAAAATAATATATTTTTTTATCCATAATGGCTCACTTGTGGGATCAATCCGGATATAAAAAAAAATAAAAACAGTCGAATTGAGAACCACCTCCTTTTTTTGAAGTCGTTTAAAAATTAGGACGTTTATTGAAGTCGGCCTTAAAAAGAAAAAGCCGAACGGCTTTTACTGACTGAATGGTCTACTTGTGTACAAACCATCAAGGAGGAGTGGATGCAATAGGAGTGGAATGGTGACTAAGGACAAAACTGAAATGGTTTATAGTAGGTAATAGGTCCTGTTAAAAAAACATCCGTTTGACTGAAATAATCTGGGATAAAAACGGTGATAAATATTAAACTTCTTTTAAGCTATTATATATTGATTTAAAAAAAGCCATTAGCATTAATAATATTTATTGAACAAATAGGTACAAAATTATGAATGAAAAATATGAAGGCGATAAATAAATAATACCTACTATGAAATGAAAATGATCAATAAATACTTTCTTAGAGCAAAAACTAAATTAAGCATTTTCATTGTTGGTGTTCGAGCTTGTTGAGCTGGGTGGTGTGGCTTGGCTCTGAGCCCACGCACTTGGATCAACCATAACATACATTGGATAACTGTATGGTGACCACATGGGCGACGTTTGAGACATCACTGAACTGGCGGTGTCTTCACTAAGGCCAGCGTCTTTCAGGATGCTTAGAGCGTTCGCGTAAGCCGACATCATTTGTGGATAGAAATATTGAAATGGGTATTGTGGAATATTGGCTTTAGCTGGATCCATGGTACAGGTCGAAGTAGAGCTCTCCGACGGGCTTGATGTCATTGCTGTAGTTGGTATGGCATATGGATAGGGTGCAACTGCGGCACCTTCACTGCCTGAAGGAACAGGAAGGGCGTAAGCATATTGGACCGGCGGGCTCACCACCGCACGTTTTTGGGTGACACTTTCTTCATGAGGGTAGCCGGTGAAAGGGACAGGTAGAGTGGCCTGGTGCGGTTGGGAAGTAGCTGCTGCTGGTAGAAAGTTGACTGGTTGATCCGTCAACCACTGAGTCTTCACTCCACTGTCTTCTGTCGCTGCCACATACAAGTCTCCGGTGGTCCCGTCTGATGATGGTTTCACGAAAAGTCCATGAACTGGATGAAGCTGGTTAGGTGTATTCCAGTGCGCCACATGACTTTGGACTTTAATTGTTAGGCAGATGCAGGTGATTAAGTTGATTAATTTTGACATGGTTGAAAGATTTGGTATTCGAATGAATATATTAGGCTAGTATTATTCATTTTATACCTTCGAATAATTAGATGGTAAATCTAAGAGGAGATAAGATGCATGCTAGTTGATAAAATTGGTAGTTGGTGTTTTTGTGTAAAGGACACGTTTCAGTGTTCGGAATTTCTCTTTATCGTCCAGTATCATTTGTACATGTCTAACTGATATATCAGGCGATAGATGCTCTCTCACATATTGATTGTATATAATTCTAAGAAGCTATATGTTTAAAATGCATATGAAGTAATGTAGTGTGATGGGCATAATTTATATGTCCGTCTCTTATTAACAGCCTTTTAGAGTTGCGTACTAAGTATAGTTTTTTGGGCAGTCAATTGTGAATTAATTTCTTGGTTGAAAATGAATGAGTTGTCCTCTTATTTTAAGACTACTGGACACGGGTCTCTCTGTTAATCAGAGAGGTTAGGCATTAATCTACCGCGATGCGTAATGCGAATTTGTAAACGTCATATACTTTTGAAATTCTTAACTCTCAGGTAAAGAATTTTCAGATATGCAGGTTTTCTCGCGATGTTTTACAATATTTAAATTAATAATTAAATACACCCAACAGTCACACACATAGTCCTGACCCCATACCAGGTTAACCTGTATCGTGGGTATCAGGAACTACGAAGGCCGCAAGTCCGATAACGCCCAGACTCGAAACAAACATTTGTGGATCACACGAACATTTGTCTAGGTGCGGAAATAGATCCCACGGCTTCCCGCTTATGAAATGATTCAAGTAAAAAAACATACGTGCACATAAAAATACAATAAAACATTAATTTCAATTTCGTCTACGATTTTATTAGACATTATATTTTTTAGATTAGGTTTCACTTCCACAATATGCTGTGGCGTCATGCTTTGTTATTATTTCTTATAAAAAGCGTTGTCGCTTATAGAACATCTATGTGTTTGAGGCATCATGAGCAATTTTCTATATGTGGATGGAAGTGTCCACCTACATGTGTGAATTTAAGAATTCTGTCTGCTGGTGAGATTAGAATTTTACTATTTTTTGAGTGGTAGAACCATGATAGAGTCACACTGTAGACAGTTTTGTCTACAGCATGAATGGCCATGCTTGCACAGCATGATCGGTTCAACAAGGTCGTTACCATTATCTCACAGAAAGTAGACGTAAAGTAGTGGCTTCATTCTGCGTTTCATACGGTGTGTGAGATATTCGGAAGCCTAAATCTCCCTCCCCTTCCCAATCCCATAATCATCCATTTCCATTGATGTCGGCAACGTGCCCATGATTATTTATGGTATTGTGGGCGTACATGGGCGGTGGAGATCACTTTCCATCAGGTGACCCACTTGCTCGTTTACGACCTATGACATAAAAAAAAGGTTTTCCAGCAGACTTAACAATAATTCTTATAATAAATTTCTTATGTTATAATGCATGTTCAAGTCTTATTAAGTAAGTACGTTTTATTGATACAATAACACAGCATGTAAGTAGAACTGTAGAAGGCGGGCACCAGTTGTGCTTCTGCCTATCCCTTTGGGGATATACGCGTGAGCTTATGTTACGTAAGTAAAAAACTTCGAATGGACTGGACTGTCTAGGACATTAAATTGTAAAGAATTGCACACACTAATTTATATAATAATATAATATTTAATAATAACCCCTATATTATTAACTCAATAAAAAAATATACAGGTGAGGTGCGTTGCCCATCATTATGGGAGTGCCGTGTCGGCTGTCGGTGTTCAGCTGGATACATCAGAGATGAATATTCCAAGAGATGTGTTTTAGTGCAGCAATGTCCAGGTAAGATGCGAAATCAAGAACCCAAAATTCAGATATATCTATAGTCCGCCATGCTATACCCAAACAAATTATTAGCATCGACTGCGTTTATTGGTTCCAACAAATTATATTATTAATAATAAATACTCCCAGACACACACATAGTCCCGAACCCACACTTGGTTAAACTGTATCGTGGGTATCAGGAACTACGAGGAATTTGCGCTCCTACAACACCCAGACCCGAAAAAAAAATTGTGGATCATACTTACAAACATTTCCATCGAACCTACGGCCTCTCGTTTGGCAGTCGGCAACTCGCCCGCTGCGCCATGGAAAGTAATATTTCTCCTTATCCAGGATATATCAAATAAAAATATTGATGAATCCATAAAACGTTATACATTGTTTAGATTCCGTCAAAACTCTACTCCCAGTTTGGAAGGCTGTTTCGTTAGAAAAAACGAGTAAGAAACTCTAACGTTGAATAATATATATATATATGATATATGTATATACCTATATGCCTAAAATCCTTATTCATAAACTCTCAAACATACGAAATTTTTACATTTATCATATAAGTAGAAAGTTATTGGCATTTGTGGGTCGCAATGGTTACATACTCAACTTAGAACATTTTTACAAAGTTATTACAATGTTAGTACTATTACCTCCCTACTATAATTAGACTTAAACAGTATTAGAGTTATTAACTGAATGGGTATTAGGTAGATCTCTCCAGAAGGGTTGATGTCAGGCAGGTTCGGTCGTAAATACTACAAATCCAATCTTTCGGTAACATCTATGCCGACCCCACTGTGAGTGGGATAAGCGCAGATGGAGATAGGTATTAAAAATACATTAAGTTGAAGCTTCAACAGCATTGTTCTGTATTTCCTTTTTGATCGTAGCAATAGTCATTGAATATGCCAGTTAAGATAACAGAAAGATTATTGCCAATGTAACCGACCTTGACCCTACCACTAAAATATATATTTACAAGTATTGTATCATGGGTATCAAAAACTACGAGGGATTGACGGTCCCACAACACCCAGACCCGAGGCAAATATTTATGTGATCTACAAATATTACATATCTTAAAGCACGTTTCTGTCAGAGATAAGGGATTCTAAGCGATAAGTAAATCTTACATTATGTTGTTTGTGATCAGCTTAGCTAGACATGATAATAATACGTAGGTACTTATGTACGTAGGTAATACTTGTAAATTTATTATTATAAGACATTTATTTATTATTTTACATATACATTGTAGAGGCATGTCATGTCTGTATTTATTTTTATCATGGTTGGTAACGGAAGGTGCTGCAAGCATCTATAAGCTATAGTAACCACTTACCATCAGGGGGTCTTATTCTAGTTTGCCACAATGGTGGTATAAAAATACTCTAATTGCCTACCTGCATTCAAATTTATTTGGAATTAACATAACATTTCAAGGCAAGAAACCAGTCCATCACTAGGTCCTTATTCGCTCACATTCAAGGGCTTGTTTTTTGGGACCTAGGAATTAAAAGCAGGTCTTTATGGTTTTATTATGCTACCACTAGACCACTGAGGTTATTTATTCTTAATTGAGATATCCATTTATGTAGGGTTTCTTTTTAGTCAATAATTTTAGTTTTTTATCTAATGGTAGAGTTTATCTAGCGCTTTCTATTGTGTATTATCACAAAAGTAAGCGCTACTCAATGTGCTCTCCACAATAATAATAGAGTTCGTAATGTTCCCGTGACGTTTAAGTTTATTAAAAAGAGATTTAAGAAACTTACCGAAAGCGATATATTATTTCTTTATTAATTACTAGCCTTTGCTCGCGGCTCCGCCCGCTCCGTGAACGGCCGTTTCCGGGATAAAAAGTAGCCTATGTTACTTAGTGATAATGTAGCTTTCTAACGGCAAAATCATTTTTGGAATCGGTCCAGTAGTTTTTAAGTTTATTCGTTACATACAAAAATCTTTATAATATTAATGTAGATTATTTATTTATAGTGCATTAATATTTTTTCACACGAATATACACTATGTAGATACTAACGTTTGTGAATGTAAATGTATTCGATTCCATAAATATGTAGGTCATTCTAAAGTAACTTAAATATAATTCCGTGATGTAAGCTGTTTCTTATGACTTTTGTTAGCATGCTGCAGTAAGCAATATTAATGTACACTGATATTATAAAGAGGTAAAGTTTACGAGTTTGGTTGTAGGGGGTAATCTGGAACTACTAACCCGATTCTGGAAATTCTTTCATCAATATCAAAGAAAGAAAAAAGGAATATGTTTTATTCGTCCCGGACATAGACATACAAGGTATACTAGGTTATAAATGGTAAGATACATAAATATCTATTGTACGTAATATGAAGCTGTATGTCGTGGCCGTGACAGGTTTAGTATCCGGCCCCTACACCCAACTCCTGTCGCTCACCACACATGTGAACATGGATAACACTCACGTTATGGGTACCTCGCCAGTCGGGAGAGAACTGCGCTCCCCCTTTTTTATGGCGTTATACTGATAGGCCAACGCGAGTCGACAGTTTTCAGCTTCACCGGGCTTTTTGGGCGAGCGCTTTACGCACTCTCAACCCTTCACTGTGGCACCCGTAGTAGCGAGCGTATTTATAAGGTGCCATCTGACGTAGTTATAATCCTTATTCTTATCTACCGCCCCTATCAAGTCTATTATACTTAATAGTGGCGGTACCCACAGCAGCTATACACTATAACAGGTAGGTGACCATTCAGCATGATGCTGTGCTGCGGCGCTAGCTGCAACACAGCGCTTGTTTTACAGGGGTCACAAAGAATACTAACTTGCCAATTTACTTGTAACTTGTGGGACAGCAAGTCCCTCGTAGTTCCCGATACCCACGACACATGTCAACCTAGTGTGGGGTCAGTACTATGTGTGTGACTGTTGGGTGTAAAAATAAAACAAATATCCCTGCGTTTAACATCGGGTGTGGCTATGACAGGGGGTCGTTAAGTAATTTTCTTAAAATTTTGTTGTATCATTAAAATTTAGTAACTTTAAGACCGAATTCAAAACGCGAATTGCGATGCCTTTGCAATTATCCTTTGAGTAGGTTCCCATTTCCCTTTGTATTCCGCAAACTGATCTTAGCCAAATTTGTATCGGTCCTTGGTACTTGCACAATGGTAGAGCCACGCTAGAGATAGTTTTGTCTACAGCATGAATGGGCCGGCTCGACCGGGTTGTTACTACTGTCTCACAGGGCCGAGTTGAGAACCTCCTCCTTTTTGATGTCAGTTAAAATGAATACTGTTGATACGTGAGGATATGTGTATTTCCTACGTACATACTACATACCTACACGTGGGCAAAATCTGTTTATGTTACATATTTCATTTTGGTTGACTTTGATCATGTCTGAATATAATAATTATGAATAGTCGAATTTTAAAAGATTTTGTATGTTTTTTTTACAACATACATACATACGCCCTCACGCCTGTAATCCCCGAAGGGGTAGGCCGAGGAGTAACCAGTACACCCATGGTTCGCCGAGCTTATTTCGGTCCCATGATGTGATAGGGGGAGAGCCTATCGCCAAACCGGGCACAATTCCAGACTCCGGACTGATACTAAGCATTCCGAGGTAGAAAAACCCAATATGACATTTACCCCACCCGGGGATCAAACCCGAGACCTCAGCACAGCACTCGTATCGCATACGTATTACAATTACGCCACCGAAGCAGTTTTTTTACATTTTATTGTAGATGGTAGAGCAGATTCTATTGAATTAAAGCCGATGTGTTTTTTATCATCGATCATTTAAAATATAAATTATTTACACCCATTATGAGTCAACCATAGCAGCAACTGTCACTCCAGCAGGGGAAGCCCTATTTAGGTCAACAAATTTCAAAAGTTAGGAAACTGTGAGTATGACAGCTAGTACTGCATTTATCACAATATAATGGCCTATTAACATTGTGTTCACATTGGTTATTATCGCTGACCATCGAGTGAACAACTTGCTCGCCTACTGCATTAAAAATGGGCGACTTTTAATTTTTTTAGCTTGAATGATGAGACGAGTAGGTCGCTCGCCTGATGGTAAGCGCCACGTCTGCCCATAAGCATAAGCATATATGAAGCATATCATAAGAATAGAAGCAACGCCACACAGAAATTGGAATTACAAAGTCCTGCATGACACTGGACTGGGCTCGTCACCCCGAGACATAGGTTGTTAAGTCTCATAATGCCCAGCCATTTCACTGGCTTCAATGTCCTTCAAACCAGAACACAACAGTACTTACACACTACTACTTGACGGCAGAAACTAAATTAAATTACATTCAACAGAAAACCCTGTTGATATATATATAAATTATATTTCGATACTGTAAGTATTTAATTTAAGGATAAATCTGTACTCTCAGATTGTAATGTACTTATTATGTGAGTGTAATATTAAAAGTTTAATGTATGAGAAGATGTATGAATGAAGATCAGAATGAGGTGTGTTAGGGTCGAGTTTGTGGCACTCAATATTCTTTGCCTACCCCTATGGCATACAGGCGTAGGATTTATATATATACTGTATGTATGTATTCAAAATTGTAGCCCTCAGTACCATCAGTTGGAATAATACTTAGTTTGTTATGAAGGTTTGTTACATGTGCTATTGTGTAGATATATCTTCATGCAGTGGTTAATTTGGTACTTAAATTATACAAACATGTTATAAATATCATTGCAGATCCACATCTGAGTTTGCAGTTTAAGTCGGTCAAGTTCTGTTTTATAAAATGTAGGTTTGCAACATAAGTACTTATTGTTGGACATGTTGACGCTTGCAACATTTGTATAAATGTTAGTGTTTAGTTCATTGGTAAGAACATTAGTAAAGTATTCGTGATGAAGGTGTTAACATCTTGTGCGTTCGTGGCTTTGGTGGCGATGGTAACTGCCGCACCTACGGAACAAGAAGTTCGGATATATGAGCAACAGAAAAAGGATTTTCTTCGGGATAAACGTTCGCAATACGGCGTTCAGTATGTGTCTCCGTGTGCTGCTGCTGCCGCTGCCGCACCCATGCCAGTATACGGCCCCCCCTACCATTATGACGTGGCCCCGATCCATGGAGGTTACGTGGTGCCACATTACGGCTATGGAGGACCGCATTACCGTTCAGTGGACACATTAGAAGAGCAAGAACTACTAGGACTCTCTGATATGAATAACATTATGCAAGAGCACATGCCGATGGCAAGATATGGAGCATACGGGGCGTATGGGAGTGTTCCAGCACACGCTGCAGGCCCGATGGTGATACCGGCGACGGCACCCTCTCCTGCTGCGTATGGAGTATTCCCCAACGCGAAATCTGGAGGATGTGATGTACCACTTCTATTCAGCTGCTCACCGTCTATTGTCCAAGGTCGAATAGTGCAAGCTCAGCCTCATCAGCATATATCTTCTTCATTTGGGACACCAGCAGATTTGTATCGAGGTGTTATTGACTCTCATATTGATATTCACGGCGATAATCAAGACGAAGCCTCTCACGACCAAAGCACCGTCGCTCATGAGCCCAGTCACATTAGTTTGCATAAATCATAGATAAGCTATTCCGTAACTTCTAATGATTTGTTAATTAATTATGTATTAAATTATTCATGACCTAAAACCTTGTTTTTACCTCATAGATTTAATATAACCATTTAACATTAGTACCTATTATTACATAAATACTACTGATATATTATTCTGTGTTGTTGTTATATATACAATCATAAATATTATAAATGCCACGGGATATAATATATCACAAAAAATAAGCTTCCTCTTCAAAATTTACTTAGCTTTGCACAAAAAAACAAAAAGGTAAGTGTTATTATAAATTTCGTTGACAAAATATATTTTATAGAGCTACTATTTTTCGCGAGGGTCCGCATGCGTGAATGTCTTTTTCCAGGATACAAGTAGCCTATGATACATATCTTAGTATACCTGTGTGCCAAATTTCACCCATTCTAAATTTACAAACTCAGAAACATCAATACGTTTTTTTTATGGGCCTCCGGAATCTGACCGTACTTAACGTAACATCAAGCTGCTACATCACGTCGGTTTCATGTGAGAAGTAGTACTACCTCCGTCGAGCCCGCCTATTCATGCTGTAGACAAAACTGACTACAGTGTGGCTTTACACTTAAACTGTTAGTTTTAGGACAAAACATTAATTTGTGTTTAACCATCATTTTTAACCAACGAAAATACGGAGGAGGTTACCAATTCGTCTGTATATCTTTATGTAACATGTTAACGCAAAACTGCGTCAAATGTGGACCAATTTAAATGATTCTTTGATACCGTTTAATTCGGCGGTGGTCTAATTAATTTAGTTTCATCGGGGATGAACATTTATGTGCTGATTGCACTAAAGGTAGGAAGTTGAAACCAAAATCTATCAAAAATTAAATTGACAAAAAATTAAAAACCAAGTATTATCATATAACCTACTATTTATTATAAATGTCAATGTTTGGATGTTTGTGAGTTTGTGAATATGGATGTTTGTTAGTCCACCACGCCTTAACAATTGAACGGTTTTGGGTGAAATTTCGCACACAGGTAGACCATGAGCTGGTTTAGGACTCCTTTTGATTCCGGAAAATGCAGTTCACGCGGGCGAAGCTGCGAGCAAAAGCTAGTATTAAATAATTTTGTGTAGGTGGTATCAATAAATGATTGACAATTAAACTGCAATAGGACTGATTTAAAATTGTTTAATTATATGTTTAGCTTTTATTTAGTTTTTTTTTGAGTGGCTTGACGTAGAGGGACATATGAGAACTGATAGTCTCACTGGGGAGGATGCTCGAGATCAGGCAAACTATAAGCGATTATGTAGGAAGCATATCGCAACGCAGAAGGAAGCAAAGATTTTTTTCGAACCATTTAATTTTTGTTAAAAATATTTTTGATGAATACGATAACTAATAAATAAAATAATTTTGATAATGCAAAATAATAAATACACCCAACAGTCACACACATAGACCTAATCCCAGACTAAGTTAATATGTATCGTGGATATCAGGAATTACGAGGGACTTGCAATCCCACAACGCAAATATCCCGAAAAAAGTATTTTTCTCGGTGTGGGAATCGAACCCACAGCCTCTCGCTTCGCAGCTGGCAACTCAACCACTGCGCCACGAAGGTCGTCAAAATGAATAAATACGATCAATAATTTTGTATGCTATGTAATTTGACCTACATTACGAAAAGATTAGATTAGCATTTGCCTAAGGTTTGTCTACGATAAGTTTATTAAATAACTTATCCATAAGCAGTAGTGAATTTTGTCGATATTATTATTGACCTCTTTCACAAACGCTGCATCTTCTAGGCTATGATTTAGATAGCGTAGGCATGCATAATAAGCAGCGATAGTTAAGTAAAGTAGCCCGGACTACCAAGACTGAAGTCGCGGTTTTGGAACAGACCCTAGGGCACGCACCGCTGACTTTATGAACTCATGTGTTCCGAAAGTATGTGAAGTCTACCAACTCGCATTAGGCCAAAGTGGACTACCCCTTTTCATTAGTACAGGAGGCCCGTGCCCAGTACAGTGGGACGATACAAGGCCGTTTTTCGAATCGAAAATCTCAAACACGAATTTTGATTGTTCAACCTGGGATGTTAACGAACGACCTCACCAGTTTATTAGCCAAATTACCCTGGCACTAGACCAACGAGGTTGTAGGTGTATAGATAGGTAAGTACCTATAATAAATTAAATAATATATAATAATAATTATCATAATAGTATGATAATAATAGTAATATTTTTGAGCACTAAACACAGAACCGAGAATAAAATACAAATATAGGAACAAAAACTAATTAGTGCATTTTTTTTTACAAACCAATGCTTGACAGGGGGGTTCCAAACTAGGAACATAACAAAGTGTTAATATATGTAATATTTTGCTCGTGGCTCTGCCCGCTTTCCATTTGCTGGACACTCAAAAGTGTCCCATCCCCTCTCGTCATCCTAGCGAGATAAAATGTATACCTTTTTCAAAGATATGCTTTGATAAGCACAATACCAGAAGAATCATGGGCGCGTTGCTGACCTTAAAATAAAAGGATAACTAATGGATTGGGCAGGGATTTGGGCCTTCGGCTAACTGAGTGAGTTAGCCTTACGAAACGCAGCAGCAAGCCGCTACTTTACATCGTAATGTAAAGATTTGTGAGTTTTCGAAACAAAAAACTCGCAATTGTTCAGCATTGTAATGTATTGGGGGTAATTTATTTTATAAATGTAGACTGTGGAGATATTTATTGAATGACTTCAGAGGAAGACAGTTATTATAAGTACCTACGATACAATAGATTAATGAATAATTTATATTTTTTTAAAAGCATGAATGACGAAACGAGCAGGTCGCTCGCCTGATGGTAAGCGTCACGCTTACCCATAAACAGAAGAAACACCACACGGAAATTTGAATTATAAAGCACTGGACTGCGTTCGTCTACCCGAGACATAAGTTGTCAATTCTCATAATGCCCAGTAATTTCACTGGCTTTAATGTCTTTCCAACCAAAACACAACAGTGTTTACACACTGTTGCTTGGCGGCGGAAATAGACAAAGCGGTGGTACTGACTATAATGCTTGTGTGAAGCTGTAATATTTTCTTTAGTTAATTATTAGTAAATATTTTTATATCAATCAGGAAATTTTATAAGAATGATAGTAAGTCTCAATATCAGTCAATATCCATTAATAATATTATTGTTTGCCTTACTATCGCATATGAAATATAAATACAATGTAGTTTAGCGATTATGTGAGTAACGATACTTCAATCACGTTTTAAGAATTGGTTTTGGCACAAATATTTCTCAGATGTGTTGTGTATCAAAATATGCCGGCTCAGCATTCATAAGACGACAGCATTGATCGGCACGTAATGTTTAACTTACGATAGAATGAAACGTTTACTAAATTCATATAAAAGCTGGACGACGCGCATCTCAACATCAAACGAGCCATCGTCAACACACGATGGAGATATTAGTGGTGCTCACTGCTTTGATGTGTGGCGCCATTGCAGCTCCGGCACTGCACGAGCAAGGATTTCAAGAATTCAAGCCCACACAGGATGTATTAGAAGATTTGACACAACGCGAAAAGAAATCACCGACTGGAAACAACGAATTTACTGAATTTTCCAATTCTGAAGCATCACCAACTCATACATTTGAGTTTGATTCATTTCCTGAAACGGCGCGGAGTTTACATTTCAAGAAACCTTTAATTGTGAAGAAGAAGGTTGGGTACCATTTGTATCGAGATTCTGACGAGGAAAAGGAACAAGCCACTTCACGTGAAAGTTGCAAGGAGAGAGTTAAAGTGAAACTATGCGACGAGAAAATCTTACCGAAATCTTCAGATTCAATGCGAGCCACAACAGTTGAAGATGTCGGTGATCACGTTATGTCTGAAGGTGAAATGAAACACAGTCTTAAAATGGCTAAGGAGGCTATAGAAAACTTAGAAAGGGATTGGCAAAAAATTGAACAAAAGCAGGGGACAAAAATAAGTCAAAGAAAACACGATAATCTTGATGGTCAGATCCATGAAGATATTAATACAGCAAGACAGGTTCTTGAACACATACATAAAAATTTTGGTGATCTGGAATCGATGAGTATTCATACATCAACGTCAAAAGATGCAGATTCATTGCATAATGTTCATCTCACGATAGCAAAAACTGAGGAAGAGAAAATGGCTCAGTGGAAAGAAGCCATGAAAAATATCCAAAAAAATGCAGAAATTGCAAGGAATATTGAAGACAGCTTTAAATCAGCCGGACACGATTTATCTTCGAATGATTTTCAGATAGCACAAAATTCCAACATTGATGAAAATATTGATAATCATAAGGCATTCGATGAAATGCGAACAGAAAATTCAGAATCAGCAAACAAGAATATAGATAAACTCAATAAATGTGACAGTAATTTACATGATGCAAAGTTGGCTCATAATCAAGCTGAAGATAAAGAACATTCGGCAGATGATATGAATGGTTTCGCTTCTAATATTATGGAATCAAATGCAGACTTGAGCAGTGGCAAGCTTTTAAGAAATGATAATCAAGAAACGAATTTTCATGAAAAACCTATCACTCAAACGATGGTTGGACCTTTGAATAAAAACGATAATCAACTTCAACATAGCAGAAGTTCTGATAATGTTTCTGACGGAGAAATTCAATTAGATACAACTGACTTAAAACATGGCCAAATAAATTCTCTGGGAGAAGTGGAAAATGGTCCCGAAAAAAATTTAAACATTGATAACTTTAAAACGACCACTACTAATGGAGACACTTTAAACACTAATCCGATTTCATTAACAAGTATGATGAAATCTACTGATGCTGAAAACATGCATAATGCTGCGGATTGTATGGATAAGGATGTCCAAAAAAAAAACAATCACAATGAGAACATAGACAAATCAGAGGACATGAAAACATTGACTAAATCTGCCATCAATTTTGATACTTCAAATGGTATAAAAACAAATATAAATGAAAAATTGGAACATAATTTTCAAACAGAGCAGGGTAAATCCGTTACTGCGGGCACCATAACATCGAACCAACTTTTGCATCAAACTAGAAATAATGAAAACGATGCGATGACAGGTGAAACACAACACGTTGAACATGTGATTGTTCAACCTTTTGATAATACAGAAACTAATCGCTTCCAAGGAAAAATGGGACAAAATGAACCAGTTAAATCTAGACCTGAAATAACTAACCAAGACCTGGAAACATTCTCCACGAATTCGAAACCAATACAAACAGATGTAAATACAGGAATGAAATCAGCTGATAATGATTTACCGACAAAACCTTCAAGTCACGCGTTTAACATGCGATGGTCATCAGACCAGATGAAAAATAATAAACATACAGCTTTAGATAAGGGATCGGACGACGTTCCGTCTGATTTTCATAACAGGGTGCCATCATTGAACACACACTTTATGAATGGACCTCATATGGCAACTTCAATGAACTCTGCAAGTAATTTTGATGCGTCAAGCACTCATGCTCATATTCATTCATCACATGTCAATAGAATGCATGGCCATATGACTCATGGAAAATCACCCGATATGGATAACATAGCACAACCTAACTTTAACATGAATATGAGGGATGCCATGGGGAACTTTGGGCCTGAGAATAATGTGATGCGTTGGAAACCAACTCAAGAGAGTGCTAGAACAGCCTACGGGCCGATGACACCAGCAGCCGCGTCTAGCGGGGGTCCAAGCGCTGTCGGGCTGTTCCCTAATGCTAATGTAGGGGGTTGTAGCATCCCCTTATTGTTGAGTTGTTCTCCATCTGTGACTTCTGGCAGCTTGGCGAAAGCACTACCTGCAGGATATGCTTCGCCAGCCTACAGGACAGATGACGAATTCACTTTTTTCCCCAACAAGCGGGAGGTTAAAAAAACTAAGGATATTCTGGATACTACAGTGATTAAAACACCTACAAACACGAAACAAAAAATTACTTTGGAAACTAAACAGTAATGGACTTGGAACATACATACGCAAGTTTATAATTTAACGATTGCATTTTAATTCTTTTAAACATTAATTTATTTATATAACCTATGCTGTAAGACATCACAAACTCATTATATAATTAATTTTTCGTATTATGTTGATTCTATGTTACTAGTTACAAAAGTAGTCACATTTATACATTGATTATTTTCTGGTAAACAAGAATTACTTAATACGTACCTTTACATTTATGCGATTGAATTGTAACTAATTTAACATTCTGCTGAATATAGTAATATGAAGCGCCTTGCAATATAAACGGCATTATTTGAAACTGTAATTTTATTTCATAACACTTGTGCTAAAGTTATCATGGAATACAGTGTTATTTTCGTCACCCTATATATGATTATTTGTTTAATTATATTTGACTCTGGACAGTGCAAAGAATTAAATCATTTGCAAACAATGGTTGATATAAATGTACAAAACAATAGTGTACAAGTGCCTAAAACGTCCTTAGATCAGTTAACTGTGTTTCAAGATAATGTACCCTCGGATGGTATACACAAAGTTAATCAATTTGGATTGGTAAACAACGATATATTACCTTCCACGAATTTATACGATTTACTGTTACCTGAGATGGCACAAAGTGCTTTCTACAACGAAGATGCTATTTCATCGAGTGAGAATTTGCCAGCGCCTATTATATGGTACAGCGGCCAGTGGACGCCATATGCTCAACATCCAGGATATGAGGCTAATTTATATTCCTACATTCATCCTTTATATCCCACGGTGCCCGTGTCTGAGATAATCTCTCTTCCTCCAGTACAATCAACACATTATCGCCACGTCATGCCGTGGCAACTGTTCAACTCAAGGTACAATGTGGACATGTCAGAGGCTGAAAGAATGTTATTTCCAACTGATAGAGTTGCACGATCGAGTGATGAAGATTTCTTGGAGCAACTACAACATGACGCCATAATGAATAACATATTACCGACGATGCCATTTCCTTTTTTTCGGGAAAGCCAGAACTATTACCAAACACCTCTGCTGCCACCACCTGCCAGTAACCCTTTAATGGCTTTATTCTCGACAGGAGCAGCCGCCGATTGTTCTATACCACTGTTATTGGGTTGCAATCCAAAAATAATACGCGGTTCTCTGGAAAATGTTTACCCTCAACAGTACTACTTAAATCAGAATGGACATCAAAAACAAACAGAGCTGTCAGATAAAGGAAAGCATACTGACATGTCAGGAAAACAACTGAAAAAACATAGTAAAATTGAACTTTCTGGAATGAAAAATGAAAAAAAAAAATATTGATTCAACAACTTAATCCTGTTTGTAAAGTAATGAATACTGTAAAAGAGTACAAATTAAACTTTTTTAAATTGATTCATGTAGTATATCTTATTTCATTAAAATCCATATTATATTATTTCATTAAAAACAACGGTAGGCAGCGGCTTGGCTGTGCTCTGGCATTGCTAAGGTCCAATGTGATCCACTAATATTTGTCTCGGGTCTGGGTGTTATGGGACCGCAAGTCCCTCGTAGTTCCTGATACCCACGATACAGGTTAACCTAGTGTGGGGTCAGGACTATGTGTGTGATTGTTGGGTGTATTTATTTGTTTTACTTATTACATGTTTTTTTTGTCTCAAACAGACAAATCTACATGCCCACCTGGCGAAATCATGGGATCAAATCTTCAATGCATAACGAGGCGACGGACAACTAACACAAACGAGTCTCATTGGGCATTTTACGATGATCGATAAAATGAAACAGTTTTTTTCGTGAACGTACACCTACTCGAACGCCGCTGTCATCGGATTTTAGAATTCTTTGTATGAAATTGTATTTAATGTTATCTTGGACATCTGTCATACCGCCGGAGATAGAGCGATGGAGCCACCGGCCACGCTGTAAACAGTGTATAGCACGATGGGCTTGCTCGACTGTCTCACAGAAAACCAACGTAAAGTAGCTGCTGCGTTTCATACGTTGAGTGAGATATCCAGAGACCCAACTCTTATTCCTCTTCCCAAACCCATAATGAGCCCTTTCCTTTAAGGTCGGCAACACGTCCATGATTCTTCTGGTATTGTGGGCGTTCATGGGCGGTGAAGATCACTTACCATCAGGTGACTTGTTTTCCTGCCAATGCCACAGAATAGCTAATAGTATTGACGTACTATTTACCAATGCTATAAAAAGGAAACGCATTGTTCAGCGCCGATAGGTGCGCGTATAATTTCATACAACGAATTCTACAACTCCATAATTCCGATGCGTGCGTGTACGCTGTATTTGTTTATTTGTTAATTTTTCTACTGAAGAATAAATGATAATAATGATACTGCGTATTTACAAAACATCTCATCTCCTATCCGCCCATTTCCGCTTTGGTGAATACTTACGCCAAAAATGTATTAAAAACCCTATTGGTAGTTCATAGCTGTTTATATAAATTGAAAAGTATACATTCGCGGTGAATGTCTTTTATTTTGGTAACTTATCAAATTATACAAAGTGACAAGATAACTCACATAACATGTACTCCAATAGTATAATATCAGTACTTGTACAATATATTCTATTTTAAGATACAATATGATAATAAACCTAAATGCGAGACGAGTATTTATTTTTGTGTGATTTTCATCTACAACAAAGAAAGAAAGTATATTTATTTGATGCAAATTTTACAAGATAAAGAACATTTATTACGTTAACTTAATTTTATTGGTTGCGCTCCTTCCGTGGATCAGCTCGCGATATCACGCATCGCTTAAAGTCTTCCACGCACTAAATCTTTACAAGATGACTAATGTTTGATGATAATTTTTTACGAGTTTTTGCAAATAATTGAATTAATAAATTATTAGAGTCAGTAATTAGAAGTCTTTTGAGATTAATTAAAACAACCATATGTCTTCTTAATGTTCGTTATATAAACACAAAGTACAACGTATTGATGCTATGAGTATACAGATCCTATCTATATATTGCCTGTATATGTTAGTTTGTTGCTGACTTATATTTGACGAGTTAAATGTTCGAGAAGTTTCACGCCCTTGGCACATTCTTATCTGTAAAAATTACCAAAATAGGCCAATGTTACCGTCGTTGATGCAGTTAAGGTTTAAAGATAAAGTGTGGCGTGATTTTATTCTAAGAAGGGCCGGCAGCAAATACAACGCAGTTTCCTTCATGCAAACGTGTGATTTGTAAAATAATAAACACTTGACTCAACAATTTCACGTTAGACATAATATTATGATGTACAGGATGCTATAACTCGATTGATTAGATATCAATCTTATTAGACAATAATATGTTGGTTTGAAATATATTGTTACACGATTTTATGTAACAGTTATCGCCAATATTATTCAGTTCTAATTATAATTTTAACTGAAGGTTAGTAGGAAGTAATTAGCAGAGTCCTGATGTAGTTATCATTATTAATAAGTTTGGATTTAGATTATTTTTTAAGTGATAGAGCCGTAGAGCTAGTCTTGTCTGCATCATGACTGTACCACAGACTTACGGAAAAACTCAGTATACTCAGTGAAATTGCTTAATTTTCCTCCCTCCCCAATAAACATTCCTTTTCTTATAAATCGACAATACACCTACTATTCAGCATTGCGGACTGTAAGTGGACCACCAACATTTGGGACCAAAGCCAATCTCACCTGGACGTGGTACACTCTGCTGATTAACGGCGAAACTTGGTTCACGTTGCAGGTTGTGAGGGTCAGACGGCGGGTCGCCCCGCATAATACTAAATCCACTATCAAATCATGATGGAAAAGGGGACCCTGGCATTTAAGCCAGGCAGGCAGGCTGAAAGAAAGAAAGTTTGTGGCTAATCAAGATCTCACCATCAAGTGATTGGTTATATAAATAATACACCCAACAGTCACATACATAGTCTGACCCCACACTAGGTAAACCTGTATCGAACTACAAGGGACTTGCGGTCCCACAACACCCAGACGCGAAACAATTATTTGTAGATAACACCAACATTTGTCTACTATGGCTACTCGCCCACTGCGCCACGGAAGCTGTCGGAATTTGGTTGTTTATCGTTATAATAAAATAAGTTTTAACAAAACCTAGAAACCGACTTCAAAATAGAAACACTGAAAGTCAAAAAGAAAATTTTCTATAGGTCTCTTTAGAATATGTCGCTGTCGGTGCCTATGTCGCTGCCAGTCAAATAAAATTGCATCGACTTTAAAGAGACCTATAGAAATTGTTATTTATGACTTTCAGTGTTTTTATTTTGCAGTCGGTGTCTAGGTATTGTTAAAACTTATTTTATTTTTCAATTTTTAGTGGTAGTTACAGCAATAGCATGTAAATTCCAATACAATAACCGATCGCGACGAGTGTACTGTTGTCCGTTGAGGAGTTTCATTTTTTTACTCTATACTCCGTCATCAGATCCTAACCAAATTTATATGGGACCGACATCGCAACAAAACAAATTGCAACAAAATCGGTTCACAGTTGGCGGATAAATCGATGTACACATACATAAAAAAATATATTTAAAAACCAGTTCTAGGAATGCGAGATCAGACGGTTTGTTTTCCGAGGTTTCGTCGGGTGTTTACGCAATTATCGGAAAAGGCAAGGGTTAAGTCAATTCCATTGTTTAGGTTTTTCCAATTTGACTGTTTGGTATAAATATGTCGTATTTGTTTAACATAAGTTCACGCTTGTATCCTCAGTGGGATAGGCACATTATAACTTGTTCACTCATGGTTCGTCAAGATTATTACTCTATGAAATTATAGGTGGAACCTATTGCCTTATGGGGCACAAATTCCTATCCCGAGCAACCACAGATGGATGGTATAATACATAGGTATGTCATATACGGCGATCTATATATATAGCAACCAAGCGTGCCAATTTCTACTACGTTACCATCATGGTTCACATCGATTTTATAGTGCGCATTGGCGAGTTTCACTGAATATTGCGCCGCGAAGGGAACACATCTATATATGTATATGAAAATTATATAATTATTATCCGTGGTCCGTGGGTCGTGCGGGGTAACTCATTGATTTTTGTATTTATTTATAAATATTGACAGACAGGAATTCATATAATGTAGAGTCTCTACTATATTATATTAATTCATAAAATAGCTTCATTTGAAGAGCAATGTTTTCGGTGACATGGCTTCTTTGTAATAGGTATTCTAGTTGACGTAAAACATCACGTAGTCAGACACGTCGTTATTATTTCTAAAAAATCCTTGCAGAATATTCACTAATATTGCATCAAATCCTAGGAAGTCAGCTTTGCGGAATGACGTAGATAGCGTGTAAACATACATCATTCCATATGTCAGTCAATCGGCCTGGCACCTGGACCGCAAAGCGTACTCATACTGCGAACTGTGACGTCACAACCATGCACTCCAGAGATAACGGCATCAGCGTTTAAAAAGCGGGTTCGTTTGCTCCGGCCATCATACGTATACGATACTGATACGAAGACGCGTGTATCATAAGTCGCAATGTCGAAGATAGTAATGTTGTTTGTGTTGATGTGCGGTGTAATGTGTAACGGAAGGCATGTTCACCGGAGGAGCGTAGTTCATACGGAAGGAGAAATGATACATGACAAGACGATTGAGCCGCTAACCACAGATGTTGATGGGATACCCATTGTAAGTACCACAACAATATAGGTAATTACTCCTCTCTTCCATAAAACCCCTTTTAGATGGAAAGCTTCTCGTACTAAACATGCGAGAATATAACAAAAAAACACAAAAAAACTATAATTTAACTATCATTTAAAGTCATGAAAAAAAGAATCTTCTATCAGACTGTATGACGCGACCGCGTAAACAAAAGTTGTCGTGTCATGAGACAAACTCTTCGTCTAAATGAGAAATGAAGCTTAGGTCGCCCATTATTCTTCTTTGAGATCACTTACAATCAGATGACCCGCTACGCTCGTTTGCCTCTGTTATAAAATACTTATTTTTTTAAAGTTTAATACTAAAGTTTAGTTACCTAAACAGAATTTTATTTTTACATATTGGTCTCGAACGTGGTGTATTGTTTTTATCAGCTGGTTTTAGGATACACATGTTAATCTTTGAAGTAGATCATGAGTTCAAAGGTCGTACAATCAATGTTTTTCATGTTTTTCCATTGAAATAAATCACACATTAGTTGTCCGGGATTAAAATTCGTTGAAAATGGCGATAAGATCACCTAACACATTACGGAACAGAAATAAGCTCAACGAAGGGTGCACTAGTTGCTCGTCTGCATAGCCCTATAGATATACAGGCGTGAGCGTTTGTGAGTAGAATATATTTATACTAAGGGAATTCTTAACTTTCAGGATGTACTGCGCAACCTAAAGCCGACGCGATTCGTTCCGATAAACAGTGTTTTATTCTTCAAGACCTATCTACCTTGTGAGCCTGGATTTGAAAGGGACCTCATTGGCGTCTGCAGAGAAGTATGGGATTGATATCGCTATCGGAGCATGACAAATGTCTCGAGACCCAAAAAGATTTATGCACTAAGGGTTTTAATGAGCCTGTTGTGTGAAATAGACTGATTAAAATTAAATTTTAATATAATTAATCATGAAACTATGATTTTCGGCGTTCAAGCTATCAGCTATAGAAAGTTATAAATTCTTTCCATTTCCTTGATGGAACCAGCAATTATTGCTTTAAAGTACAAAAACATTTAGTAGAATTTATCTTCAATATGTGATACAAAATTGTATAGTGATAAATGTGTAAGATAGTAGGTGTAATTTTTTTGTGAATTAATTAATACGCTTTGTATGAAGGTTGCTCAGTGTATTATTCTTGAATATTACTTAGAGGTATAACGATAAGATAAATTTTATAAGTTACATAAAATAAATGTACATTTGTTACTAACGGATTGTTTTCTTGAGAAAAGAACCTTATGTTTATTATTAATATTTTTAAGTTTATGACTAAATTCAAAGACTGATTTTTGCACACGACTTTATTTTTAAATATTAATTCGATAAATTATATAAATATCTATATTACATTCAAATTTTAACAACATTTTGTAGAAATACACGGACTAAGAATTTAAAATTATTTTAACATAACATGACACTCACCATACACAATCCAAAACTTATGTTTCACACGACAACTAAAATTTACTGAAGTAGGTACAACGTTTACATTAATTTATTTACATAACAATTGATTACTAAAATGTATGAAGTATCTTCACTTCAAAGATATTCTCTCTTCGATACTCTATTTTGAGTTTGTTTACCCAAGGCTTGTTTTTCTCCAGAATAGTGTCAGATCAGTGATAGTCGATATAATATGATCGACCTGATAAAATAAAAAAATAAACGAGATTGTTTATTGAGCTTCCATAATATTATCTAAAAAAATATTTTTAAAATGTCTAGATCGATTAGAAACTATAAGTTTCCGAACTACTTAACGCGGGACTATGCTCTGATATACTGAGTGGAGCCTAGAGTGACTACTGAGAAAAAAAATATGTTGTCCGCTTTTCATTGAGCTCTGCATACGGAGCAAATCTACTCACACACTCGCATGCGCCTAATAGAACAAAAACAAGCTTATCTTTCTACGTTTCCTATAATAACAAATTGTATAATCTAATCTAATTCATTTGCTGTTATTCATTGAGAAGATTCATTTTTTTCCTCGTAGACACTATGCCATAAACTCTGCTACCTTAGCTATAGGTAAATGCTCTCAACTACAAAAATGATAATTAGAATCTTTCAGCAGATTCGGCGGAGATATCGCATACCAACCATAAAAATGTCGTCGAATTGAGAACAATTTATTTTATCACGTTTTAAAAAATAACTAATAAACTAGACTATTTAGAGGCATATGGGAATGCATGTCTGTAATAATGCATGTCATCAAACTATCCAAAAGGTATCTTACCTCTAGTAAAGAGTTACATGAGTGAAGCGGGTGGCAACGTGACAGCGCCATGGCCTGAAAGTGGCGAAGGTAACGTGGCCACTCCTCGGATCCAAGCGCCTCGCTCGCAGCAAAACGATTCGACGTTGTTCAGTGCCCGCATGTATATTGTGGTCACACCACCTGTGAACAATTTGTTTTTGGATCCTTCTTTTTTGACGGGTTGGTACACAAAGGTCTTTTGATAAAATACGAATCCTATTAAAGTTATGATTAATTTTCTATATCTCTAAACGACATGAGGGGTCACACCATTTTATTCAAATCACCAGAAAACTTGTTACTTTCTTATCATAAACAAGTATAAACTAAGGAACTGTTTTATTCAATAACACTATTATTATTAGGTGTAGGTTAGGGAACCAACGCGTTGTCAAGATGTATGTATATATTGAGGTATATTACAATTATGTGTATAACTAAAGGTCATCATAACAATATTATAATAAGAAACATGTTTGTTTACTCAGAATAGCTCAATCAATATGTTTTTACAAACAGTAGTCAATTATTTCAAGGAACAATCAATAAATCGTTTTGTAAAAACCCCATTTATATCATGTTGGTGAATTGTGACAATTGATTAATTTGAATTATTATACCTCGTGCCTCGTGGAGTCGACCAAGTTTTTAGGTATAACATTAGACCCTAAACTACAATGGGGTCATCATATATCTGGGTTAGCTAAGAAATTAAGTGCCGCTGCTTATGCAGTGAGCAAAGTACGCCAGCTGACCGATGTTGCCACGGCCAGGTTGGTTTACTTTGCATATTTCCATAGTTTGATGAGTTACGGTATACTACTATGGGGTATGCTGCTTGTGTGGACTGGTCTGCTCAAACTGTTATTTATTGTTATAGTTTTTTTTTACTTTGTGGTCCTAATTTATTCATCGTGGTCATGGGACTCATGGTCAATAATCATTATTTTGTTATAATGCTTCTCTTGGCATAAACCGAGCTGCTTTAACGCAAATAAATTGTAATGTACATAGTATCAATATTGTAAATCAGTTTTGAAAAGAGCAACGTTAGAGTTTCTTGTCTATTCTTCTCTAGCGAAACAGCATTCCGACTCAACTGGCGGTAGAGTTAAAATTTGACTGAATCTAAATGATGTATAACATTTTATGGATTCAATAAAGAATTTGAATATGAATTTGAATATACGTATTCAGTTTATAAAAGTTACGTCAAAAATAGGTGTTAAATATATTTTAGACGGTAAAAACTAAAATCCAAATTGCATGACAGTCATATTTATGAAATCATAGTTTTAGTCTGATAGGTAATAAACATGTAATTATAAATATCCGATGCCATTTAGAAATAAATATATGTAACTTTTAAACGAATAAAGAGATTTCCTTAAAACATGACTAAGAAGCATCTCGAATAAACCAACTCGAATAAAACAGTTAAAATTATCCGACCTTAAAAGTACTTATTGGAAGAAAACAAATTTCCTTTTTCCTTGTCGATAATTCTTGGAAATTGGAAATGCATTTTGTTTATATTTAGAGATAACTATCCTTAGTAACTATCAATCTATTAGATTTCAGTGCGATTTGGAACATTATCTTGCATCACTCAAAATATATTATTTAATACAAAATAAAATTTCCGATTTCTGTGAATCGTATTACAATCTAGTCATAACCTATTTGTGTGACGTATACTTTATCGAATATTTCATATTATGAGTGGCAGAGCCACGCTATAGACAGTTTAGTCTACAGCATGAATGGGCTGGGCTGGCTCATCTGTGTCGTTACCACTGTCTCACAGAAAAACTTGCTGTTGAGTTTCGTACGGTGAGTGAGATATCCGGAGGCCCAAATCCTCTCCCTTTCCCAATTGTGGGCGTACATGGGCGATGGAGATCACTTACCATCAGGTGACCCACTTGCTCGTATGCCGGCCTAATCAATATAAAAAAATATTTGATGTGGTTTTTTTTGTGTTTGATTTGTCCTTCTTTTATGCAGCAAAGGAGCAGTGGATCGACATGATTTTTTTCAAAGAGACGATTTATATGCCGGAGAATGACATTTAATATTTTTGACTTGGAAATATCCGAAATATTGTCACGCTGAATAATTTCAAAGCAGCAGTGTGTAAGCACTATTGTGTTTCGGTTTGAAGGACATTGAAGCCAGTGAAATTAAAGGGATACTTAATATTAATATCTTATGTCTCGTGATGACGAGCGCAGTTCAGTGCCATGCAGTGTTCTGTAATCCAGAGTTTTGTGTGATGGTGCTTCTGTTTATGGGCAAGCGTGACGCTTAACATCAGGCGAGCGAACTGCCCGTCTCGTCATTCAAACAAATAAAAAAATACATATAAGTAAAATTTCTGCTGTCTGTCTGTTTGTCGATTTAAACGCGTATCACGTAAGAATTACTGAACAACTTCGATGCCGAACACTATCATGTTAAGCGAAACTCCAGTAATAATATAGCGAAAAGATTTCCACAGGGGCGGAGCCGCGAGCAATGCTTGTATGTTTATAAATATTTCTCGTTTATTTCACCCGTCTCTAAGCTAACATAGTGTACTCGTAACTCAGCGTAATGTATATGTAAGGCTGTAATATTATTAGCTTACCTATTATAATAAACTGCGTGCCGACATACGCGAGCGCGTGTCCGTGACGCGGCATTGACATTTCCGTCTCAAGCTTCCATTGACGATCCTTCCAATCCCAAACGTCTATAGCACCAACACTGCTCGCTGTCCTCTCCTAGTTTTATATTAAAGTTTAGTAAAAGTTTAGTAAAGTTTAGTTTAGTAGAAGAATTTTAACTAAATTACCCTTTACATTGTGATTTCTTATGTTCACGCGAATATTACAAATTGAAATAAAACTTATTTTAGTAGTGTTAACAAAATTATTCAAAAATAAATTTATAAGCTTAAAATGAAGGTATGCAATGTAACATTAACTTTTCGAGACGACCTACACCTTAGTCTTTCCCGTGACCACGAAGACTGGAAGTCTTCGAAAACGTCGGGACTAAAATTAAAATGAAACCGCGATAATATCCGTATAAACCTGTTTTATTTCAATAAATTACCCTTTGCCTCTATCAAACCTACCATTATAATGTAACGACTTGCTGCTGCGTTTCGTACGGTGAGTGATATCCAGAGGCCCAAATCCCCCTCCCCTTTCCAATCCTTTAATTACCCCTTGCCTTTAAGGTCGGCCGCGCCTATGATTATTCTGGTATTGTGGGCATATATGGGCGGTGGAAATCACCATCAGGAGACCGACTTGCTCGTTTGCCGACCTATGCTGTAAAATAAATCATTCTTTATATGGTAATGTGGCAGCCAAACTCCAGGAATGTTGCTCAAGGTGGTTTGGTTACGTTTTAAGAAAACTTCAGAGCAACCAACTTAATGTATTTTTTACATTCTGCTTATAAATAAAGTGCTAAGGTAAACATATTGTGTTATGTATATATTGTATTATCGTTTTTATAACTCAATGTACAATAATGCTGACGATTTACTACCTATTTCATGTGCTAGTAGTGTACTTAGCAGAATTATACATAAAGGGCCTTACTGTTATGTATGCCCTCTACAAACCTATCTATACTTGTATCTATGTATATAGCTCCTAAGTACCTATTTCATTACAATATCGTTATTTATCATATTTTCTCATAACTCACACATTAAGTTTACTTTATTACACTGACCGTATTATAGAACAACACTCTCTGCTACACACAGCTCTTTGCTAAGTATTGATTTCAGTAGACGTGATTGGTCTATTCTTGGCGCCAAACAAAAAAAGACCAATCAAGCGTACAGAAAATGACACTTAGCAAAGAGCTCACTCGAGTGTTGTACTATAATACGGGCTTAAGTAATTTATTTACATTACTACATTAAGCTGTTTTACCTTTTTAAAACTTTTCATTGTATTGTTTACTATTGAACGTTCTTAAAATATATTATAAGTAGTAGATTATGTTTAGATCATAAGGATTCCGTCTAAATTCCATCCTAAGTATGTTCTTTAACGTCACACGTCTCCTAGTATTTAAGCGTAGCTCATAAGAAACAAACCATTACATTACTATACCAATTTTACTACATTCAACAATTATATTATTAGAGTTCGTTATACTATTTCTATTAAAAGTATTTCATAATTGTATTTGTGTATTAAATAAAGTTTTATTTTAAATCAGTGTGTCACACTGCGTAACTTATTTATAAACGGTTCTTAAGAAAGTTTATAAGTAAGGCTCATAATCTACTGAAATAGAGAACTAACTTCAAATGCTGAAAATATTTATTTTCGTAAATAGCTCTACTTGCTATAACCATAGATAAATAATAATTTTGTCAATGCTAAAGCCCAGAGATTGGAGTTAGCTAGAGTTATAGGAAGTAGAGCTATTATCATTAATACAGTATTAAAAACTGCCAGCATATAAAATAACTGTTTTTTTCCACCTGCCACTACCCCACTCGCGTCGGGTGTCTCCACTGGTCTCGGCGCAACATGTTACAGAAACTTTGACTTTCGGTTTTTACAACCGGCGTCAAGGGAGAAAACACACAGACTCGAAACAAATACTTGTATATCACCCCAAACATTTTTTCTCGGTACGGGAATCGAACCCCACTCACCCACTGCGCCAGAGAGGCTGTCATAAAATAATCGTGAATCAAATCAATTTATTTACCTTCTCGGACACCTTCCCAGCGCCGCCAATAATGTACAATTTATCGTTCATAGCAAACAACGTAGCAAAACATCTTGGAAAACGTAAACTGTGTATTTCGGTCCATCTGTGTATCATCAGATATTAACAGTCTTCAAATATACAAGTTCATAGTAGTAAGGATAAACATAACTATGTATATGTATTTACAGACCAGAGGAGTGTTAGTGGGCCACCAACATCTTAGGACCGAAGCCAATCTCACCTGCATGTGGTACACTCTGCTGGTTAATGGATGATGCAATAGCAAAACTTGGTTCTCTTTGCGGGTTATGGGGGTCATATGGCGGGTCGCCCCGCAGTACCAAATCCACCATTAAATCATGATGGGAAGGTGGATCCTGACGTTAAGCCGGGATAACGCCAGGCAAAAAGAAAGATAGGGGCGAGCCTATCGCCATACCGGGCACAATTCCCGACTCCGGGCTGACACTTAGTATTTCGAAATAGAAAAACCCAATATTACTTTTACCCGACACGGGGATCGAACCCGGAACCTCAGCATTACAACTGCGCCACCGAGGCAGTCTATTAGATTTATTATTATTATTTTAAGGATGGTAGAGCCACGCGGTAGACAGTTTAGTATACAGCATGAATGGGCCGGCTCGACCGGGTCGTTACCACTGGCTCACAGAAAAGTGACGTAAAGTAGCGACTTGCTGCTGTATTTCGTATGATATGAAATGATACCCAGAGGCCCACAAGGTTAAGCATACGGTATATATGTAGTGTAGACTCACTCGTTAGTTTTAGAATTGTAGCACTCTACAATCTTGCAGACGGGTCGTCTCTTCTCGCCGGTCATGCCACCCGCCACCCAGATGTAGTCTCGGTACTTGGCGACAGCGACGGCCATGCGAGCCACACCCATGGACCGCACCTCGCTCCACGAACCAGACTTTGGATCGAACCTCTCCACTGAACGTAATACCCTGGTGCACGTTTCAGACAATCAGTTTTATTACAGTACCTATTTCTTTAAAACTGTAACCAGGGGGCTAAAAAAAGTGTTTATTTTGCTATTTTGAGTGAAAGAATTATCAAAATCAGTGCATAAAGATGTTTTAGTCTTCCATCCCCGATTTCTGCCCCTTAGGGTTGGAACTTTTCCTACAAATGATTTAAATGGGACCACTACTACAGGAAACCCTATCTAATACAAAAATAATCATCCAAATCGGTCCACATTTGGTAAAGTTATGCGTGAACATACGTTATAATAATAAAAATATATATATAGGTACAGACGAAATCAGAACTTTTGTTTTATTGACAGTTAAAAACATCCCGTTCTTTTGTGGTGCTGGGATTTTCCACATTCCAACTGCATATTACATCGAAAACATGCCGTGAAGTAAATCAAAACAAATTTTTGTTGACATAATCATTAGTGTTGTCACATGACCCGGGAAATAACCAAAAACGTGCTCAGCGGTAGCAACTATAGGCATGACTTATTATGTATTTAGCAAGCATTAACAACCGACTTCAAAAATAAGGAGGTTCACACTTCAACCGTATTTTTTTTCATCTATAAATACGCACTTACGCCTGTTATTCCCGAAGGCGTACGCAGAGTTGTAACCAGTACACCCACATTTCGCCGAGCGTATCGCCGTCCCATGATGTGATAGGGGGTAAGCCCATCGCCATTTCGTAATAAAAAACACAATATCACTGTTAACCGACCCGGGGATCGAACCCGAAACCTCAGCGTCAGCCTCAGTCTTAACTCGTAACGCATACTAATTACAACTGCGCTACCGAGGCTGGCAGAGTTTCATGTATGTTAAGAGAATACTGATATCTCCGCCAAACGTGGACCGTGTATGATGATTTTGCTTCGATAGGGTTTACCCCGATTATGGTACCACATCAATTTGGTTAAGAGCTGATTACGGAGTACGAACGAAATTTGGAAACTCCTTCAATCAAGTCTTCATCGCAACCGCACCGCGATTCGGGTTTGGAAGTCAGTTCATGACGTTTAAATTTATAATTTACATAACCTGTCTGGTTATTTTGTTGTCTAGAAAATAAATTTTAACAACAACAACTACCAATTCGACCAACTACTATTTTGTTGCAGAACTAGTTAAAAAAACTTGCAAGAAGCGCGGAAAAACAATCATAATGCAACTTGGTAATGACTAGAGATTTACCCGAGTTGTCGTTCCCGGGAAATTGATAGAGCCTCGTCTGGTAAATTTAGTCTCGGGAATTTCCGTAAAGTTGGGAGCGGATTCGTATTTTAGACTATTTAATCTGAATAGAAAATTAATCTGGGGTATCATAACTAACAACTTCAATAAATATGTAAATAGGTAATGATAAACTGACCTTCCAGTGTGAAAAAAAATTAAAAACGGAATTTTTAGACAAGGGAACCACCGACTTTGTCTGGAATTTATCCACTCAATGTAATTATAACTATAACTTATGTCTATAAAAAAAGAAAGAAAGAAAGAAGGAAAGCATTTATTGGCAGGCGTTGGGTGGTACATGAACAATTGTTGCAGACAAAATATTTTTATAAGTAGTAGGTGGGGGATACCTAGATACCCACCCACTGTAGACGGTATAACATAAAAAAACTAAATGTAAACTAATATTACATGTCCTTACTTGTCCTTTTTGTCCTGTCCGCCGATCGCATACAACGCCATCTTGTGAACAACAAGTCCAAAGTTCTTTCTTGGAATTGCTAGTCCGGACTCGCTGTACCACGAGCGTGTTACTGGCTCGTAACTCCACACCGTGGATACCACTACTGACTTGCCGCGCACGTCATCATCTCGGGGATCGGCTCCTCCTAAATACAAAGTGTCTTACTGCAGCACTTAGAGACATCAATTAATTCTTAAAATTTTATTATTTCTCAGAGACGTTAACTGGTAGAAACTTTAATTGGTAATAAGTAATTTCATTTCTTTTCATATACTCTATGCAGTAACGATGTATAAGTATTTACTGGCTTTGAGTGTGGAAAAAGAAATCTCATAAATTAAATTACTAATTTATGAGATTTTAAATTAAAATTTACTGACATCTCGGAGTGTAGCAGGACGCAAAAATTCTCTTCGGCTGTTTTATTTTGTAAGTGTTAAGAGTCCCGCTGTAGCCAGTTTTGTCTATAGGTTTTGTTTTACGTGAAGTAACAACGTTACTGTTGCGGTCAGTGAGATTATCAGAAGACCAACAGGAGGCATATAATCTTCCTATGCTTTCCTTTCCCCGTCTTATGTATAGAGGGCGGCCATCATTTCCACCAGATGATCCATTTGCTCGTTGGCCAGTGTTCTGCTATAAAATAAAAATTGTAATAAATGCTGATTACCGACAAGATACACGCGTCCTCTGAGAAAAGCGACCGAGTGGTGATGCCGTGGTTCTGGTAAATCCCCTACATACTCCCACACATTTGTCACCGGATCAAATCTATAAGAAAAAGGTGTTTGTATTTATGTGATTATAAAAAGTAAATATAATTTATGCCGAGACGACTTTTTTATAAGAAAATTATTTTACATCGTTTCGTCATTAGTATCACTTACGTACGCTATATTATTATTATACAAATACAATGTTCACTGTCATATGATGTAAACGTTACAAAGGCAAGTAATCTTTATATATATAATTCTACTGTGCGTGTGTATATGACTCCTCCTCTCCTCTTAAACGGCTGAATTGAATGAATTTTTTTGTATGCGTTTGGGTGGCGCCCTGGATGGTTTAGATTTTTGACAATTGGACCCGGTAGGTGGTGCTGCTGTAGTTGCGGGAGAAACCGCGCGGGACAGCTAGTTATTTATATATTTATAAATTTTATATAACATATTCAACCTAGAGAAAAGGAAAATGATGTAATGTTTCAACAATACCTACCTGTAAATATCTTTTCCAGTGTTACGACCGACACCATAAGCCGTATGTGGATCGATACCACCAAATACCAAAACAGTTTCTCGATCCCAGTTAAATAAAGAACCATCCGCTATGTATTTCTTATTCGAAGGACCGAGAAAAGACGTCGACAGCTTATTCCTGGAAAAAAATGATTAAACATAAACAATATTTAATAATATTATCAGGTGGTTTATTAATTTAGTATCTAGAAGCAATAAAGAAATTAAACGGAATTGTATCTAATATTAGTACTAGCAAAAAATATACAAATAATAATTAATAATGTGGCGCAGTAGGTGAGTAGCTGGCTGCGAAGCGTTTTTTTGTAGTATAGGCCGGCAAACGAGCAAGTGGGTCACTTGATGGTAAGTGATCTCCACCGCTCATATACGCCCATAAAACGAAAAGAATTATGGGCGCGTTGCCGATCTTAAAGGAAAGGTATAATTAAGGAATTTGGGCCTCCGGATATCAGCAGCAAGCTTCTACTTTACGCCGGTTTTCTGTGAGACAGTGGTAACGACCCGGACGAGCCGGAGCATTCATGTTGTGCAGAACCGGCTCCGTACGGAACGCTGCTACTAACTACTACTAACAACAGATCGGACAACTGACATGTTAATCCTGGCAAGTAAATCTTTAAACAGGCGGAGGAGTGATATCCTGGGACTGTAGAAGTTATTCTGTGACCTAGATGCCGCGTGGTGCCACCGACTATGTGCGGGATGCGTTGCTAATAATAAAGACGGAACAACTAACATATTGATCCTGGCAAGTGACTCTTTAGACTGGTTGAAGAGCGATATCTTTGGACTGTGGAAGTTGTTCTGCGACATAGGGGCAGGAGCACGTGGTGTCAGCGGCTCGGTGCGGGACGCGTTGCTCGTCGTTTGTGGACGAGGCGCTGTCGACGCTTGAGGTGATCTGATAGTCATATTCATAATAAGGTTGTTGTTGTCAGTTAATTTTGGGCATCCATTGTTACTTGAAAATTTCAACGTACGTAAATAGTATTACATGTTTTAGGAGAATTTTTTTATTACATAGGTCAGCAAACGAGCAAGTGGGTTACAAGAGAATCATATCAAATCAATATCAAAAGAATCATGGGCGCGTTACCAACCTTAAATGAAAGGGATAACCTTGAGTAGATTTTTGAAGTTTAAAGAAATCTATTTGAATGATCCAACTGATACGAACCTGTGACATTCCGCTAATGCTGCAGTAGCAGTAGCTAAGAACGACGCCGCTACACTGTGCCTTTTCTCTTCTGTTTTGACTGGATATTGATTCTGTAAAGCACCGTTTACACTTCAATTTCCAAGAATAAACGAAGATTGACGAAGCGGATATCTTAATTTATAGTAGGTACTTACTCTTTGAAGAAGTTTTAGTAGATGGGCGTGGTAAATATTAAATTAATTGTTATTCATGGTAACGGAAATATAGGAAGTTTTTTTTTAAATAGCTGTAGAGTAGAATGTGTGTTCGATTCCGTCGGAGCGCCTAACCTTAATTTTGTTTACGCTTTTCTACCACCTCCATCACTGAAAAGAAGCTACAGGCGTTTGGCTGTAACTCTAATGATGGTAAAAAAATATCCCAATGAAGTAAAATTACACTATCTTATCAAGAAGTTAGGATTCTACTTAACCTCTGCCAAAAGATCTAGAGCACTACTTAAGCAGGTAGGGATTTATCTAAGTAGCAGAGCCACGCTATAAATACTTTTATCTCCATGATAAAAAGGCTTGCTCGACCGGGTTATAATCACTGTCTTACAGAATATCAACGTAAAATAGACTACTGGAGAACCAAACCCCCCAGTCCCTTATCGTCTTTCGTTCCTTTAAGGTCGGCAATTTGCCTTTGATTCTTCTAGTATTGTGGATGTTTTGGCGGTGGAGATCGTGGGTCACCTGATGGTAAGTGATCTCCACCGCCCATATACGCCCACTATACCAGAAGAATCATGGGCGCGTTGCCGACCTAAAAGGAAAGGGAAGGGGATTTGGGCCTCCGGATATCTCACTCACCTTACGAAACAAAGCAGTAGACGTTACTTTACGTCGATTTCCTGTGAGACAGTGGTAACAACCCGGTCGAGCCGGCCCATTCGTGCTGTAAAACTGTCTACAGCGTTGCTCTACCACTCGATATAGCTGGGTATGCTAAAAAGCCCAGGATCTTCACCTTCTCTGTAACACTAGTATCGGCACTGCCACTGCTGGTATCACTATTCGTGGTGTTCAAATCAGAATCTTTTTCAGGTAAATCAAACATTGGATCTTGTTTTATGGTTGTCACCTGAAATGTTAGATAGCAATGTAAACTTTTTTACCGAAGCGAATAAATACATCAATAGGACACAAAATATATTTGAAAATATTACAGATTCTGGCTCTACAGTGCACATATGGATTTGTTGAATTTTCCGACGCTGCGCCTGAAGATTTTGTAGTTGTTGTTTTTGCAGTTCTAAATGTCTCCTTTGCTCCTAGTTTTAAAAAGTAAGATAACATTATTATACTATTATTCAAAGAAAAACCAAAATAAATTCATGCAAAATCTATTTCAGCTAGATTATTATGACATCGCCTCTTTGGTCTAGTTGCAGCTTACTACGGCCGACGACCGTGAGGTTCTGGTTTCAATTAGGTCGCTGCTTTGGTATGAATTACGATATTATATATCAACATATTTAAAATTAAGCTTTTCAGTATCAATGGAAAACGTTGTATATTACTTTAATTTTTAATGTCTATTGCTACATTATTTACCTCTAAGTGCTTTTGATGTTTATCAACATCGGGGCTTCTTCTGCGGTCGCATATCAAGGGCATTTCCATTTCTATTGGTGGAGATCTATTTGGCGATGGCGATTGCATTCCTTCCTTTGTCTGATAAGTTAACTTTTAATCAATCACTTACATGCAGAATATAATTCTTCATATATACATAACTATTTTGATTCAGATAAAAAAGTACAACACTTTTCCAATAGATAAATATATTATATATTCATACCTATAACCTTGTTTCCCTCTAAAACATCTATCCTCAACTGAAGGTTAACGATCTTTCTTAGCATTATAGTCATAGTTAGATAATCTATCCATGTCCACTGCGGAACACGGACCTACTTTACTAATGAGAAGGATTGGGTCACTCTTAGTTAGACATATTGCCCTAATTTTTATTGAAACATTCATGACTTTCACAATTGCAGATTGAAGTAAGACTATGAGGCATTTTAACAGAACATTGTTCTGGAGGCTGCGACTAAGGTTTAATTTACATTACGGCAGAAGCGAAAGGAAATTATTTTCCCCTTTTTCCTCAAAGCGATTTTTTTGAACGAAATTCTGTATAATATTTTCATCTTCATTTCCCATATGTAACTTTAAAATTAGATATCAGAACAAAAACAAGTAGCGCGTCTTCCCAAGAATTCGCGAGCATTCGCAAAAATTCGCGCGTTTGTCTTAGGCGACGTGAAAGAGTCAGGAAATGGCGTGAAGAGAGGCACGGTACCAGAATTCTCGAGTATTCTAGCATACCGAGGTGAAATAATTAAGGATTGGCATATAACCTTTCTCCTACTCTCAAAGAATTCGCTCATAGTAGGAAAAGAAGACTTGTCCTTGTCACCAGTAAGTCCTTTTAACGTAGCTGGTAAAGGAAAGTCCATTTTTGGTCTTCGCATATCCATTTTATCGTTATCCATTCCACGTAAGCTACCTGGTCGAATTAAAATGGAATATGAGAATATCATTATATTGCTAGTTTATTATAGCCTATTGTATGATTAATGAAATGGTAAATGGAATGTTACGAGCCACGCTGCAGACAGTTTTATCTGTAGCACGAATGGACCGGCTCGACCGGGTCATTACCACTGTCTCACAAAAAATCGATGTAAAGTAGTAGTAGCTTGCTGCTGCGTTTCGTACGGTGAGTGAGACATCCGGAGGTCCAAAACCACGTCCTCTTCTCAATGTTAATTTAATTATCTCTTGCCTTTAATGTAGGTAAGGCGCTAGGTAATGATTCTTCTGGTATTATGGGCATACATGGGCAGTGGAGATCACTTACCACCAGGTTACCCACTTGCTCATTTGCCGACGTATGCTATGTATGATGACGACGTACGAGGCAATGGCAAAACTTGGTTCTCGTTACGGATTTTAGGGGTCAGACGGCGGGTCACCCCACATAATACCAAATCCACCGTGAAATCATGATGAGAAGGCGGACCCTGGCATTAAGCCCAGAGGACGTCAGGCAAGAAGACATTCGTGAAGGTCATACTATAAATAAATTCATGATATTGGAGTATGTGTGAACGCAGGAAAATACCCTTATCATACCCAATTAATGTTGATAATACCTATTTGTTAGTAAGTATAGGTAATTATGGCAGGAAAACAATATGCTCATATTCTGGTTTTAGGAATGGAATTATCCTGGCTTGAGAATTTAAATGTTTCAACCATTTCCCTTTTGTTATTAGCTTTAGATGACGAGACGAGCAGGTCACTCGCCTGAAGCGTCACACCTGTCCATGAACGGAAGCAACACCGATCAGAAGTCAGAACATCGAATTATGAATTACTGTATGGCAATGAACTGCATTCGTCACCCTAAGACGTAAGGTGTTAATTGTCATGCCCAGTAATCTCACTAGCTTCATTGTTTCTTCATAGTGTTTACACACTGCTACTTGGCGGCAGAAATAGACAAAGCGGTGGTACCTACCCAGACGGTCTTTCGCATACGAGGGACCTACCACCCTTCACACATAAGTAAGTAATTATTGTAGGTAAGTAGATGTATGTATGACTTGTTTGTTTGTTGTTAAATGTTAAAGTATAACCAGATGGCTATAAATATCATCATGTGAAAGGGATGAAGTCGATATAAGGTCGGAAGATACTTCCACAACTGACGCAAAGTACATGTTTTCAATACGTTTATGTGGACATGTAAAATTATGTAAAAAAAAATATGTAAATAAAATTATGTACATGTTTTCAATACGTTTATGTGGACATGTAAAAAGATATAGTAAAGACCATGTGGTACAAATTTCCCTATATATACTGGAAGTGATAGTCTGATAGAGGCCGCCTGTTACTGAACCGGTAGATAAACGTACCAAGGAACCTCAAGCAAGCCCAGTTGCTGGAGCTGACGTAAAACAGAGAAAAACCCAACTCCGAATAGCCACGCTGTAGATAGTTTTGTGTACACAATGAATCGGCCCGGCTCGACCACTATCTCAGAGAAAACCGGCGTTAAGTAGCAGCTTGCTTTCGTACGGTGAGTGAGATATCCGGAGGCCCAAATCCCCTTCCCCTTCCCAATTGCTTAATTATACCTCCCGTACATGGGCGGTGGAGATCACTTACCATCAGGTGACCCACATGCTCGTTTGCCGGCCTATACTATAAAAAAATACGAGCAGGAATGGTGAAAGAAAAGGAAAATATGTAACACATTGTTATATTTTAAGACAATTTCTCGAATCTTTTATGTGATATGACCCATATGAAATGGAATAATAGTTACACAAATCGTAAATTTGTAAAATTATTTACCGGGCATGTCATCATTTCTCCGAGGCGGTTGCATCATAGCCATCTGCTGGTACATTTGGTCCTTCGGTACCGTGAACTGTTCCAAATATTTGAGAAAATCTTTGTATGTAACGTGGTTCTGCAATGGGACTTAGATTGTTATTTCTGTTGTAGACCTAAGTTTTATTCAGTCTTGTGATTTTGTTACTTAACATTGAGAATGTCGTAAGAAAACTCTAGGTATGCAATTTTTAAACTTATTATCTTTCATTTTGAAGTGGAATCTTAATTTCATTCGGTCATATTAAATACAATTTTTATAATCCACACATTACGTAATGACATATTTTTATGTTGCTTGTTATCTTCGATGTCTTTTTAGCTTCAGTGGTTAATCCGTACGTGAAATGATAAGTAAAAAATTTATTCAAGATACAAATATTTCGAATATTTTCCAATATTTTTTTCATTTGTAGTATCGTAACTTTTCTTTTCATAGTAATAGTAATGATATATAGACTATGGTTAAAATTATGAACTTAGGCAATCTTCGTTTATTTCGAAAATACGTGTGATAATGATGATCACGGAGGTACGATACCCAACTGTTACAACAAAAGAATATGTGTTTATATGCCCCATATAATTCCAAATACCGTCAGATATATGGTACAAGAAGGCGGACACTTGATATTAGGCCGGGATGACGCTAGGCAGAAAGGAAGATTCTTGAGTGACTAACCGGACCCAGACGAGCATTTATATCCTATTCGTACTAATTAGTAATAACGAACATTAACTTAAAAAATTTCATTTCAAAAGCTTAATTTATGAAAATGATTATACTTTGTGAGACATTGTCAAATCTTAGGACGGCGGTTAAAAAAATACAGACCTTCTCCTCTCCAATCCAGTTCCTCTCAGCGGGTTCCGAGAGTCCAAGAACATCTATCCAGTGGTAATAATTCTTGGAATTGTTGCCGTACCAATACTTTATGATCACATAACTGTAAATTGTATACGTGGACCGTGGGTGAAATAAGCGGAATTATTAATCTCTTAAAAATATTCGTTCTTCTAAGAAAAAACACGCATGAACATATAATGACTCTATTTTACCTTATTTAGGTAAGGTTTGGAAAAGGGAATAACATAATAATTTCTTTGTATTGTTTACATTGTGGTAAATATATTACTACGTAAGTTACATTGCAAGACACAGACTAAAGATATTCATTCATAAGAGGATTTGTCGAAATCGCAAATAATGATTAGGTAAGTCCTATTTTTAAGTCCTCGTCATTCAAGCTAAAAAAAATATAAGTCTAGTTTAATACAAGCATTAATAAGTTTGTTAGCTTGATCTATTTTGAAACAACAATTTAAGTGTTGTAATTTTAAAACATTACGTGCTGCGTAAAACACGCTGGTTAATATTAAACCGGAAGAACATTATACGTGTAATTATTTACATGTTAAAAAAAGTATTAACATAACTTCAATTATAAGGAATTATGAAAAACCCATATACATACGTAAATTTATCAGAAAACGGGTGTTAATTTTCTTCAGCCATGTCGCATAGTGCTTTTTTTCTTATTTCATCTTTTATTACGACATTAATACTTTTGACGTCATTCTACGACCCACGCACATGTTGACGAATTACTTTTTTATTAGCTTTAAATGACGAGACGAGCAGTCGCTTGCCTGATGGTAAGCGTCACGCCTGCCCATAAACAGAATTTCGAATTATGAAGTACTACTGCATGACATTGAACTGCGTCTTCACCCTGACACATAAGGTGCTAAGTCTAATAATGCCCAATAACTTTCACTGACTTCAATGTCCTTCAAACCGGAACACAACAATGTTTACACACTGCTGCATGGCGGCAAAAATAGACAGCAATGGGTACCTACTCAGACGGCCTCTCGCATACGAGAGAACCTACCAACTAGTAAAAAAGTGACTATGGGATTAATGCAAAATATTATGTTATATAGGTATCATCGGTAGGTATCGAATATGTTTAAGGTTGAGATTGAAAAGTATCAACTTAGACGTAACCTTCACATAGTAATCATTGCATATCCACACGATAAGAAGAAGAATTATCATCATGTCGATACTCACGCAAGTCCGTCATCGACCATTTGTTGTACTTCAGTTTCGTTGACAATTTCCAATATTTCAGAATTGTCAGGGTTTCGTTTTATATCGACAAGTTGCCACGGTGATATAAGTCCGAAACGTACGCAGCGCATCACTTCCACGGCTAACCGCCGACGCGCTGGCCAGTCACCATACAACCATCGGACTCCAGCCATGAGAACCTCTATTTCGCTAAAATAACAGCAAATTCATTATATCGACGTAACCTCGAAAGCTATTATTTTTTGAGTGGTAAAGCCACGCTGTAGACACTTTTGTCTACAGCATGAATGGGCCGGCTCGTCCGGGTCGTTACCACTGTCTCACAGAAAACCGAAATAAAGTAGCAGCTTGCTCGTACGGTGAATGAGATATCCGGAGGCCCAAATCACCCTCCCCTTCCCAATCCCTTTCCTTTAAGGTCGGCTACGCGCCCATAATTCTTTTGGTATGGTGGGCGTACAAGGACGGTGGAGATCACTTACCATTAGGTGACCCACTTGCCCATTTGCCGGCCTATGCTATAAAAAAAACTATTAACAATTTAACGAAATATTAGAACAATTTATCTGAGGACAATGGAATGATAGAAGGCTTAGGTACTTGAAGTATTAGAATTGAATTGAAATCATAGAAATCCTCTACAGGGACATGACTTGTGGACTCTTACTTCGTTTTAGACAACATATTGATTATGGTCATGAGCATAGTACAACATACATAGAGCAACGGGGTGAATAGGAACAAACTAGTTTAGTTTATTTACACGTATAACATGAGACAAACTGCAATTAAATATGAAATAATAAAACTTCTATCAATTTTGGACAAAAATTAAACTTGAGATTACTAAGTTTATCTATCGATTATCGTTTTTTCAATCCATCTATGCAATAATCTCAATATAAGTTTCATCTCGATTCACCCCTTCATTCCTTATACACCACGTTTTACGGTACTGGACGTGTTCAATTATTAATTCTAAACTTTAAGAACATTATGGGATCACATTAGTTAATTATGCTGAAAGGCAGAACGTAACACTTGAATTTATGCCATTATTATTTATTGCAATCCGTGTACAGTATTGGTACAGTAAAATGTTAATAAATTGTTTTGGATTTAACCGTGTTTACTTATTCTCCGCACTAACAGCATACATAACCACATATAGTTTACAAAATAAGTAGGCACAAAATACGTTTCAAAGTTGGTACCTTGGTTTGGTACCCATATAATGTATATATGTATCGTATAACAACGTTTCAAGTGTGCATCGTAGAGATTGATGGTAACGATATATGTGAGGGATATTACTTATTCCTACTTATACCGCACGATATTAAATATTATCTCCAATTTTTGCGCATTAAGTCTTTTCAAGGAAAACAACTTGATTTTTGGAGAAACCATACGCAGATTTTGCACCGCGCTATCGCCTCGCGTGACGTGACGAACATAATACTACCTAAGTATACTAATATTATAAATGTGAATGTAAGTTTGTTTGTACTTAACCGATCATCATGAAACTTTGTACACGTATTCTTGGAGGTATTATGAAGTAACATAGGATACTTTTTATGAAAAAAATATATATTTGTTTGTTACGCTTTCACGTCTAAATCACTGAACCGATTTTGATGAATTTTGATGTAGAGGTAGATGGGACCCTGGAGACGGTTATAGGCTACGTTTTTTTTTTTTCGGAAATGTTTATTCACGCGGGCGGAGCCGCGAACAAAAGCTAGTAATAATATACAATATCGTCAGAAAGCGCTTCAATTGTCTTTTTATAGTGTTATAAAAATAATAATATTATTTGTTATTATTTCCATTTCTTATTCATAAATCATAAAATACTGAAGTGTTTTCACAAACAGATAGAGCAAAATGAAACGCAAACATCCTTATGTCAAAAGAACTATAATATTACAAGCATTTTAAAGGGTTACTCTTACAAAGGGATACTTTTAACACTATGAAATTCATATTAAAATCTTATGCAATAATATTATTTATGAAGACCAAAAAACTGATGATTCAGTATGCATTGGTTAGTGATGATGATGATTTATTGGGATGATAAAGGTAGTTTTTTTTTAATAAATACCATGATTGAATTGATAGCATCACCAAAACAGTGTTGTAGGTATCTTTTTCTTTTTTTTTTTGGGTCACCTGATGGTAAGTGAACACCACCGCCCATGTACGCCCACAATACCAAAATAATCATTGGCGCGTTGCCGACCTTAAAGGAAAGGGATAATTAAGGGATAGGGAAGGAGAGGGGATTTAGGCCTCCGGATATCCCACTCACCGTACGAGACGTAGCAGCAAGCTGCTACTTTACGTCGGTTTTCTGTGAGACAGTGGTAACGACCTGGACGAGCCGGCCCATTCATGCTGTAGCCAAAATGGCCACAGCGTGGCTCTGCCACTCGTAAATCTTAAAAAACGAAGTAAGTATCGTGATTTTTCAAGCATTTTCATTTACATGTTGGCTGGAAGATAACAGCATTTAATTATTGTTGCACAAGTTATTAAGGCTCAGCTAATATAATGCTATGTGAAGTATTTCAGTTATGTTGCATGACGGGATAGTATTATTTTGGTTAAATACTTAGGAGGATAGTTATTTAATATAACATACGTATTGTAACTACAAAAACAATTGATTGAGATTCGCTAAAAAAAATACCTTGTGACTGATATATAATTAGACTTTAAAAATGTCATAACTTCTTCTGGTTCTAGTTCAAGGAAGTCTTTTGATGCTACCAATGGCAGAAAGAAACGCATCACACGAGGAACCTACAAAGACGTTGATGATAAATCAATTAAACTAAACCTCACGTAGACATCTAAACTACAATGACGCGGCACTACCACACAATTTTGAACCTTACGGCATACAAAATTGAATGCGTGATGGGTAGCATCAAACGGAGTCAAAACGAGAAGTGTATAAATTTTGACCCCTCTCTGCCTCTCTGTGGCATCTTATAGTACCTATGAGAATAATTCGGTTTGAATGTATTCTTTTAATTTGAAAGCTGGTTTCATAGAGATCATTCTTAGCATTGGCTAAAGCCATTTAGAAATTATAGTTATGTTTCTAACTGATTTTGGGATTTTTAACTGTTAGGTTAAAGATCATACAAGCTATATTGTGTTTAATGTTAAAATATCCCACCATCAAATCCATGACAGGAGCCATACCCTTCAACTTAGCTTCTCTAAACAACGCAAACGCCGTGTCTTCAGCAAATAGATCCTCATTTACGATGAACGACCAACATTGGTCTTCTAAATCTGTATACAATCAACAAATTTGTTTATCTACATATTATGTTGTATGCTGTTAAATATTTATTAATAATAAGCTTAAAACCGTCGGATACTACATATTAAATACACGCTGAAACGTACATCAATAATACATTTAACCATTTTTTATTTACCACATGAGTTAGGCAAATAAATAGACACATGGTTTCAAGAAAGAATATTGTGCATGACCGACCGTTGTAAAACCGTTAAATATTTGTACACGCTCAAACGTCTTAGTTATGGACACGTCCCACTACGTACTACATTTTCTGCGTAGAGCTAATATTACCTTTTATGGATAAATATTGCGCTGCGCAGAACAAATCCAGAATATTTTCCCTTTTTAGAACTCTGTTACTTTCAGCACCATTGAATATCATCCACTCGTATAATGTTTGAAAAGCTTCTGGTGTTACGCTTGTCTACATAATAAGAACAAACTATTATTATTCATTTTCTGTTACAAATTATTTAGACAGTCAACTCTTGATTGCTTACGGGCGGTAGCTCAATCTCCCGAAACTTGTTCATGTCGAAAAATGAAGAGTAAACTTGCAAAACCATATGATGACAATGAAATTTATCATTTCCTATGTGAACTAGCGTGTCTGTGTTTCTGTAAAATACACAAGTAACCATTATAAACCTCATGATTAACCCTGATATCGATATGAAATCAAATTTTAATAAAATTTTATCAAAAGGGGTATTTTCATTTCGATTACCTCTTAATATAGGTATGTATGTATTTTTTTTATTAGGTACATGATAAATATTGGCGATAAGTTTAGTGATAATAAAACTAGACGATGCATTGTTGTTGATTTAGATATGAGCTAATGTACAAGTCTTACATGTAGTTATGTATTCTTCGGTAGAACTCTTGGAACATGTCTTGTTTTTTTGGTAGCTGTACTCTCATCCAGTCTATAGGTCCTGCTGCGGTATACCCGAGACTAACTAAATCTTTTCCTTTGTCTTCTCTCGAACTGGGTACTTTTTTCTGAATACGTTCACTGCCTAACATATTCTTTGCTTGGTGATTTATTGTTTCTTTCGGACCATATTGTAGCCTTGGTACGGCATCGTCATTAGCCTTGCGAACAATGAAATAAAGTATAGAAAAGTTGAATTTACAAGCTCTATTAGTTATTATATTATAATGGAATACAAACATTTTGTGACAGTTCATCGTCAGGGTTGTCAGTTGTTGTACCTTCAAACTTTACTTTTACCTTCGCTTGTGTTGGGTCAGCTAACAAAACACCAACTGTAGAAGATTGGAACACTACCTGAGAAGGAATTATATGATCAGTATGATTCTTTAAATTAATATTCACATATGCATTACAAATAATTTTACTTGATTCGACTGAACTTTCAGGTTACCGCTTGGTGTAGATTTGAATGGAAACGTTGCGCCTTTTTGGAAATTCAGTTGATCACCACTACTAATACTGGAAAAAAACGTTATTTAAATTAACAATTTAAGTAAGTAGTGTACTAAATCTTTAAAATAAATAATAATATAGTAATATTGTACCTTGAATTGTCCGCACCGGATGAAATGTTTGGTTCTAAAGTATTTCTTTGAATGTTATGAATATAATCAGAAGCAAGCTTTGAAGTGTAAGTTTCAGGCGCCATTTCTTCTTTCTTTGACCTTGTAAACGGTACGTTGAAATTATTTCATGTAAAATCATTTTTAAAATATTAAATAATATAAGAGACACTTACTTTCGTCTATAGTTACAAGACATGAATGTTGTGTGAGTCAATTTTTTCGCACAACACGCATCACCCGAACAGTTGTAAAATGATTTCTTCGATCTTTCGGAGTTAGATAGAGTAGGATCTTTGGAAAAATCAAAATCTAAAAATGTATGAAATTTAAATCAATGTTATACTAAAGTAACTGTGTCATAAAAGAAAGTTCTTAATACATAATTAAGTATACGTAGGTTTAAATAACCTTGATTCTTGATAAGAGTTATTGAAAATGAAACGTACGTGGATTTACGTCCAGAACATATAGGTAGTCAGACTAGGAGATCAAGTTTATTTATTACTAAGAATTATGAATAAAAATGTTGTCCGCCTCCACCTAGATACACCCTTTCGCTGTGCTTGAAACAATATATATTTAAAACATAAGGCAGTGTAATTAATTGTATATAAATATACATGTGCCCTGATTCGTGACAACCAAGCAGTATGTATTGACTGTTGTCCACGATTATCACACGAAAACTATAATATATTCACTTGTTTTGGAATCTATTTCATCGATACTAATATTTTAAAATTAGCTTTTTCTCGCGGTTCCGCCCACGTGGACAACCATTTGCAAAATAAAAAGTAGCCTATAACCGTGATGAAAAGTAGCCTTTAATCTTCCCATCTATCTTTGTACCAACATTCATCAGAATCGGTTCAGTGGTTTAAACGTAACAGACAGACAGAGTTAGTCACATCCGAACTAATATTATAAATGGGAAAGTGAGTTTGTTTGTTACGCTTTCACGCCTAAATCGTAGAAATTTGGTACGAAGAAAGCTTGTACCCTAGGGCTTTCCCATAGGCTACATTTTATCCCATAAAAATGCACAGTTGTTGTTCGATGGGACCCCGAAACCCACGCGGGCGCAGCCGCGAGCAAGAGCTTGTATTGTATTATAAACTTTTAAACCTAGTGAATATAATAATCGTCAAAATATACTAACAAATGGCGGTCACTCACGGATATCACTTGTATTCGTGTTCAGGTCTGACAATGAGCTGCTCCTGTGCAATTTGGGTTTTATTGTTATACAATATTGCTCATAGATGTTACCGTAAGCTCGATGCCGTCTTTTCGGTATACTGAAATAGAGAGCAAGTGAATTAAAACATCGACAATTAATTAATGTAACCTATATTTTTTTCATTAGCCTGAATGACTGAACGAGCAGGTCGCTCGCCTGATGATAAACGATACCGCTCGTCACCTCGGATATAAGATGTGAAGTCTCATAATGCCCAGTAATTTCACTGGCTTCAATGTCCTTCAGACCGAAACAAACAGTGCTTACAGAAATAGACGAAACGGTGGGACCGAACCAGATGGCCTCACGCTTACGAGGGACCTACCTAGTGAATTATAATTTATATAAAGCTGTGTATACATATATTATTTCGCCCATAATTAACCGTTATGTTTTTTTAATCGTATTGATAATCATGATGATATTATAACGTTAATACACTAGAACCTAATGACTACACCGAATGTAGTGGTAAATTCAGTGAATTTTGATAAAGTCGGTGACATACGCATTTATTTACTGGGCCAGGCCCCTCGTCAACCGATACTTGATGATTAATGCTTAGGAATGAAGAATTTATCGGTAAAACATCAATCGTGCCTTCAATCTTAGGTACATTGTAGTTGCAGTGCATTTAATGTTTTTCCCCCACTTCCTGTGCAGCCATATCAGATTTCTACAAAACTGATAGCTATATACTATGCTCGTGAAGATTACGTCCTAATATTCGTGTTTTAAAATCTATTACTTATTATCTTAGTTGCAGTGCGTACGTGGTACGACTGCTGTGCTGAGGTCTCGGGTTCGATCCCCGTGTCGGGTAAAAGTGGTATTGGGTTTATCTATTACGAAATGCTCAGTAACAGCGTGGAGTCTGGAATTGTGCCCGGTATGGCGATAGGCCCCTATCACATTATGGGGCGGAAATAAGCACTGCGGTTACACATCTGCCAACCCTTTCGGGGAATACAGGCGTGAGTGGGTATATATATATATATATATATATATGTGTTATTTTATTCTCGAGTAACGTAAAGTACACCTATTATGTTAATACCTATACATAAATAATTATCATAAAATCTTTACGATGTTCAACAATAATGAATGTATATAATTATACAGTACCTACCTACTCTACTATGGGCTAAGGGGCTACATATCAAATCATTCAGAAGTTTTCTATCTATGTTTGTTTGTTTAATACCTACGAATAATTTTTAATTCATGCTAGGTCACACACAATCACATATTCAAAATGAAATAATATAAATTACTACTATAATCAATAGTAGTTTTAGAAGATATTGAAATGATTAATTAATCGCCGTTGTACAATAGGAATACTATTTTTATTTTAAAAGATATATATTTTGCGAAGTCGTTAAATGTTTCATAAGATAATAATATGTATATCGTCCTTAATTTAAAAACATACAAAAAGGCGGGAACTTGCGGGCCATGTCATAGGGCGTAGAGTATGTGAATGCTCTCTATGGCATGACTAAAAAGGTTTCATCATCTATTTCAAGTACCAGTTCGTTGCATTCTAAATTTAAATACAATCATAATATTATCATCGACTTTATATTTTCAATGAATGTAAAGCTATATTTTTAAATAATGTAACACTTCTTATGTTGTTTTTCCTGTAAATTAAATTAAATACACCCAACAGTCATACACATGGTCCTGACCCCACATTAGGTTAAACCAGTACCGCGGGTATCAGGAACTACGAGGAACCTACAGTCACTCAACGCCTAGATCCGAAATAAATATTTTTGGGTCACACAAATATTTTTGTCTCGATGCGGGAATCGAACCCACGGCATGTCGCTTAACAGCCGGTTACTTGTCCACTGCACCAGGGATGCTGTCAAAACTCAATAGCTTTTCATTTAAAATTGGATTATCCCATGATGCTTCTAGGAAATATTAAACGCATGAGTAAACACATGATTGTAACAAGTATAAAACAATTTGAAATAACAATAGACACTTACTCGGGTTTATTATTGCTAGTCGTGTTATTCCTTGCATTTGACAACGCTTCTGTACTATTTACCTTGAAAGAGTCGGAAAGAATAGTACATAGTCAATAACTTAGGTCAATAAAATAAAAACGAAAAACTCTAGCACTCATCAAGATGAAGGAAGTGTTTGTATTTTCGTTCATCGCTCTGATTTTGGTGGTAGGTAACTTTTAATTTGATAATAAATTGTGAGCCTCTTCATCAGTTAATGCATGACATATATTGAATTTTATTATAATATTTAAATGACTTACTTTTTCTAAACTTGAACTCTTCTTCATTTCAAATTCATTGAAAGAATAATATAGGAACATATTCCATATTGCGAAAAGATATGTTTTTAAGTTTATTATAAATTCCCAAGACTCATGAAAAAATTTTGACAGTTTGTGTCGTGTTATAAAATTTGTCAGCATCAAAATGATTCCAAACAATGAAATGGCAGTTATGGATTGTCATCGCATAAAAATATACTTTTCAATTAATTACCTAATTATTAAATTTGTTCTACAGTAAACATTCTTTTTGCGCTCAAGTGTTGATATTTAATTATAGTGATTGTTAGTTTATAGTCTTATCAAATTTATTTTTAGGCCAATTTGCGTTCCTTAGCCGGCAGCCCTTTATGTACCACAGACATTAACATTAGGAAACAGACTAAGAAACAGACAGAACATTGAGGATAAATATTATATTGTTTTTTTTTTCTCTCCGATTAAAATGAGTGATTCTATCGTTGACGGAGTATACTGATTCTATCTTGCCTATATTTGTTTTTATTAGCAAAACACTGCTTGAGACTAGATTGCGTTCGTCAACCTGAGATATAAGTTGTTATCTCATAATGCCCAGTAATTTCGCTTCAATATCCTTCAAACCTGAACACAACAGTGTTCACACACTGTAGCTTGGCGGCAGAAATAGAGAAAGCGGTGGTTCCAGTCCAGATGGCCTCTCGCTTACGCGGTACCTACCACCTTGCCTATGCCTATTGCCTTGGTTATGGCCGGGTACTCGCCCCCTGCGCCACGAAGGCTGTCCGACGGCTGTACAACCTTATTTTATGTTTCTACTTACTTTTAATTTTAAACAGTATGTGGGTGTAATTAATGACACCCCTATTTTATTCCAGACATTTACGTTGACGAGTCCAGTTGGCGATAAACAGCCTGTGGCACTGGCAGTTCCTGTAGATGTAAGCTTGGAAGAGTTTTTTGTGTGGATTCAAAAGAATAATAAAAATAACAGTACCTTCCAAAATTTAATTGTAGCACCAAGTAATTGTCCACCAGGGACCCAAATGGCGGTAGACGGGGTTTGTCGCCAAGTTTTTTAATAAATTAATTTTAAATAAAACTAGTTTATACGGATTTTATCACGGGTTTATTTTTATTTTAGTCCTGACGTTTCGAAAGCTTTTCAGCCTTCGTGGCCACGGGAGAGTCTCTCCCAATGTGTAATATTCGCGTAAACCTGAGTAATCACTATGAATTTCAAAATGCTGTGTTGAATGATTTCTCTAAGACACTACTTTGAAAAGTAGATATGACAGAGTAGTATAATTTAAACGTTTTCTAAGTATTACGTGTCTAGCCTATTTTAACCGACTTCACATAATAAAATAAGAATGTTTGGTAATAATGATGTTACAAAATTAGATTATGTAGATATGTACATACTTATTTTTCTATTGAGTTCTTTTGACGGATGGCCGGGAATTGTATAATCGTACTAATTGGCAAGAAACCAAGATTGCCGAATTTCACCGAAGTTTGTTTTTATTAGCTTGTATGATGGCGACGATGACGAGCTGGTGCCTGATGGTAAGCGCCCGCCTGCCCATAGACCGAAGCAACACCACACAGAACTATCACCACACAGGGCTTTGTAAAAAAAAGTTGCTTAAACTTTTTTTACAAAGCCCTACATGGCACTGAACAAGTCTCATAATACTCAGTATTAGTATTAACTGTAAGTTCTTATTACTAAACAACATCGGTAGTCGTTTAGAAAAAGCTTAATAATAATATCTCGCTTACGTCTTGGGCTCACGGATCTAAATTTAAATCCGTTACTGTATAGAAAGACTACAAAAAATCCGGATGTCCAATATGTCATTGTAACACAATACTTAGTCACACATACACACAAACATATCCACATCCGTTGATATACGAGTATATAGTAACAGATCAAAATAACAGTTATACTACGCAAAAATGTGACTTGTGTGTCCTTGCCCACCCTCATTTGCATAACTGATCATAGATTTGTTATCGTATTTCCAATAAACCACGCTTAGATATCGAGTTAACTGCGCAGTCTGGGATATTTCAACGTGACATCCTGTTTATATTATATGAACACCAAGACTAAACGGGATTCTATAAAATTGAATATAACTCAAAGCAAATTTCGATTTATTTACGATAAGAGTTTGCAAGAAGTCTAATGTTAGAAAGCCGTATATCGAATAATATACTAGTAATCGCCATTAATCTTGTAGCAGTGTACGAAGGCTGAGTACTGTGAGATACTGGGTTCTAATACCTATCCCTGCGGGGATAAAGGCGTGAGCTTATTGTAAGAGGTCTATCACTTGGCTAATTATTACAACCGTACATGACCAGCGTTTCCACGTAAAAGTTCCAAACTCGACTGCGAATATACCTCGCCAACCATCTCCACCACGCCTCACAATCTTATATCTACCCACTTAATATATATATATTCTCCAGAGTACCTTGTATAAAACAAATAAACGGTGTTATTACTATTATGAAGCTAACATTACATATGTACAGGCCAATATTTTTTTGGACATACCAAATACCACATAAATACCCTTTTCTTTCTGCCTGGCGTTATTATTATACGGTCTAATTCCAAGCTCCGCCTTCTCGTACCATAGATTTGACGGTATTATATGGGGGCGGCCCGTCGGCGTCATCTGACCCCCATACCCGTAACGGGAACCAAGTAAATACCCATGCTGTCATTATTCACCATAAAATAGTTGAAGGGTAGGTAATAAGTATAAAGTGTCATGATTGCCAGGGAATAAAATTTACCCGAACACCGTACCATACGTATGGTGATATAAGATAATTGATTTATCCTATTGTTTGAGTTATAAGACTTGAATATGTTTTTTATAGCAAGCAAGTGGGTAAGTAATTTCTACTGTCCATAAATTTCCACAATTCCTGAGTCTGCACGGATGCATTACCTAAAGGAAAGGAAAAATTAAGGGATTGGGAAGGGGAGGGGATTTGGGCATACGGATATCTCACTCACCGTACGAAACGTAACAGAAAGCTGCTACTTCACGTCAGTTTTTTTCGTACATTTGAACAAAACTAATTATTTCCCACGCAAATTTTGCAAACTCTTTATTCCCCTTAAGGGTTAACTTCGACAAATCTCTTCTTGACGATGTCTAATTTTCGTTGGCTTAGAACACCAACTCAGTACAAGTACTGAGACATAAAAAACGATGTCGACAATATAAAATCAACATCTCAAAAGCTAAGCGATGAGTTTGTTTTTATATACTAACTACTAGCTGTCCCGCGCGGTTTCACCCGCAACTACAGCAGCGCCACCTACCGGGTCCAATTGTGAATCTAAACCATCCAGGGCGCCATCCAAACGCATACAAAAAAAATCATTCAAATTGGTCCAGCAGTTTAGGAGGAATTCAGTCACATACACACGTACAGTAGAATTATATATATAAAGATATGGATTATATCTAATCTGTAAAATGAAATACTACTACATTATTTTGCAATTATCTGATAAAAGACAATACGATTACTATACGCGGGTTCAAATCCCGCACCGAACTAAAATATTTATGTGAAGCACAAATATTTGTATTGGGTCGTGATGTTTTTTCCCCAGAGGGATTGACGTCAGGCAGGTGGATGGTCATAAAACTACAAGCCATTTTTTTTCTTTATTAGCTCTTGATGACGTGACGAGCAGGTCGCTTGATGCTGATGGTAAGCGTCACGCCTGGCCATAAACAAAAGGACCACCAATCAGAACTTCGAATTATGAAGTACCTACTGCATAACATTGAATTGCACTAGGCACCCTGAGACATAATATGTTAATTCTCATAATGCCCAGTAATTTCACTGCCTTTAATGTCCTTCAAACCGGAACACAACAATGTTTACACACTGCTGCTTGACGGCAGACAAGACGGACCCAGACGGCCTCTCGCATACGAGGGACCTATCAACTAGTATTTCTGTAACGTGTTAAAAAGCATGTTGTGCCAACCCTACAGCGAGTGGGATGAGAGCAGGTAGGACCTCCCAGTAAAACTGTCTATAACTATATTTAGTACATAGTTCCTAAGTACCTAATTCATGACAATATCTTTACTTATCCTATATAGAAGATTGTCCTTATTTATAAACTTTTTAAGTACTGCTTAGTTATATATATTATTATATATATTATATTAGTTTTCGTCTGTTTCTAGCCACTTTTTAAATCACTTTGACAGAGAAAGACAAAAGAGTATTTAATTAATAATAAACATAACGTTACAATTTTTAAAAAGTTATATTCTTAAGTACAGCTGCTCTGGTAACAATAAACGATAAGACGACTAATTGTTAAGCTTGCTCCACACATTGGCCGAGATGTCTATCGGTTTTGTATGTATACTAGTCATATTAACATGCTAGAAACAACTCTCGGGTTCTGGCCAATGTGTGGAGCGGGTCAAGTATATACATTTTTTTTATTAACCTGAGCGACGAGACGTGCAAGTCGCTCGCTTGCTGGTAAGCGCCACGCCTGCCCATAAACAGAAGCAACACCACACAGAACTTTGTATTACAAGGCACTGCATGGAACTGGACTGCGGTCGTCACTAGTAATGCCAATTAATGCTATTACGATTTAATTTCGGAGCGGAGCTACTTATGCACGCGGGTGAAGCCACGCGGGACAGTTAGTTTTAGTATAAGGTAGCTTCTTACTTATGGATATTATGCTTCGCGTTCAATTTTGTCTATGTGTGTGTAAGTGCCGCAACAACGAAATGAAAAAGAGAAGATCATCCATTTTGGTCGGACAGAACGAAATCAATACCTAATATTTATTATCATATATATATATATTTGTGTTTTCGTGTGTTCCATGATTAAATGTCTGTGAAAAGCAACAAATTGTTCTAAGTCAAAGAGTGGATACGATGTAAGTACTTGGATGGCTCTCTATTCAGACTTTTTACTATACTCGTACTAATATTTTATGTAGGTACAAACATTAATGGGCTAATTGGTTTGTCATACTCGTATATATAATATACGCTTGTATTTAAGTAAAATATTTGTTTATTATATTCTTTATACCTAATGATGTTATTATCACGTAAATCTGTGTTAATGAAACATAAGATCTCTCAGATAATGCGTAAGTTTTTGGTCTCACGACATAGGATGCTCAAGATCGAGCAAGTGGAAGCATTTATGTAGTAAATGGGTTCTCCGAAACCAATGAAAAGCCTTTTGGATGCTATTTCATGACATACCACTAGGTGGTAGGTCCCTCGTATGTGAGAAGCCTTCTGAGCTGGTACCACCGATTTCTCTATTTCTGTCGCCAAACAGCGGGGTGTAAGCACTTTACTGTTTCAGTTTGAACAGAATTGTTCTCAGCATGTCTCTCCTAATGTTTAGAGCGGGCACATAACATCTATATTCTCCACATATTAATGTTTTTTAATTGTATACCTATTTATCAACGCACACGCACGCAGCGGCACATTGGATTTAAGATAGTGTTAGAATTTATAAATAAATAAACACATTCAATAATCACTCACGTAGTCCTGACCCCACAGTAGGTTACACTGTGACTTACGGTCCGACAACATCCAGACTTGAAACCGATATTTGTGGATCATACAACATTTGTCTTGGTACGGATATCAAACCCGCAGGGTCTCCTTTCACAGCCGGCTACTCGCCCGCTGCGCCATGGAGGCTGTTATTTATGGGAATAAAAATAATAAATATTTTTTTTTTTTATAGAATCAATAATTGCACTATATTGCAATATACTGTAATATAGTCATTATAAGAAATCATTTCCGGAAATTTTAGGTCAACCACAAGTGTATTGATATTATTATTGACTTATTGGAGTTTTACTAGGAAATATAACTCGTATCAGATTCTATTGAAAGATTATCAAGTACTAAATTCACAATCAAGTACTAAATGTGTCATAGAAAAATATTCCTATCAAAGGGGTGTGTAGACTGCAGACGACAAGCGCCATTACAACAGGGACTTATCGTTACAATTTAATAATTTATTGATGTAGGTACCTATAATTTGGCAATGAGTCAGTGAGACGTCATAGGTATGTACTCCGTAGTACGTTAGCGATAAATGCACAGACGAATAATTGTTCAGTATATAACGTAGAGTCCGTCGGCGTTTGCATCAGTTTACTACTGAGCTAAAAGCTGACCGTGCGTCAAGATTGTGATTTTAATATCTTATTAAATTTAACTTTATATGTAAGTACACTTAATTGTTTTATAGTATTAGTTAATTGTATAGAGCTTTTCTATTTGTTTTACGAGTGGTAGTGCCACGCTGTAGACAGCTTTGTCTACAGCGGTCTTGTCTTTTGTCTACATGAATGAGCCGGCTCGTCCGGGTCGTTACCATTGTCATTGGCGTAAAGTAGCAGCTTGCTGATGTGTTTCGTACGGTGAGTATCCGGAGGCCCAAATCCCCCTCCCCTTTCCCAATCATTTTATTGTCCCTTTCCTTTAAGGTCGGCAATGCACCCATGATTCTTTTAGTATTGTGGGCGTACATGGGCGATGGAGACCACTTACCAACAGATGACCCACTTGCTCGTTTGCTGGCCTACGTTATAATAAAAAAAAACTATATAGAGATTTATTAATAATAATATGAAACTAAATTATATAGAGTCGCTTTCTAGATGTCTGTATGTCCATGTGTGAAATTAGGATAAAATACTTACCCAGATATATAACCTCATAGTTTTGTAGTGAAAAATCAAGTTCCTGAACCACTCAATGTACAGTTTTTCAAAAAATCATTTTAAATGTCTTTCTCATCATGATTACCTTTACCGGGTACCTCCCAGTAACCTTTAATCTTGGAGTTAACACGAAGGTAAGTCTTGTTTCAAGTAAATGAATAAATCTGAGAAAATCATAATTCTTTGTTGGCTACATCCCCAAAATAAAAATAATTGTAATGGTACGCCAACACTTTCAGTGCTCGAGTCTTTGTAGTAGTCCGGTGTTTTGTAAATATACAAAAATATATTTAATTTTATATTTAAATTCATTTATTCCTAATTTATTTTATTTTTTATTTATCACTTTATTTCAGATTACATATCCATTTTTTTTATGGCATAGGCTGACAAACGAGCAAATGGGTTACCTGAGGGTAAGTGATCTCCACCGCCCATGTACGCCCACAATACCAAAATAATCATGGGTGCGTTGCCGACCTTAAAGGAAAGGGATAATTAAGGAATTGGGAAGGGGAGGGGGTTTGGCCCTCCGGATATCTCACTCACCGTACAAAACGCAGCAGCAAGCTGCTACTTTACGCCGGTTTTCTGTGAGACAGTGGTAATGACCCGGACGAGCCGGCCCATACATGCTGTAGATAAAAGTGTCTATAGCGTGGCTCTACCTCTCATATAATATTATTTTAAATTACAATTATTATCAGTTATTATTATTATCAATTATAATACAGTTAGCAATTCGATTAAAATGGCTCAGTGATTTACTAAATTAAGTTATTTGTAAATACAACAAGGAAATATATCAAGCTTTTATAAAAACACCAATGTCGTCGAACCTGGCGATTCCGGCCTTCATCTGTCGTGACAAATAGTTTTTACGAATATGGAGTACTTACCGTTTTTCTGACCTTCACTCTGAGTGATTCCTGGATACTTAACTTTTTGTGAAGTTGGATAACTAAAGATTACTTAATGTTGTTAGTTACGATGGTTATATTTCAATGATAACATCATTTTAAAGCAAGAAATTGGTGTACATACTCGAATGCTCATTCAGGCTTTTTATTACATTAATGATTTTTGTCGGTGCGTTAATAATATTGATTGTAAATTAATTGTCGATAAATGAATAACCCCAAACAGTCACTCATATAGTCCCAACCCTGGAGTAAGAACCGAATTTTGCGTCGTACCTAGTTATCAAAAACTACGAGTGACTTTCGGTCTCACATGACACATTACCCTGAACTAAAACATATATTTTACACATCAGACGAACAACTGTATCGCTGAAAGGATCGAACCCGCGGCCTCTAGTTTAAATCTCAAATTCTATTTTAATGATAATATCATTATTTAGCTAATTAGTTAAGATTAAAGTAAATCTGGTATGTTTATTGTCTATAGTTTTTTTGTTTTCATATACATACACACTGACGCCTGTACTGAGTAGGCAGAGGTGTAACTAGTATACCCACATTTCGCCGAGCTTATTTCTGTCCCATGATGTGATATGACTGAGCCTATCGCCATACCAGGCACAATTTCAGATTCCGGGCTGATACTAAACAGTTAATGATAGAAAAACCAAATATCACTTTACCCGGGAATCGAACCCGCGTTTTCGACGATTGCGCCACCAAAGCAGTCAGTAGTTTTGTTTTTAGTACTTACAATACATCAAAATCTGTAAATATTGGGAACTTCTTTGTATTCTTTATATGCTTCTCTCATGAAATACTTTTATCTATTACTGACAGCAATGGACCCTAAGCGCTTGTTCCACCACATCTGAGTAAATGCTAGGTACTTGTCAAATAAAAAACTAACACGTTCAAATCCAAGTCACACTCTGCAAATTTACCGGAGCAAAGATCTTTACTAGGTAGGTTCCTATCAAAAATAGTTGTCTTAAACGATAATAATTGGATTTAATTTATGAAACAAATTCCTAAAGTCTTATCTATTAACAAATTACATTAAGACAATCCTTCGACATCCGTGATTTATATTATTATAGAAGTATTAATTGAATTCATTACCTTGTTTTTGTTAGTGACGCGTTGATTTATCGAATTATCGACCATTATCAATTCCATAATTATCAGACACAGTGCAAGGACGAAAAAGCAAAAATTGTAAGCGTGTAAAAATATCAGCATAGGTATTGTAGAATTACAAACAAACTATTGTAGACCTGTTACTTCACATCTTTCCATTCTATGATAGATTAAGGAGTATCTTTAAAATCAGATACCCGTATCAAATAGATCCGCAATTGTCTGCTCATAAATGTTATTTGACATAAATGTATATTATCATTTATTAGTACTGTTATCAATACATATTAATATTATTTATTTTGTTAACAGAATAATGGCGGATAGTAACGCGATTGTGTTCCCCGATGAGGTTGAAAAGGCGAAGGAAGCTGCCAAAACCGAAGAAAAAGTTGAAAATGGAGACACCAATACAGTTGAAGAGGCCCCCGAGGAGGTGCCGCAGGTGGTCATGCGTAACATGATTACAGTTCCTTCCAACTGCCCGCCCGGACAACAGATGGGGGTCGACGGAGTGTGCCGAGTTGTCTTTGATTAGATCACATAACAAATAATATAAGTATCAGTCGTTAATGTAAGAATAAAACTCTTTAATTTAAAAATATGTTCAATAAGTGTGGTGAATGTGTAAACTATAGACAGTATTATAGTGCGTTAATTGGTTTATCATATTATTTTTTATTGTCGTGATATATGAATAATATACGATTGTATTGATGAGAAATATTTGTTTTAGTTGTGTTTGAGGCAAAGGTACAATGGAAACACATAATATTTCTAATAATTAACGATCATTTACTTTAAAATATTCATTATAATTACATAATAATCACCTAAATCTGTGGTAATGAAAACATACGTTCTAAGATAATAAATTAAACATTTCCGTTGCTATTATAATCACTGTGTAATAAAATATTGTTGATAACCGTCTACAAAAATTATAAGTAACCGAGTGTTGCGTAAGTTTTAACAAATGGAGCATCACTTTCACAGGAATTTCTGAAACAGAAAAATAAATGTCATAAAATACTGACTACGTAAGTCTATTTAATTTTGCTATAATAAAACTTGTTTTCCACAAATATTTCCTACGATAGCAAACACTAATAATAAATAAATCGCGTTATTGCAAAGACTTTAATGTATAGTACTAGACGGGCTGTTTAGAACTAAAATTGCATCACATAATGAGGGAGTTTGACAGCTGACAGAGAGGTACCACGAGAGGGACCAAAAACCATAGGGTATAACGACGAACACCGTACACCGAATTTTAAAACATAAGCCGCTCTTTCGCTTCCCATCGTATCCGCTCAAATCTCAGTTTTACAGATAGGACGTCTAGTAGTTCTGATCTGTAGATCTGGATGTGACGCTCCCAAAGAAGTTATTAGACCTCAATATAGTTACTCAGATCTCAATTTCGATAGTTATAGCCAAAATTAAAAAGGTAAGCCGCTGCCGTCCTTTTGCTGCCCATCGTATCCGCTCAAATCTCAGTTTTACAGATAGTAGTAGTTCTGATCTGTAGATCTGGATGTGACGCTCCCAAAGAAGTTATTAGATCTCAATATAGTTACTCAGATCTCAATTTCGATAGTTATAGCTGCGTAGTACTCTAAACATTTTAAATAGGTACTTACGCTAGTTTGTTTTCACTGACCATCGTATAAGGATATGATGATCAGTGAAAACAAACTAGGAAGGTACTTATGCGTACAATTAAGATTATCTCAACATATGGCATATTTCGTATAAGTGCAACAAATTCTATACATTATTGTAACACGCTGTAGACAGTATTGTCTACAGCGTGTTACAGTGTGGCTCTGCGACTCATCTAAAATGACTAGTCATTGCGCGTGGATTGGTTCAATAAAATATTTACCTAAATAATGCAAATGTTCATTACGGCCTATCGATCTTGGTAGGCCCGAAGTTACGCCCGCCCACTCATTGGCCGAGCAAATTAATATGAGGATACGGAAACGCGTGAGGCCATATAAGACATCCCTCTACACTCATATTTGGCAATTCTCGGTATGACTCGTCCAATGTGTAGAGCGGACTTTAGTTCACACACCCCCTACATCTACCACAACTCTCCTCTATTTACTCTCTTAGGGTGGACGTACACCTTTCTGCGTACAATGAGCGCCATTGACGTACAGGCTACTATAGAGGTGCTAACGCATCATTTTTTATTTTTTTTATTAGCTTTTATGACGAGTCGAACAGGTCGCTCGCCTGATGGTAAGCGCCACGCCTGCTCATAAACAGAAGCAACGCCACACAGAACTTTAAATAACAAAGCACTGCATGACACTGGACTGCGCTCGTCACCCCTAGACATAATGCCAATGTTAAGTCTCCTAATACCCAGTAATTTCACCGGCTTCAATGTCCTTCAAACCGGAACACAACAGTGTTTACACACTGTTGCTTGGCGGCAGAAATAGACAAAGCGGTGGTACCAACCCAGCCGGCCTCTCGCATACGAGGGACCTACCACCTTTTAAAATGATGCTATGAATACTGACAATGTAAATTGTGCGGTGCGTATAGGTGTACGTTAACCCTAAAAACAATAACCGAGATGTCGTCGCTAGTAACTAATGTCAGCCCCGTCAACTTGGAATGGCCGTACTGGATCACGTGACCAAATGTCCTATGGTTCATACGCACTCACGCCTATACAGAGGCGGCGCTGGACCTAACATGGGCGTCGGCGACATTAGCTTTACTAGGCCTCTTTCATTTCCCAGTTAGAAAGAAACCCTTAAATTTATGAGATAAATTGTACACTAATGTATTATTCGAGTATTGTTACTAATCAAAAATTACACATATAAATCCAAATTAACGAGTCGGGGCTTCCCCGAATCTCGTGCACGAAATCGCCTAGCTTTCCCAGTATAGCCAGACGATTCAGGATAAATTGGCGGCGGTCGGTGACGTCGCCGACACCTAACGCCGCGCCGCCACTGGGCCCATAATCCCCAAATGAGTAGACAGAGTTAAACCAGTAAGTACACCCAATTTCGCCGTGTTATTTACGTCTCATGATGTGATAGGGGGCGAACCATCACCAGGTGGTGGTTGTTAGTTTTTGGAACTACTTTTTTATAGCAGAAAGTGGCCAGCGCTTGTTTCATGTATGTATGCAACATCTCAACACTTGATTTTATCTGAAAATATAAGTACAAACACACTTATTCCACGTTGCATACGTTAAGTATGTTTCTAATCCTCACATTTACATATAAAATCAATTATCTAAATTATTCCAAATGTTATAATGCGTTGCTTAAGTTGCGTATGCGGGCTTAGTCTGACTCGTGTCTATATAGTTTTTTTTATTCTAGCTTGGCAAAGTAACTACGCTACACCTGATGGTAAGTGTAGCGCAATCCAAAAAAACTGTCCACCAGCGACAGACGATGTGTCTATCGTAGGTCGGCAAAATTATGCCGGCCTGCCTAATTTCTTCTTCACACTCCGTTTAAAGGACCCCATATTATAAGAAGGAGTGAACACGTGTGCCGACAAACTATTCCACAGATTGATGGTCCGGCAGAAGTAAGATTTTGCGAACTTTTTAGTTCTAGCCGAGATGGAGGTGACTACGAAATTATCAAACTGTAATAACACTAGTTATCACACTGTGGCGGATATGTGATATGTCATCTGCTGAATAAAGTTCTTGCGGTTGTAAATAACTCATTAGAGGTTATGTTACTGTAATAAGCAATGGTTCGCGTTATCTAGAAGTTGTATCATTTGTTTCTAGTATTATCAAAAAAGCAGAACGTATAGAAATGTCATCAACCATTGCTTGTTTCAATAATTTCAACTGACGGACACTTAAATCTGGATTCTGAGAGTTTATTTTGAATGGAATAGGACAATCACAATAACAGGTAGATCAAATCAACACTAGAAAATCTATTAAGTGCCAAAATATTAAACAAAATCCGGTCAAATGTAGTTGAAAAGATTTCTAAAGCGAATTGAGATCACAATAGCGGAATAATTACTCAAAAAAGTTTCTGAAAATAGAGCAAGCATAGAAACAAAGTTTAAATCTTAACTAACAAAAAGAGATATAATAGTAATATATTCCTGATCACATCCAAGTGGTTAAATGTTGAAAAAAATGAAGAAATACAAAATTATTCTCTAAAAATATAGGTAAATGTTTATTCAAACAATAGTTTTTGCGTCTATATGTGTGAAATTCTGGTGAAATGCGTTCGAGCTTGACTCTATTGTGTTACTAGTACTGCCTAGTAGATTGTAGAAGATACTATGTCCAATTTTATGCGTTTTGCTCGTAATAACGTCAACAATATTATAATTTTAGTTCTTAATAAAAGGTCTGATAACGCCTAATTTATCATTCGTAGCCTCAACCCTGTCCCGCAACTTTCCTCAATTACTTTTTTGTATTCAAAATTTAACCGTTTATAATTAGCATTTTTGATACCATTGTGTCAAAAAAATCTAAGCATTTAAATAATGGCATAAACTGTGTATCATTGAAATCAGCAGCACCAACGAAGCAGAAATGAATTTAAAAAAATAAGGATTGGTTGCGTGGAATCCATAAGATAAAATAATAGAAGAACACTCTACATATACAGCCTTTGTCCAACAGACAGTGAATATATTTTATAATTTATACATTAGCTTGAATCTAAACACATAGTAATACGAAAGTGATGTCTGTTGAACCGTGTATCTACCTATTTGTCTCGATTTGCTGTCTATTTGACATAGGCTTCAAGGATATTTTTCTACTAAGCATTCGTTACCTAAAGTGATTCAGTAAATTATGAATTCCAGTCTTGGCATTTTTCTATTTTTTTGGCAATCACCAGTCCGTGGTCAATGAAATTTGCCGCCAGGTTTTAAACCGGTGCTGTTTCATGCGTATGCTGCGCTGTCACGCTATCGAGAAAGATAGTAACGGTAGTAATTATACATTTTATCTAATCTGAGTTATAGATTCGGAATTGGCATGATTGTTCCGAATGTATGTCTAACTCAGTTTAGCTAAAATATCATACGCAGGTACTTACTGCCCTTTTCGATAGCATGGCAGGCCGCTGTGGTTGATCATGTCTGCACTCAAGCTAATAGGAAAAGTTCTAGAAACCCACGCTGATTATGGTAATTTATAATTAGGTACATGAAAATGGTACGAAATTAGTGCTCAATCACAAACCGTCACCTATTTAGTTTCTTCAGATCATTACATAAAAAAGCATATAATTATGATTTGATGTAAAGTTCAAATTGTCTATTGTGCGGTGAAAAAATAAAAAGAAAAAATCCATATTAATGCATACTTATATTGTTAAAATGATATACCTAACCTATCTACACGTTGTATTCTTTATATACAAAACAACTCATATAAATAAAATAAAAACAAACAAAAACGTTAAATTGAATTGTCTATACATTTTTTGTTTATAATTTTGCATGATTAAATAATTTCAAAACCATGTTAAAAATTCTTTCCAAAATAAAAACGTGATTAAATAGCCCAATGGCGTTAATAATGTTTCTTATGATATTAAGTAATTTATGTTATAAAAACATCATAAAGTGATCTGTTTCCGACGATGCAACGTGAAGCAGGCAAGAGTTAAAGTACTACGGCTGTCGAGCACAAGGCACAATGCACAAGGCAGGAGGTGCAGTGCGACTGTGCGCAGCACAGCGAACTACTCAAACGCACAAACTAAACTCACGAGTACTTACTCGTCCTCCCAGGGACATATGTCGTTCCGCTGCTTGCGCTCACCGATGCCACTTTTATTATCACGCTTAACAATGTCGGAGTGCGAGCCCGACGTGAGTTCGTCACTGTGAGCAATAGTTTTAGTCGCGTCCGGCGCGTTGTCAGCCGGCGCGCGGCTCTCTGCCGAAACCCTCTGCGGGGGCGCCGAAGGCACTTCGTCTACGTTGTCATCGTCGACCCCGATGTCTTCGCACACGGCAAGCGGCGCCACCGGCAGCTTCCAACCGCCCGCGTCTGCAGGCGACGGTGCCGCCGGAACAGGTACACTCTCTACAGCCGTAACCGGCGCTGCCGTATCGCTTTTTACATTCTCATCCACCGCCACTATTTCGATTGCTACATTTTCTGGAGCGCACACCTGCCCGGTGGCTTGAATCGAATGCAAAGCACTGTCTTTAACTTCAACATTCGTTGCATACTCATCAACCTTTTCACTCGTCGTCGATTTAGCTGTCGGTGCGTCATCCTTCGTGATCGACGTTTCTCGCGATACAGTCTGTCGCATCGAGTCTACTTCATCTTCAGACGATCTCGTGCGGTCGGACTCTCTCCGATCAGATACTGCCGCGGACGCCGTCGAGTCGTCGCATGAGTCTTCCGATGGCACAACGGCTATCAACTCGTTTACCGGCTGTAAGCGCGTGTCTATCGGGGCATTTACACCGACAGATTCTTCGCAGGTGACCTCTGTGAGTTGGTAAAAACATCCGTCTATCATTCTTATCGGTGGTCGAGTCGGCTCCGTGGGCGTGGCGTCAGCCGATGCGAACACCGAGGAAGGCTCGTCGGAATGCGCCACAGAGCGCGGCTCCTCAGGCGAGCCGGTGCACGGCGGGGAATCGGCAGACTCGTCGTCAGGGGCTGAGCTGACGCTGATAGTGGGTGTCGGATGCGGCGGTGCCTGCGGAGTCGGGCGGGGTGCGGGGGCGGCGGCTGCGGCGGCGGGGCGCGGCGGGCGGGGGGAGGCCGGTGGAGACGCCAACGGCGCCAAGTGCCTCGGCTCCACCGCCGACAGTCGTCGCAAGGGCGGTGGGGCGCCGCGTAGTCCGCCATCCAACGTGCTCTGTTGTGGCAGACGGCGCGTCCGTTCCGCGACACACACCGCCGCGCTGACGTCGGATGATGAACTCCCGGAGTCCGCAGCCGAGTCCTGACGCCGCCGCGCGCTGTACGCACCTTCGCGAGAGGAACACTCCCAAGGCAGCACATCCGCAGTGTCATCGTCGAGAGGATCTCTGCAAAAATATTATTATCGATGGATTTGAATGACGAATGACAGTAGGCGTTCAGTTGCTTTTTATGTAAGCATTATTTATTAAAGTTGCATTTAATAAAAATCACACGTGTTTCATTAAAAAATTGGCGATGAAAATGGTCGCGCTAAAATTGTGTCAAAAAGAAGTACTTAAATCAAGTTCAATAATTCAACCTCTAAAGCACCTAGAATTTACAAAAGTTTGGGTCAAAGTCAACCACTCCCGAAAATCAGCTGTCTTTTTACGCAAAATCACTCAATTTTTGGGGGAAATTATGCAATTATTATCCAATTTACAACGTGTTACAGAAACTTGTAGTCAAATTCTAGCGAGGTATGGTGTACGATACAAGTATTTTACCCCAGTGTAGTACCAAATCTGATTGCATTGTTAGGACATAAGTAAAGTATTCTCTTTTTATTTTAACAATGACGTAAACGATCTTATCTATCAATCTTACACGACTGATTAGCATGAAAGTTTTAGATGCCTAGATTTTGATAAGATCCGGTATACTTATAAACACTCAATGTCATGGTATGTAGGTGTGTGGTGTGTGTAACAACCTATAAACATGACCACATCATTATGTAGCATGTTGTATATTAGAACTGTATTCTGTAACTTTTACTACTCGTACTTGCCATTTTGATAATGAACTACTTATTTCGATACAAATACTCCAAAAACTGTACTACTTGTATTTTTAGAGAAAATCTAATGGACATTTCCGAGTAGAGCAAAGTGGCAAAATCGGCTTTATCCGGTCACTAACCCTTAGAATTGATTAAAAGACTGAATCTGAACGGTCGAGATATAATGTGGTACCTGAACGGTATATCGGTGAGGTTGGACTGGCTGTGGCTGTGCGCGGGTGGTTCAGGCGCTCGCGGCGGCTGCGCGGCGCACAGCGCGAGCTCGTGCGCGGAGCCCGACAGCGAGCGGTCCGAGCCGCGGCGCCGCGACAGACCCGTGCCACTAGCACCGCTCGACCCACCGGACCCGCTCGTCGAGCCCGGCTTCTTCTTCACTTGCCCGCCGAAATTGAAAAATCTATCACAAATGGCAATATTAATACTTTAGCATTGAATTAAAAGTGCTAGCATTCTCAAGAATCTAATTTATTCATTTAGCATACATCCAAATCTGTGCAGATGATGTATGATCTGTCCATGAATTCTGTTTAATTATCAATTAAAATCTGATATTACTTAATATGGAAATGAAGCACGAACACAATAAAGGTTTTACTCGCAAGTCAACCTTAATTTTCCGTTTTACAGATGTAAAAAACAGAGCAATCCGTCAAATAGTACATACTTAGCCTTCTTCTGATAAACATTCCTTCCTTCAGCGAGAAGCCGTTGGAAGTGATCAGAGCGAATGAACCGCGGGTAGCAGTCCTTCTTGAGCAGTAACCCATAGACGTGGTCTGCGGCATGGTCCAGTGCGTACCGCGAGCCGGTCCGCACACCCTCGGTCACTCTCTCCGCCGTCGCGCCGTCAATGTTGATCTCACACGGCGCTCCCGGTTTCAGAAATTCCCTATAAATATCATCAAATAAGTACTAATACGAGTATATCAGTATGTAAAGTAGGCGTTTAAGTGAATCACCAACATCTTAGGCTTAAAGCCAGCCCCGGATCTACGATTTTTTCGAACCGGGGCAGAAACTTGATAGTGGCTCTCCTCTCTCCAGCGTTTGAGATAAATTACTTAAATAAATAACAAATATATAATGGTTGGCATTTTTCGTGAATGGGAAATTAAAAACTGTTAAATAAAATTGTACTTTTCACTTGTGGTGTGGACCTATGTAGCGTCTTGTTCTTACAAGTCGACAGTGAGCCAACCAGCCTAGCATATGGTAGTAGCTTTGCGGACCAAGTTTCTTATTTTTAATCATATTAGATTATGATTCTGGCGCGCCCTGAAACTGCCGGCCGGGGTGATTGTCCCGGTTTAAGACCCCCTCCCTCTAGATCCGGGGCTGTTCAAAGCCAACCTCATCTGAAAGTGGTACACTCAGCTGATTAACGGATGAGGCAATGGCGACGCTAGTTTCTCGTTTCGGGTTGTCAGGATGGCGCGGCGGGTCGCCCCGCATAATACCAAATCCGCCGTCAAATCATAATGGGAAAAAGGACCCTGGTATTAAACCGGGATAATGCCAGGTTATCAATATGTAAAGCAATTTTGACAGCCTCCGTGGTGCAGTGGCCGAATAGCCGGCTGTGCAGCGAGAGGCTACGGGTTCGATTATCGCGCCGAGACAAACGTTTGTGTGATCCACAAATATTTATCTAAGGTCTGGTAGTCGTGGGATGTTGGCTATTATTTGATCATTGTTATTATTTTAAATTAAAATAAATTTAATTAACTACTTACTCGCATATTTCCTCCAGTTTCTTTGGTATTTGTTTGGTGCTGCTTCGTCGCAGATCCATTACCGCCAGCCAAAATCGAATATTCTCGTGCGAGTACTCTTTTCTAAGAAAGCTTGTGAACTCTTGCAGACCCGTGGGATCCGAAACTAGTTCTTCGATAGATAGAGCCCATCGTTGGACACGTTTTTCACTTGGTACCTCCACGCTGAACAAATTGAAAATGATTATGAATAAGATTGCCTAAAAGAGTATGATGATACATTTGTGCCGCAGCCTTACAACCGTATTTACAGACGTCAATTAAATTCAATTTCCAATTAGCCATATCTTAGAATTCGATTATTATTAGACGTCTATTCAGTAACAAGTATATAGCATTAAATAGCTCTGAGTATGGAAATTATCAAATGCTAAGAAATAAACAATATTATGGCATGACCAAAAGATAGTCGCAATTTTAAAGGACTGCTGCTGTACTCAAGAATTAAAACTACTAAATATTTACATTTTGACTTAGAATTTATGTGATTATTTTGTTAAATATAGCTCTACATTTGTACACGGACTTTAGCAATATTAAACAATTCTAAAAGCAGGCAGGTACTAATAAGAAGTGTAAATAGTGGGAGAAAAGGAGGTTCAACTCACAGAGGGCTATTTATTTGCCAGAATAGGGTGTCGTCGCTGACCCATGGGTTAGAGGGCTGCGGCGGGGTGAGCCAAGGATCGTAGGGAGCGAAGGTCTCCGAGTAGGCCAAAAGGGCTTCAAGGGCAATTGAAGTCTTCACTCGCGTACGGTCCAGGCTCGCTTTTAGATGTTCGATCTAGAAGAGTTACAAATTTGCATGAGATTCCAGTTGGAATGTGTACAATGGATTATAGTTTGTGTTTAATAGGATAGTTGCAAACTACTTAAGGTCTTAGGCTCACGACACACTTCCACGTATGAAACGCCGACAATGTTCTATTTTCATTAAAAGTGAAAAACAGATTTCCAAACCTGGATCGCGATGCATTTCCTGAGTTTCCCATTTACCCTCGTACTCCGTCATCAGATCTTAACAAAATGTATATGGGGCTAGCTTTTGCTCGCGGCTCCACCCGCGTGAAAGGCAATTTCCGGGATGAAAGAAGCCTATATCCTAATCCAGGTCATGGTCTACCTGTGTGGCAAATTTCATCCATAACGGTTCCATTGTTAAAGCGTAATGGACTAAAAAGCATCCGAATGCACAAACATCCAAACTTTCACATTTATAATAGTAGTAGCATAGTAGCATCATTATCGGTCCATATTTGACAGAGAAATGGCGTAACTTATATAAAAATACAGACGAATTAAGATCTGCCACCGTTTTGAAGATAGTAAAACATTGTAGACTAATACGTCGTAGTATGCCATGAGCATTAATAAAAATATACATCTTGTGTAGGTACATTGTTTTGTCTTGCTTTGCACTACTTAAAATGAAAAGTTTATCATGTATAATTATATCATTTAGTAGTATCTATTCTATAGGTAAATTCTGAATGTTGTGTTTGGAAACTACATAAGGCTTGCGCCATACTACAACGTATTAAATAAAACTTAACGATGTTCTATTTTTAAAGTTTGAATGGAGAAAATATATAGATTGGAACATCATAGGCATCTATAATACGCTATAGTGTGCCGAGAGTCTTATTAAAGTCTTATTTATAGCAATTACGACCTAACTACCTTATAGTAAGAGTAATGTACTAATAGATTTTGTTATTTGTGATATATAATACATTATAATGATTAATTACAAATACTTATGACAAGCTTGATCATTCAAAGTTATTTATTCAGAATATAATTGTGTGGTGTGTACGCAACTGCATACAATTTGCCTTAATGATGCCCGTTTTCACCGACTTGCTTAGCTTTAGTTGACCCCTAACGCTCAAAACACATTTGAGCGGTGTCACAACGCTACGCAATCAATTATGATCATCAACTTAGATATCGCACTGATTTGATGTATATTTTGCGTTAGGGAGCAAGTGGGTTACCTGATGGTAAGTAATCTCCTCCGCCCGTGTATGCCCATTATACCTAAAGAATCATAGGCGCGATACCCATGACAAAGGAAAGGTATATTAAGGGATTGGGAAGGGGAGGGGGATTTTGGCCTCCGGATATTCCAGTCACCGGACGAAACGCAACAGTAAGCTGCTACGTTACGTCGGCTTTCCCTGAACCAGAGGTAATTTGTATGTGGTAATGTGGGTTAACTAAAGTTAAATAAAAGGTGGTGAAAATGGGTTTTATTACTGAGTTGTTATAAAAATTTTACTTAAGTTTTGATGTACGTACCTCTCGTGACTGCCTCGGTGGCGCAGTTGTAATGCGTACGCGTTACGATTGAGGCTGACACTGAGGTCTCTAGTTCGATCCCTGGGTCGGGTACCAGTGGTATTGGGTTTTTCTATTACGAAATGCTCAGTATCAGCCCGGAGTCTGGAATTTGTGCCCGGTATGGCGATAGGCTCGCCCCTATCACATTGTGGGACGGAGATACGCTCGGCGAAATGTGGGTGTATTGGTTACACCTCTGCCTACCCCCTTCGGGGATTACAGGCGTGAGTGTGTATGTATGATGTACGTACCTCTCGTGTGAGCTGCTGCACGGTCCGTTTCTTGGGCTTGGGTTGTCTGGAGCGCACGGGCACGGGGCACGGCTCGAGCGCGCTCGGTACTCCGGGCGGCGGTCGCGCCACGCGCCAGTACGCGCGCTCTTGACTATCACTCACTATTTTATCACCTTTCTTACGCTCTTTGGCTAGACGAACCTGAATAAATACATTTTAATTCAATTTCATTACATACTAGCTGTCCTACGTGGTTTCACCCGCGTGCATATACAGTATGTAACAAAAACCTTGTTGGCCCTTTTTGGGTCGTGAGTATAGACATATAGACAGCTTAATAAAAATAGTTAAATAAAAAAAAAAAAAACAGAAGCGAGATATTATCCTTATACAGATAGCTTAGAAAAATGAACATATCTAAAAATATTTCTGTGTGTGGACAGTATGTATACATTTATGTATGTGGACGCCGGAACTTGCTATCTCGCTCTGGCTCCAAGTCATCGCTTTTGCAGAGGTAATCAATCTAAATACGATTTACAAACAATAAATTAATGAAAGTTTAAAAAATAAATATGATACATTTTTATAGTCCAATTTTCGTATGCGAGTTTCTTCATTACGTTTGAATATCGATTCTGATATCATAGTTAAAATGCCCAACAGGGTTATGGCCGTTCCCAATATTAATCTTCAATTTCACGATAGATAGCTATCGTCAAACATCCGTATTGTTCTATCTACTACTTGGAATCGTCCCTATTTTTTAGATATGCACGTCGGATACTATGATAGCAATAGATAGGCAGTCTATCTGGGCCCTCTTGTGCGTTATGTTCATACAAGCTGAGAAAGAGGAACTATTGTTTAATTTATGTTAGAAAATATGAAGATATGATTTAGATTAGAAATATAAGTTTTAATTTAACATTTATCTATAATTCTTATTTTTTACCACTGTAAATGAAATAATAATAACGAGAAATACTTATTATGTTGCAAAACACAATGTAATAACGAAACGTTTCACTGTCAATACATTACGGCTCTGAATACAAGTCCTTTGAACAAAAATCCCAAGCTAATTTGGGGGATTTTACTGAAGTGGGGAATTATTTTGTTCGCATTAACAAATATTTATATGTCTCTTGCACTTAATTTAATTATCAAAATGGTGCATTATTTTTATTTATGGGAATTTTAGATTTTTTTAATATTTTCTTTTAGATTTTTACATAATTTATTTAGTTTTTTGTATTGCAGTGCAAGTGCCATGTAAGCCTTGTATACTCATGGCTATTTCTTCAAAATGCGTTATTTATTTCGTTTTTTTACAGCCGAGGATATCTGTTTATCGGTCAAAATCTACCGATAAAGAAAAAACTAAATAACTTTATCGACAGATAGCACATAAAAAATATTGGGACGCTTGAACTGTCATTTTCATAGTGTTGTATATCTGTAGTCAGCTATCAGTCCTCTCATCGGTAGACAGCAATGAAGAATAGGATTACCAATCATTAGTAAGTTTATTGGGACGGTAAAACGCAAAATAGATAACATTTTCGATCGCCGGTATAGCAAAACTAGAGACAGACAGAATATAGGGAACGGCCATTAATGTTACATATTCTATATTACTGCTCCGCTCCCATGTTTCATACAAAGTTCAACCCCTATTTTTACTCCCTTAAAATGTAAATTTTCAAAAATCCGTTCTTAACCACAACCTTCATTACACAAATTATTCTAATATATCCTAATTTTTATACTTTTTACGTACCTTTCAAAGTACGGAGATACTCAGTCGAAATACCACTAAGCGTTCGCCCATCTATAGATTGAGCGCGGCCAGAGTTGTTTACCTCGCTAATCGTTTACCGATTAGTGAATGCAACTGGCTATGAGCGCCTCACGGAATGGCCTAGTTTCGCCAGACCTATCTTCTAAACTCGAATTAATTAACAAAGTTTGGCTGGACAGTGACAAATTGACCGGTCCCCTACGAGTTTGCTTATTTACACAGATTACGTGTGCATGATGTTCATGGTACTGCTGATAACATATTTTCCTTAAAAGAATAATGCATGTTTGCCATTTTGTGTAACACTGTGGCTTTGCCCATGTTTTTCCACAAAACATAAAATAAAAAAAACTTAAAGTCCGACGAATATGAGACATTTCTTACTTTCTTACCCACATTATTCTGCATCGATTGGTATCGGTCTCGACCCCATACCCCCAGCGGTTTCGGAGGAGATAGCGTGACAAGCTTTTGGCAGCGGCGGCGGCGGCGCCAGTTACTTTTTTTAGAATAGATAGAAAACAATGTATTTAGACATCTGTACGACCAGACGGCCGTTCGTTCACATGTTGACTATCACAAGGCCGCCGCCAGTCCGCTAACAGTAGCAACACCACTTAGATCTTTCAATTCCAAAGTTGTAACGCTACTCCGCTGCACCCACATTCTGGAGGCACCTCATCTGTTAAGCCTCATGATACTTTGTAATCTCAATGGCTTCTAACTATTTTAAAGTACATCAAACCTTCAAACACTGCTACTTGGCTGCAGAAATAGACGTATAGTATAATATCGTAAGACTATCAATTATTATGAGCACCATGAGAGAGGACAAACCAGACAGAAAAACTTCTTTTTGACTCCAGGAGTCCGTGTCAACCCTTTGGATAAAATGTTATTCCTCATTCGAGTGTAAACTAACTTGCTCCTCCGCCTGCATGGTGATGAAGTCCCACTTGGCGGCGAGGTTCTTGCGAAGGTTGACGAGCGCCTCCTGCTCGTACTCGTCGAGACCATGCCGCTGCTTGTTGCGCAGAGTGCGCTTCACCAGGTAGATCGCGTACTCCACATTGTCGGGCCCAAGTGTGGGCGCACCCGACCCACTGCCGGCCACGCGTGGCGCTTGCCACGGCCAGTAATATGGACTCTGGAATAATAATGAAGAAAATTGACTGAAAGAAAACATCTAGTCATTTAGTAATTTGGATTAAATAGAAATATGATTTAAGATCAGAACTTTAGCAGATTCATCTCATAATATATGGTTTAAATCACATGTATGCATATATATTGGTGGATATAACATATATTTATTTATTATGTATTTATTTAGATTCATATATATTGTATTTATTTAGATAATATATCATAATATATATTTTAATAAGTAGATTTATGTATTAGTATCAGATATATAGTTTTTTTCTTTTATTACTTATATAAACACAATGTTTTGTGTATAAAGTTTAAATAAATAAATTTACGAGTGGTAGAGCCACGCTGTAGACAATTTTGTCTACAGCATGAATGGGCCGGCACGTCCGGGTCGTTACCACTGTCTCACAGAAAACCGACGTAAAGTAGCAGCTTGTTGCTGCGTTTCGTACGGTGAGTGGGATATCCGGAGGCCTAAATCCCCTCCCCTTCCCAATCCCCTCCCCTTCCCAATCCCCTCCCCTTCCCAATCCCTTAATTATCCCTTTCCTTTAAGGTCGGCAATGAATGGTCGCATCCCATGATTCTTTTGGTATTGTGGGCGTACATGGGCGGTGGTGTTCACTTACCATTAGGTGACCCACTTGGTCGTTTGTCGGCCTATACAATAAAATAAAATAAAAAAATTAATTGGTATTTATTTGTTTAATAAAATTTCACTGAATGTATTTTTTTATTATTACGGAAAATAGACAAAAAATTTGATATACTCGTAGAACAATGTTCTCCCTGCAACCGTTAGCAGTTTTCATACATGAATACTCACTTGAAATCTATAGAGAGAAGAGTCATCTTTTAAGACAAGATTTTTCAAATCGTTCACAGGAAAGAAGTAGCCGTATTGACATAGTTGATTGGCTAAGTTTATTGCTTCAACTGAAATATGGAAGAATATCACATTAGCACTATGTTAATTAATGTATAAACGTATTACAAAAACACCGAAGGCGTGGGGTTGTATAGCACGTTACAGACTGAGAAGCAGACAGAGGTTGTGTTATGACTAAACAATAAGCAAATATTCAATGTATTTCTATCCAAGAATCTTAGTTTATAGTCAGTATTGTTTTGCAATTCAATTTATTGGTAGCATAAGTTGTGCTAAGCACTAATGCATCAGCGGGTGTGGAGCATACATAGACATCGGGTCACAAAGATTCGGCCATGAGTGCATTGATGGCATCAGTTAAGGTATTCCCGCAGATAGCACATCAGAGCGTACACAGACATGCGAACGAGTGTGATGGCGCTACCTACATATTGACACCTGAGGGTACTTGGGCTTCTCGTTATAGCTAGATTCTACGGGGGTGCGGCGGCGGGACCAGGCCCATGGGCCGCCACCCGATACGCAACACTCACCATTGCTAGTCTCGTCAAGATTAAACCGTTCCATTAGCCATTCGACAAGATCGTAACCTGAAACATAATATATAAACAATGTTACTTTTGTATATAACAATCCAAAAAATCAGTAAATAGCAGCGAGGTTCCGCCTCTGCCATTGTTGATGACCTAACGCAATCTTCACAAAACACATAATTTCTGTGGGAGTCGTTTACATAAATTATGATTACTGTAAATTTTCTAAGAAATGCAATCACTTGCGTCTTTATCCAATGGGTACCCCAGGCTCTGGCCCAAGGGCCTTGACCTGATGAGGGCCCCCAAATCAAGTCAGAGCCTATATACCTATAAATATATTTTTTTATTAAAATCACAAAGACAATTCCTATAACACTATTTAGCTGTAATTTCGACGATGACATAATATTGAAAAAGAAAAGTATTTTGAGAACCCTAAGCCCAGGTCCCGCGCATGGCTCTGAATGCAATAAATTTCTATTTGGATATCTCTGATTCCTCGTATGCGTGCTTATTTGCTTTATTTATTTTTACCAAAATATTCATAATTAATCGAATAGTAAAAAAAATGGAAGATTTATTTATTTAGAATAAACAAACAAATAAAAATTGGTACTTAAATTGTTGTTTTTTTGGTCGATGGGGAAGTTGAATAATTTAGCTGGTCAATAATCGTGGTAGGGCAAACACCTTAGAATGTATCTATGCATTATTTATTTTTCAATCTAGCTCTCTCTCTCTCTCTCTCTCGCTCTCTCTTTACACTCTTACTTTTAGGTATTTCAAAAAACAACAGCGAATATTTTATTGTTTTTATATCAATATTTTCGTTCTATATTAAGATTGAAGAAACATAGTCTGAACTAATTAAATAACAGGTATAAAAATAGCTAATAACAGAAAAATCGTGTAAGGCTTGACACTACCATCGATCGCATTGATGAAATATCCATTATAAATATCCACAACCCTACGCAAAGCGGATGCTTTGTTGTACATTTTAGATGAGATGTTGTTTGAATTATTCTTACCCATAAAAGCAGATGGTATTACGCTGAGAAAAAGTTTTTGACTTCTTACTGGTACACCTGTTTCTGGATCTTGCATTTCCTTTATCAAACTTTCCATCTGAAAATAAATACATACATACATACTCACGCCTCTAGCTATCTAGGGAGTCTAGCTGTAAGAATCTTATACTACTTACTATATTTTCTTGTTATCATTATCATATCATTATCACCGAGGACTGCCTCGGTGGCGCAGTTGTAATGCGTACACGTTACGATTGAGGCTAACGCTGAGGTCTCGGGTTCGATCCCCGGGTCGGGTAAAGTGGTATTGGGTTTTTCTATTACAAAATGCTCCGTATCAGCCCGGAGTGTGGAATTTGTGCCCGGTATGGCGATAGGCTCGCCCCCTATCACATCGTGGGACGGAGATACGCTCGGCGAAATATGGGTGTACTAGTTACACCTCTGCTTACCCCTTCGGGGATTACAGGCGTGAGTGCGTATGTATCATTATCATATTAATGTTTATTTTTTCCAGTATTCTAGCGAAGAAGTTTGAAGTTATGTCGTCATCGCAGAAGCTTCACAATATGAGTAGGCCTTATGCAAGACACGGCCATTGTTAGATCTATTTTTATTTTTACTGGCACAGATTTACTTCTTCATTCGAATGACTCGTTGGTTATATGTCCTTATTAATACGCAACACATAACGATACATTAAGTGGTGAACAATCCGTTAAAATAGCTTGAATTTCCAGTAGATTTTATTGGTAGACCTTAGTAATTTATAGCATAAACTGAGCCCCTTTACTATAATCTGCAACGAAGCTAGAAAATATACATAGTGTTAAAAATGTATAGAAAAGGCATTACAATGATAAAACTTGGAATAGAAATTACTACTGCTAAAATGGAGGCGTAAGTAGAACCGTATATGAAAGGTGATTGCTTTTTTCTATTTATTGTTTGTCATATTTTTTATATTTGTAAAGCGAAACTAAGAAAAAACTTATTCGCTATAAAATAATAAAAAATATTCGTCTTATTATACATGCTTTTATCCACGGTTTTAGTTGTTAGCCTAGTCGCAGTAATTTATATTCGACATTTTATTATTGTGATGGATATTCTATACCTACTACATTACGTCTAAATTTCAGAACTTCATAGCTTCGTATAGTTTTATAACATACATACATACGCACTCACGCCTGTAATCCCCGAAGGGGTAGGCAGAGGTGTAACCAGTACACCCACATTTCGCCGAGCGTGTTTCCGTCCCTTATGTGATAGGGGGCGAGCCTATCGCCATACCGGGCACAAATTCCAGACTCCGGGCTGATACTGAGCATATCGTAATATAAAAATCCAATACCACTTTACCCGACCCGGGGATCGAACCCGAGACCTCAGCGTTGACCTCAATCGTAACGCTTACGCATTACAACTGCGCCACCGAGGCAGTCATGTAGTTTTATAACATAAATGCTAATTTTTTTTTTATCATATCGATAATTAAATAAGCAGTAGATGTTATTTCAAATTGAAGAAAGTCAGGTACGACAAACTTGTGGTGCGTATGTAATTCCATTAGTGTTAATTACATTCCATTGAGGATTCCGAGAGTGAATGTTGTTATGAATTTTCATCAACACTGCTTCTGTGGCCGTGAAATGTAATGAAAATACGCTCTCCGTTCTTCTACCTATTCTGGTTCTTTTTCAACATTAAATGCATAATTTGAAAGGGATTTTTCAAATGAACTATTAGGTCCTTACAGTACCTATTATGTGATTTTATTTACTAATCGTGGTTTTTAGTTATGACGATCGAGAAATACCTGTCATACCACAAATGTGAAATTAATTCCCATTTTTTTTGTCTAAATGGGCACGACTGGGTTATTACCACTGGGTTTTCACAGAATATGTGTTAATACGAGTTTTACGTGTATTTACAAGATGGTAGTAAATGCAATGCCTTCGTATGCAAGAGGCCGTCTGGGTTGGTACCACCGCTTTGTCTATTTCTGGCGCCAAACAACTGTGTAAGCACTGTTGTGTTCCGGTTTGAAAGACATTGAAGCCAGTGAAATTACTGGGCATTATGAGACTTAACAACTTTTGTCTCGGAGTGACGAGCGCAGTCCAGTACTATGCAGTGCTTCGTAATTTAAAGTTATGTGTGGCGTTGCTTCTGTTTATTGGCAGGCGTGGTGCTGACTATCAGGTGAGCGACCTGCTCGTCTCGTCATTCAAACTAATTAAAAAAACGACGAATATTCTAACTTGTTTCTTTCTGCCTGTCGTTATTCCGGCTTATGGTATTGTCCGTTCTCCCTTTAATGATTTATCGGTAGATTTAGTATTATGTGGAACGACGCGCCGTCTGACTCCCACAACCTCCAATGTGACCAAGATTCACCATTGCCTCGTCCGTTAATCAGCTGTGTACTGTGTGCAGGTGAGGTTGGCTTTGGGCCTAAGATGTTGGTGGCCCACTTACATTCCAAAAAAAATTATAATATTGGCCCTGTATTATATACGTCCCACTGCTAGGTACGGGTCTCATCTACTGAATGAGAAGGGTTAGGTCTTAGTCTTGTTAGACACCAAGCTGACCTAATGCGGGTTGACAGACTTCACATACCTTCAAAATTCTTATGGAGGTATTAAATAAGGTAAATTCTCATCTCTTTCGTATGCAGATTTTCTCGCGATATTTCCATCACCGTTAAAACAAGCTATGATTAACATTAAGAATTAAGACGAGCCTTTGGGGCTGGTTTCGAATGTGCGACTTTTGTCTCGACAGTCCGTACCACTTTCCGCTGAGCTATTGCTGTTTTTTCTTGTTGCTGTTTCTTCGTTCGTACTAATTATTTGAAATATAATTATCTTCCAGAGATACAATTGTTTTACGAATATAGCTTATCGCAATGCGTAGAGGCCCTAATCTATGATTATAATGTAATTATAATAGTAAACAAAGCATGCGACATGATGGTAATCATAGTGATGAGTGATGTTTGATATGTTCAAAATGGAATTTAACATGAAATTTTCTACGAAAGCCTTATCTTGTCTTCTATTAAAACCATTGTAATCATTGATACCAGTACGTATATTATTTAATGAATTATCGTCACCTCAATTTGCTAAAAATCAAATGTATTAGGAGAAAAGATTTTTATGTTATTCCAGAGGACATAAATTATTTTTATATGTTAATTGTTTAAAATATTTTCTCGGTAAATGCAAAAAGTGAATAAACGGCTACAACACACAATTTCTCAATCCACACAAATCTTAGTACTGATTGTATAATCACCGATGTTAAGTGACTTGATACTTCCATCGGCATCTTGAGATCGTTTCTAACGATTGCTTATGACGTCAGTTGTGTCCTTTTAGGTCAACATGCTCTCGAGGTCTCGGGGAGAGTGTCGAGGGTTGTCGAGGGTCATCGGAGCCAAGTGGCTGGCCCTGCGGCGATTGTCAACCGAGGGCTCTCAAGCCAATAAAGCTGGCCTAACCATCGCAAGCTGCGCTGATCTGCTATATTTTAGCCACGAATAGTCACGATAAAATTGAATGCGCTGCAAAATTGATGTTTTTCTTGCATAAGTGGTTAGCGAATATAGAAAGTTGGAATCGTTTCAAAATCGATTGTGACCTGTTTATTTACTGAGATGCCAGATTTATCTTCGTATCTATCTTATCTTTTATATCAGCAGTAATATTTTATTACGATAATTGATATTGTGAAGCGGTACGACGAATAAGATCCTGCGGACGGCCCAGAAAGCGCTGGTTTGACGTATTAGAGGGGGATATGAGGTATTTTACTACAAAGGATGCTTAAGACCGGGAGAATTAGAAGCGTGTAAAAAGGAAGGCAGACTCTGGCACTTAGTCGGCGCGACGCGAGGCAGAACGAATTAAAACAAAGTAATTGGTATTGTGAAGCATTAAAATTACAGATATTACAGTCTTATCAAACGCATTTGTCCACGTTTTGTTCGTCCTCGTAGTTAGAAGAGGGTTGTGAAGGCTAAGGCGGTGACGTCACGGGCACAATCGATCGTCGCCGGGCAGGGGTAAAGTCACATCTCGCATCCAAGCGTCTTCACCGCCCACCCCGCACCACACCGCAACCCTTAGCACCCTTCACCTTACGATTCATTACACCCAGAGATTGTTTGTTTAGTACATACATATACACTATACAGTGCATACATAACTATATAGTTGATTAAAAACGAACATAAAATATGCTATTTTCTTACGGCACACTTGGAAGACTTTCTGGAGTCAGGAGTTTGCACAGCTTTTCCTCATATTCAAATTCAATATTAGGGAATATTAAACTTAATAATCGAATTCTTTATAAGCATAAAAATAAAATAATAAATATTAAAAAAATAACAATATAAGAAATATATTGTCAATCATAAAATACATAAAATAGACACTATTTTTCGGTATATTGTATTTTTTTGCATGATAATAAATCCTTTACTGTATCGTTGACGTCAGATATTTTCATAAAATTTAAATGATACATTAGTTATATAATCTATAAATTATAAAGCAATAATCATCAATATTGTGGAAAATCATAGACAAATGTTTGATAGGACGCTGTATACAAATGTAGAGTCGCAAATGCCAGTCTGTCCTACGGTATCAAGATTAACGTAGATTACATAAAATTTACAACCAATGTACAACAATTATGTAGGCATATGAAGGTAGTTAGTGAGTAAGTAGTAAGTTACATGCATTTAATCGAAACACGATCGTGTCTAGGGAAACTGTACGGAATTGCATATACATATATTATTTGTGTATATACGGATGACATTACAGAAATCTAAAAACTCGCATTACGCCCATTATAAGTGTTTGAAAAAGCTTTATGATAAAGTAAACCATGAAATAGTAATTATGGGTTTTAGTAATTATTTTGATTTGCTTGAATGACAAATCGATGATCGCTCGATGGTAAGCGCCAAGTCTGCCCATAAACAGAAACAACATGCACACATAACTTCGAAGTACAAAGCACTGCATGGCATTGGACTGTGATCGTCAGCCCGAGACATAAATGGTTAAGTCTAACGCCCAGTAAATCAATGGCTTCAAACCGAAACACAACAGTGCTCACACATTGTTACTTGGCGGCAGAAATAGGCAAAGTCGTGGTACCAACCCAGACAGCCTCTCGAATACGAGGGCCTACGACCTAGTAAAACCTTTCACCTGGGTAAACCTATTATTCATTTTAAAGTAATGACGAAACATTCCAAGATAAAATAGCAAGAACATCGACAATATTCACCCATGTACATTACGATATCGCCAAAAATAAAAATTTAAACGCCAATCATGGAGCCGATGCACAAGGCTATTTCAACCCCTGCGAGATAACGTAGGCGGGATGGCGATAGCCGAGACAACCCCTCTATTTTTCGCCAAATTCTATTCTACGAAAATATATACCGAGGAATTCAAGAGAAATTCACGAGAAGTATGCGTAAAATGTGTGCATTTCATTCTTTACCTATTCATTGGGCTAGGTTAGATTGTGAAATAAAAAGAACTTAAAGTTCTTTTTATAGAAGAGTAGATTTGACGACTTTTACGGCGTTGTTGATGAATGACCAACTAGGAAATAGCAGGTGAGGAGACAGGTAAAGGGTTCTAATTTTTTAATGTTAAATCTATAACATCTTTAATTTAACATAAACCGACGTCCAGAAAAAATGAATGGCAATAAAATATGACTGACGCGTATTATTCGAACTTGACTGGTATTGTTTATTTAACTTTTGAATTGCTTGAACTTGTTTCGACGTGACTCTACTATGGCTTTTTCGTATTCATTTTTACCGAGAATATTAGGTAACAAAATTGAATAATTACGGAGGTACCGTTGATTTTTAGATGTTATTTTCCATGAATTTACACCTTTCTAAGCACCCGTTTCACCACCTCTGAGTAAATGCTACTAACGAAATAAAATACATGTTCGAATACAAAAATCACACTCTGACAAATATACCGGGACAAAGACGTCTACTAGGTACTTTAAAAAATAGTTGTATTATACGTTAAATTGTGGTAAAATATTACTTGAATATTGTAAAACAGGTCCTAAACGTTAAGAATTGATTGTAGAGTAAATTCTAATGTGAGAATCGAGCGTAATTCTTTAACGTTAGGAGGTCGTTATTTCAGTTGTGAAATAAATCCGAATTATTTATAGCGGGCTGCTTTCGACGGCAGTTAAATACGAGGGTAGCAGTCGTGGAACCGAACCTTATTGATTTTTAGACGCGAGCAGAAGGGGCTGGCGGCGGAGTGTAAAAATAAATAACTTAAAGCATTGCATTGTGCTAGAAATTGTAAAATGTAGGGAATGAAAAGAAACTGTTGTTATATATTAATGAAAAAGGAAGAATATTTATTCATCACGTATTTTAAAATTAAATACTTGTAATAAAAAAATGCGAACGAAAAAAATATATTTAAATTATATTTGGATATCTTGTTGTTTTAAAAAAACTGTAAGGAATCAGCCCATCGACCTGTGTCTCATACAGCTAATGATAGTTAATTTGACACACACAACACCATCGAAACTGCACACAGAAGCGAAAATGCAGAGTATAGTCTAAAACACACCCAGTGCAATAATGAAATTGCTCCAAAAATGACTGCTTCGGCTATGTCACGATTACCATACGACAGGACACGCAAATCGGTCAAAGTTAAATCCAGTGAACAGGAAAGCAAACCTCAGCTTAAGCACGGACACGAAATTGTATTCAGTGATCACTATGCGTTGTTTTAGTAACGATGGGTACCGCACAACAGTTCCATCTGTACTCTATGAGCATGGACCCTAGACAGAGAACCCCATATGGCAAAATGTATAATAAACAAAATTTAAACATATTATAAATCAATAATATGTTTAAGTATTATTCACAAAAAATCAATTTTATTGATTTGATTAAACTCAGCGAAGAGTTGTACGGAGTTTGAGATGAAAGTCGCAGGTTCTAAACCAGCTCCAAGAGCATGCACTGCTGACTTTTCTAAGTTACATGTGTATTAATTGTTAATTATCGCTTGCTTTAACTGTGATGAAAACATTGTGAGGAAACCAGCATACCTAAGAAGTTCTCCATAAGGATTTTGAAGGTATGTGAAGTCTGCCAAGCCGCGTTAGGCCAGCGTAGTGAACTAAGGCCTAACTTCCTCTCATTAAGTAGAGGAGGTTTGTGCTCAGCAGTGGAACGTATATATAATACACAGTATTATTATTTCGTATAATTTGATAGTAGTTCCAATTTATCGTTTATGAAATAATATTAAAAAAATAATTGTATTTTATTACTTTCTGGTAGCTGTAAAATAGGATTCATTTAGAAACAATTTAAAGGTTTCATGGGAATCAAAAGAAAAACAACCTAGATAACCAGTTTATTATCTCAGTCATTAGGCCAGGTTTTGATGAAAGGCATAGTTATAGGTATACACAATATTATATTAAAGGACTATTTATCACGATAGTAGAATTTGTAATTACAGCAGCATGGCTTAAGTGGCGCGAACTTACAGGAGTTACTTGTGACAAAAAGATGTCGGTCAACCTAAAAGGGTTTATTTATTAGGCTATAATAAGGTCTGTCCTCATGTATGGCAATGAGACTTGGTCTGTCACACAGGGTCGTTTCCAAGCCAACCGTGTTGCCGAAATGAAAACGTTGAGATGGATGTGTGGCGTTACAAGGCTAGATGACATTGCGGACAAGTTGCAGAAGAACAGGATGAGATGCTATGGACAAGTCAATAGAAGACCAACCGATTACGTTGGCAACCAGGTACTGGACCAAAGACCATATGGACAAATGTGTTGCAATGAGACATGATAGCATGCAATGTTTCCGATGACGACGTCATGGAAAAGGGCGAAGTGGAAGAAAAATGGCTGACCCCATCACCATGTGGGATAAATAGTCGGGCAGAGAGAGAGAGCACTTTAAATGACTCGCATATTAAATACTTTTCTTCTTGCAATAGGCAGGTAGGTAGGTTATGTTATCTAATTTCTACGCAGTCATAGGGAATTCACAGAGTCGCGGCCATAATAAATCTTAGAAAATTGATTTATAATACTGTCAGTACTGGACTATTATTGTTGTTTTTATTTAGTATAGATCGGCAAACATTTAAGTGGATCAACTGATAGTAAAGGATCTCCACCGCTCATGTACGTCCACAATACTAGAAGAACCATGGGCTCGTTCTCGACCTTAAAGGAAAGGGATAATAATAATAAAGAATTGAAAAGGGGAGGAGAATTTGGGCATTCGGAGATCTCACTCACCGTACGAAGCGCACCATCAAGCCGCTACTTTACGTTGGTTATCTATGAAACAGAGTTAACGACTTGGTCGAGCTAGCCCATTCATGCTGTAAACATAACTGTCTACAGCGTGACTCTACCATTCAAAACTTGTTCCTTCTAAAATACTTTCCAGTATAGTTACATATGTTGAAAAGTATAACCGTTATGTTGGCTATTGGTGCTACGGTATTATTGACAACGGTTTTTACTAATAGAAGTACACTGTCAAGTGTCAACTACTTTGGACACCCGTTTTCTAGTAAAACAAGCATCGGTACTGACAGTACTGTCAGGCAATTTCCATTACTTTCCACCACTTTACCATTTTCTTATACTTGATAATACAAATTGTGTATAGAGTGACAGCTGGATATTTAATCACAAAAGCTATTTCAATAACGATCCACAAAATATCGTGGGCGTACTCATAAAAAGCGCAGCTAAAGTGTTTCAATAACATATTATGTACCGAAGAGAAATTAGCCAGATCTCATTAAGTATTTTAAGAGTTGGTAGTTTCCGTCTGACAGAGTGAATTATCTAACCACTGTTTATTCTTACAATTGCATTTCTTTATTTTTTCTGGCACAGAAGTTAGAATTTCGGCGCAGACGTTTGAAGTACAATTTTCTGATAAATATTTATCTGTGTTATGACTACTGTAAGCATGTGAGTGGCAGTTTTTAACACCAGTAAAATGGAAGTATTTGGGCTTCAGATCAATATGCTTGTGACTGGGGATACATGGACAATTATGAATGGAGTGAACAGACACAAAGGATTGGTAAAAATCCTATTTACACGAGACCATTTTCGGTCTGTCGCATACAATAAAATTGCGTTACATCATGCATCGTTTAAACGTAGCTTAGACGGTACAAATTATTAATTGCTTCAATTTTGTGGTATGCAAAAGTAAATCCTATTAAAATTAAAGTAAAATGGAGAAGAATTATAACAGAATAGCAACCACGAAATGGTTAAAGGAAAAGAGGAAGACAAGCCAAGAGATGGGAAGATGATATAGTGAAAGTAAGAGGTGCAGTCGGGACAAGAACAGCAAATACTAGGAGAGAATGTAAGCAGTTGGAAGAGACCTATGTGTCACGGGACACACTGAGGCCTAAAATGGAAAAACGGGTGTGTTAAAAATAATAAAAATATGTACATTGTTATTTTTTTAAGTGTTACTTATAAAGGCTTAATAATAATAATAAAATGCAGTTTTAGTATTATTATAAGAAATTTTGAAATTGTAGAGACTAATATGATTTGTGAGATTGCTTCGTGTGATATTTTAGAGAATATATATCTGGCTTACCTTATCGAAGGCGAGGGGTCGGTGTCGAGGCACGTCAGCGAGTTCCATGGCTTCGGTGGGGCGGGGCGGGGGTTGCGGGCGCGGGGGCTGCGCGCGCGCCGCTAGCCGACCTCCATGGGCGTCTGCCGTCGGGGCCGCATGCCGCTCGCGCCCGCGCTGCGCCCCCGACACCTGCGCCAGCAAGCACCGCGCACCGTTCATCAGTCAACAAACAAATAACATTCATCTAAGTACTACACAACTATGATACATAATTCATAAAAACGAAACTAGCTTTCCCTGTGTGAACACGTCTGTCCGTTTACGAGATCAGCCCGTAAAACAGTTAAGCGTAAATGCAATTCATTAATTATGCATGTACTGCGTAAGTAAAGGCAATAGGAAGTAATCGTTGATGCTAGAACATTGTTAGAGTGTGAGTTAATCGCTGTAAAGCAGCAAACCGCGAAGTTTTATACAATAAATGTTAAATTCAACTTTCATTAATGTTGGCGTGCTTATTATTTTCTGTTGGTAGCATTTAGGGCAGCTCTACATGTCCATTTTTCCGGGATCCATTTCGATCGTAGTTTTTATTGAGAATGTAGTAATTAACAAATCACAATATTGTTTAGACATGTACTTGCTACATTAACACGCATAGAAATACATAATGAGTGTGGTATAACATTTCTAATTATGATATCTACCTTATAACAGTTAACTGTTCAGTTTAAAATACACATAGACCAGTATCGACTTATACTGTTTTCGTCTGTTGTAATTTTAATAAATAATGTTAAGACTGCCTCGATGGCGCAATTGTAATGCGTACGCGTTACGACTGAGGCTGACGCTGAGGTCTCGGGTTCGATCCCCAGGTCGGGTAAAAGTGGTATTTGGTTTCTATTACGAAAATACTCGGTATCAGCCCGGAGTCTGGAATTGGGCCCGGTATGGTGATAAGCTCACCCCCTATCACATCATGGGACGGAGATACGCTCGGCGAAATGTGGGTGTACTGGTTACGCCTCTGCCTACCCCTTCGGAGATTACAGGCGTGAGTACGTATGTAATTTTAAAATGAATAAGATTAACAATAGATCAATAAAGATCATTATATGACATCATTTATGTTCGATATGATAAAGTGATGTCACCACGATCAGACTGATTTAGGTATCATAAAATAAGCTATGACGAAGCAGGCTGACCATGGACTTTATTTTTTTATCCTGGCATGACAATAGGACTACACTGGACTTGATTTTATGTACGGTATAGTCAAAATAAAATGTCGTTTATCAAGATATAAGGAAGAAGGAAATAACTCAATTGAGAAAACTCTACAATAAAAATTATATATTTTATATAACAAATCTTAAATGACAAAATACACAAAACCACGTTTTAATTTTGTATAAATTGTTGGTCTGTGCAATTAATTATAATTTTAAAATAAGTAAAAAAAAAAATCTCTTAAATTTTTAGTAGTAATCGGTTGTAATAAGGAAATCAGCCGAGGTTATTAACGGGAAAAATTAATTTTGTCTAAACCCTTGTGCAAGTAATTAGTTTTGTTCTTTAAAAATGTAATAAAGATAATATAAGCTTTCATCGCAACGACACTGAGATATTTTTTAAATATTAATTACAGATTTAGACTGCCTCGGTGGCGCAGTTGTAATGCATACGCATTACGATTAAGGCCAACGCCGAGGTCTCGGGTTCGATCCCCGGGTCGGGTAAAGTGGTATTGGGTTTTCTATTACGAAATGCTCAGTATCAGCCCGGAGTCTGGAATTTGTGCCCGGTATGGCGATAGTCTCGCCCCCTATCACACAAGGGACGGAGATACGCTCGGCGAAATATGGGTGTACTGGTTACACCTCTGCCTACCCCTTCGGAGGTTACAGGCGTGAGTGCGTATGTAATTTATTGCAATCAACAAAATCTATGACAAAATCTATACAATTATAAACTGCAAACAACTTATTTAATACTTTACCTATGATACAATCAAGTACGCAATTACGTCATATATCATGTCCGTAAATGATATCACTAAAATCTGAAACATAGTGTAGAACTAAATATTATGCTACAATTATGCTTTACCGCCAGGGGACTATTAAGTGACCTAGATAATTACTAGTTGAAACTAGAAATTTGAACGGTATTTGACACAATATTATGATTGATATATTTGCTTGTTGTTGTTTTTAAACTGGAGCATATGCACGTTTCGGCAAATGTAAAGTTAGTAAAAATTTGTTTTGTAGGTAGCCAATGTGATTGCGGATGTACTCGTATTAAGGCGCAGTGTTTTTGGTTTTTACCGTCTAGGCGTCTGTAATATTCACGGGATTTATTGATTTTGACATATTTATAATCTTTCCATCTTTGAACGAATGAAAACTGAACGGAACGAATGAAACATGAACCATAGCGTGCACCATTTTCTGATCGCTGCTGTTCCAATCACTGACGGTTGAAATAATCCGCGTTAAAAATACTTGTGAAACTTAATTTTAATTTTGATTAATGACACCTTACTATTATCTTTTTTCGTGGTATTAGTAATAAATAAATATAACTAGGCACCCACTAACTTTATAACGAAAACGGTTATCACTCCATTGACAATATTTTCATAGTATAAAACGAAGTCGCTATCGGCGCGCGTGTCAGGAAAATCGAATATGGCAATTTAACAAATAATGAAAGATGTATTTGTGACTTATATTCTACATCTTATATTTGATTTTAATCTAGTATTATAAGGATATTGACATTATTCACTAAACGACATTATTATTCAGTAACATAAAATGTATTTTAGATTATTAACGTTGCGATTAAATTAAGTGTACTGTTTTACATCTATTATAATCATTTATAAACATATTAATTATGAATACGGACACTGACTTGAAATTGTAGATATTACGATGTATTTTATATTGTGTACCGTCATTCATTTCCATAAATTGAGGGTGGTTTGTTTGTCAAGTAGTTTCTTGGAGTGGGAAAGTTATGATAAAAAGAGTGGTCTTGTCATTCGGAGGAACGGTCTGATTTAGTTTGTGTTTCAGGGCGAAGCTCTGTTAGTTTGCTCTTTATTATATAATAATAATTGTGGTAAATAGTAAATTGTTATATTGTTATATACAGCAGTAAAATAGTCTTGGATACCTATGTGATTGTTGAAGGATTACCTAAAGCTAAGTATTATTTGTGACTTATGTATTGGGTATTACATTAGTTTTGTATATACATATATTATGTATAGAGATGTATATTATATACTGTTGGGTTTTACTTGCCACTTATTTTCCCACAGTTATATACTTCCGAAGTGGCGGTAGTTTATTAAAAGATATTAACTTTATGTTCTATGTTTTATTTCCTGTTTTACCTACTTATTTACTTGCTCAGAGAAGTTCAAATGTCGTAGTAAATTACAGATAGTTAGAAATGACTTATCCTGATGGTTTTATAGCAATGGAAGTATTTAATATACTCTAAATCCTGACTATATTTTTATGTTGTTATATATTATATAAATCTTGTAGCGCGCAACCTTACCACGCGAACGCGTCCCGTACCGCCACCCCTAGCGCCCCGCTCGCAAGCCTACGAGCTGCGCCTGCGCCCAACACCCCGCACTTCCGCAGTGCCTAATTAGCTTCCTTCCGGGGTGGATGCGTGCGCGGGCGCGGCCCGCCGCATGAGCCTACCTTGTGTGGTGCGTGTAGCATGTGTAGTGCTTATGTACTACACTTGTTGTAATACGTTATGCATCTAAATATATTTATCAGTACTTAGTTCAGTGCATTAAAGTTTTTGTTTTTATGGTACTCGTACTTTTAGTTTCCTGTCCCGAAGAGACACTCACACACTATAACAGTCGAGCCGGCGATAATCTACATATTTTTCTAGCACGCGCATAAGTGTCTGATTTTCTATGTAAACTAAGTTCTTCTAAACTAGATGTTGATAAGATTCTTACTATCATGAGGAAGGTTTATATGTATGCTTTAACATGAGAGCGGAGCAAAAACATGTGCGCAGGTGATACTGCGAGGGACAGCTTGTACGAGTAATAACTAAATAAATACCAGAATAAATTGAAATTCTAAAAACAACCTGATAACATAAGTACCTACTACGATTTATGCGCTTCGGTAGTCTTCGTAGTCTACGAATTATTACGAGTACCTATGCAACCAATTTCCGGCCGTCGTCGACTATACCTATTAAGATAAAAATTAGTAATCTAAAGTTGTCACAAGTCTAAGTTAGACTACAATTATCATCATATTACTAAATAGACGTAATACTGTAGATTGTTTACAAGCCAACGATGCTTTCACCATTGGCCCTCGACCTTATGCGAATCATTGTAAGACCTTAATCGATATACCTTGGCCAGCCATGTGGGTGAGTTGACAAACTCGTCCACTGACGACATCTCGTGAAGTTATTTTATACCTAACGCACAACACATTTCAATTAGTTATGTACGACATTATTTCCGTCCAAAATAACCCGCTAATCATACGTGACTCGCAAATTATGCGTCACTTTTGATGTCTCAATTCATTTCTAAGATACACTTGTCAATAATCGGCAAATACGCGTTACAAAACACAATTCACACAAATCGGAAACACGACACAATTTCGGACAATATCGCGTCGGCCAAAGAGGCTCGTGTACGACAAATTGGTATTGTCTAACAACCGACAAACGCGCACTAACTCACAACCTACTCTGATAAAAGAGATAAGACAGCGTTCGCTAAAATCTTCTCGAGTCGTAAATTTCAGAGTCATGGGGGAATTTTGGGAGGCTTAAGCACCTTAAGATAAGTGAGATAAGTCGAGCACGTCGTGTGAGGCACCCTGAGTGGTTATTAATGAAGGAAGGTTTTTTGATAGACTTGATTATAAACTAGAGCATAACCTCACGCCTTTATCCCCGAATGGGTAGGCAGAGGTGCAACTAGTGATGCACTCGCTACACAATATTTCCGTCTCATGATATTGTGATAGTCGAGCCTATCTATTATTTTATATCTATTATATCTATTGAGCCATAGCGGGCACAAATTGTGATCGCCCGCCCTGTGAGGCAATTCTCGCGCAATTCGAATTCGAGAAAAATCTCAGATTCGAACTTTTTTCGAATGAAATTCACGTTGAGCTATTCTGGGAATCTCGGGGTCGAAATACCTCGTAGATTGCTGATAGACTTACTTCGAATGGTAGAGAGCGTTCGAAACGTAAATGTCGAATACAAATGACAATGTCAACTGTCAAAATATTTAATTTACTTTATTTATAAATTTCAATTTTCTTTTTACATTCGCTTCACGATCATACTATGTCTGAAAATGGATAAACAAAGTAAATATTACAAACAACTCGCCCCCTATTACAGAATGGGACGGAAAGAATCTCGGCGAAATGTGGGTGTACTGGTTGCAACCAGTACATTAGGTAGTATTCATGTGGGTGTCCACATAAATAGAGGTACAGAGGTGTACTTCTGCCTACCCCTTCGGAGAATACAGGCGTGAGTATAGGTATTACAAACAATAAATATGCTAAAGGAAGCTAGCTTGTTTGCGTGTTTGATATTGTTGATGATTGCAATTGCTTGTGACTAAGCTTGTGGTACGAGTGTGTCGGGAAAAGTGAATATGGCAATTTAACAAATAATGAAAGATGTATTTATTATAAGCCTATTTATTTCCGAAGTGGTGGTAGTTTATCTAAATTATTAACTTTATGTTCTCTGTTTTATTTCCTGTTTTACCCAAGTTTTACCTACGTATTTACTTGCTTAGAGAAGTTAAAATGTCGCAGTAAATTAGATGGTTACAAATGACTGATGGATTTTATAGCAGTGAAAGTATTTAATATACTCTAAATCCTGACTCTACTTTTATATATTATATAACTCTATATATATTTCTAACAAGTGCAACAAATTAGAATAATATCTAATTAATTGGAATAATACTTAAATAAACAGATTTTTTATAGCATAGGCAGGCAAACGAGCTAGTGGGTCACCTGATGATATTAAGTGATTTTCACCGCCCATGTACACCCATAATACCTAGTAATGGGATAATTGAGGGATTGGTAAGGTGAGCGGGATTTTCGGCTTCATAGTACCTAATTTGGTCTGTATTTTATTTACTTTACGCCAACCCAGGCCAGTCAGGGCATTTAATTTTTCTGAAATTTATCCATCTTTTTCATCGTCACGCTTGGAAAATATTGGTGAAAATTTTACACTTCGCAGATGTAGATCCGCTTCCACCAATTGGAGGAAAATGCTTCTGCTGGGTACTTGGGTAGTTTTTTTTTGGATTGTATTCATTTTGAGAGCAAAATAGTCACAACGAGAATAACATGAAATCTAAACTTAGATAGACTAGGTTTCCCGCTTAAACTTTGATTTCCATATTACGTTCCATTACTGCAAATCTTGGGAATTGGCAATTTAAAAACATATTTTAAAATCTTCTCGTAATGATTATATCATTATTTATGTTATAATAATAAAAGAACACGTATACTATACTTGTTGTAATACGTTATGCATCTAAATATATTTATCAGTATATTGTTCATCGTAAACTATCGCATGCGATAAAAAATCGCATTACTTACGTTGAACGGAACGCGTCGCGCGCTGTTTATGTTTTATAATGGCAACATTTTGCTCCTTCGAATAGATTTTTCCGCATTTTATTTCGATTGTAGCTCAGAATACAAGATTCGAGAAAATTACTTTGACATTCGAAATTTTACAGCAGAGAATCGCTGATTCGATTCCGAGATTATTTCGAGGGAAATGAGAATTGCCTCACTGGAATTAAACCCAGGACCTCATGATTCTCAGATTTAGTACGCTAGACCAATGAGGCGATTAATAGAACATAGATTGAATATAGAATAATGATTATAAGTTAAAATCTTCTAAACTCGAAACGCGATCCCTCGTATGCGAAAAGCCGCGCGTCTATTTGTGCCGCCAAGAACACACAACAGTGCTAAGAGACTGCTGCTTGCTTAAAAAAAACAAAGCGGAAGTACCAACCCATACGACCTCTTACAAACCTGCCACCTAAATTTCCCAGGGTCTGCACGTATGATGTCCCTGCAATCTTTGGAATGGTCAAAACTAGATCAGCGAATATGCCATAAAGTTACCTTTTTAAGGTCGGTATCACACCAATGATTCCTATAGTATTATGGTTACTTCCTTTAAAGACAGCAACGCGCCCATGGGTCTAGTATTGTGGGGATTCATGAGTGGAGGAAGTCACCTAACAGGTGACTCACTTGCTCGTTTGTCTTCTTCTGGTTAACCAGCCAAGCCAAAAAAATCAGCCAAGTGCGTGTCGGACCACGCACGGTCAAAGATTCCGTAGTGGAGCCGTAAATATATCATCAAAAAATATACAACTCCGCTTATTGATATAAATTTCCTTTGGAAGTATCTTTTAAGTTATACATACAACGTTGTTTTTTTTTCAGAATTTCTACTTTAAAGTTAGAGGGGGAAGGGAAGGGAGGGGACACGTTTTTCACTATTTTGGACACGCATACTCGTATCTCACAAAATGACCTTTATAAAAAGTAATTTAGAAACCTCTATATCATTTTATCAATATATCTGATGATACCACACATGGCTATGTCTGGCACTGGAAAAAATATTCATCCCTCAGTTACATGTATGGAGAGCGATCCCGTTTTAGTTCTTAATTGTACAACACTTTTGTGTAGCGGGTCATAGAATACACCTGTCATCCATATATTACTAATAGTCTTCGAGTAAACTTCTACGACATACGGACCGACGGACAGACGGATATGAAGAAACTACTAGGGTTCAGTTTTTGCCATTTGTCTACGCAACCCTAAAAATCAACAATATTGTTACTGTTACTAATTCGCTATTGGTTACACCTTTTATGAACTTGGAACCGGCGTTTTAAATAACCAAGAGTCATTGACCAGAACAGATATCCATAGTTATCGAATTATGAGTAAAAATAGCAAGCTTTCTCTTTTTTATCATGGCACGGTAAGTTGAATTCACTGAATATACTTTTTATAGCATGGGCTGGCAAACGAGCAAGTGGGTCACCTGGTGGTAAGTGACCTATCAACTATTGATCTTGTGTCTACGTAGCTCTTGTAGTAGATTTTGTCTGCAGAAATTAATGTAATTACTAACAACCTTCTAGCGAGTCAATGGCCTTTGAGAATAAAAATAAAACAAGGTCTTTATTCATTACAATTATACACGATCTTATTGCAGAAAGTTGATTTGGCCGGCCTTATTTTGAAACAAATAGGGCGCAGAGAATTGACAAAACAAAAGACTAAACAGAACGTAGAAGAACAGCATGATTGCTGAATAAAGATACACCTACCGGAGAATAATCTGATATCGCATTAAAATGCTCAAGGCTGGTTTTAAAACTTTTAGTTTTTGTCAGGAACTACGAGTGACTTACGGTCCCACAACACCTAGACCCGAAACCGATATTTGTGGGTCACATAAACATTTGCCTCGGTGCGGAAATTGAACCCGCGGCCTCTCATTTCGAAACGGGCAACTCGCCCGCTGCGCCACGGAGGCTGTCGCATATCAAATGAGTTGCCCGGGATAGGAATTTGCACCCGATATTGCGATATGCTCGCCCCTGGTCACATCGTGGGACGGAAATAGCTTAGCGAAACGTGCAGAACTAGTTACACCTCTACCTACGCTTTGGGTGGTACAGGCGTGAGTATATGTTATGTATGCTACAAAGTAAAAAACTATATATTGAAAACAAAAATAATAATCATAATAATATTTTTATAATAATCAACATATTTTACATAGCAAGACTTCATTTAGAAACAAATTAAATAACATCAAATATGTCACACTAGGTTTTATTCTCGACTCCGCACGCGAAAACTGCCTTTTCTGGGATAAAAGTCAAGTGTTCTAATCCTGGTCATAATCTACCTGTGTGCCAAATTTCATCGAAAACCGTTCAGCGGTTAAGGCGTGATTGACTAACTAACATCTAAATTCACAAACTTACAAACATCTAAACTTTCACATTTGTAATAGTAGTAGGATAATTATGAGTTAATGTCGGCAGTCATTAATTCAGCTACATCAAAAGATAACCGGAAATCTCAGAGCGGCTTTAAAAGGAATATGATATTACAAAACTCATAAAAACTTGCCAAAGAAGACAGATTTAGCACTGAGTTGTAAAAATAAAGATTTGTGTGTAGAACCGAAATTTAAATATATATGCAAGAAAACATTATGTCTCGAGGTGACGAACGCAGTCCAATGCCAAGCAGTGCTTTGTAATTCAAAGTTGTGTTGCTTCTGTTTTGGGCAGGCGTGGCGCTTACCATCCAGCGAGCGACCTGCTCGTTTCGTCACTCAAACTAATTAAAAAAAATACAATTAATTGACTCTGTTACCAATTAATTTTACGAGTGGTAAGCGCCACGCTGTGAACAGTTGTGTGTACAGCACGAATGGACTGGCTCGATCGGGTCGTTACCACTGTCTTACAGAAATCTGACGTAAAGTAACGACTTGCTGCTGCAATTCGTACGGTGAGTGAGATATCCGGAGGTCTAAATCCCCGTACCCTTAATCCCTTTATACCTTTCCTTTAAGGTGGGCAACGCGCCCATGAGTTGTGGGCATACACGGGCGGTTGAGATAACTTACCATCAGGTGGCCCACGTGCTCGTCTGTTGGCCTAAGCTATATAAAAAAAATCTGTATGCGTCTAATTATAATAGGAATGCTATACTACTGCGATGGAAGTTAGGAGTATATATTTTTTATTAGCTTGAATGACGAGACGAGTATAGTTCACTCGCCTGATGGTCTAACGCCTGCTCACAGCAGCACCACCATACAGAACTTAGAATTACAAAACACTGCATGACACTGGACTGCGCTCCTCATTTATTTGATTTAATTTATTTATTACATACCATACCGATATATAAGATGATAAGTCCCATAATGCACAATAATTTCACTGGCTTCAATATCCTTAAAACCGAAACACAAAAGTGCTGCAAAACTGCTGGTTGGCGGCCGAAATAGACAAAAGGGTGGTGCCCCAGACGGCCTCTCGCCTATGAGGGACCTATCACCTAATATAATATAAATATAATTTTACATACATACATACGCACCAAGGCCTGTACTCCCCCGAAGCGGTAGGCAGAGGTGTAACCAGTACATGCATATTTCACCGAGCTTATTTTCGTAATATTAAATAATACATAATATTAATATATCTTATTGACTTTAAATCATCGACAAACCTTACTTTGACCCGGCTGATGTAAGTTTAAGTTATATTTTTTGCTTATATATATTTAACGATAATTTACTTAGGATATGGAACTAGAAGTTTTCGGAGCGACATTTTCGGTCTTCAAGTCGCACAATCCTTTGTGATTAGCTTTTCAGAATGAATAAATTGGCCTGAATCGTGTATAAATAATAACAATCTCACATGGACCCCACATATCATTGGCAGAAAAATAAAAGAATAATACAATTAGGCTATATTTATTATTTGTTAAACGACGGCCTTTAACGGTGAAGGAAAAATGTAAGTAAATGTGATCTGAGGTAATCTGTAAATAATAGAGTATTCAAAATGGGTCTTAATCGCGTAATCTTAATATTTAAATACTCGATTTTAATACTATATTAGCTATATAAATTACGAAAGTGTAAACCCCTGTATACTTGAGAATTCTTTATAAGAACTTCGAAGATTACTAAGTTTACTAATCCGCCAATGTTGTGGGCTAACAAGCCGTAGCATTAGATGAGGAGGTACATGCCTAGCAACTGGACAGTATATAATACAGAGGTACAAAAAAACATGTGTTTAAAAATTATAAAAACACATATAAAGTATAAATACTACGTTAATATTTCCTCAACGGTCTTGTTTTAGATGTATTTATAATGTATACTAAAAAGGCCAAAATTAAACGTGTAAGTTTAAAAACAATCACCATTGTGAAAATTTATTTGATTAAAATCTTAAATAATGTTCGTGAGTGATATTTGCATACTTAAAGTTATTTTTAATAGTTAGGAATGTCATGCCAGCAAAATATTCCACTTTATTAATTGTTGATGTTGCAACTACGCACTCGCACTACGTTGAAATCGGTAGGTGCAGTACAATTTTATAGTTGTATAAATTTAATTAATTGACAATGATTGTAGACGGTTAAATGATATAAGGTTTAATTTAATTTAGAATTTAAATATCTTACAAAAATATCTCTACGGGAACGTTAAAAAAAGGATTATCATTAGTCTGTGAATTAGAAAAATATTAATTATATTTCTAAAAGAAGTATACCTCACATTTTGGTGGTTTTCCAACAATCCCACATAAGGATAGGCGCCTCACCAGTGAGACGTCTCTTTCCATGAACACAGACACTAATCGGACGAAAGTTGGCCCCCGCCACCCGGGCGCGCTCTAGCCGTCCACTGGCTTCGACTCAATTAACACTGATTATTATCAACTCGACCTCTACAAATTATTGGTTCTCTTCATCTTTGGACAATGTCTTTACCAAAGTGTATTATCACCAACATAATAAGACTTATTTATTTATTTATTTATTTATTTAACACTTTATTGTACACTTATTAAACATATAAAAAGAAACATAAAAACATACAATGAAAGGTACAAACGGCGGCCTTATCGCACATGGCGATCTTTTCAAGGCAACCATAGGATGGACGTTCTGATGGGAATTAATTTGGAGGGCAGTGTGTACAAAAGAAAAAAAGAAAAAAGAAAAAAAAAAAAAAATAACTTACGATTAAAATCATACATACATGAAAAACATATATACACACATAAATACATACATACATACATACATACATAAATAAATATATAAAATATTGTTAGTTCTTATGGAGATAGTGATCTTTGACAAGTCTTTAAGACTTAATAGGTTTTTCAACTTTCACAAGGTCAAAGCTAGTTTCGTTTTATTTAAACTTTAGCGCAAAATATTACAGCAAATAAAAAGATTAAAAAAAGAATCAAAGCGAAATCGTACGAAGAAACCAAACGTTCTACATGAGGAACGGAGAATCTTGTGTCGTAACGTAGGTGCCCGGGTAACGAGCGTCCGCTCGATGAGACGGGCCGATGTTCCATTATGTAACACCCGAGAACCGCTATCTAAGCACTAACTCGCAACGGCTAACTGGCGACTAAGAAAATAATCTTTAAACTCATCAAGCAATTACATTTTATAACACCTAGTAACATAGAATTTTTCAATAACTAACCGACAGAGCATCGGAGCAGTCGGACGCGCAACACACGACCGTCGGTTACGGGTGAACACCGAGGTAGTAGAAATTCCAATCAGGATGGAGTCCAGAAAATCAAAGGTGTGGTGAATGGTGAGACAGATCCCGGCCGGATTATAGCGACCGTGTCGTGTGTGATAACGTTACCTATGTATCGTCATGAACGTGGGGCAGAGGGCGGGCGGATAACGCGGGGCGCGAGGCGCGGCAGCCGGCGCGCGCGGTCCGAGCCGGCTCCGCAGAACAAAGCGACCGACGGGGCTCGACGTGGCGCGGCTCCGGATACTTTACCTAGCGTGAGACGCGGGTGAAGCGAGCGATGGTGCGCGAGGCGCGGCGCGGAGCAGGCGCGGGCGTCGGGCGCGGTCGGGCTGCGGTCAGCGGTCGCGTCGCGGCGCGGCCATGGCGGCGGCGCGGCAGGCGGCGACGACTCGCGCACTGCCGCCGAGGCGCCGGCCCGCCGCTCGGGCCGCGCCCGCCGCCGCCGCACGCCCGGGCTCGCGCACGCGCGCCGCGCTACCTTCCATCGCCTTCTACCGCCGCGCCGCGCCGCGCCGCCCGACCGACCGCCCGCCCAGCGCCCGAAACGAATTGATCAGCCGGATCCTCGATTGCAATGAAATTTATGACAGGTCGTGGATCTATTATCGACGTGATACCGTCGCGTCGAAGCCGCGGATAATAATTGGACCGAGACTGAATAAACGTTCAGATTTCGTAATTGGAAGTGAATTACTTTCCCGTTCTCCTATCGATGTTAATTGACTTTTTGATGATAAACACGCCGTGTTAACGTGATAATTGGATTTTGAAATCGCTTATCTGATGCAGTCGGTTACTTAACGTGGATGCGATTTATTTCACGCATCATTAACTTAAAACAGAGTTTTAACAAACACGGCATGAAACGTCTCGTATTTGAATATTTATAATTTAAATAGTATATGCATTTTATGTTATGTACAAATATATATCGTATTAACAGTCCACATATCTATATAACAAAAAAAACTAGTCCCTTGTGAAATTATCGACCATTCAATTGATCCTTAAAGCATTCGTAAAGATCAAACTTTGATAACAGAATTGTTAACTAACTGTGCAAGTGCCTTCAAGGAATAAAGCCCCTGACTATAAACTATGTGGTGTATTGTAAGGAGTGATTGCACCAACAATATAGACATAAAAGATATGCATCAGCCCGAAGCAACATTGCGGATCGCGGCGGGCAATTTATGCGAACCGTTACTTTGTTCACGCCGGCGCGGCCGCGGCCGAGCGAGGCAATTTGCAATAAGTACCTAATATTTTTATCCAAAATATAAATCACAAGATATGCCGTTTACTACTTATTGAGTTGAAACTGACGTCAATTATATGGTATCTATTAAAAATCCTAATTTAAGTGTTAATCAATTCGTACTGAAAAGACCTAACTGACAAACCCCCAGCCCAAAGCCTTAAGGATAGATTTAAATTTTTGAGAGTATATAAAGGTGTTAATTTTATATTGTAAGCTTGCTTTAAGAAGCGATTTCTTAAAATTGAACTCGTAAATGAAGAAACGGGATTGCATAGTTTGTAGAAAAAATAATATATTTTGGTCAAAATTACTTCAAGCGGGCGAAACCGTGAGCAAATGTTAGTAGCTTATATTTGAATCAGACTTGTAATCCAAGCTGAATCTACTATTTCATTGTTGTACATACATCGACATTGTCCTCATAAATCGTGGCGGAGACGTGGATTTGTACCGCCGATCGATGCCGCTGATTTGGAATATCAAAACGCCAGGCATTGCTTCGTTTCTATGTACTTATTTATGTTTAACATTCTACGCTTTTATACAAACTACGCCGACGATACCTACCTCTTTCAGACGAATCTTTTGCCATAATATTGGTAAAAAAGAAATATCTGAATTGGGATTTGGGAGCCGCACTGAAGACCTCATGGTTCACAACATAAACATGCTGTTACTAAACTAAGAAGCATTATAGAATGAAGTGACCTTTATTACTTTATGATTAATAGCGGGCCCGTCCGGTAGGCGGTAGCGAACCGTCTGAGGTTCGATTTTAGGTCATTAACTGCTAAATCGCATGCGATTGAACCGTCTGAACTGACTTTCAATCGAATTGATCTACAAAAACCATACAGTAAGGTGCATAGGCGGCTAACACTAGTAAGTGACCAAGAGTCAGTGTGCAAACACTGTGGTGTTCCGGGCATTGTAGGCAATTACTGGGTATTATGAGAATTAGCTTATGCTTAATTTAAAGTTCTGTGTCGTGTTGCAACTGTTCATAGGCAGTCGTGTCGCTTATCATCAAGCGAGCAGCTTGCTCGTGTCGTTATTAAATCGCAGGTATAAAAACATACAGCTTTTGTTGATTCCAGTCAGTTGACTAACGAAAATCGAATCATGTGAAACCGCCATAAGAGTTTAAAAGAAGGTCCAGGGCCAGAGTGTAGGCGAAAGTGTCTATAGCAGGCTACACTTTGGTCTACACTCCACAACACAAATAAGCTGACTTGGGCGTGTAAGTACCACTATCTTACGGAATGTATACGTGAAGTACCAGCTAGCTAGCTTTTGTACGGTGGCAAAATACCAAAGGTCCAAATCCACCTATTTTCCTCAATTCTTATTCCTTTCCTTGCAGGTCGGAGAGGGATCCACGATTCTTCTGGTATTGTGAGTGTTTAAGGGCGATAGGGATCACTTACAATCAGGTCATATTGAGTGGTATTGAGTGGTAGAGCGCTGTAGACAGTTTTGTCTACAGTACGAATGGGCCGGCTCGATAAGTTCGTTAAGTAGCGGCTTGCTGCTGCATATTGTGAGTAAGATCGGCTGTGAGTAAGATCCCAATCCCAATCCCTTAATTATTACTTTCTTTTAAGGTCGGCAACGCGCCATATTATTATTCTGGTATTGTGCGTGTTCTTAGGCGGTAGGAGATCACTTACCATCAGATGAAACACTTGCTCGTTTATGCTATTAACAAAAAGGAGGAAAGTTGCTCATATCTAACCTTTAAAAAAACTTCCCGCGGCCCTATACGATGGTAAATGTATTTTTTTCTGATTAGCTTGAATGACGAGATGTGCAAGTCGGTCGCCTGATGGTAAGCGCCACGCCTGCCCATAAACAGAAGCAACACCACATAGAACTTTAAATTACAAAGCACTGCATGGTACTGGACTGCGCATGTCTTATCTTATGATTAAAATCATGTTGTGTTCAAGTCTTTGTATTTCTTTCACGTCTGAAATCCGAAACCATTTCTACCTAAATAGTTTTGGCACTGAAACAGGTATTGGCAGCGATAAATCTAAGAAATAGGAGATTCATATCCCGGATATGAAATCTATAATAAAGGAACTAAATCTTGGCCATAATGCCAAATGGGTAAAAGCTCATCGCGTAAATACTGCCATATTTAATATTCATGTATGTTTCTTAAAAGGCTTCGTATGTATTTTTATGGAGATTGGAAAATCGGCCTTTACAATAAACTACTGAAGTATGTGGCTTTCAATTGATTATCGTCACCTGTCTGGAGTCAACTTTATTTGGAAAATATTAGTTGGGTACAATCACTAACGTACATTAGAATAAGCAACGAAATGTAATTTGCTCCCATAAACGCATAATAGTTAGTGTACATACTCGTAGAGTTAGTGGTTGGTAGAACCACGATAAAGTCAGATCTACTGCACGAAAAGGCCGCGCCGCACCGGCTCTACCGTTGTTATACTCGTACCACTATCTTACAGGAAACCGACGTGAATTATTTATTTACTTAACTTTATTTACAAATATATATAGGCGGACTTATTGCTCTGGCATTCTCTACCAGTCGACCCTGGGTGATGCAGAGAATAAACAAAGTAGGCGTATATAAAATACTTAAAATAATTAGATAATATCGTCTCGTATCGGCTCGTCCGGGTCGTTACTATTGTCACACAGAAATCGGCATACAGTAGCATAGCAGCTTGCGTTTCCAACTGTGAATGAGATATCGGGTGGCCCAAATCCCCCTATATTTTTAATGTAAAACTTATGATTAAAACTGAATCATAACATTTTAACGACAAAATAAAAAATACTTGGGAGCAATTTTTACCTGTTTGGCAAACCTTGGTCTAAATAGTCCAGAATATAGCCTCTGTGTTACTTTTCATTGCGCAGTAGGCGAGTAGCCAGATATGAAACGAAAGACTGTGGGTTCGATCGAATATTTGTTTCAGGTCTGGTTGATGAGGAACCGTAAGTCCCTCGTAGTTCCTGATACATATGGTAGATACATTAAGTGTAACCTAGTGTGGGGTCAGGACTATGTGTGTGAATGTTGGGTGTATTTATTTAGTTATTGCTATGATCATATCCAATTTTTATAACAGTATGTACAAAAACTTCATAGCTACTGTAAATGTTGAGAAACACAGTTTTTGTTACAAGTAGCGGGTACACAAGACTTATAGATAAGGCGTTCTGAAAATCTATCTGTCGTAATAATAGTACCAGCTCTGTAATATACACGTCTGACTGCTGTACATGGGTCTCTACGAATGAGAGGGCTTAGGCCTTAGTCTCATCTCGCCTCTTAACTCTATCATCAGTTTCTGGAAAAGCGCGATTAGCCATACGTAAATTATTGATAAAATTACAAGGACGAATAAACTGTGGAACGCGAATGTGAGTTCGACAGATACTGATTTGAAGCTAAGTATGCATACAATTTGGAGTGTGCATTATTCACCGATCGACGAGTATTAACAGATAAACATTAGCACGTATTGGCGTAGTAATTCATAGCAATGAGCATTGACGTAAACACACGATAGTAAACATTACGCTCTGACGCTGACTTCACTACATAATTTATAGTTTAGCTTTATTTAGTTCTAGGAACTCGTCAATTGTACCTTGGAATTACGCTTCAAGCTGTAATAGTGAATTTATTCATGGATCCGAAGGAATGGGTTTGTTGTTTATTGTTATTAAGATTACACATTTGCTGTGTTATAGGTATTAGGTATTAGCTCAACTGGTTAGCAAATTGTAAGAATGAATCTGGCATGAAGCGATTACGAATGTTTCATAGGTAGGGGGATTAAATCCTAAGCTTGTGGACGCCCCACTGCCCATACATAATATAAGATTACACCTGTATTCATGAAGGAGCACGTGAAGTTGCAACTACCTTATTTCTGTCCCATAATGTAATTAGGGGTGAGGTGAAGGGTGGCAATAGTGCCGTACCGGGCACAAATATTGATCCTGGGTAACTACTGACCGATCTAATCGAAAACTTAACCACGAATGATTGTGATTGCCCGATCTTAGATTCCTAGAGACCTCACGGTTTCTCTATCTGTAGGCTGCCACAAGACTAATGAGACGATTGTCCATAGATCATATAAATATATCAGTCCCTGTTTAAAAAGTACCTACTCACTGAATAATCTGGAATTGCATAACTGACGGGACCGTAATCGAAAACTTTTGTTGGGAATTGAAAATACGGGTAAATATATATTTTTTTATGGTCGCAATCTTCATTTCTTGGTATGAAATGATTTAATGAATTTTGTAAAACCTTTAATAATAATAATTGTAAACTTGTTTTGAAAAGCAACGCTGAAGTTTCTTGCCCGTTCTTCTCTAGCGAAACATCCGGACTGGCGGCAGTGTTTTAACAGAATTTAAATGTATATCATGTTATGAATGTTGAATATAATAGGTATGTACTTATGAAATTGACTTCTTTTAAGGACATTGGTCAACTTTTTAGCGGGATAAAAACCAGTAGGTACCCGAGAGGAGTACAAAATGCCTATGAAGAGTTTGTTGCCTCCCGTTCAGCCGATTTCTTCAAGAAGGGCATCGATAAATTGCCACTACGCTGTCAAAGATGCATCTATACCATGGGTATAAATACCAGAAATATAAAGATAGAAAAAAATACATACGCACTCACGCCTGTAATCCCCGAAGGGTTAGGCAGAGGTGTAACTAGTACATCACATTTCGCCGAACGTATCTCTGTCCCACGATGTGATAGGGGGCGAGCCTATCGCCAAAATCACAAATTCCAGACTCCGGGCTGATACTGAGAATTTCGTAATAGAGAAACCCAATACCACTTTACCCGACCCGGGGATAAAACCTGAGACCTCAGCGTTAGCCTCAATTGTAACGCGTACGCATTACAACTGCGCCACCGAGGCAGTCATGGAAAAAAATACTTTAGTTTTTTTCGTGCAGAATGGCAATTTCATAGGTAAATACCTATATTATTGAAGTAATGTGAGTGATTACGCTTTAGTCCACCACGCTGGTCCATTTCAAGTTAATCTATATATATAAAAGCGAAATACTACTGACTCACGATTTCTCAAAAACTACTGAACCTGGGATCATGAAATTTGGTCAGATGATCGTTTGTGCAATGTAGACGTCAGCTAAGAACGGATTTCTGGAAATTTACATTTTAAGGGGGTAAAAGAGGGGTTTGTCCGTTGTATGCAACTTTTTTATGGAAGGAGATACGACTGTGAGATTGAGCGCAAACACTGCTTATTAAAAATAATGAAATATGAGGGTCATATTTTTGGAAAATTACACTTAAAAACGGGAGGAGGGGGGGGTTGAACTTCGTATGGAACTTTTTTTATGGAACGGAATACGACTGTGAAATTATGCATGAACTTTGCTTATGGCAATTAATGAAATATGTGATTCACATTTTTGCGAAATTTTATTTGGAAATGGGGGGAGGAGGGGTTGTACTTACTCACTCACTCACTGATTAATGACGATTACTCAAAAACTACTGAAGCTGGGATCATGAAATTTGGTCAGATGATAGTTTGTGTGATGGCGAGGCGTAATAAGAACGGATTTTTGGAAATTCACATTTTAAGGGGGTAAAAGGGGGGTTTGAATATTGTATGAGGAATAAGACTGTTAAATTAAGCACAAATACTGATTATTATTAATAATGAAATATGTGATTCACATTTTTGTAAAATTCCACTTGCAAAGGGGGGAGGGGGTAAGAGGGGTTGAACTTAGTATAAAAGTATTTATTGTAACTTTTGAACAACTTGACCGGTTGGGATCATAATATACATATATGCGTACATTTGTTTTGTGGAGACAATGGTTTATATCATCACGCTACGACCCATGGGAGCGGAGCAGTAATCTATATATATCCAAGATAAATATTAAAAAAAACTACTAAAGCTAGGATCATGTTTGGTCAGAAGATAGTTTGTGTAATGTAGGAGCCCGCTCAGAAAGGGTTTTTGGAATTTAGACTTTAAAATTTTAAATTTAGTTAAATATTCTATAGAACGAAGAACGGCTGTAAAATTGAGTACAAATATTACCTATTATAAATAATGAGACACGTGTTTCACATGTTTGTAAAATTCCACTAGCGCAAGGAGAGGGGGGGGGTGGTGTGGAATTTTATATTATATTATTAATATGAAAGTTTAGATTTTTGTAGATCAATCTTGCCTTAATGGCTAAATAGATTTGGTTAAAATTTGGCATACATGTAGACCAAAACATGAATTAGAACATAGACAACTTTTATCCCAGAAAATTATATTTACGCGGGCGGCGCCGCGGGCAACTGTTAGTGTATTTATACATCTTTGATTACAGTGTTCTCAAGAAAGTTCCACGGTATGTGCTTTGTGTAGAGCTTGAATCTAATAATACTTACAAATAGTTATGCCTTTTAAAGGTGATGATTATTACTTGTATCCTAACATAAATTCAATATTCAAAGTACTCTGAAAATCTAGACACCACGATCGGTGTTATTTTGACCTCTGCTTAGTAGTAATTATGTGTCAAAGGTCAGTGATTCCAAAGATTTTAAATTTGACTCTTACGTGTCTTCAATCAGCCGGTCGCGTAGCCGTAGTCATGTTTCTCAAAACCTGAGCAAATGGAAGCGATGTCACGCAATCCGACTGTGCCGAACTCTTGATCGATACGGTAAGTCATTCGCCTCGACAGACGGTTCCTACAATCACGAGTTTTATATTTAGATGTTATGGCTGACTAGAAACCGATTGGTACCGCCAAACCTAAACTACGATTTATAGTACCGCCATGTTTATGTACCTGCGGGTGAAAATATTTACAGATTACGTCCTTGACTTTTTATACGAAACTCAAATATTGGATTTAATTAAAGATGCATGCACCTAAGTAGGTAAATATATAAATTTACATAAAATTTTCAATTTACGTATAAAGTAATACCTACACTAATTCTACCGTCAAAGCTGCGAAATAAAATTAGCTTATTATCAAAGAATGCCAAGTTTATCGTTGACGTATTTTTCAGTTTTATAATATCTTTATAGTTTTATTTATTGCCCAAGATAGAGAGACGAGCGGGCGGCCCACCTGAGCATAGCCAGGCCGTTGCCTACAGTATTTATAGATACTTAGATACATATTAAACTTATACTAAACGGTCAAGTTTTATTAACTTGGAGGATTATAATAAAAATGTCAAATTGTAATGGCTCTATAATCCTACTCCTAGTCATAAATTATAAATATGAGTTTGGTTTTTTGGCCCATGACCTGGATTAGGACATAGGCTATTCATCCCGGAATTCATGTGGGCGCAGTCACGAGCAAAAGCTAGTTCTTCGTTAGAATCTCGTAGTAGTTGGCCTTTGTCAATGTCATGAACTCAGTTATTCAGTGTTTACGAGTCTTATTTACTTACCTAATAATTTCTTGGATTTAGCTTAGGTATTCTCGAGAACCGGGTATGGTAAAAATAATAATACGGATAACATGTTTTCTAGATATGTTCTATGTTTAGTTTATATTTGAATTTGTTCAGAACCACCGCTTTGTCGATATGTGCCGCCAAGCAGAAATGTGTAAGGACTGATGTTTCGGTTTGAAGGACATTAAAACCAGTGAAATTACTGGGCATTATAAGACTTAAAATTGTATGTCTCGGGATGACGAGCGCAGTTCAGTGGTATGCAGTGCTCTGTAATCTAGACTTGTAGAGTTCTGTGTGGTAACTGGTATTGCTTCTGGATGCAGAGGCAAAGCGAAGCGCAAAGCAGCGCCCGCGCTCCTTGTCATTGATCGTCAACTTAGCGTCATTGATCGTTCACAATCATAATACATATGTGTTGAAACACATACACGTGCCCAGGGTACACCGCGTGGAGGTTTCCTGACTTCGCACCTCTACACATACACGTACCTACAATTAACTTGCAACGTTACGACAACATAATCTCGCCTGTACCTAATCTCCGAAGGGGTAGGCAGATGTGTAACTAGTACACCCACATTTGGTCGAGCGTAACTGCGTCCCACGATATGATAGGGGGCGAGCCCATTGCCATACCGGGCACAAATTCCAGACTCCTTTTTCTCGGAAACTCGGAAGACTGACCTTTATCTTATATATAAAATTCTCGTGTCACAATGTTCGTTCCCATACTCCTCCGAAACGGCTGGACCGATTTGTATCAAATTTTGTGTGCATATCGGGTAGGTCTGAGAATCGGCCAACATCTATTTTTCATCCCCCTAAATGTCAAGGGTAGTCTACCCCTAATTTTTATTTTAATAGACAACATTTTTTGTTTTTATGTTTTATGATACAGCATTAAAAAAATACATACAACCCTAAATTTTCAACCCTCTACGATCAACCCCTATTTTTTAATAGCGACATTAGTATTTTTGTCAAGCGCGTTTCTCACCGGGCCTCGCTTGATGCGCCCACTAGGCTACTTTAATCCTGGAAATAGGCATTCACGCGGGCGGAGCCGTGGGCAACAGCTAGTCGTAATATAATATTTTTGAGAAAACTTATGAAGGAAATTTTACTGAACATAAATAGAAACGAAATGTGTTAGTATAGTCAAGTAATTGTTATATAATAATGATACTAATTTAACCTTGTGAAGAATGGCGGAGATGTATTGCATGCATCACTTACAAACCAATCTAGGTTAAAGTCATGTTGTGATTGTATTCCTTATTTATGTATAATTTTAATTAGTGATAAAATAAAAAAAAAGAAACGATAAACCCAATATCACTTTTACCCGACCCGGGGATCGAACCCGAGACCTCAGCGTTAGCCTCAATCGTAACGCGTACGCATTACAACTCAGTATGCATTGCATGTAGTGGTTGCGAAGGATCCCCTGTCGTGCAATGCCGCCAATGGGCGCAGGCCCTAAGGATCAGTTAGGATGGTATAAGGTCAAATAATTCTTCATATCCTTAACCGTAATACAGTCGGTAGAATGCTCTAAGCGAGGCAATATCCCTACTCAACTGTAGCGATTCTTAACTATTAGTGATGTCTCCATCATTTACAATGCGGACAGCCTGTAGCGGAAATCGGTCCAAAGCATCAAGTACTCGACCGAACCCTCCTAAAGGTACGAACAGAGGGGATGGCACGAAAAAATTGCAAAACACGGAGCCGGTGTTCGCGATCAGATTGCTGGTTGAGGCATACAGGGCGAAGTCTCTGCAAACTGTCTTTTTGGATATGTAGAAGGCCATGGAGTGTGTGCCTCAGGAAATCTTGTAGACGCTAAGCGTCAAGGGGATGTCAAATCGGAAACATGTACCTCTTATCAGAGTCTCTGCTTAGGACTGCTTTTGGCGGTAGTTAGAATTTTAATTTCCTGTCACGATACACGTCTTTAGTTTCGGGGATATTTTTAAGTTAATATCTCGATCAATAACGAATCTTATAGCGAAATATATTTTATAATTTTTTTGTGGAAAGTTTTTCAAAAAATTTACGATAAAATCAAAGTACATATTGAACAGCAAATGTTTTTTTTTGGTAGGCTTAAGGATTGAGCGACACAGTTGTTATAACTTTTAAATCATGATGTATCTGTAAAACAACCATTTACTTAATCTTGATGAGAACAATAACTTTGTACATATAGCCAATTTAGCAAAACGAAAATGACACTCAATCCATACCGTAAGGATTGAGGGGCATGTTCAAAACTATTATAAATTTTTTTTGGAGAAGTATTTGAACAATTTTTTTGTTACTAAATATTGATTAGATTTAGCATCTAGTTACATCAATTTACCAAGATATAGGTACGCTTGAGTAAGAATTGGGGGATACCCTTTGAATTGCTATAACTTTTTCTTGTTTTACAAATGTTCTAATTAATTTTACAATTGATTTACAACTTTACTAAACCTTGTTATCATTAGTTTCTCGATAGATGGTTATGGCCCTCAATCCTTACGTATGCGATTTAACCGGCGGTATGCTATTTTTATTACATTTATTGCTAGCAAAATGAAACAGCTATATTGTTTTACATAATTTATTGTGTGATATACAAATGTATCGTGTATACGTATAATACATCGCGATACACGTGCACAATAAAATCACAATTAAATAACATTATGCATAAAATATAAAAGATATATCTTCACTATTTGTCTACTGGAATGGTGAATAAATTCGTGATGTATGCCGATTAATAAAGTGTACATACAGGTCAGGCAGGCACATTTTATGAGCCTGAGTATAATATAATATTATTACTTATTTAAAATACATGAGTGTATAATATTGTTCAATTATAGAATACAAGGAAAACCAATAATAATGTCTTTTATAATTATTTTTAATATCCGCGTCTTTTTTAAAACAATATTACCTATTTATGGCATAACTGTATATTTTAACGAATATCATGAATTATACTGATGTACTTTCAGTGTCATTAAGTTATAACTTACAATAATAAGCATAACGCCCGGTTTCTGAAAGGCTGATCAAATCAACATTCAACTAACAGAACTTTGATTTGACACCGCTGCTAAATCAATTCGAATTGCTGAAACGTTATTTAGTGAAAGAATTAATAATATTTGATGTCTATTTAGTACCTACCGTTAGACATACGATTTTTTATATTCATTTGAAGTTTATGTTAACTAGCATTTGTGTCAAATCAAAGGTGTTGATCACGCTTTTAGCAACTCAATTTTGACTTGACATGAGATTTGACATTTGATTAGTTAATTTTACTTTGACCAGCCATTCAGAAACCGGGCGTATGTATACCTCCAAGAGATAACAAAAACATTTAGAGCTGTAACATTATTGTATTCAAAAACATAACATCAAATATAAAAGGAAAACAAACTTAGTGTAACAAAGTTATTTAATAATGTGCATTATTACTTAGAAAGGAATGAAAAATACTGGTAAGTATATAAAGACTGTTTAAAGTATATAAAGCTAAGAACCCCTCCCAAAGCGTGAATATAATGTATCAGAGAGTTTAAGCCCTCGACTTATCAGACTTTATGAACTTGTCAAGCTCCGCGTCACTCGCCGGGTCCACCTGCGACAGTTGCCTGAAACTCTCGTCATCCACGAAGCAGATCTCATGGCCGTCTGGATCGGCCAGGATAATGACGCGCACGGTCGCCTTCCCGGGCGTGTCGAGCGAAATGAGGGGCGTCAGAATCGTCTCCTTTGCATCTTGTATCTTCTTGTCTATGATCGGCTGCTCGTCGAAGGGGCAAGAGAACGCTATGCGACCGTATGCCTTGGCGCGGTTGACTGGCTCGCCTGGAATATCAGAAACATATTACTGTAAAACTATCTACGGTAAGCAGCGGCTTTGCTGTGCCCTGGCATTGCAGAAGTCTATGGGCGGCGGTGACTACTTACCATCAGGTGGCCCGTTTGCTCGTCTGCCTATCCAGACGTTAAAAAAAACTATATGTATTTTATGTACTTGCGATGAACATATTATGTGAAAAAACAACCAACTAACTAGTTTTATCATTCATTGTTTCGGAGAAATCCCGAAACACTGAGCGCGTTTAGGCGGACAAAGTTATCAGTAAGCTAAGTTAAACACTCAGCATTATAATTAAGACAAAGTAAGTACATAATACGCGACTGACTACAATGTTTTTCTAATTTTGCTGTTTAAGGATGTTTACGTACAGTTACGTACGATTATTCTTCGTTTACATTTAACTATTGCCACTGCTCACCGGGAAGTAGACTTATTTCCCAAAACTAATTTCCGTGGCATGGCATTTAATTTCGGTGACCATCTTCCAACGCCTTTACCGGCGTAGACATAATACACTATTGCCATTCCTCATTGCGTAGCTGATTGTTATGGAAATAGGCTAAATGAAAAGAATTACATTTACTAGTTGAATATATTTACAAATACGAATATTAAGTATGTAGGTAGGTATATACTAAGCAAGATGGCGTCTCAGTCTTAAGCCCGTATTACAGAACGATTCTCAAGTGATTTCTTTTTTAACTGTCGATTTCTGTACACATGATTGGTCCGTTTTTGTTTGGCGCCAAAAATACACCAATCACGTGTACTGAAATCGACACTTAGCAAAGAGCTCACTTGAGTATCGTTCTGTAATACGGGCCTAACTTCCCAGACGATAACTAATTTTCATATTTTTTATTGAGTTTTGGATAACATATTATGAACATTGAAATTAGTAATTAAACCAGCCCAGCACCTGAACATTTAGAATCGAATTTCAATTATGAACTATTTCAAATGTCGTAGCCAGTACCTATGCGAGACATTTCAGCGTTGCATAAGAAGTAGGTATAACTGTTTCTTATATTATCACATCTGTCACGTTGCATTTTGATGTTTGAAATGCATATCTTATCAAAGTGCATAATCTTTAGGAAGAAACCGGCACAAATCGTATAGTTCCTTCATCATAAATCTAATTTATCGATATGGTACAATTTTGATAGCAAACATTGTTTTTCAATTGCGATTCCTTTGTTTTATAATATCTAGTGTATTTTTAGGCCTTGGAATAACAACGACCTGACAGCATACCGGATGGTAAATGGGTACCGTATTCCATGGCCATTAGCAATGCCAGAAGCCCAGGTTATGCACCTATGGTGAAATTTATGTCTACGTAAGTGGTCTCTACCACTCATTAATAGACTCAGCATTAATCTCTTGACCATTTTTACTCCTGTTTTACAAAAACTCATCGTGAAGTAAGCTTGTCGTGTTTTGGATGGTGAATGAGATTAGGTCCAATCTCGTCTTCCCTTCCCAATGCCTTAATTATCCCTTTCCTTTAGTATCAGCAACGCGCTCATTATTATTCTGGTATTATGGGTGTTCTTAGGCGGTGGAGATCACTTACCATCAGGTAACCCTGGCTTCTTTGCTGGCCTCTACTATAAAAAAAAAACTTATTTGTATCATCATTCGAATCTACATTCTCATGACAAGAAATTGGCATTTATTCGGAATAAAAGATACATAGTACGTTGATATCAGTCACTAACCGAAACAAAAATATGTTGGTATGAACGTTCTGACAGTAGTCAGTTGGCCCAACTTATCATCTAATTGACTCGATTTTGTATTATTTTAATATCATTTTATAGCAGATAGAGATTTATAACTTCGCACAAAAATATGTAAGTTGAAGGTCATTCAATAGTGGAAAGCGCAACAGTAGAATAACAGGAAAAAGATGCAAGGTCAGTAAATGTGACTTCAACTTCACCAATAGCCATTATAATGCAGGCGTGTAAGGAAGATAGTAAGTTGCCTTTGCTGGAAATTGTGCATTACTATATACGCAACAGAAAAATAATCCCTATTATAATAAAACTGATTAAAATGGTACAGTACTCTTTATTCTAAAAGGATTTTTATATTTTTAAATATTACATTTCTAAAAAATAAAACATTTAAAAATATAAAAGTGTCATCCTCCAATGGCGAGGCCTAGGAGCCAAGCCATCGGTGGTTAGGACCCCAAAGTGAGGAACCTCCTCACAATGCGTGCCGTGTACAATAACACCGCTTTCTGAATCTGGCTCCTGACCCAACGACCAATCGAGAGCCTCTGGAGGTGTTGGTCGAGGCTCTTTGGTATCAGCCCATTAGCAGAAACGACTATCGGGACAATGATTGTAGAGTCAACGTCCCATATGTCAGTAACCTCGTGTGCCAGGTCTAAATATTTGGACATTTTGTCTTTTTCGGCTTTGACGAGGTTTTCGTCATGTGGAATGGTGACATCGACAAGCACTGCTCGCCGCGCCAATCGATCAACTACCACAATATCAGGCTTATTGGCAACAATAGTCCTGTCCGTGATAATAGATCAATCCCAATACAGCGTTGCATGCCCATTTTCGAGAACCGGCTGGGGGACATATTAATGATTAAAATTATTATTATTAAATCAAAATTGATTAAAAAATGAAGTTGTAATTAGTATTTTAAATGACGATATGAGTAAAGATGGCCACGTAGAATAAACATATTTTTTTATTAGCTTGAGTGACGAAACGAGCAGGTTGCTCGCCTGATGGTAAGGGTCTCACGCCTGCCAGTAAAGAGAAGAAACACCACACAGAGTTTTGAATTACAAAGCACTGGACTGCGCTCGTCATCCCGAGACTTAAGATATTAAATCTCATAATGCCCAGTAATTTCACTGGCTTCAATGCCTTTCAAACCGGAACACAAAAGTGCTTACATACTGCTGTTTGGCGGCAGAAATAGGCAAAGCGGTGGTACCAAGACTGACGGCCTCTCGCATATCACCTTGTAAATCATCACACCATCTCTCTCGCACAGGGGTGCAGGCGCACCGTAATGGGCCATTCTAAATATTTATGTTACAATATGGCTGTGCATCCTATTTCTTCCATTTGACCTACCGCTGAATTACCCCTTCGGCCAAAATTTATTGGTTTACTTATTTATTTTTGATCGGATTTTATAAAATCCTACGATAATAGATTTTGGGTAACGTAACTTATTGATTACAACTTAACCTTTAAAACCCCCCACCGAAAAACATCTGTAACTCTTAAACGGCTGAACAGAAGAACAACCTTGCTTAATTCAGCTTTAAAAACAAAAACGCATTCAAATCTGTCTATTCGTTTAGGCGCTATGACGTTTCAGACAGATACACAAACACAACACGCACGCACGCCCACACTAGAGCATGCTCACAAGCGCGTGATATGTTCTGTTGAGTATAAAATAATGTTCAAAATCAAGAGGCTAGAGGCGTCTATGATGTTTTATTCATGAGTCTTCTTGAATAATTCCTAAACAGTCCTCACAATGAAACATGTATCATAATCTTTTACCCTAAACGAATATGTACTTACCAATATCAATTAATTCAAGTTTAGCCTGATCATCACTGAAACCAAGCAGCACTGATTTATCTTTTTGTTCATATACCTTCAAAGTTAATAGGCCGTTCCAATAAGCTATAGATCTTGCCAAGTTTGAGCTGGCCAGGGCCACTTTTAGCACTGGATCTGGAAACAAGTAAAAAGAACAAAAATTACTTTGACTCTATTTATATAAATATATATTTGTTGTGTTATTTATGATCGAAATATCGTGAATACTATACAATACAATACATATAAATAGGCACTCACGCCTGTAATCCCCGAAGGGGTAGGCAGATGTGTAACCAGTACACCCACATTTCACCGAGCGTAGTATGCCACATTTACCCGACCCGGGGAATTAACCCGAGACCACAGCGTCTCAGTCATAACGCGTACGCTTTACAGCTGCGCCACCGAGGCAGTACAATACAATAATGGTGTTTAAACATGTTTAGACATTTCCTGACGTAGGATTGATAAATACAGTATGTGCAAAACAACACGACGGGCTGAAGTAAGTCACTGAGGAAGTCAGTTTTAAAAAAATGCATGTTTCCATATCAGGTGGTACATTAGTAATACAATAGGGCTAAAATAGTCTTAGAAAGAAATATAATGAATTTTCCATTAAAATAATACTTATTAATCAGAAACGAAACAAAGTTCTTTATTAATATTATGGGGAATAATACACATGACAATATTAGTTAATTAGAGTAGTATAATGCATCACACTATTCAAGGACAACAGTGCTAAACAAATAGGTTTTAAACATTACAAGATCAACAATGTAAATTCTAAAGGGAATTAAAGTTTATTACCACTCCCTTAACATATCTATTAAACTGAATTAGGTGTTAAAATTGTACCAAATGATACGTAAAACACATAAACACGCTATATTTCAAATAGCAATTAATACCTACTGATAAAAAACGGAGCATATTAATGTCAAAACAGTGAAAATTAGTAAAACAAAAATATGACATGGGTAAAATAACCCACAATAGTGGAAGTGCACTTTAGAGTGATTTAGAGAGGACAAAGCCGAGCCCTTTTTTAAAAACTTTTCGGTAAGTATCGAGGTTTAACCACAACCGGGATCCTGGTATTTTTGGGATATCCATAAAAACCAAAGAATTATAGTCTGATAAATGAAGAAATTTTTTGTGAGAAAATATTAATAGTGATATAATCAATACTTAAACACTTCAATTAATAAAAACAAACTAAGTATCAACCTCTTTGATTGATTACATCAGTTTATAACCATTCAAAATGAATATCTTCATTATGTAGTAGTATGTAGTAAGTTCTTAAATCTTAGTTCGATACTTGAATACAAAGTAAAATATTATTTATGAAAATATTGTTTACGTAAATATTAAGTATTTAATATTTTAATCATGGTGGAGCGATACGGTTTAGAATCCGACACGGGAGATGAAGGCGCGGTTAAAAGTGTTGTAAGGTACTAATATTTCTGACGATCGCGCTGCGTATAGAACGGCCAAAGCTCGTATATCAGCTCGTTAACGCTCTGAAGAAAGCGACATTCGACATTACCAAATTAAATCATCAGGGACTCCTGGGGAATTTTGATTTGTGAGGATAGCGCGGTAAAGAGATGGCGCTCTTACTACCCCATAACTTGCTGAATCAGCATTTAGAAGTGTCTCCCTGAGATATCCACGAACAAGAACTAGTTGCCCCGATCTGGTCTGGCGAGGTCCTTAATTGTGTTCGTCACATGAAGAATTCGAAAACAGTGTCGCCTAAGTTCTCATCAGGAGACTGATCAGGGAGTTATCAGGAGATAACATCTCTATCGAGGACGGCGATGGTGTCTTTTGGTGTTGATCTTCTTGCCAACTTATTCAACCGAATGCTGAACACCAAAGAAATTCCCAACTCATGGCGTTCGAGATTGTTAAAGGAAGTGTACAGAATTGTGAGAACTACGGCGGTATTTTTTATTGCATAGGCCGGCAATTTAGCTAATATGCCATACCCCACACCATGAAGTTCTTCAAAACCGTATTAGAATTTAAAACCCGGAGAGTATCCGTATAGGGAACGTACTTGACGTGAAAACAGACAAGTTTAAGTTCATAAAGTCTGTACTGTACGAGTCCGGTGACATAGACTTTGACGTCAGGACTGCATTGGTGGCTTTTGGCGGGAGGTCAAGATGTTTGTAAATGTTGAGGATTATAAAAGAAAAAAGGTGACTTTTCTGTCGCCGGCTCTTTTGCACCTGAAACTGTCTTCCGATGAGTGCTATTTTGGGCCTCCGGATATCTCACTTACCGTACACACGTCTTACAAGAAGCAATACTTAAAAGAATTGATAATCCTAAGCTATCATTTATTGCAATGGCGATCGACGCTGACGTGTCCACTTCTGATCCCGACATATACATAATAAGTATACAAAATAACAATCATTCCAAGATCACATGACAGACATAATCATACTTAGTAACCTGCTAGTCAAGTGTATAACTCCACTGTATCTGATAAAGTTGATCAAGACAGCTATGTATGTTTATTTATCAAAGCTTGAGAGATGATCTTATCATTGTTTAATATTAATATTTTACTATCAAAAGTTGGTCAAAGGAGAGTAAGTGTAAAATACCGTCAAATCTATGGTATGAGAAGGTGCGCCTTGATATTAGGCCGGGATAACACCAAGCAGAAAGTACTATCAAAAGATGATAGTATTTATAATAGTCAATGTTAGCTTGGGAAAACTATTTCATAGTTTAAAGTTTCACAAAATACGTTTGTTCTTTGTATTGATTTTGAGTTTCACTAATGGTTGTTCCTTATATTTTGTCTATTGACAGATTTGCTTACTGGCAGTAATATTTTGACACATTTTGTATGGAAGATCTGTCAAAACACTATCGATAGTAATCTAATCTGTCAATAGACAGAATGTAGGGAACGACCATAAGTAAAGTCAAGTGCCTCAATACGAGAGTCTTCAATCAGTGCATCCTACCCTTCATGACTCATGACCTACGGTGCCAAGACATGGAAATACATGGGGCTAGTCCACTAATTAAATGTCTTCAAGCGAGCTACGAAGAGTACTATGATCAGTCTCTTTATAAGACAAACTTCAGAACAAAGTTGACAAACAAGAAACCTAATTGGTTGACATAGTTCAAACCATTAGCAACCTGAAGTGGCAGTGGGCTGGCCTAATATCAAGAACCTATAACTGGGGTATACGGGTTTTCGAGGGGAAACACAATTAGGCAAAATAGGGTAGGACAACCTGCTGCAAGATGAAATGACATTCTGCAGAAAGCGACAGGCATCGATAGTATATAAAGAGCCAAAGAGCGAGATCAATGGTGTGCATTGGGAAAGGCCTATGTCCAGCAGAGAACATAGTTCTATTTTCCAGTGTGAATGCATCGCCATCACGCAGGCTGCCAGAGCAGTGACTAGACGGAATATCGAAGATCATAAGATTCGCATAGTGTCCGATAGCGCTGCAGTGCTACGAGCCCTCGATAGTAAAACCATCCAATCCGGGCTCATACTAGAGTGCCACGAGGCACTGGAAGTGGGTCGGAACAGAGGCCCTAGTCCAATAGTTCCACTACCCTTTAATCAGCTAAGGTCATGGCTACGCCACAGAACGCTTGAACAACATGCAGATCAATGGGCAAACGCCAGTGCGTGCAGACAATCCTGGGAAACAGTGCCACACCCGGATGCATGTTTAACAAAGCGCCTGCTATCCTTAGACAGGACATCCCTATGTATAATCATAGGCAATATTACAGGTCATTGCCCACTTAACAAACATTTATATGTTCTAGGTATAACCGACAGCCCCCTATGTAGGCTGTCGGCTGATGAAACAGCTTCACACGTCATCCTGGAATGTGAAGGTGTAGCTACACAATGGGCGGAAATCCTCAACACACCGAGGTCACTCCGAGAAGCCTGTGGAGACACCAGGAGGACCCTGCGCTTCTGGTCGGAGTTAGGCTGGCTAGATCTATAGCCGGCACAAACTTCACGCACAATGGCCCGACATTCAAGGGGCTAAGTGCGGAGAAAAGGAACCCACAATCAAATCAAAGCAGTGGACAAATGAATGTTGATGATGATGATCATGACTACTGCAGTTTCCTCAAAATGTGACCACTACCTTACCACCTATCCAAGACCAACTATCTTAAGTTACTTTTATTAAATATTAATTATTGGCAATAATAGTCCCTAAATTGGTGGCTTTTAGAACCTCATGTAAACATATTTATCAAGATGTTTATCATTTTGTATCCTGTGAAACTTCTTATAAAATGTAGACTAAATTTTTTCTATTCTATTTTTAGATTATAGCCCCATTGATTTTATTGTACCAGGCATCCATTGTATATTCATACACATTCATAAAAAAACGGACATTGCCAAAGAGCATCATTTTAATGTTGGTACTGTAGATACTAGCCTAGATACTGTTTGTATGGATTGTCATACTAGGTGTTATAAACAAAGATTAAATTTAGTTAACATTTTCTAATAAGGCTGTCTCTGTTTATTATAAAGTCTGAACAAAACTCACCTCTGTCAACAGGCTGTGGCTTGTCAACAATGTAAAATTTATATCCACCAGGAGCCTCCACATATTTCAACCCTTTATTTTCCATCACAGGCCAATTATTAGCAGCAGCCCTCTTCAAACTCTCACTGGACTGGATAGTGAGGCCAAGAAAATCATTGCCTTGTTCATATTCAGTTATTCCATAGTTATATGTAAGCTCAACAACAAAATGTGAGTCCTCAGGGCCATAGCCAATCATAGTCTTGCTCCATCTGTTTGCATAAGGTCTAAAAATAAACAGTAATGCTGTCTTATATATTTTATTTGCAAAATGTTTTATCATATTTTATTTCAATACATTTTTTCTGACATGTATTATCCAGCTACTTATAGATGTATAAAATTGATTTTGTAACTATCTATTATTTTTTACTACATATTTATATTTTACAATATCTTTGTTATATCATGTTATGAAGATTGTACTTGGTCAAATATCTGAATAGAATAAATATGCAATTAGAATGGAGCACTATTTAAGTTACTGACAACATAATTATTACTGAAAACAACTTACATTAACTAACTCAATTAAGACTCAACTATGAGGAATTTATTGTTATTTTATCATTGATTAGGACCTAATCTATTCTATTAGCTGAGGCCTGTGTCCAGCAGTAAGATATATAATAAAGGGCTAATATTCTCATTATTAATACCATCACTATTACAATAGATTAACTTTAACAGGCTTAAAATTAATTGATTGAATGAATTTAAATGGATAACTTACCCATTACAAGCTGCTTCACAGCCTTCACTGAATTCTTCATGACGGAGAACCTATAAAATACATGAATATCATATTTATTTTACACAATTATTATAAGGTTTATGAAAAAACTTATTAGTTTGTACTATTAAACAAAGCTGATAAATTAAAAACATACTTATTTATCTTTGTATACAGCTAAACGCATGGCCTACCTATTAACAATATTATAAATGTAACTTAATAATGCTAGCACCACAAAATCTCACAAACATAGAAGTTTATACCTACCTACTTTTTAAAGCACTAAAAAAGTGCCAGTGTAACTATACCAGTTATCATTTGTGCAACACTGTATTTATCTCATATTTTATTTACTTGCTAAGTCGCCTTGTACGATAATACATAATAAACATATTTAGAATACAAGATTAGTTCTGGCAAATTACCGGCTGCAATTTGTATGTAGACGACTGCCGAACCATATAGAATATAATTACCGGTGAATGGACAAGGTGACCTTGGCCATCACAATTATTATAATGTACTAGATACAAATCTTAGAGGTGAATTTAGTCTCTGGGAAAACCACTTACCTTCATACCTAACACCTCTCTGTAAAATTTGGCTGTAAGAGTCCTATCGGCAACTTTGAACACGAAATGCAGTGCACGTCCAGTAACCATTTTGACGAATATCAGTACTGAGATTACAAAATTTGTTTCCTAAACTTTGAACACGTAGGCGTTACGGAGAAATGATTATTTTGTTACAGAATAATTTAAATGAAAAATATTTCTTTCTTACACTGTAGTATAGGGAACTAACGAGTGATGACGATTGACGACTATCACAGCAAGTGTGACCAATTTAAAATTAGATATCCTGCCTTATAGTCAATAGAAAACTGGCAAACAACTAATATTTTAAAAAGTGCCAGTATATTGTCGACTTATGGCCGTTCCCAATATTAATCTTCAATTTCACGATAGATAGCTATCGTCAAGCATCCGTATTGTTCTATCGACTGCTTGGAATCGTCCCTATTTTTTAGATATGCACGTCGGATACTATGATAGCAATAGATAGGCAGTCTATCTGGGCCCTCTTGTGCGTTATGTTCGTACAAGCTGAGAAAGAGGAACTATTGTTTAATTTATGTTAGAAAATATGAAGATATGATTTAGATTAGAAATATAAGTTTTAATTTAACATTTATCTATTAATTCTTATTTTTTACCACTGTAAATGAAATAATAATAACGAGAAATACTTATTATGTTGCAAAACACAATGTAATAACGAAACGTTTTACTGTCAATACATTACGGCTCTGAATACAAGTCCTTTGAACAAAAATCCCAAGCGAATTTAGGGGATTTTACTGAAGTGGGGAATTATTTTGTTTACATTAACAAATATTTATATGTCTCTTGCACTTAATTTAATTATCAAAACGGTGCATTATTTTATTTATGGGAATTTTAGATTTTTTTATATTTTCTCTTAGATTTTTACATAATTTATTTAGTTTTTTGTATTGCAGTGCAAGTGCCATGTAAGCCTTGTATACTCATGGCTATTTCTTCAAAATGCGTTATTTATTTCGTTTTTTACAGCCGAGAATGTCTGTTTTTCGGTCAAAATCTACCGATAAACAAAAAACTAATGGCCGTTCCCTATATTCTGTCTGTCTCTAGTTTTGCTATACCGGCGATAGAAAATTTTATCTATTTTCCGTTTTACCGTCCCAATAAACTTATTAATGATAGGTAATCCTATTCTTCATTGCTGTCTACCGATGAGAGGACTGATAGCTGACTACAGATATACAACACTATGAAAATGACAGTTCAAGCGTCCCAATATTTTTTATGTGCTATCTGTCGATAAAGTTATTTAGTTTTTTCTTTATCGGTATATTTTGACCGATAAACAGATATCCTCGGCTGTAAAAAAACGAAATAAATAACGCATTTTGAAGAAATAGCCATGAGTATACAAGGCTTACATGGCACTTGCACTACAATACAAAAAACTAAATAAATTATGTAAAAAACTAAAAGAAAATATTAAAAAAATCTAAAATTCCCATAAATAAAAATAATGCACCGTTTTGATAATTAAATTAAGTGCAAGAGACATATAAATATTTGTTAATGCGAACAAAATAATTCCCCACTCCAGTAAAATCCCCCAAATTCGCTTGGGATTTTCGTTCAAAGGACTTGTATTCAGAGCCGTAATGTATTGACAGTAAAACGTTTCGTTATTACATTGTGTTTTGCAACATAATAAGTATTTCTCGTTATTATTATTTCATTTACAGTGGTAAAAAATAAGAATTATAGATAAATGTTAAATTAAAACTTATATTTCTAATCTAAATCATATCTTCATATTTTCTAACATAAATTAAACAATAGTTCCTCTTTCTCAGCTTGTATGAACAAAACGCACAAGAGGGCCCAGATAGACTGCCTATCTATTGCTATCAAAGTATCCGACGTGCATATCTAAAAAATAGGGACGATTCCAAGCAGTAGATAGAACAATACGGATGTTTGACGATAGCTATCTATCGTGAAATTGAAGATTAATATTGGGAACGGCCATAAATAACTTTATCGACAGGTAGCACATAAAAAATATTGGGACGCTTGAACTGTCATTTTCATAGTGTTGTATATCTGTAGTCAGCTATCAGTCCTCTCATCAGTAGACAGCAATGAAGAATAGGATTACCTATCATTAGTAAGTTTATTGGGATGGTAAAAAGGAAAATAGATAAAATTTTATGTCGCCGGTATAGCAAAACTAGAGACAGACAGAATATAGGGAACGGCCATTAATAAAGTACAATAAGTTATGAGACGATTCACATACGATAATCATGATCGCAAAAACCTTACCTTCTCGTAACAAGATCGTTAGTTAGCAATATAGATTGCTTAGTTAAACTGTGTTAAAGCTATAAGTGTACATACTGCAGCAATTACATTCTCTTTTTTAACATTTACTACATGATAAATGTACTTTTAACATACAAATTATAAATTGGTAGTCAGTAATTTTAACATGACGTGTTACGTACTATGTTATACTACCTAATATGTAAAAAAGCAATAGCCTAGCGGGGAGTGGACTGCCAAGATGGGAGCCTCTGTTTTAAATTAGCGCCCAGGACACACATCTCTGATTTTTCCAAGTTATGGTGTATTAATTTTTATTTATCGCTCGCTTTAACGGTGAAGGGAAATATTGTGAAGGAAAATTTGCATAACTGATAATTTTATTCGCCCTGAACATTACGTAAAGCCTATCAAGCCGTATTAGGCCAGTGTAGTGGACTAAGGCCTTATCCCTCTCATTAGTAGAAGAGGGCCGTGCCCAGCACTAAGACAGTAAATAGCTCAGTATTACTTGTTGTAATAGCTCTGTATTATACTTGCTCGTATAATACAGAGCTCATATTATAACTACTTTTTGGAATTTCCGTGCATTCCGGCCTTTTTGCCATACCTATTATAGAAATCAAGTTTAACAGCTCATTTGTTAGGACCCACTTAAATACATCCGTGGTGCTTTACATCTGGCTTACCCAGTTCTAAATGTCCTTGTGCCTGGGTCTGAAACCTCCTTAGTTCATTAATTTGTCACCCGTTTTGTTATGGAGGGAAGTGGACAATTATTATTTCCAACTTCCTATTTGGTTAATTTCATTGCGAGATAAAGACACATTCGCATTCCTAGAGACTCACTGCTTCATTGCTTGGTGTCGAAATATGCGTGCCATTGTCGATCCTGGCTTACAGGAGTTACAGTGGCGGACCAGATTTGCAATGCTCTTGAAACTATCTCGCTCGCTCAACATTAAGTGCACCTTTCCAGCGGTATGCGTAATCAATAATTGGTAATCTTGGCTTTTCCGCGCACTGATGCTTAAATATGATATTTTTAAATTTAGTCCTTACTATCCTTTTTTACTTTGAAATATTGTCAAATTACACTTATAAAATGACACAATACATAAATAGTTCCGAGAGTAATTAAGGCTAGATCATATACTTCTATTTACATACAAATTAAACTACAAGTTTATGTACTGGTGCTCGTATGCATCGGAGTGAATATAAAACCATTTTTCGTTCGTCAAAAGGAAAAGTTTTCTTCCACCTGCTTTTATCCCACTTGCAGTGGGGTCGACGCAATATTCTTTTTAAAACATGTAACAGAAATATATATTTTTTACATCTGATCCCTACTGGACGGTCCATTCATTTTTTAAATTTAATTTAGTTAGGCCATAAGTTAATACTACTACGGATATTGTTAAATATTTATGATTTGTCAGTTATCTTCTTTTTAATCACATAGTAAGTTTTATAATTGAATAAGGTGATTATAGGGAATTTTCTGCGATGTGTCTTTAGAGTTAGCATTTTATGATTTCTAGATTTCCGGAAAGAAAAAATATTTTCTTTATTGCTACACTGCTTAGATACATAAAACGTTTACCAAACACGCTAAAACCAAAATTGCCAATAAGGCAGAAACTGCTACAAATGGCCACACTGGTGACGGCTGTTATCTGTCACTTGTCTGACATATGACGTCAGACAATTTGATATTTATTTTGACATTTCAGAATTCGTTCAGAAATTTTGTATTCAACTTATTGGTTACTTTTTCTTTGGTTGCGTTCACCAAGCGTTCACCCGATTAGCCTCGAACAGCTAAATATAAATTAATATTCTGAGATGATTCTAATGTAATAAAATCTACTAAACATATACTTTTAAATATCATCAACTAACTCACTCACTCATTATGAATCTTAATTATGTAGGTAGGTACTACCGGTACACAGGGCGGGCACCATTGCTACTGAGTCAAGTTAAAAAGGTCTTGGGGTAAATCCACGTCTATTTCATCTCAATTTTAATATTCTGTCATTGTTGATGGCTAACAAAGAGTTAGTCAAAAATTCTGAGTTAACATATTCTAAAATTATCTTGCTGCACACTTTTGAGATTTCCGTACACAAAGAGTAGGTACTCGGAACCCTATTCCTAAGCCTACGCTGTCTGTTTGTCCGGCTGGCTGTCTGCTCTATCATTATTTTGAACTGTACTGTGTAATACCTACGTAGCTACTAGCTGGCTGTTTTCACAGAATAGGTATGAGTTAATGACGTGGATATCTTAACAAACAATAAAAAATAAAGAAAAAAATTTATAGGTTGGCATGCAAAACTCGATTTGAGTATCGGATGTGCATTTGATCGTGTTGGAATGTGAGTATATTATGAATGTGTATTGGAAAGCACATAACAAGCAATTTTTTTCTTTCTTCCTAACCTGGAGGTAGAGGAATAGTTGTGGCGGACTCACCGGCTGCGGCCTTCCGACCTAGTTCACTGTCCGAGTGATTACTAGATCCAACAACGCGACGTCCTGCTCCAGGGCCCTCTATGTCTAAAGTTATACTAATTACTATAAACCGACGTAGAGTACACAATTACTGCTGCGTTTCGTACGGTGAGAAATATCGGGAGGCCCAAATCCCCGCCCCTACCCAATCCTTTTTGGTATCCATTTTCTTTAAGGTCGGCATCCATGATCCTCAGGTATTATGGATATTCATAGGCGCTGGAGATCACTTACTATCAGGTGATCTACTTGATCGTTTGCCGGCCTCGGTTATAAAAACAAATAGATAACTAGTTGTTGTAACTTCCAATAAATTGCTTTTATTTTATCACACCGGATTTGAACTTTTCTTAGAATTTATTGAATTTGTTTCGTCTCGTTAGTCTAGCCATGACTCTAAAAGGCAGCGAACTTAGGCTACCGGTGAGGTCCTGGGTTCAAATGCAGGGTCGGGTAATCATAATAATGCGTGTTTTAGTTTTTTATTCTAAAATAACATATTTATTGCCTAGAATTGAATTTTGTGCCCGATATGGTGATAGACTCAAGCCATCTATCATAAGGCACGTGGGGCATTCACTTCGATTGATACAATTCGGGTATACAGGCATGGGCTGGTATACCTATGTATGTAATTTAATTTTTCTCGTAACTGTAATTTAGCATAAAAAATGATTGACATGTAAAAGTGATATTTATGATCCAATTTACAGAATAAATGATTTGAATTTGAATTATGATATTCATTTTAAACCATATAAGTATGTCTTATCGAGTCAGGGTAGGTATCATAAGAGGTAACATAGTTTTTTTTACACGCTTTTGTTTTAATCGTATGTAAGGGCCTTACCACATTATGTACGTAAACTATGTCGATGATCTTCCATCGCAATAACAAATAACATCCAAATAGCTATGGGTACCTAAGTATAACTTGTTTATTGGAAATTTTAAAATAGGTAGATATTTTTCTCCGATTACCTCAACCAATTGAGCCAATCGGATAAAAGTTATCGAACCTGCTAGCAGAATCCTGAGAGGAGACTAACAGGATTTTGAAGTGGACCACTCTCTTTTTACGTCCATGCTAACAGCGCATTCCGTTTACGTCTGACTGAATATCCATAGTGTAATTTGCATAATGCATGGTGGACTGAGATATGAGGCTAATTCTCATAAGTGGAGAAAACTCGTGTCCAGCAGTAGGACAATGTATAAAAAATAGAGCCAATAATTATTTGCATATCAAAAATATGCGACGAAAGATCTGCGACAAAAATACGATGCAATGTAACGAACGACGTTGTCCTTATCGGTACGTTGAAACTCGTTTTTGCTACGAACATATTTATACAAGGCCACTTTTAAAGTAGACTAGACTTTTTTTTTAAGTTAAGACAGGCTTTTGCATACGAGAGACCTCCATATATATGCAGTATGTACCTAATCTGATATGGCATAGCAAGTTTCAGGAGAGACGTTAGGTTTTAAGTGTTTTGTCTTTATCAACCTGTATCAAACTATGATCAAACATGCAGGTTATTCCCGATTAGTACCTACCTAAAGCATAGGAATCCATATTCGAGGTCTATCAATCATTCATTGACTAACAATAAAATTACTTTAACGCCGACCCTTAATTGGTTAGACTTGTTATTATTGTTTTTCATTTTTATATATGATTTGCATATTTATCTTGTCATTTGTATGATAACGCCTATCACCGTTATTTTTACATTTCTAACAGTATTATCTAAACTGAATAAGTGTGGATAAGGAAAAGGATTGTTGCGTCTGCAGGTAATCAGGATAATGTCACATTCCCTAAAACAATTTAATCAAAATCCATTATTCAATCATTCACATAAAAACTACATATAATTTCATACAGAAATACGGTTAAATATATTTTTCTCTTAAAATCTAAAACTACTTTTACAATTTCGTAGGTAGGTATTTTTTTTACATTTTCCCATAGTATGCAGTAAATATATTATAGAAATCTCGTACATAACATGTATTAAGTGTGTATGTACTCTATTGTTTGCTACTAGCTTCTGTAAATATTTATTTTCACATATTAATATTAACTGATTATTTATTTCAGGTATGCCGTTTTACTCAGGATATGATTGGTTGAAGACATTTTGCCCAGGGTACTTTTGAGTTGATTATGATGTATGTTGCATATCTCCTAACTATGTAACAAAGAATATATGAATAACACATACAACGAGGTACACGATACAGCAATAAAAAACAAGAAAAGGAACGCATGTGTACATATTTTATCCGTGGTCGTGGTTGCTTGTTGAAGAATGTTAAAGTCAAAATGCCACAAGCTATCTATATCTATTACATAGTTACTAAAATAGGCCTCTTCGACCACGATTAAAACATATTATTATATAATTAAATCAATCATAATTTAAGATATTGACTAGATTACATATTCCATACACTAGTACGCATTTTAAATGCATAAATGAGGTTGTTATTTAAAGTGTTACCAAGACCATTTTGATGTCCATTTGGAGTAAACTCACAAATACATAGATTTTAGTTAAGTACTTATATTTTGTATAAATATATGAATGATATTAAGTCCATTGTACATAAGATAGAACAGTAAGTCCTGTATATTTAAATAATTTACCTTTTGAACTTAAGGATGTGCAGTTCGTAGCAAATTATACGCATGCCGGTAAAGATAAAGACACCTCTACAATTGACCACATCAATATCGGGCACAAGCTTACACATGATAAATAACTGCAGTACAGATGTAATAATACTTTAAGTTACACCATACATTAATAAATAGGCTATAGAAATACATATTACGAAAATAACCGATAGATATATGAAGATAAAGCTTGTTATAAAAATAAATGCTTGATTTTGCGACAGAGTTTCTCCATACTTAAGTACATAAGTACCTAATTATAATAATAATCAAAATAAATAGATGAAAGTAACAGCGAATCAAGCTAAACAATCCGAGTCAAGAACTTCGAAGTGGAAAATAGGATATATAAATGGGAAATTAGAATATTTGAAATATACCTATAACGAAATTCTCAACTAGGAGCGTATTTCGTTAATATGCCTAACATTATGTTTAACATAAACACTTCCATATACATAATAATATTTTCGTGTGAGAGCGTAAGCAGTGCGTAGTTCAGTTAACGGGTTTCTTTTCAGCGCCATCTTTTTCCTTTTCTTTTTCTTTGTCTTTCTTCTCCTGCAGTTGTTGTAAGTGAGCTGGCAAAGCCTTCAGGATAGCGTGAACCTAAATATAAAGAAATAAAATAAAAAACAAAATCGTTAGACCATAACTCTATTTTCTTTTAATCTGTGCTATCTATCTATCAATTTTCTATTACCATTAATTTTGCACCTGTTTTACTGCCTCGAAGTAAATGTTATACCTATTTACGAAATAAAATATAACAGGTTCAAAAGTAAACAAATGTGTAAATAATTACATATTACCAGCTCAAAGATGCCTACGAGGTACCTACTATCAAAAATAGCTGCTTTACCTATACTTTAATTGGTTGTTAAATCTTAATCGAATGTTGTGACATAGGCTCTTAGTCTAAATATTTGTCATAAAACCATCAAAGAGCATTTCTTTGATAGTTTAAGGTAGAGTAAGTAAATAGGCGTACCGCCTTAGGTAGGTCCATTTATAGAATGCTTTTCAAACATTATAGCCAGTCATAAGTTAAATACTGCCGTGACAGCCTCCGTGGCGCAGCGGGCGAGTAGCCGGCTGCGAAGCGAGAGACCGTGGGTTCGATTCCCGCACTGAGACAATTGTTTGTGTGATCCACAAAAAATTGTTTCGGGTCTGGGTGTTGTGGGGCCGCAAGTCCCTCGTAGTTCCTGATACCCACGATACAGGTTTACCTAGTGTGGGGTCAGGACTATGTATGTGACTGTTGGGTGTATTTATATTATATTATTATAATATACTAATAAAATAATGTTACACAGATTCATTGTTACAAGTTATACTATCGGAATAATGTTAACACGTGCTAAGAAACAATAAACGCTGACCTCTTCAGCGACAGCCATCAATACAAATTCGAACTGCTGCTTGGTGGCGACAGTGCGGGGTCGTTGGTCGCGGATGTGCTCCAGAGTAGCAGCGATATCAATTTCCTTAGCGCCTTTAGCCATGCGATTTAGTACCATATCGATCAGACAATAGGTTCCAGATCGGCCCGCTCCATCGCTGTTTTACATACAAAACATCACATGACAATATTTTATCTGTTACGATTTGGTATCTTTCTCATTTAAAACATTTCTAAATTATTGTTACTTTCCACTGTTGAATACAAACATTGTGGATTATCTGAAGTAGGTACTTATAGACGCACACTGTCTTTTGAGAAATTGGAACGTGGCATGTCATTAGACCAACATAACACAAATAAATATTTGTTTCAATCTTGGCGCCATAAGTGTATCTCTATAAAAGCATAGTAGGGAAACATGTCGCTTTGGTAATTTTAATAATGTTTATTCACATGCCATAAATCTCATAGTATGATATATTATATTACTGAAAATAGTAAGTTTAGCCCAAATAAGAAATTAAAAAATATCGAAATAAAATACGATAAATGAGCTATTTACCTGCAGTGAACTACGATCGGACAAGATCTACCCCTGTAAGACTTATTCACCTTCCTGAAACGGATATACACAAATAATTGTAAAAATCGAAAGACGAGTCTTCAAATACAATATCTCATACTCAAATTATATTACTTACATCCCAGCTGAATGCTAATTGTTTTTTTCGTCTATTGCCTAGTTACGCAAAAGTTGCATATCTAATAGTACCTACCTCCTGAATTCAAGCAGAGCCTTAGTTGACGAAGGGACACCGTTTTCTGGCCACGAGAGGAAGTGGAACTGAGTGACGGTCCTAGTCTCGCCGGTACGTTGGTTTTTCAGGTAGAAACTGCGGACCAGATAGTCGTCGCACCAGATGTGCTCGCTCACTAGGTGCACCTACAGAAAAAATATTCACACTTATTCATATTAATAGGAAATTTAATTTTACTTTTCAGTTAAATGTCAAAGCCAATTTTCACAGATATGTGAAAGGTCTCCCGTATGCGAGAGGTCGTCTGCGTTGGTACCACCGCATTGTCTATTTCTCCCGCCATGCAGAAGTGTGTAAAAAGCCAAAAGCTCCAGGTAGAGCCACGCTGTAGACAGTTTTGTATAAAGCAATAATGGGTCGTCTCGATCTGGTCGTTATCAATGTCTCACAGAAAATCGACGTAAACTAGCGGCTTGCTGCTTCCGCTCATACGGTGTGTGAGATATCCGGATGCCCAAATCTCCTACCTCTTCCCAATCCCTTTCCTTTAAGGTCGGCAACGCGCCCTTGATTCTTCTGGTATTGTGGGCGTACATGAGCGGTGGAGATCACTTACCATCAGGTGACCCACTTACTCATTTGCCGGCCTATGCTAAGAATTGAAATGAAGCGGTATGAATAGTACCTCATAGATGTGGTAGAGTTCAGATCCCTCTTCAGGCCAGTACCGATGGCAAAGCTGCTGTCCGTTCTCAGTGAGGCGTGTGAGCATCACCATGACAACGGATCCCTGTTCCCAGACCATCTGCCAGAAGTCGGGAGCGGTTTGCGCGAGCGGGCCAGCTGCTGCTATGTATGCCGGGTTACGAGGATCGTGATCCGTCTGCACAAATAAATAAACAAGAAGTGGTACAACCACGGTATCGATCTCCAGCATGAAAACTCAGTACGATATTATAGAGTGGTAGAGTCACGCTGTAACAGGTTTGCAGCATGAATGGGTCGGCTCGACCGGTTTGTTACGACTGTTGTTTCGCAGAAAATCCCTTTATTATCCCTTTTCTTTAAAGGCGGTGTAGATCACTTAACATCAGATGACCCACTTGCTCGTTTGCCGGCCCGATACCGATACGGGATGGTAACAACAGAAAGTTTTTGATAAATGGTCAGTAATCCACGCACAATAGTAGAAGCATTAATGTAGTCAGATCCGAGGTGATTGGAGAGCGTGTTCAACGTGACCCTGGAGTGATCGTATGGCAAGACGTCAGCGTATCGGTTCTTGCCGGTGTTGTCTGTCTTCAGAGCAGCGGTGGTCGCGCAAGGCTCAGCTTCGTAGGCGCACAGCGCTCGCCATTCTTGCTCCAAGCGGTCTTTGTTGCGGAGGTGATCCTCCATGTAAGCCTGGTGACGGAAATATCATTAATATTTATATATATTATAAAACAATGTCTTTGTTTACGTCTGTCTGTCTGTTTGTGCGCTTATTTCTCATAAACTATGCAATGGGTTTAGAAGCCGTTGTTACTATAATTTATGGAATACTAACTGTTGCCCGCGGCTCCACCCGCGTGAATACCTATTTCCAGGATTAAAGTAGCCTATTGGGCGCATCAAGCGAGTCCTGTTGAGAAACGCGCTTGACAAAAATACTAATGTCGCTATTAAAAAATAGGGGTTGATTGTAGAGAGTTAAAAATTTAGGGTTGTATGTATTTTTTAATCCTGTATCATAACAAAATAAAAACAAAAAAAAATAGTTCAAAAAATAAAAAAAATAATTTAGGGGTGGACCACCCTTAACATTTAGAGGGATGAAAAATAGATGTTGGCTGATTCTCAGACCTACCCGATATGCACACAAAATTTCATACAAATCGGTCCAGCCGTTTCGGAGGAGTATGGGAACGAACATTGTGACACGAGAATTTTATATATAAGAAGATATTCCAGAAGGTTAATGTGTATAATACGCTATGAGCAACGGGACAGAGCAGTAACATGCTTGCGGTGGAACCTCGAGGGACAGCTAGTTTATTTATAATTAAATGTTTTTATAATTTTGCCTTTAAATTTAAGTTTAATGATAAAAAATCTGGGCAATACAGTATTGCAGCTAGGTTAGGGGTGGCACCATGTGATACCCGACCGTGAAAATATAAAAACTTACACAAATATTCAACATAATGTTTTACAACGAAAAATCACTTAAACCGGATCTTCAATCTACAAACTACACAATAACCTATACACAAAACTTTTTACATTCATACTCGCCAATTGAGATCTTCCTCCACCTCTTTTCGTTAAAAATCATACTTTACGTTTAGCGGGTTTTTATTGATTTTAAGGTTTCATTCTTTGGGTGACACCATGATATCCGCACCGGTCGCTACTCATGGTAGCTACGCCACTGTATGAATGTGGTAGGTAGAGAGTGGATGAGGACAGCCTTATATAGATGGAAATAGCGTGCAATTGTGCAATTGCTCAGTGAGTAGAAAAATGTTCATGATGCATGCTCAACATTGGGTGGAAAAAGGCTGATGATGTAAGTTTGTTTGTAAGGAATAAGATTTGTTCTCGATCCTGTTCTATCAACGGTACAGATGATCATATCGTGGGGATGTCGTGACGAAACAGGTAAATAATTACCTTATTGTTATCTATTTTAATTCGACTTAAAATATTTGCTTCAATTTTAATTAAACTTGTAACTTTGTACCGTCAAACTTTTTTATATGCAATTTCTGTCATACGAAAAACCTACAATCTCGTACACAATCATCAGCTCTTAACGAAGATATGGTACCACCTTCGCGTTAAGCCATATCGAATACAAAAAACCATCAAAATCGATGCATATATGTCGGAGTTATGCAACATACATAAAAAATATGTGTGAAGACTTATTTATATTTGGCCATTAATAATGAAAATATTTACCAAGACCATGTGTCCGGTAGAAATATCCATGTTGGTAAGAGCCGGTTCCTCACTCCTGAAAGAAATTCGGAGTTACAATATCCACTGCAATTTTAATTATATATTTTTTCATGTCATATATGTTACCAGGATGAGGTGCTGGATCTGGTGGAAGGCGAGTTGCCGTCAGGGTCGCGAGACAGAGAGGTGATACGTTGCGCCGGCTCAGCGGGATGAGGTGGTGCCGCAGTCGTTTGCTGTCCAGACCACTTGCCAGACATTCTTGCGCGACATAACTCCTAAAAGAAAGTTATTCTTTAAAACTAAAATGTTATTTTAAATAACTAATAGATATTGTACTTAAAACCGCGTTTTACGTCTATTGTTATACCTACGAATAGTGCATAATAGTTATTATCTGTGAGAGATTAGAATGAATATTTAACATATTGAAGATTGCTTTCCCGGGTTCTATCTAACCTCGACTTATTCAGCCAGGTACCACCAACTGTCTTACACAGGGCGTTGCTGGACTTTCCGATAGGATGTTCTGATTTTAGTTGATCAACAGACTTAAACAACAAAGGCCGTATAGGCTTTGTTTATCAATTCGATTGAAAGTCTGTTCAAATAGTTAAAATTGCTTGCGATTTAGCAGTTATACACACTGTAAATTACTACACTAGGTTTGTCAAAATGTTAGAATTATCAAGCATGTTTATGTTATCAATTAAATGCTAATGGAACACACACGGTAGATAGATTTGAAAATGTTATTCTTAACCAACCTGATAATCCCTGGTAGCTTCAGCATCTATCTCTGCAGCCGAAGATAATCCTCGCATCTTCTTTCTATTATTCATGTCATTTTTCAATAGAATTGCAAATATTACACCTCCCATTACAAGCACCGACAAGCTTCCCAAGACAGCAAACAAAACTGATAAGTTAAAACCAAGCCTCAACGCTTCTGGAGATTCAGCATGTCGAATAATCGGCCGTTTGCTCTGTAAAAACGTATAATTCTATCGAATAAACTTAAATGGCAAAATATCAGTACCTAGTTGTTATATTAAGTAGTTTGAAAGTGGTAGGGCCATACTGTAAACAGTTTTGTCTACAGCATGAATGGGCCGGCTCTTCTGGGTTGTTACCACTGCCTCACAAAAAACTGATATAATGTAGTATTTCGTAAGGTGAATAAGATATCCGGAAGCTTAAATTACCCCTTTCCTTCCCAATCTCTTAATTATAATGCGTCGATGATTCTTCTGATATTGTGGGTGTTCATTGGCGGTGGAGATTATGTACCATTAGCTGACCCACTGATTGCTCGTTTGCCGGATTATGCTATAAAAAATCATGTTGTACTCACCCTATCACCGACTCCAGTGGATAAAATTTGCGCGCCCGTCTCAAGACGCAGTGCCTCTTTTATGTCATCTGAAATGTTTTCAAAGCAGTTGATTGAATGAATAACATCATAAAATATTTTGATTAAATGCTTATTATTATTATCAAAGCATATGAAAAATACTCTGAACATGTAGGTACATACATAGTCCTGACACCACACTTTTTCCGCGGCGAAAATCGTTTTATCGCTACCGCCCCACATCGAGGGGAGGCGGAACGATTATGTTAGGCCCACCGATCTTACGACATTAGGATTACTGCTGGAACTGACATTGCGCGATGCTGCTAAGCGGCATCCGTGTGGAGCTCGGAAGCCCCTGCAACCTCGGCGTCAACGGCAGCGACCAGACCAACCACCCGTGCTACCATTCATCTCAAGGTTGCTCGTATAAGAGTACGAAAGAGCGATACGACAATCCCGATCTAGAGGGGTGGGGGCAAACCGGGGTCGTAGTTTCAGGGGGTCTGAATCATATTGTATTATTACAATATGATTAAATATAAAAAAACTTGTAAAGCCTTGGAAGCCTGGTTAACTCACCGTCGTCTTGTAGGAAAAAGGCAACACACAGGCCCTTTGTGCATCATTCAACGCCAAAATTGAGATGTACATAGATCTACTAAACGTAGATCTAAATCATGGGGATAAACATCTACGTTTAGTAGATCTATTTTATTTATTCCCGTGTAGATAATTTCATGGCACACAAATAAAAAAGTGATTAGGTAATAGGTAATAAAGAGTACAAATTTATTAAAGGGTTCTTATTGTCCCATTCACGAAAAATACTAAACATTATATAAGTATTTGTGGGTTTTTTAGACCCTTGATAGCCCCAATTAATCGCCTTTTACGACAAGACAGCACTATGTAATAACCCTGGGTAATAGGGTAACCCTGCTTTGACTGATAGATGAGTTCGTCTTTACATATTCTGTGTAAGAAGCTAAAGCTTTTTTATTATTTATAAATAAATAAATAGAAAAGTAATAGAACCTGAAAAAAAGTAATAGGATGATGATAGGTGATAGGCTTGACCCCTATCACGGGCCGGAGATACGCTCGGCGAAATATGGGCGTACTGGTAACACCTCTGCGTACCCCTTCGGGGATTACAGGAGTGAGTACATATGTAATAGTAACTGACTGACAGCCTCCTTGGCGGCTTGAATAGCCGGCTGCGAAGCGAGAGGCCGTAGGTTCGATTCCCACACCGAGATATATGTTTTTGGGATCCACAAATGTATTTTCGAGACCTGTTTGTTGTTATTGTGGGGCCAAGTCCCTCGTAGTTCCTGATACCCACAACACCTAGTGTGGGATTAGGATTATGTGTGTGACTGTTAGGTGTATTTATTTGTTTTATAACTACTGGGGACTTGCGGTCCTACAACACCCACGGTACACCATCGTAAACGAAAACAAAAATGCAACTTACTGACTCTTCTTGCAACGTCTACAGCGTCGTAACCTTTTTTATTCTTCTCTACTTTAAATGTCACTTCACCAGGGTCAACCCTACAAAAGTGTGCAATATTTATTATTATTAATAGGTAACGAATTATCCCTTTTATTTGAATACAAAATAGTAATGCATACCTTGGGTTCGTAAACGTGTTCTTTTCTAATCCGAGCATTTCTTCCAATTTCGATATAAAGGAAACACCCTTGTCCCAGTCAGTGAGAATTCTGAGAAAAAAATTAAATAAGCGTAAAAATAAGGAGCCACTTTAACAGTTATGAAGATGTTATAATGAGCATTTACCTATTTTTAAATAAAACATAAGCATAAGAGGGATCATAATCGTACTCATTGTGATCGTGACCTCCGTTTTTGACAGCTTTTTGTGCGTGTGCGGCTCCGTGAGCTGCAAAATAAGATCAGAAAAACAAGTTATTGACTATACTTTCCACATCATTCCACAACACCGAGAATGTAGAACATGCTTCGCATTATTTTTATATATGAAGTACAACAATAAATTAAAATAATGGTATTAATTGACGACTCATTTAGCAGATATAGAAAACGATTCGAAGACAATGAAAATTCTTAATTATCTATCCCATGATCACAAATCGAAATAAATAGCTGCTGTGCTCAATGATTGAACAAAGCTAAATTAAAATAGAAACTGAAATGCATGAACTTTTACTAATGACACAACACAATAATATGATATCAAATAAAAAATACACTAAACACGATATTTGAAACATAACAAAAATACTTATATACATAAATAATTGTTAAAAAGACAGATAAATGTAGAATAATTACACATAGGCAATATTTTTGGAGGAGTACAGCCTCATGCTTGTTGTGGTGTAAGAAACCAAATGTGCTATTAAGGGAAACATATAGTGCAGTGTTCTAAACAAACTTTGGAGTGCGTTAACATTTCAGAAGGAAAAAATCAATTTGAAAGCTGCGACGCAGCGTTAACCTTTCATCTGTATTTGTTCGAGGGTACATCGATATCTAAGTAAAGCTACCTCAGGCCGCCGCGACACTAACCTGCCACTGATTTATTGTGGTATAATATCTTTAATGTTTTCGCGTCCACACGCGGCCCGGGCTTTTTAACATCGTCTCTTTCCCTACGTTTAAAGCCCCATTCATTATTAAGCATATCTTGCCATTCTTCAGGATAAAATTTGTAATTTTCACCTGAAACATCGTCGGTATCTGTAACACCTTCATTCTGGTGCGAGTCAAAGTTCCGGACTGAGTCTCTTGAATTTAAGGGGCCTATGTGAAACATAATAGGCGAACATAAAAAACATCAGTCAACTGAAAAACTTAACTTAGAAGAATGATATAAATGTTAGTACGTTGGGTTTATAACATAATGAACGATATAATGTTACCGCTGTACCTACTATGCAAATAAAGCAATGAAGCAACATAAATTGCCTTTTTTGCACGGTGGCAATCTAGAAACATTATAAAAGTCAAGTGTACTCACCTTGCAAATCCTCAGGTTTTAGCGGACCACCTTCGGAATATAAAGCTTGAGACTTAGCTTTCGTATCCATTACATCTCGCCAATAATTCATCAAATAATCCATATTTTTGGAATGTTTCGCTTCCACTTCAGGGCTATTTTTATCTGTAGCGAAAAATATTTTGATTAGAATGAACTTGTACTCTACTTGAGCAAAAACTATACAATGTACCTTTTAGATTAAACGAATCCAGCTCACCACTTCCCGCATCAATAGGAAAATCTTCCGATGGGTCTTCATCATAATAAATCCTTGGTTCCGAAATATCAGCCGGATCTTCATACTCGAATGGGAAATTTTTCGCTGCAAAGCTTTGTTTATAATTCTTATAGGCATTTGAGCGAACTTCCGCATCAAGAGGTGAAAATCTATTAGTAGTTATATATTCAGCTGTGTATGGAGGTACCTTATTTTTGAGTTTGCGAAAATGAGCACCAATGCGTTCTTCGTCCGAAAATCCGACGTTGGGTTCATTCTGGGAAATAATTTCATTCATAGATTTTTTCTCTTTTTCGATTATGGGAGTTATCAGGCCGTTGCGAGCTTTTGTTTTCTCCTCGGTTTGAATTCGTTCTCTGAACCCTTCGAATGGTAATATTAGAGGAGACTCCTCATTACCCGTCATTAACATCAGGTCACGTAATTTATCGCTCGGAGTTTCACTATCAAATTGGGCGTTTTCCTCTATTCCAGGCACTGTTAGTAAAAAAGTAAACATTATCTAGATATTATTGATGGGACACGTATTTTTTAAAGATTTGCCAAAATCAAATAAAAAATCTTATGCTTGGTCGTATAGAACATGAAATTATCCATAATACCTGGAACAATGTAGGCTGCTGAATTTACTTCTGGAGAAAATGGTGGATTGTATACTTCGTTCGCAAAGTCAGAATCACTCAGAGCAGAATTTGGTGTGAACCGTACAAATGCTGTTTCTGCTGGCTCAATCTACAATTAAAAATGCGTAAAAAGTATAAAACTAATTTAAAACATGCTGATCTTATTGTACTTTTACTTACGACAGTATTTTCACTTCCGTCTTGCAATATCTCAGAACTAAGTTTGGGGTCAGCAAAATGTTCACATATTTTTATATTGACCTGTGATGGATCTCTGAAATAAACGGAAGGAAATCATTGAAGTATCTAGACTTGAGATTATATATAGTCTTTTGAGTTGTAGAGCCACGCTGAAGACAGCTTTACAGCATAAATGGGCCGGCTCGACCGGGTTATTTATTACCACTCTCTCAAAGAAACCCGACGTAAAATAGTGGCTTGCTGCTACGTTTCATATGGTGAGTGGAATATCTGGAGGCCCAAATCTCTTTCCCAATCCCTTAATTTTCCCTTTCCTTTAAGGTCGGCAACGCGCCCATTATTCTTCTGCTATTGTGGGCGTACACGGGCAGTGGAGATCACTTACCATCAGGTGACCTATTGGCTCTTTTGCCGGACTAGGCTATAAAAATTAAATATATTTATTAGAATACTAACATTTTTTGCCGTAATGTGTAGAGCATAGCTTGTAAGACGCATTGCGTGTATGCATGCTCCCATCGGTATCCTCGCGTAGCAAGCCGTTGGAGCTCGCCTTCGAACCATTGCAGTTGCTCTGGTCCCATATCATACCTTAATGGGAAAAAAATAATATTTTATTTTACTGGTAACAAAGACATTTCCGGTAGACGTTATTAGTCATGCTTATATGTAAATTCCTTTCAATCGGCCATGATATGGAATTCGGTCTCTGTATTACACGATATGAAAAATTACTTACCGATAGAGCGCACCTTCCTCAGGTTCCGCCTCGTATACCGGTATACATTTCCCAAATGCAAAGTCTATAGATTAAAAAATAAGTTCTTAAATATAATTTACATACTCTGAATAAATTATTTAGAAAAAAAATATTAGTTCAATTCTTACCGTCGTAGCACCATTCCACCTCCTCTACGCATAAGGATGCGCTAAATAAACAACCTGTTTAGAGACAAAAAACATTGTTAAACTTTTTTTTATAAAGGAATATCCATACTCTAAGTATACTGAAACGATCAAAACGAAATCATTGACACAAGAGTGGTAATGCTCTCAAGCTAATTGGATACCTACGCCATTTGTCATACTGGGGTGTACTTACGGAAATGTTAACTCACTATTAAATTTTCAGGATATCTCCGGCAAAGTAACGTTTATGCAGTAAATTCATTATGATAACATTAAAATCAAAATATTAAGAATGTTTCACATGCATAGAGCACAATTTAAATTCGCTCAAAAAATAGATAGCTAATATATTCCGAATAATCCATATCTGATGTCATTATATTAGTCTGTAAGATTTTGGTAGAGGCTCATCAGTACAGAAACAGCTATAAACTGTAGTTGGAAGTTTGGAAAAAACACGTGTGATAGGAGTAAGTTTACCGTTCACTGGGTTTATGGAATTATTTACACATTATTGTAATCTGTAATTGATTAACGAATATGAATGTAATCGTAAAAAAAAATAATAATTAAGCAATAAAAAGTTAAAAATCATAAATACCTATGTTCCCATCGGCGTGCGAGGGCGCCAACGCGCTTAAAAGCGCCAGCGCCCACAGAGCCTGCCCCAACGATGGGCCGCACATTACATCTACGAGTAATCATACAGAGAGTTATTAACTAAGATTTGCTATAATAATTTAAATGTAACACTATACTTCTCTAACTCTAACTAAACAGTTTTGCAACAAACATGATTCAATTCGTCGGTACGATTTCAACTGAACAATTCAAATATTGCTGGCCAGACACGCTCTGAAATCTCCACAATCTACTTATCCGTTTAATTCGAATCGCACTGATCAATATTTTATGAAATACAACATTTTTCCACATACTTATATTTACATACATACATACATACGCACTCACGCCTGTAATCCCCGAAAGGGTAGGCAGAGGTGTAAACAGTATACCCACATTTCGCGGAGCGTATCTCCGTCCCAAAATGTGATAGGGGGCGAGCCTATCACCATACCGGGCACAAATTCCATACTCCGGGCTGATACTGAGCATTTTGTAATAGAAATACCACTTTACCCGACCCGGGGATCGAACCCGAGACCTCAGCGTTAGCCTCAATCGAAACGCGTACGTATTACAACTGCGGCACCGAGGCAGATACTTACATATATTTTATACTTATATTTGGATACTTTATATTTGTTAAACATATAACAAAAAGAAAATCTGGGTGTTTCGATTAGCTCTAGTGTCTCAATACAGAACTATCTCGATCTATGTATTTAGTTTCGCTAGTACCTACCTACATTACAAAATGTGTCTTGACCCGTTAATAAATAATAAAATCCAACAGTCACTCACATACATATAGTTCTGACCCCACAATAGGTTAAACCTATTTCATAGGTATCAGTAACTACGAGGAACTTACGGTCCCACAACACCCAGACCCGATACAAATACTTGTGGATCACACAAAATATTTGTCTCACTAAGTTCAATCCCATTGAACAGTTTTCTTATTCTTGTATAGGTCATATCAAACTCCGTCATCCCTCCCAATATTTCTGATTACAGCCTTAATCCGATCCGGGAATACTTTTGATTTTATTTTTGTTATGATGTTGAAGTTTTCATATCCAAAATGAATTGCTTCATTAGATTCACTTAATATTTTAATGACGAGGTTAAGTTTATTTACCTATATAAATATAATTTACCTCAATAACTATGTACGAGACCCATTAGGAATGTGATAACAATTAGGAACATATAAATATCGTTTTTGTTTTTATTTATAATATTTACTTAGTTTGCGCAGTGCAGACGTCATAACATAAATTTAAATACTACTTTTAAAACCATGCAATTACTTGATAGATTTTGATTAATACTACCGTACATACAGATTTTTTTAATAGTATGCCGGCAAGCAAGTGGCTCATCTGACGGAAAGTATTCTTCACCGTCCATCTACTCCGACAATACCAGAAGAATTATGGCCACGTTGCCGATCTTAAAGAAAAGGGATTGGGAAGGGGAGGGATATTTGGGCCTCCGGATATCTCACTCACCGAATGAAACGCAGCAGCAAGCCGCTACTTTACGTCGTTTTTTTGTGAGACAGTGATAAGAACCCAGTCGAGCCGGCCCATTCGTGCTGTAGACAAACTGTTTACATCGTGGCTCTACCACTCAAAATATTCAAATGATAGGCTGAGGTCTTTCCTATAATTAATTATGTCGCACTAAAGACTTCGTATGTGTTTTCATGGGGTACCCAGGGGTACCTAACTACTTATTTTCGTACTTAAAGAAAACTATATACTGGCATACACATGTACTGAAAAAATATCTATATTACACACAAGGTAAAATATGTGAAATGTTTACTATTACTAGTATCCAGTTATGCTTACTGAAGTTAAAAGAAAACACAAAATAAAATAATTATCTTGACGTAACGAACGGAGATAAAACAAGAGAATAAGTAATTCATTGTGATAAAAACAAAGACTATTAAGAAAACAACAATTTTCATTTAGAAAAGTGTCATTTAACATTTGCTTACTTAAATGTGAAGCTATGACGTGAAGTTTTAAATAAAGTGTAAAATAAGAAATAACGCGTCTTGGGAGAACCGGGGCTGCTATATCTACGACATTTTGATTAGCTCGCAGGTAGATGAAAACGACCTACATAGTTTACCTAGGCTCTTACCTATAAATTAACCTGAGGGACGGAAGCGCTCAGATAGTTATTTATTATTATGACGAAGAACTCAACATCCAAGAACCTCTGCAATTTATTTTAAGTTTGTACCTAGCTTGTTTGTAGTTTATTTAATAATCTATGATGTCTTCTTGGTGGTGTAGTTTATTATTTTAAAATGGATATGCAAGCATAGCAAGGTTTGTACGAATTATCATAACTTACACGACACGTAAATCTATTTTTAAATATGTCTCTATCTATGATTTTGCTATTCTCTACGAAAAAAGTTCAAGTATCTTTTTTATTTCTACATACATACATACGTAATCACGCCTGTAATCCCTGAAGAGGTAAGCAAAGGTGTAACCAGTACACCCACATTTCGCACATTTTTATTTCTATTAGGTAATCAAAGTAACCATCCATGGCTATCGATGCATCTTTTCCAACGCAGTGGCAATTTACCGATGCCCTTCTTGAAGAAATCGGCTGGACGGGAAGCAACAAAATCTTCAAAAGTATTTTGTACCTACTGCCTCTTTTTTTTTGGTTATTGTTTTTTTCCCCGCCTAAATGTTGTCAAAATGTTTGTCGCTGATGGTTTGTTTTAGTTTAATTACAGAGGCTGGCGAACGAGCAAGTGGGCCACCTGATGGTAAATTATTTTCGCGGAAGTGCCTAATGAAGTATGGTAAGGTAGACAATGTAAAGATAAATTCATACTACCTATATCCTAATAAAAGTTGTTTGCCGTATCGCTTATTTTAAATCGTAGTAGTTACTGTATACTTATACAAAAAATATTTTATGTTACCTAAGTGCATTTTAAAGATTTATATTTTTATCTTTATATTTTGATGTTATGTATTATAGTGCATTTTAAAAATCTATAATTCTTACTATATATTCTTTTGTGTTATTTGCATGTTAAATGTACCTATAAGTATATTGGCAATGCAACTTCATTCTACGATATTGTCAATTTGATAAATAACATTGTGTTTAATCTACACAGACTGTAACATAATTACTAACAGAGACTAGGCGCAATTAATAAAAGCTTACTAAAACATTACCCACCCAAATACGTGCCCAACACACAGATGCGACGGCCGACAGTATACCTAGCTGCTTACAGAACAGTTCAAGTAACCTACAAGTACTGACCCAACCTAATTTCTGGCCTCTTTCCACAACGCTTTTCCAACCGTGGGCTATCGAAAGATTTACGGCACAGATAAACGTTGGGGCGGATCACGGCATTATCAGTGGGCGTTTGATTTTATTATCATATATACATATATACGCTCACGCCTTTATCCACGAAGGGTAAGCAGATGTACAACTAAATCAGCCACGTTTCGCCGATGTTATTTACTTCCCATAACGTGAAATGAGGCAAGCCTATCGCGATACCGGGCACAATTTCCAATATCGGGCAGTACATGTGTGATTTTTCACAAATTAAGATTATGGGAGTGGTAGAGCCAGACGCTGTAGACAGTTTTGTCTACAATAGGTATATAAAACGTAAAGTAGCAGTTTGCTGCTGCGTATCGTACGGTGAGTGAGATATAGATCTAGAGGACCAAATCCCCCTCCCCTTCCCAATCCCTTAATTATCCCTTTCCTTTAAGGTCGGCAACGCGCCCTTAATTCTTTTGGTATTGTGGGCGTACATGGGCGGTGGAGATCACTTACCATCAAGTGACCCACTTGCTCGTTTGCCGAACTATGATACTTATATAAAAAAGTAGCGGCTTATTGCTGCGTTTCGTATACGGTACCTAAGCTATAAAAAAAATATTTGCCCGACCTGGAAATTTTACCCAGGATCCCACGATTCTCTGCCTTAGTACGCTGTTACTAGACCAATGAGGCGACAACGATCATAAATAATTTATATTACCAGTGTCCAACTCTGTCAAAACCGTAGTGAGAGTAAAACGTAAAAAAAGTAAAGAGTAGAACAAAAACTAAGCTTAATGAACTTATTCGACTGCAGATACTATCTAATATTGTAGAGAGCTTCCCACGCCAATGTGTATTAAGGTAATGTGTGGTAAGGTAGTATGTATAGTAAGGTAAAACTATTTACCTAGTAATGTAATTAATAGACTAATGTTGTTTCGTCAAGAAAAACCATTCGAAACCATTTTACTCGTATTATGTTTTGTTGTAAGTATACCTAAGTGTAAAGTATAAAGCACGTGTGAAGTGCATTTCTTGTCCTTCGTATTGTTGTTTACAAGTAAAATACAATATGGAATAATACTAGCTCTGTATGATACATGCCCCACTGCTGGGCACGGGCGTCTTCTGCTGAATTAGAGGAGTTAGGTCTTAGTACAGCATGCTGCCCATACCTTCGAAATTTCTGCCGCCAAGCAGTAGTGTGCTAGCACTGTTGTGTTCCAGTTTGAAGGGTATTGAAGCCAGTGAAATGACTGGGCATTATGAGACTTAACAATTTATGTCTCAGGGTGACGATCGCTGTCCAGTGCCAAGCAGTGCTTTGTAATTCAAATTTCTGTGTGGCGTTGCTTTTGTTTATGGGCAGGCGTGGCTCTTACTATCAGGCGAGCGACCTGCTCGTCTCGTCATTCAAGGTAATAAAAAAAGTAGATCTCTGACAGAACAATACCTATAGGTACGTACTTAATAATTTTGTATATTGAAAATTCATGCAGCTTGAACAGATTTGACACCTGGATCATACGTTTGTTGCTATCATTTGCTAAACTATATTTTAAATAATAAAATAATCGTTTTAATTTATATTTAAAGTATGTTCTGACATCTCACAGTACCTAAATGATTATCTTCTTCTGTCTGGCTTTTTATCCCGGCTCCATAATAAATATACAATAATGTGCATATTATATTATTATTATATAAATATACATATCTCAAAAGTCCGATATGTTTACCTATCTCAATCAGCAAATTATAGCGACAATGTTACACGCCTAGAAGCCCGATTTTATGGGAGTAGGTACTTATTTATAGCCTATAGGTCTCGTCGCGTGCGTGGGTTTTAAATAATTAGGTACAACGAAACACCCGATAACACCATAATATATACTACAAATTGAATGTTTAAGACTCGACTTGAATAAATTATAGGAAAGAATATACGGAAATGCATTCTAATTACGTAATATAACTACATTTGTTAGTGAAGCCTCAGTTGTATCAAGTGTTGTACCTATATTACCTATATTCATTATGTGTATTAACTAAAGCAAAAACGTGTTTATTTAACTTTATTTCTATTTTATAATTTTATATACACAATAACTCATGAAGGAAACATGAAACAACAAAAAATCTCTATGTTACAATGTAGAGTTTGTATTCCATAAAAATTCAGAAACAAAAAACCGTACCATTGTCTGTTTCAAATTATATACAAAAATAATTGTATAGCGTGTAGAATAATAATACATACATATGCAGAGATATATTTTATTCAACAACGTAGATACCTCTGCCCTTTACACCCACGCGATTGTATCGTCCTATTGTAAATTAAGATGGTAATCAACGATCCGATCCAATATTTCTAAAAATAGATACTCCTAAAAAGGACGATATGCTCTAGATATTATAAAATAGCAACACGTATAGTTTAATATTTTGCTTATATAAATAAGTACTTAGCACTTAAATGCCAAGCTAAAGCGGCGGCATGAATATGAAGCACGGGAAAATTGCTTACAGAGTTTAAGTTTTCATTATAAAAAAACCTTCATCTTCATTTGATAAACAAACAAATTTCCATCGCACTAATGAATTGTTTTTAGGTGTCGTGTAACAGGTTTCACGTTAACGAGGAGATATGGCGACCGCTGAAAACCGCCGTGCGGCTATCAGCCCAAGAGAGTTACATGTTTTAGTAAAATGATGGTTTACGCACCGTTTAGTGCCGTCGGTGAGAGCGGAGCATATCCCTGACCAAATTGATGCACTTTAATTGTTCACAGTAGGCACTGAGACACTGGTTGAGGCGTTTTGATATCGGATGCGAAGCGACCAGCTGTATGTCAGACGGGCGTGCGCACTCAGCTCTATCGATCCCAGGTCCGTCCATTCACGCGCTGCCACTTCGCCGCCTACATAACGTCGGTCGACGCAGAGCCTTGCTGTTGTACACCGATCATCATTAGATAAAGCAGTATTAGCAATGCTCACAGAGCTTCCACACTTAAACCACTTCACTAAAATATTAATTACAGCTAACGCGTTAAACGCTTTAATGCCGAAACCACAATTACAGGCGTCTTTTTACGCGATATTAATTCAGTTGGTAGTCTCTTTATGCTACATAATATACCCTTAGACTTGTGTTGATAAAACAATACTAGTTGGTGTAAAGGATAGTGTAACTGGAGTAGTGAAGCTCGTCCCACGCATTAAGTTATCGCGCATACCGCGACTGCCCCGCATTTTAATGGCGTTGTTACGATAACGTAGTTACGAAGCCATGACACTGTCGATACCTATTAATTCTTAGTTAAACGGTAATTACGAGTATATTTTCGTAAGCATATTTATATCCTTATTTGGAACTCTTTGTTCTCTCTACATTAACTTGTAGCGAAGGTGTCATGATTTATTCTACTGTTGAGATAATAGAATAAACACATACATAGTCCTGAGTTCAGACACCAATTTGATACCCTGTGTCGTGAAGGATTTAAGGTCCACCCCACCTCGATTTCTTTGCTCACATTACACCATTCACACGAGAAACGAATCCACATTTTTATCGTATAAGACATGAAAAGCTTAACACTTACCCGTTGAAATAAACTTACCTAGTATTTAACTTTACTGCTTTGTAGATGAAGCATAATGTACCTGTGACACCTAATATAGGGTAGTGATACTGTATCGGCCCATTGGAACTGTCGAATAAAGCGATAGGGGTCACCGAGGTCACTCACCGTAGCGCGAAGATACCTACTGGAGATAGTTTTTGTAATTATGTACATACCTATAGGTGTCTTTTACAATTCTAGCTAAAAGGATTTTATCCGGACATTAATATATTTGCGTGGCAAAAACCAATCATGAGTTTTAATAAGAAAATCTTTTGTCCAAAGCTAAAATGAACATAGTCTTAATGCACTTACGTGCTCTCTCTGCAAGGAGATACCTATTAATGATACCTAGATACTTACTTATTTAAATCTACATATAGTATTACTACTTTTTTTAATACCATAGGTCGGCAAACAGGCAAGTGGGTCACCTGATGGTAAGTGATCTCCACTGCCCATAACGCCAAAATAATCATAAAATAAATAAATACACCCAACAGTCACACACATAGTCCTGACCCCACACTAGGTAAACCTGTATCGTGGGTATCAAGAACTAAGAGGGACTTGTGGTCCCACAACACCCAGACCCGAGACAAATATTTGTGAATCAGACAAACATTGGTCTAGGTGCGGGAATCGAACCCACGGCCTCACGCTTCGCAACCGGCTACTCACCCGCTGTGCCACGGAGGCTATCATAGGCGCTTTACTGATCTTAAAGGAAAGGGTTTGGGAAGGGGAGGGGGATTCGGGCACTTGGGCCTCCGGATATTTCACTCACCGACCATCGTACGAAACGAGCAACAACAACAAGCAACAAGCTGCTACTTTACGCCGGTTTTCTGTGAGACAGTGGTAACGACCCGGACGAGCCGGCCCATTCATGCTGTAGACAAAACCGTCTACAGCGTGGCTCTACCACTCATTATATTACTTACCTACTTATATTAATATAATTAACTATTTTTCTGTTAAGTATGCTAGGTAGATATTATTTATCTTATTTATATTCATTTACATACTTAGGTATTAACTTTTCCTAAAATTATTCATTGATAGCCTTATTCAATTTTCCCATAAGCCAGTGTGGTCGCGGTCGTACGTACCTACGTCACAGGTTTATTGCAGCAAGCGCATCGAGTAGTTACGTAAGCCCTAAGCAGCTGTATGTAGTATCTACGCTCGAGGAATATGAGAAAGGCTGGATGACACGCCTGTGAGATTATATGTCGAGAATTTCATAATGCATTTAATAAGGACATGTCTGCCTAATACTATGTCATCACGAAGAGTTTCATTAAATAGTTATGAGCTTTGCTTAACGTCCACATTATTCTTGGAAAGATATCTACTACAACGAATCAAAATTAATTTTAAGCAGAGCATAAAATATACATCATGAAACTAATTGTATCATACATACAATCAATTTGTTTTACGAACTTTTCAACCGTTTTCATAATTAAAACTTGAAACGCCCACAATCAAGTAGAATAACGTGGTATTTACAATTTGGAGAAGAGATCCGAGCTGCCCCGTTCGCTGCCTAAAACACTTTAAATGTGAAATGTCGTGGGTTCGTGCCTATTCATGTAGTGTATGGGATTACGACGACTGCTCGTTCATTTAATGTTTCTAACAAGTGCGGTATTTTCGAATCGATCTCTTGGCCATTCACAGAACGGTTTATTTATATACTTGAAACGGGATTTAACGCATTCTGGTTTTCATACAAGGTGAACTGTATTACTGGTTTCTAAGGCATGCATTTTCAGAAGTTTTTGCTAAGACATCTAAAATAGTTGTACACCGTTGTTAGGTAGATACTTAGGTGTTAACCTACCTTAGTAAGTGCAAAATGGACTTCTTTAAACTCTCAACTCGTGTTTACAACGTATCGATTACTTTAAGTTGGAATCTCACATCGCATTATTTTATCTCAGTCGAATCAAAAACAGGGGGGGCAGGGTATAGGATATTTTTGAGTTATGGATTTGTTTGTTGTCGTGAGTCGCAAAAACGCATTCGTGGTCGAGCAATATCTGAATTGCGAAAAATGAATGGTTCGTGCGCGTCCTGCTTTTTGTAGTCACTTCAATATTCGACGAGTAAATAATAGGCCGAGCATACAACTGGTCATAGTTGAAAAGGTCCAGATAATCAGGGCAATCATCTCTCAAACTCCTTCATGACATCATCAGCGACGCCAGAACACGGCTCGATTAACACAAAATTATGTGCTACCCGCGTGAATCGATAAGATCACAGTCTACAGTGAAATGTGATCCTGATGAAGTTTCTGTTGGCCTCGACCGGCTTGACAAATATAAAGAAATCGAAATGCCTTCGAGCTACTTCAAATAGCTCGAAATAACTATAACCACTCTTTAATATTTATAACGCGAAGCTCGAAGGCTCATCGGAGTAAGACTCGAATGTGCAAACGTTGTAGATTACGATCACACAATGAAAGGCAGCCGAAGAGATTTTTAATAGATAGGTACTCGAAAGTAAATATACTCACTGTATAACTGAGATAAAAATGAATTTATATATCCAATTAAAGATAAATAAAAATCACTACACAAGCTGCAACAAGTCTTTATTACAATTTTACATGGCTCTTTTTAAAGCTTATTTACAATGACATACATTTTTACATTTTCTCACACGTGACAATATTGGAAAATGTGATACATTGTCTTCGTTTCAATACACAAACGTTACACATATTAGAACGTTTAAATAAACGATACATACTTCCGCACTCAGAGATGTCAATTAAAGTTATATATGTACTCAGTAACGGAGCAGAAATCATCTTCTGTGCGGAGTAGGATATACACCATTAACTGACTCAGTATGAAAATCATCGAATTCTAAGAAGTAACTAATTGACAATAAATGTTAATAATTGACGCCTCAGAGAGGCAGATAAATAAAACTATTTACTTTTTGATCACATTAAAAGTTTTATAAAACATATGACAGATCTGGCTTAAAATAACCCCTTACTATAAACATTTTAAATCTGTTGTTCATCCATTGTTAATTTGATGTAAGGCACGAATACTGATTAAACTTTGAATTTTATTACTAAAGGGGCTAGTTAGACTTAATTATTCACATTATTTTTCAAGGGCGGATAAAGACGAGTGGCAGATATTCCTTATTGTCGTAAAGCAAAACCAAAAATGCTTTAGTTTTAATTATAATGTAGATTAGTTTCTACATTTCAAAAAGCTAAAAATTAAATACAATATTCCGTTTGCCAGTTGAGAATACTATTTCTGTATCCACATTCGTAAAACTCCTGTACTTTAGGAACAAATACCTAATGCGAGTTCACAATGTACGTTTTTGTTTCACGTGGATATAATCTCTTAAATATAAATACGTAGGCATTAGACTGCTTAATATGAATGATCATCAATCATGTTCAAGCCCAGTGCCAAAGTGTAAATAATAATTAGCGAGATGTTAAAAACTAAGTAAGGCTATGTTTATTTACATTTATTTTAACATTTATATATATTTCAAAATTATTTACTCTGGCAAAGTAGGATCAAAATCCATTTTTTGTTATTTCGGCTCTACGTTACATGATTTATTACAGAAGTATCGATCATCAAGATGATATTTTTATCCGAAACAGCTTTTAGTTCACAATGGCGGCGTAAACAATACACTCGAAATGTGAGTTATAAAGTAAAAAGTGTGCGACTAATCTACCAGGTACTTAATGGTGAGGCACCGTGTGATGTTTGTCTGAGTATTAGTTTACTAATAAAAAAAAAACTAAATAAGTAGCACTCTCGATTACAGCTCTTATAAGACTTCGTTCATATGAAACGTTGTGATGATGATTTATAAGTGAGCCTTATAAATAATATATTTTATATATTGGGTGTAAGGAAAAAGCTTCCGAAAAGTAAGACAGGTGGTAGTGGTGAATACAGACACAGACACCACAAAAAAAAACCTTTTCACAAGGTGGTAGGTCTCTCGTCTGCGAAAGGCCGTCTCGGTTAGTACCACCGCTTTGTCTATTTCTGCTGCCAAACAGCAGTGTGGAAGCACTGTTGTGTTCCGATTTAAAGAATATTAAAGCCAGTGAAATTACTGGGCATTTGAGACTTAACTTATGTCGCGAGGTGATGAGCGTAGTCCAGTCCTTGCAGTGATTTGTAAAGTTATATGTAGCGTTGCTTCTGTCAATGGGCAGGCGGGCGCTTACAATCAGGCGAGCGACCTAATAAAAAAAGAATTAAAGGTACTTTTCCTTTTTACGACCACACGCACGGTAACGGCCGTTAACCCCGAGCGTCAGCTGATTTTTTTATTAGCCTTACATTTCTCTATTTAAAAACCTTTTGTTGTATTTATCTATCTAAATATAACGCAGTGTGCAAAAATTTGAACATATAGGTAGCTTTATACCGCAATTTATTTAGTGGTATCATGGCCGTAATCATCAGCAGTACCACCTACCTTAGTTTTCGGAAGCGTTTCCCTTAAAACCTTTATAACACTAGCATAAACGAAACATATTTTATTTGAGTGGTCTAATTCAAGAAATTATTATTACTAGTCTGATTTGTGGATCACACAAACATTTGTCTCGGTGCGAGAATCAAACCCGCGGCCTCTCGCTTCACCAGCCGGCTACGACGTGAACTCCGAAACATTTTCGCTTATATTCTGGTCTGTGTCATGCAATAAACTTCTTCCAGCCAAGTGCGGAGATTTTTTGAATTGGACTATTCATTTGGAACAGTTATACACATGTCATTGTACTGATCCATATATTATAGATGTTCAATACTAATAAATCCTAAATCAAAATGGAGAGTCCACAAAAATTACAAAACTACACGAATTTTAGTGTATAAACACTTACACGATAATGCAGATTAAGAACATTTTGTCTTAGAAGCTACAAACTTAGTCTGTACTCGAGACAAAATAATAATAGTAGAGTGACACGCACGAAACAATGAATTAAATAAGTCGAAATTTAAAATGAAACCTATATATTATATCACAAAATAGACAAGATTTCGTTATACATTGGAACCTACAGATAAAAGATCTTAATAGACACCGTATGTAGTGTTGAGTAGGACATACAAGAGGCATTACATTTGTCCCGTACATGACGGCTCAATTTTTTGCATGTACTACTTCAAATTTAATGTCGTGTTACTCTGTTACTATTCCCATGACGCGTAGTGTATATGCGAGAACGAGTGAGAACGAGCGAGTGAGCTTTAAGACGCCTCGCCTCATTTGAAGTGTGTACTGGGTCAATTTAAAAGGAGAGCCTACTCTTATAAACTTATTTAAAAATTGAGTCCTATTCAACACTAGCCGTATGTTTACCTACCTAAATCGAATGCAGACATCTTGGGCGAACTTTTTGGACACACGCACTACTCGTAAATGATCTCCACCATCGCGCACCAGTCGTTGGGAAATTAGTTTTCATACAAATGTACGTACTAACGGCGTCTATTTTGGTCTTTGGTCCGTAATGAAATCTACAGATTAAGAATCACCTGTTTCACATGGTCCAAGTAAACGTTATTTATCAGATAAAATATAAGACAGCAACACCCAAAATATGTATCTAGCTAATTAATATAAACAGTGAAAGTTATGTCAAAATGGTGCTCTTTAATTGACTATTTGCCTAATGCGTTATTTGGGAGTTAAAAATTTATCGGACATTGTGAAGAGTCCTTAAAATTCATTCAGGCACTTGTTTATTATCTCCAACAACAAAATATGCAACGAAAGAAATGGTATTATTTTATATGAACAAAAAATATGTTACTTTGATGTATGTTGCAGTCAGATTTAGCTTAAAACAGCTTCGTATAATGGTTACAAATAGCTAGTCGTAGTAGTTTGCTTATAAACAAAAATAGCAAGCAGCAAAGATATAAAATAAATTATACAATAACATTTAGTTGAAGATTAAATAGGTAATCATATTATAAAATACATACATACGCACTCAGGCCTGTAATCCGCGAAGGGGCAGGCAGTGGTGAAACCAGTACACCTTCCTTTTGGCTGATCTTATTTCCGTCGCATGATGTGATAGGTGGCAAGTCTATCGCCATACCGGCCACAATTCCAGACTCCGGCCTGATACTGTGCATTTCGAAATAGAAAAACCCAATATCACTTTTACCTGACCCGGGGATCGACCCGAAGACCTCAGCACAGCAGTCGTACCACTGCGCAACCAAGGCAGTAGATCATAGCACAACATAATATAAATTTGGTAATTTAATATTTTGATTATAACATTTCGATGAATCAGAAAGTCGTTCACAAATGTCCCATTAGATGGCGCTATAACATAGGATTGTGACAAAAACTTCTACTTACAACTTCTTTCAAGGATGAGGCCTACAGTAAAGTTCCCTCTACTTATCAATTCCATTCAGTCTTTTATAATATCTAATATCAGCATTCTCTAACAGGAGCGGCCAGGCTAATGTTATCATAGGATTAAAATATATATAACCCTTTATACAACTAAGATATAACACAAATTTAGATTGTGAAAATTTCAGTGTATAAGCACTATTGTGTTCCGGATTGAAAAATATTGATACCAGTGAAATTACTGGGCATTATGAGACTTGTCTCGGGGTGACGAGCGCAGTCCCGTGCCATGCCAACAATAATTCATAATTCGAAGTGCTGGTTGGTGTTGCTCCTGTCTATGAGTAGACGTGACGCTTACCATTAGGCGAGCAACCTGCTCGTCTCGTCATCTAAAGCTTATAAAAAATCAATTAGAAAAGTACCTATTTGAATTATGCTTTCTCGTCAACGCTTTATAATATTTGTATAAATTTTTAAACATTAAAAATACGTTGATTGTGAATAAAATACCAATAAAATCAGGCCGCTCTTACACCATCAATATCCAATACTAACCTCGCTACACAATTTACATTACAAAAATATATTGTTAAATAATACAATTTTGTATACGTTTTCAAAGAAAGCAATGTTAATATTACATACGTAACGTATTTGTGTTATATAGGTATTTTAGCTTAATTTACTACTGGACATAGATTGCGCACCTTGTGATATTAAAAATATTATTATACACTGTGTGAAACTCGAAAAAGTGTACAACTATAGGGTGTTCCATCGCGTGAATTTACGTTATAATGATTGGGTAATTTTTTGTGACCAGAGGAGAAATAATCTTTGACATTAATTGTCAATAAGGTGCACCTTGAACTGTGGCTTTGGAGAGAAAAGCCTGAAGACACCCAAAAGCGTACCATGCGTCCACATTGAGCCACGGTTTGGTGCGGTTATGAATGATTGGGTCATCCTTACGATATGTCTCTGCATAATTTTTACATGTTATAGTATTTATAAATATCAAAGTGTTGTTTCTTCGTAGATCGTTTCATAGCTATCAATCGCATTAGTAGATAACAAATTTTAAAACATTTTTTCCCACACTGATTGAAAAAAATTGTGGCCACTATCAAATGTGTGTTCCTGATAGACCACCCGTTATTTAAACCAATCCATCCATACAATTTCCTTATAAAGTCTTGATATTCCGTTTTTATCTCTCAAATGCATTGTTTTGCATAGTTTTTAGCATGTCTCACTATTTAACACCTTTATAAAGGCATAAGTATAATAGTACTGGTAACTTATAATACATACATTTTGTATGTAATTTAAGGCATTATTTGGGCTTTGAAGGGCACGGCGGCGCGGGTCGATGCGGCCGCGGTGATGGTTCCTCATACACTTCGTCATATAAATACGCGTTACTATACAATCTCTGAGAGCTACCGTACATAGGATTCGTGGGATCATCAATTTCACTATAAAAATTACTTGCTGTCTCGTTAACCTCATCATATCTGACGTCACGTGACGTCGACGCCAAATTAGTATTATAAGTACCAGAGTAACCTGCGTAGTTACTGTAATCAACATTCTGGTACTTTAGTGCGGAATAATTCTTAGAATTCTCCAAACAGTCACTGAAATTCTTCAATTTCTCACCTTCTTCTTCACATTTGGGAACGTAAATGTTCTTCTCGTAGTTGTCTCTGACAGTTTTGGACGGCGTCGACAATTTGGTGTAGTAATCTTTCGTCTCCAATACGAATTGTTGTTGGACCGAATTTATATCGAAGTTGTTGTATACAGGAATGTCATTATATCGAGTATCGTTTGCACTATTTTGTACCATCGATGTCGATGGTTGCTCACTGTACGCACTATTAGAATATATGTTATCACTATTACTATTCTTTGATCTGAGATTCAACGATTCTGAAATTCTGTCGTCCAGCGACATTTCGGCGAGCGACTTCGTGACATCTGGCGCATTTCTTTCGATAGAGAGAGCGTTTGCGTTCGCGTACGTCGCGTTAGGTAAAGCGTATGTAGAATTATCTTGATTACTATTACTAACTATGCTATTATTGTAACCGTAGGACCACTCCGATCCAGTCACTGTATTATAATTACTAGCTGAGTATGTATGAGATTCATTGTAGTTTGATTGCGTTGCACTAGATTCACCTAATTGTGTATCGTAATTTGGTCTGGTGGGTTCGTTTTCAGGCCAGTATTGTGTATTGAATGGGCCCATTTGTAAAGACATTTGGTTGTTAGCACTCGGGGCTTCGAATACAGCTAAATTATCTAATGACTTAGCACCATACATGTTTGAAACGTTTTGTGAAGGTGTGCTTAGTGAATACGTTGGAAGACTTTCAGTACTTTGCTGTCCCCAATCTGGATTTCGTCCTGCAATTATAATGGTTTATTTTCTTATCCTGGCACGGCAACATAGCTACACTGGACCTTTACAGTGCAGTCCAAATATAATATCGACCGTCAAGAGACATTACGTCCCTTGACGGTTGGCTTCTGCCAGTGATTGATGATGATTCTTAAATCACATTAAATCATTGGCTGACCTCGAAACGCGACTCGCATGAGCGATATGGGCAGATAGAAGAAGATAATACTAGCCCTGTAATATACACGTCCCACTGCTGGGCACGGGCTTCCTCTACTGAATGATACTTAAGGAGGGTTAGGCCTTAGTCCACCACGCTGTCCTAATGCGGGTTGGCAAACTTCACATACCTTAGAAATTCTTATGGAGAACTCCTCAGGTATTTAGATTTCCTCATATTGTTTTCTTCAACGTTAAAGTAACCGATTGAACAATTATTACACACGTAACTTAGAAAAGTAAGAGGTGCGTGCATTTGGGGCTGGTTTCGAACTAGCGAAATTATATTATTACCTTATGTAAAAAAAACGAATGTCTCCGTATTTCAAAAATATATACAACGTGTTACAGAAAGGTGTGGTCATATTTTAGGGTCATTACATATAACTTACAATTCGTACTTATGTACCGGATCTTTTCAAAACCAAGTCATCCAAAATTTTCACCTTAATTTTAATCACTCGTTTATTAAGATCGATAAGATTGATGACATGACAATTAATTATTATGAACGACTCACTTTTTAATACACTTTAATAAGATGTACGCAATTCTACGGAAATACGTACTTAACTTGTAATTTATACACAAATTAACACCTGAAAGAGATTGTGTGCTGAAGACGATATAGGTACCATCCTCTAGAAGCATTTTAAAGACTTCATTTTCGGGTCTTCCGTCTATAAAATTGGCTTAATACAGTCCACGGTCCTCTTAAAAACCGTTATCAGTTATACCAACACAAAGTACCAATACATAATACTTGTTTTTAGTCAAATACAACATATTTTTTGAACTCGTAATCATACTTCATAAAAACTGAAACTGCCGAACTGACTGCGTCAAATAAATATTGACATTTGACAATTATTTAATGTTTTTTTAATTATAAAATAATTAAATAAAAGGAGGTCTATAGTATAATTGTTTATAATTTAGTGTTGTCCAAAGTTGAAAGTCGATATCTACATATTACTCATTCGATTAGAAAGAAAATTCTATAATTATTGTCCAAGCAATGCAATCGGATTTGGTACTATGGGAGATAAAATAGTAATACCTTACACTATACATTGCTTAAATTTGCCCGCCCCTTTCTATAACACGTTGTATACTACCATTTTTAAATATCTATTAAACACTTACCAACTTCAGGCACATCTATCGGCTCATCGAGTATTGAAACGTTACTTTGATTAACTGCATTACCAGACGAATTCAATTTAGTTACCGGCGGTAAATCCAAATCTATCAATAAATCTTCTTTCACTGAAAATATGTACACTTTTAATAAAAAATATATATATATTGATATTAAAAAGTAAAAATGCATTTTCACGGATGAAGTTATAATAAAGTTCTGACAATAAAATACATGGCATTGTGTAGCATAAAATATTTAAAGATTTCTCAGTTAAGCTTAGAAGTTAAGCCGGGTCTACATTAATAACAACTTGTGTCGTGTGTTGAAAACTGCACGTGGTATAAATGTTACTTCAGCAAATTACATACGCACTCACGCCTGTAATCCCCGAAGGGGTAGGCAGAGGTGTAACCAGTACACCCACATTTCGCCGAGCGTATCTCAGTCCCACGATGTGCTAGGGGACGAGCCTATCGCCATACCGGGCACAAATTCCAGACTCCGGGCTGATACTGAGCATTTTGTAATAGAAACACCCAATACCACTTTACCCGACCCGGGGATCGAACCCGAGACCTCAGCGTTGGCCTCAATCGTAACGCGTACACATTACAACTGCGCCACCGAGGCAGTCGGCTCAGCAAATTAGTATATTTTTTTCATATACCCCGTGTCGTCTTCGACAAAATGTATGCGTCAATATAAGAATGTTTTTGCCCAATACTACGCACAACGCGATCTGGACCCGGCTTTCGGTCCAGAGAAGCCTACGCTAATCATTCCTGTCTAGGTACATACGGTTAGCATTAATCAAACATATATAACCATATTTTATATAGTGTTTATCAGTAAATTTTCCCGTTAAACAATTTATAAAAGTTACATAGATTGTTACTTAGAGAAACTAGCTTCGGCTTCACATCACCCTTCCCCACTCAAAAATAATTCATTATTTAGAGTTTAAATCGCGTGACAACGACAGCTCGGTGCAAACATTTAATAATACAAGGATTAATATTTAAGTATCATAACAAACGTTTCTGTATTTCAACTGAATTTCTTTTTTTCACTAAACCTTGCGAGAGGTCGTCTAGTCTGGGTTGGTACCACCGATTTGTTTATTTCTGCCAAGCAGCAGCGTGTAAGCACTGTTGTGTTTCGGTTTGAAGGACATTGAAGCCAGTGAAATTACTGGTCATTATGAGACTTAACAACTTATGTCTCGGTTGACGATCGCAGTCTAGAGCCATGCAGTGCTTTGTAATTTAAAATTCTTTGTGGTGTTGCTTCTGTTCATGTGCATGCGTGGCGCTTACCATCAGGCGAGCGACCGAGCAGGTTTCGTCAATAAGCAAATAAAAAAAATATTGCGTGAAATATCTTATTTAGTATTTATTTAGTATACTATTACACTATTCATAAGCTATCTATCGCTGTTTTATCTAAGTTTAATCCGCATTATAAAATTACTGCAATTTATTTCTAATGTATATAGGTACCTATAATTCTAGTAGAAACCAGAACATCTATCTAATCCATTGTTTAGTATAAATAGGTAAATGGATACAACTCAGAAACGAACCAAATATATGTGGCTATACTAAAGACATAAATCTAATAGATGTCGCACGCGTACCTACTGCCGAAATCGAAACGAAATCCTGGAAAAAATTATAAATACGTTTACTCTGATTTAATCCGCTCTGAAGTTGGAAACGAAATTTTGGGCAATATCATGAGCATTTCTCTGATTGGGTCCGCTCTCGACGTTACTGCAGTAGGTATTATCTCGGCAGAACACACAAATTATTTATAGTTACTTCCGAAAAGTATTACAAAACTCTCAAAAATTGGCTAAGTGGTCTTTTCTCATCATTAAATTATTTGTCGTAACAGGTACAAAAATATGTGAGAGACACCTGCGTAGCGCATAAACGAATAAACCGATTTGTATGTGATTTTGTTGTTTGTTTAAAAAATAATTTAATCGAAATGGTTCTTAACTATGCTTGAAAAAAATCTGTTCAGCCATTCTAAAGTTAGAGATATTTATCTAATTGACGTTAGGGGTTTAACGTATAGATTATTATAGGTTCTAGGTTATCTATTTAAATGTATGTCTGTGGCTACTATACGATAATCCAAAAGCTATACTATAGCTATGATAAAACTAACTAAATATCATAATGAAGATACTGAAGTTGTAGTATAACTAAAGGTATGAGTATGAAAGTGCATACAAATGTTTGAATGAATTTACCTTGATTAAGACTCTTGGAGTGTCCGTCCCTAGCGGCGCGGTCGTTGACAAGCTTATTGTAGTTAAAGTGCTTACTGCCATTGTTGCCCGCGCGCGTGCTCGAGCGCTGCGTCGACTCGATCGTCTTGCGCTTGCGCAGGATCACCGACGCATCCTCTGATGAACCGTTATGGGATATGGAAGACGTGTTTGGGCTTGGTTGGACTGAAACAAACATATCAATACCTTTACATTTTAAGTGGCCTTTCATTCTGAAGGCAAATGTGAACATTTCACTTTGCTTATCGAAAGTTTCCTTCACCATGAAATTTTACCGGTAGTACAATGCAAATCAAGGGCGTAGCCAAAGTTTACTTCAGAGTAGGTCGAGATTTACGTCAAGGGGGCAAGCTAGGGAAAGTATTTTTTTTTTTTTTTTTTATACTGGCTCGGCAAAGTGACTACGCTACACCTGATGTTAAGTGCAGCGCAATCCAGAATACTGTCGACCAAACGACAGACGATATATAAGGATCAGCCAATCACGATACAGATACAAAGACGTATGATCTGGTACACCATGCGCAGGTATTTCGAATACACCCACCCAACGGCCAAGATGTAAATTGACAAAAATATTGAACAATGCAGTGCAACAAATTATAATACAAATAAATTGCTTAGTCCCCAAGGATAAAATTTATCATAAATTTTAATTACGAATCATTATTATAAAACATAAGTTATTTTAAAACACTTTATAAAGCTCAGGACACATATATGTATAACACAACGTATGAATTTTGTATATTACTTTTAGACCATAAACAAGGTACATAGTTACAACTTCTTTCTTTCTGCCTGGCATTAGTACAAAGATCGCAAATGTTCTTAAGTATATTTTGGCTGCTTGACAATTAAAGACATGTGAAATCACCACGAATACTTCAGAACCGGATAAGTGAATAGACGAAGATAAATTAATGATAAATTAGTTTTTTTGCACAGGAAACGTGGCGAATACAAAAGATAAATTACATTATAATCCATACTCAGAAAGCCAAGCCTAATTAGATACAGCATTTATTTAAATAAAGTGGATTCTACCCAATGCAATGAATCGCAACGATTTTAATTTATTTTGATTTCACACTTCACATCGTGTAAACAAAACTGTCGAGATGAATATCTAATCAATCAGCATTTTACCGTTTTCCTTTAATACTAAAAATAAAATGCCTGCCTGAAAGCCTGACCTTTAAAAGACAATGCCAAATACCACCTCCACACTTTTATACAAATAAGGGCGCGTCATAATCAGATAACAACGTTCAGACCCATCCATCATGAATCTGTCTAAGTAATTTAAAAATGTTAAGGTATAACAAAAAATTGTATAAACTGAATAAATTGGCGTAAAGTAGCAGCTTGCTGCTGTGTTTCGTACGGTGAGTGAGATATCCGGAGGCCCAAATCACCTCTCCTTCCCAATTCCTTAATTATACCTGTCCTTTAAGGTCGGCAACGCGTCCACGATTCTTTTGGTATTGCGGGCGTACATTGCGGTGGAGATCATTTACCATCAGGTGAACCACTGTCTCGTTTGCCGGCCTATGCTATAAAAAAACACGATTCAAGTAAAAGAGGAAAGTAAACAGGGGGCTAAATTTAGTAGTCCTACTTAAGGCCGTCTTTTAGTGAAGACCTACTTATCATTGAAAGACGGCCTTTACGGTGTCGACGCATTAAATTTACCCAAAGGTCGGTAGTAAACGATTTGAATAAAATACACCGACATCTATGTACTTGTAGACAATGATTCATTATACATTAGTTCCCATTTTCTAACGTAGGTACCATCGACACGAGGAAAATCCTATTATATGATATGAATGCGAAATTGATTTACGTAAGACATTCGTGTGGTGTGTGATACAAAGGTAGGGCGATTGTATACAAGGTGTTTGTTTAACGCAAACATTTTCACTTAAAATCAATTGGCAATTAGTGATAATAAATTACTGTTTTGTATTACAAGTATACATTCCCACTGCTGGGTTTTTATAGTATAGGCCGGCAAACGAGTCCATCATGGACGTGTTGCAGACTTCGAAGAGAGGGATAATCAAGGGTTTCGGAAGGGGAGGGGGGATTTGGGCCTCCGAAACGCCACAACAAGCTGCTACTTTTTTTGTGAGGCAGTGGTAAAACCCCTTTGAGCCCGCCCATTCATAATGGAGACAAAACTGTCTACAGCGTGGCTCTAACACTTGTAAAACTAAAATTCTAAATAATGTTACAGACAATGCAAAACCTAGGCAACTGTGTGAGACAGCGCGAAATCTCGCCCTATATTTTGAAATAAGCTATTAATTTACAAAAATATCATATATGTAAACCAATCAACCTATTTTTAGAACATCATGTACAAAGTGTATTAGTGAATGAAGTAAGTCTGTGTTATTCATAATGGCGATAACATGTTCACTTAGTCACAGATTAGCGATTTTCAATGTTAAGCAGTGTATATGCGCGACGCAAATATATCATGTATATACCTAAGTATGGTATAGGTACTTCCCTACTGATAATAGATATAAAGCTGTGGCATGTGTCGCTTGTATATTTAAATGTATAAAATACTTCTGTAGTAAAATGTTTACTACAGTTTATAATAATTAGCGTTCGCACACCACGTTACAAAGTAGCAGATATATACAATATACATATACTAATCCACAGGATTTAGTATTTTTCTAAATACGTTCCACATTCTAAATATTTTTTGTATGTTAAAAATACACCAAAATATTGTAAATTTGTCTGAACGTCTTATCAACATATGAAAAAAAAACTGTGTGAGCAAGATCCACTCAAACAGTTTCATGAACACTACATTTTCAAAACGATACTCAAAAGGCAATAAGAATATCAGAAATAAAGTACTTAACAAATCTGTATTACAAATTATGTAATAGATGTCTATCTTTACGGATCAACATAGCTAAGTGAATAAAAACCACACCTCTGCGTTGTTATAGGGTTTGACGAGCGCATAAACTAGTGACTTTCATGTGAGGTCCATAAACAAAAACGAGCTATCAAGATGATCACAATAATTATTGTAGGTCGGCGCGCGGTATAAATGGGCGGGACCTGCGCTAGATACTAAAATAGACGAACCGTAATGAATGAAAGCGACGGGACGCGCCGCGGGGCCACTCAATAACGCTCATATAAAGTTGGAACGTGGGACACCTTCGAATTACGTCAATACGGAATATGGAACTGCGTCATATCGTTCTAGGAGATATTTACGCAAAGAGCACATTTCACGAACGAAGATTATGTTTTTATAGCATAAGTCGGCAAACGACCAAGTGAGTCACCTGATGGTAAGTGATCTCTACCGACCACCAACACCCACATAACCACAAGGATCATAGACGCGATGCCGATCTTAAAAAGGAAGGGATGATTAAGGATTCGGGAAGGGGAGGGGGAATTTTGTGCCTCCGGATATCTCACTCACTGTACGAAACGTTCGGTTCTTTGGGAGACAGTGGTAACAACTAACAACCCGGTCCAGTCGGCCAATTCATGTTGTAGACAAAACTTCATACAGTTCAGCATGTCTCTACCAGTTAAAAACTGTTAGCTTTTTTTATTGCTTTGGTGGGCAGATAAGCACGCGGACGGCCTGATACAGGTGGTAAGCGGTCACTGCCGGCACAGTACAATGCAATTTAATTTAATGTATTTTTTTAATAAACATCGTCATATTCATATTTGATATTATTATATCCACTACCTAGATATAGATATTCTGTGGTAACAGATTTCAAAGAGAAATGTATGGAACTATTAAAAAGACTTATGAAGACAGAATTTAAATATCCATTTATACAACTTACAAACGTATAAAATTTAAATTAAAATCATATCATATTATCTAAGTTTCTGCGAAAATATGTTTCATTCAATTTGAACTATGTTGTTTAAATATCATCCAGACACATCGGGCAAATATTAGCAAAGAAACTAAGAGCCGTTCCCGTTTCCATTTTTTCGGGATTTGCATAAATTTTTAATCTGAACCAGTCCCTAATCCCTATGGTAATCTAATATAAGACGACAATTAATATTTTTATACGACGATATTTTGTTCGGGACTCAGCCCATGTGGAAGACTTTATCGTCAGAAATAAACAAAGCGGTGGTACCAACCCAGACGGCCTCTCGCATAGGAGGGGCCTACCACCTTGTTAAATCCAAACACAATGACCAGCATTAGGACGTATAGGCTACTTCATATTATCCCGGAAAGACTCACGCAGGCAGGATGGCGAGCAAAAGCTATTATTAGTAGACAGTAGCAACTTTCAACTACTGTGCTGAGGTCTCGGTGCTATTGGGTTTTTATTACGAAATGTTCAGTATCAGCCCGAAGTCTGAAATTGTGCCCAGTATGGCGATAGGCTCGCCCCTATCACATCGTGGGACGGAAATAGGCTCGGCAATATGCTGGTGTACTAGTTATATATCTATGCCTACCCCTTCGGAGATTACAGGCGTGAATGCGTGATTGCGTAGAATATCCACATCTGTCTAGCATGTACAATAACATAAGCCACTTCGCCACATGTGATAAAAGTGAATGCGATAGTATAAAAGCATAATATATTGCATATAATGACGAAACAGACTTAGGCAGATATGGAGTGTGCGTTATTTACAAACATTACGCGCGCAGGTACCTACTCGCAACTCGGCAGTCGGCACGCTTGTAATTTCTTTCTGCTATTTTGGTCGCTTGTGTAGTGTGTACCATTCACGTTGGACAGTTGTGTTTGTCATTTATTATGTTAGCTACAAACATATTTAACCTTCGACAAAGAGAGGGGTGTTACACGTTTGAGCCCTTTGTATCTCGGTGTGTGTGTGTGTGTGTGTGTGTGTGCGTGTGTGTGTGTGTGTGTGTGTGTGTGTGTGTGTGTGTGTGTGTGTGTGTGTGTGTGTGTGTGTGTGTGCGTGTGGCTGTGTGTGTGTGTGTGTGTGTGTGTGTGCGTGTGGCTGTGTGTGTGTCTCTCTGTGTGTGTGTGTCTCTCTGTGTGTGTGTGTCTCTCTGTGTGTGTGTGTGTGCGTGCGCGTACGCGTACGGGTGTGCGTCTATCTTTTTAAGCTGTTTTAATCGGGAGGGTTCTTAGCTACGTGTATGTTCGAATACAATATTAACAGCCGTTTAAAAGTAGCACATGTTTTTCGAACTGAAGTCAGGAGTTTTTTAACAGTTATGATTACGAGTTCAAAAAATATGTTCGTCGACTGTATTAAGCCAAATTCATAGATGTCGAGTTATTAAAATTAACGTGAAATTTTTGGATGTTTTGGTTTTGAAAAGGTCCGGTACACAAGTACGAATTGTAAGGTGTATTTAATGACCCTAAAATATGACCACACCTTTCTGTAACACGTTGTATAAAATTCTCGTGTCACAATGTTCGTTCCCATACTCCTCCGAAACGGCTGGACCGATTTGTATGAAATTTTGTGAGCATATCGGGTAGGTCTGAGAATCGGCCAACATCCATTTTTCATCCTCCTAAATGTTAAGGGTGGTCCACCCCTAAATATTTTTTTTTAATTTTTAGTCAAAAATTTTTGATTTTATTTTTTTATGATACAGCATTAAACAATACATACAACCCTAAATTTTGAACCCTCTACGATCAACCCCTATTGTTTAATAGCGACATTAGTATTTTTGTTAAGCGCGTTTCTCACCGGGCCTCGCTTGATGCGCCCACTAGGCTACTTTAATCCTGGAAATAGGCATTCACGCGGGCGGAGCCGCGGGCAACAGCTAGTAATATATAATATTTAATAAGTAACTAACAATCAAACTTATCATGCCATCCAGTCACAGGTTACCACAATAATTAACACAAAGTAAAGTCTACAATATCAATGGGCCAGCTCGACCGGGTTTTTACCTTTTAATTTTTCCCATTCCTGGGACTAAAATATATCTGTATATTATCTTAAACACACACACTCACTCACGCCTGTAATCCCCGAAGGGGTAGGCAGAGGTGTAACCAGTACACCCACATTTCGCCGAGCGTATTTCCGTCCCTTATGTGATAGGGGGCGATCGCCATACCGGGCACAAATTCCAGACTCCGGGCTGATACTGAGCATTTCGTAATACAAATACCCAATACCACTTTACCCGACCCGGGGATCGAACCCGTGACCTCAGCGTTGACCTCAATCGTAACGCGTACGCATTACAACTGCGCCACCGAGGCAGTCTTATCATCATTATCTTAAAATATGCACTAAATAAGTACAGTAATACGACTAAAGTTATGGACGTCTCCAATCTTCGTCTTTTATGAATTATTACGAATATGGATTCAATGGAGTGTAAGTGGGCCACCCACATCTTAGGCCCCAAAGCTAACCTGACCTCTCGTGGTACACTCTGTTGATTAACGAACGAAACAATGCCGAAACTTGGTTCCTGTTTCGGGTTGTGGGAGGGTCAGATGGCGAGTCGCACCCTATTTATAACAAATCCACCCCCAAATCATGATGAGAAGACAGACCCGAATTAAACCGGGGTAACGCCAGCCAGAAAGAAAGAAAGTACGATATCTATTCAATATCTGGCCATCCGAGCCAGAGAAAAAAAAGTACAGATTCGAATGTTGTAACAAGTCTATATTACATAATTACGCTTTCGTATTTCCGAAATAGATGCAAATTTCTGAAGCTCGTAATTTTACTCGTAGTACTGTACCTTCTTACCTTTAGACGTCGATATGGGTGATTTTTTTGCCGACGCTTGATTATTTTTGCTCCTTCCAGTTGATATTATATTGCTGAAAATTTGAAACGGGCATGACTATGCGTTATGGAGGTAAAAGAAATTGATACAACATTTTCATATATAGCTAATGAATATTAATCTACATTCATATATTTTTGATAGCGACTGTACAGACATTGTTTTGCTTTATTTATCTAATTAAGGAAAATGGATAAAAAAATATAACGTAACCAAACAACATTTAAATAAATAAAATTTAAAATACCTCGGAAATAGGCCAACTTCTAACGTTCTTTGGTTTTGTCCTTTCCACCAATGCAATTCAGGCCTCTTGTCGATGAGAACTATAGGATCACCGGTTTCCACAGTCATTTGACCTTGCTTCCTATAGCTGTTGGGATTCATAACTTATAAGTAATATATTTTACATAAATGAACTCAATATGTTATTCGCGCTAAAGTATGTATGTTGTAGAGCAACGCTGTACCCAGTTTTGTTCCAGCCTGAAAGGGGAATTTAATCGGAATGGCAGCACTGCCTCACAGGAAACCGACATAAGTACACTTGGCTGCAGAAATGGGCCCAAAAAGATCCATAAAAAATCCTTCCCCTCTAATCCCCATTTCTTTTCTTAAACTACGGTACCAACGTGATTCCTCGAACAATGTTGGGCGTTCATGGTCGGCGATCATGTCAACATCAGACGACCGATATAACTTATTTATATTATGTTTTTGCTCGTGCTAGAAATCTAGAAGATATCTTACTACAGAGGATGCTCAAGATCGGGCGAGGTGGAGGCGTCTTAATAGAAAGGCGGACCCTGGGATTATTAGCCGGGATAACACCCGCGCCAGGTAGAAAGAAAAAAGCTATCAGTTTGACCTCATTGTGTGTGTGTGTGTGTGTGTGTGCGTGTGTCTGTGTGTGTGTTGCGCATGTGTGTGTTTGTGCCTTGTATAAAAATTACAATCAAACCTAAACATCTTATGTCAGTTTTGTCTTTCACTGTACCTACCAACTTCGTGCACATTTTAACAAATTACCGAACAGTGTAGTTTTTTTTGGAAACGGACTAAATCCGTAACAGCTTTTTACAATATTATGATTACACCACAGGTTCAATATTCCCATTAAACTTTTCAATTGAAATAAAAACCGGAACTCTTGTACAAGTTTAACATTAACACAACATGAACCATTAAAATTTATTTGCAGGCCTTGGCAAGTTGAAGCTTTTCCAGATGTATAATATATTTAAGAGTAAAATTGAGCCTTTGTAGCGAAGTCACGTTGCCGTATTTATAGCATATGCCAGTATACGAGCAAGCGGGTCACCTGATGGTAAGTGATCCCCACCTCCAATGAACACCTACAATACCAGAAGAATCATGGATGCACTTAAGGAAAGGAATGGGGATTGAGAAAGGGAGAGAAGATCTAGGTCCCTGATATCTCACCCACTGTACGACACGTAACAGCGTGTCATTCCACGATGGTGTTCTGTGAAACAGTGGTAAGTGTGGCTCCACCACTTGGAGTATGTATGGTGGGGACTTAATAGCGTCATTTTGCCCAACCCGAGAAACGAACCCAGCAATTCAGGTCTCAAGCTAAATATGCCATAGAAAAACACTACTTATAGTTAAGATCTGTGAACAATGAGCAGGAAAACATACATACCTAAGAGCAGCAGTCGCAGTTTCAAACTTATTCATTTCTAGATACCGAAGTATGCCCGCGAACGTGGGTCTCTCCTTAGGGTTCACATCCCAGCATTGCATCATGAGCATGTATACATCGGGAGGGCAAGCAGTTGGCGCGGTTAGCCGCTGACCTTCGCGCATAATCAACCGAAGTATCTCTGAACCGTTCAAGCCTGAAGGAGGTCAAGTATCGTTAAGTTGTACGGTCAGCACCAAAAGTTGTTGGACATAACGATTTCCAAAAATATATACATCGTCGGATACATAAGTAGCTTAATGAGACTGGTGACAAAAGATTTCTCAAAACATAACATCAACTATAGTATTAACTGTAGCTCATGATCGTAAGCTTAATGTTCAACTACTCTCGACAATCTGGAGTTCAACTAATTTCTACCTTTTACGACGATCCTCCAATTTGGCGCTAATCTTATTGAACGATTTCTGTACATCTTACGATATTAAGGGGTTTTGTTTTGGATGTGTTCATCGACTTTGGTGTTGACTGTACATATTTAAAACTCATTTTGTAGTAAGTAATATAATTTGGAAGTGCTTTGTATTGAACTGTATGTGTTACTGATTCTTCTTATAAAATGTATCCCGTTTTCACAATAATTGATGGCCACTTCCGCGAAAGATAAATATTGAGGCGTATTATAATGCGACAAAAAATAACAATGTTTGAGGTTAGACTACCGGTAGGCAAGCACGATTGAGTGTAGACACTTTACCTGCATTGCCTACTCTGTAAAATGATTTAATTGGCTCGTCCTCACTATAGCACGCAGGAGCACGCATGTATATTACATACCTACATAATATGTCTATTAACTATTAAACTAGCCGATTTGTACAAACTTCTTCAAGGCTAAATAAATTTCTAGCAAATTATTAGCATTATAAAGAGGTAAATTTGTTTGTTTATATGTACGCGAACTATAGAAACGATCCTAAACATTTTCTTCTGATTACTAATTAGAAGAATACACTGTCCCTGAATAACATAGTTTATTTTTAATGTTGATAAAAAGACTCACGAGGTCAGTTCTGCAATAAAACCTAGAATTTTATATAAAGGATAATACTCTCCATAACTTGTTAAGATTTTATAGATATAAAATTTTAATAATGTGTCTCTAATTTATCAATCGTTTAAAGAAATTCACAAAATATCTGCATATAATTTACATACATGAGGTCATTGTCATTTGATTCATTTAATATCAATGTACCTTGACCACTCACCAATCCAAGGCTCCTCGCCGAAGGTGTACATCTCCCATAATGCGACGGCGAACATCCAAACATCAGAGGCATGTGAGAACTGTCGTGTACGCAACGACTCGGGCGCACACCACGGGAACGGCACGCGGCGCCGCTCGGTCATCACATAACAGTCGTCCGCGTCCGGGAGCGCTCGCATTAGGCCAAAGTCACCTATTTTCACCTAAAGTGAACGAAAATACACACAATAAGGCCAAGCCTGTATCTAGTGTTCAGTAGGACACGATTTTTATAAGAGTTCGTAAGATTATCCTCTTTTTTGTACTTAGCCAGTACAAGGTCCCATATAAAATGAGGCGACGCATCTTGCTAATTCGCTCGTTCTTACTATTTCACGCACGCAGCCCGCGTCATGGGAATAGCAAGAGTAACTCGATATCAAATTTGAAGCAGTACATGTAAAAAAATTGAGCCACTCTTGCATTATTTCGACAAACTTCAAAGAGTTAGGACCACGCTGTAGAGTGTAGACAGATACGTCTACAGCATGAATGGGCTGGCTCAACCTAGTCGTTACCACTGACTCATAGAAAACCGACGGTGAGTTAGATATACCGAGGACTAAATCTCCAAACTCCCTTTCCTTTTAGGTCGGCAACGTATCAAGCAAAGCAAGGAGATTATTAGAGATCTCACATATAAGTCAGCCTGTAGAGAAATCAAGTTCTCCAATCTTTTATGTAGACTGACGTCATCACGTGCGCATAAAACATAAAGTATTGGCTCGTCGCGCTTAATGTAGCGCTGAATCGTGGCACGCCAAAGGCAGTACACATACAAAGTCCATGATGCATTTATCTGACAGATATTTTAAATATAGTCCATTTATATCGCAATTTTTAATACAACACTAAAGAGGTGGTAGGAATTTAAATTAGTGTGAAAATTGTTGTTTAATACCTAAATATAAAACATTGTCGGTATTATCAACATTTTTAATTCATGGATGGTTGATAATAGAATTTAGCTTAGAATAAATGAGCTATAAGATTTTAATAGATCTTTTGTGTTATCTTGATGAAAGTGACTATTACTGCATTAGCTTTCTCATGACTTAATTTATGATAATTGCCTAAGAGTGCAATTCATCATAAAATTAATGCAATTCAGATTTCAGATAGTAATTTTTCTCTCATGTACCTAGTTTATTTAATGATTACATTGTATACAAAATACTATTTTCATAGTATGCTCGGTATTTTTTAATCATCACGATGCAATAACTCAGGAATTGACTTAAAAGACTTGCAGTCTTACTACAAAACATATTCTGACTTTAAACTAGGTCTATATCATCAAATTACCATAGCTAGCAGTAGACATAAACCCAGTTTAAAGTTGCGACTATTTTTTGTGGTAAGGTATTTGTAGTTTTAATCTAATATTAGGGACATTATTATTATTAAGTTCGCGGCGCAAACACAAACAAGTTCTGACACGACTATGAGCGCGGACGCGGTAAAATGACCCTTCGTTCCTCGCAGCGCAACGCAGTGCACCAAACACATCCAATCGCAGCGCGATACCTTCCGAATGCAGTTTCGGTTTTGGTCGTAGTTTCGGCTGGATGGCAACCGAAACCGAAACTAAGCCGATACTCATTTTTTGCCAAAACTAGACCAAACACGAAAGTTCGGTCGGACACTAGGTCTAAGAAAAAGTTTTCAGTCTTTTGATATTTTGTGGTGGCACATTTAGGATGCGGGCCTCGGTTCAAATCGCAGGTTTGACAGCTACAGTTATGTTTTAATATTTTCTATATAAACAATCATACAAATTGTATGGGATTTCTCTATCATATCATGGGTGGAAATATGCTCGGTGAACAGTGGGTGCACTATTTGCACCTCAGCCTACCTACACCTTAAAGGAATACATGCATGAACTAATTAGTGTTAAGTTTTTCATACATACATAGACTCAGGCCTGTTTCCCATAGGGGTAGGCAGAGACGATGGATTTCCACATGCTGCGATCCTTACACACCTCTTTGATAAGTTTTATATTTAAACAATTCACATAAATAACTTAATAATATTCTAAACAACTTAAATGCTTACCAATTCTAATGTTGATAATAAAATATTTCTGCATGCCAAATCTCTATGCAAAAATCTATGTTTTTCTAAATGTGCCATGCCAGCTGCCACTTGCGTTGACCATTTTGATATGTAGTTTAATGAAACTTTTCCATTTTGTGCCCGTATATAATCCAATAAAGCACCCATAGGGGCCAGTTCACACACCATCATCAACGGATGGAACACCACACCATGTAGTTTTATTAAATTTGCATGTTTCAAGCTATGCATTGCCTCAACCTCTCTTCTGAAATCATCATAAATGCCTGGTGTTGCAAATGCATCAGCTTTCAGAACTTTTACTGCAACTGGTAAAGTCTGTCCTTGCTCTGATATTTTCCATTCTCCACGTTTGACGACACCAAATGATCCATTACCTAGTTCATTGTGCAGCCTACAAAATAAATAGTTCTGTAATATGGATACAATGCATACTTATTATTTTGTAGTTTAGACAACCTAAGTATATTAATAATGTAGCTGTAAAAAAACCCTAACATCAATAAGATCTGTTATCATTTATTTCTAATTTGTCTAACAGATTTTCTGCAAAAATTACAATAAATCACTTCCAGTTTTTAGGCACTATGCTGTCACAGATTGATACACAGATAAACACAACACATAAGGGCCATGTTGTAACATCCCTTTTTATTGTGGGTTAAAAACCGTAACAAGATGTACCAATTTGAATGGTATCCTTCTGTAAGAGTATTTAGTTATTTTCACTCAAAAATAAAGTATTACCTAATACAAAATATTTTACACTTACACAATGTCTTTTTCCAATATAATACATGTAGTCCTTGGCTCCACCTGAGTTGTGGGTCTTATTACAGCATCTGGTTTCTCCTTCACAGAACTTGTACCAAATAGTTTGTTCCAAAACTTTCTGTTCCACAGCTGCAGTTTCTTTTTTCTGACAGCATCAAATAGCCTGCGCACGCCAGGCTTACTGATGCCAATTCTTTCGAGATCGTCAGCGTGGACATAATCAAAATGTGCTAATCTTGTTATCTAAAAATAAACACTGTTATACACCTAACAACCAATAACAGAATGGAAATTTAATTTTAGAGAAATATACACGAATCAAACCATATAACTAAATAAGCATGAATAATTATGTAAACAAATAGTTTTCAAGTTTATTTGCTTACCTGTAACTGATCTCTAATCGGTAAGTAAAATTGCTGAAGTTGCACATTCTGCAGAATTTCACAGAGCCAGTCGGTTCCTGAATCCATTTTCTATTTCTTAATGTATATAGTCAGGATATGCGTACAGAAAAGGTGGCATCTCGGGTTCAGGAAATACAAGTTAAAGAGGATGTGAGAGCGACCAGCTTGCTTTAGTTTAACGTTGTTTGATGAGAAAAAACTCTTAAATATATTATACTTGGTGTTTCTAATACTAGGTTTTTTTATTTACAATGGTATCTATATATATTTTTAAGTTTCACAATTAAATATCACAAGAAAAACATTTATGAGTTTTAAGACAAAAACGAGCAAACGACGCACATATTTTCCCGTGCAGCTGTCAAGCAAAGCTGTCAAGTGTGTCAACTGTCATCCGTCATAATAACTGACATTGACATCAGACATCCGACTTTTAGGCGGGAATATTGACGGTGCGGTCGAACATCAACAGTAAAACAACAGTTTTTAGCTTGCAATCTTGTAATCGATGGCTTGCAACCCTTTTGCACCGCTTGCAACAAAGAATAATTTATCAATTAAAAAACTAAAGGAACCGTTAAAGGCGGTTAAAAACGGCGCGAAAACAGCTATTTTATTGCGTAGAATCTCCTTCACAAGGAGACGCGCCAGCCAAACGATTTTATTGCGTCTCTGAAGGAGATATGCCAGTCGAGGAGAGTATACAGACTTACGATGTATATCGTATTCTTCCCAAATTAAAAATAATTCAGATTGTATTTTATTCAGGGTAAAATTTGGATTTCCCGAATCAATGTAAAATATTACGTGTAGGTAAGGGTAATTTTATTTTCAAAGTATATTTTTTCTATTCAAACAATTTAATCGATTTACTCAATTACAATCTACCCACAATTGTATTCGATTGTATTGCACTTTACTGTCAATGTGAAGGCAAATAATTGTGAAGGATTTGAAAACTATAAAAAATACCTATTACGTTAGTGCAAATAAAAAACAATGCAAGAATTTTCAGAAGAAAGTGTTTCTAGCACTAAAACCATTGATTTTGGATATATGCCAGTGGACTCAATTTCAGAAAAATATTTTTTGGTTGATAATAATTCTGATGTTGGTACCGTTATCGTTTAATTACCTACTTTATGAGACCATACCTTAGGAACAAATAACAAGTTTATTATTTTCAGAAATACCTAACGTATCGTGTGTCTCTAATGTATATTTTGAACAATATTGATCGTGTTTTCACATTATCAATTACATCTACTCCGGTAAAACCTTCTGAAAGCGCTAAAGTAAAAATTATATTTAGGGCTACAATCCCAGGGCAGTCGTATACAGAATATTACGTTATTGATGACACTGCTGGTAATACGTATAGACTAACTGTTTCAGGAAAATGTTTTGGTAAGCATATACCGCAAACCACTTTAAATACCTTTTTATTTATGTATTCATTGGCCGAGTCCTCTCTTGTTTCTGGAAGATGTTTTTTTTTATCCTGGCTCTGCAAAGTGACTACGCTACACCTGATGGTAAGTGTAGCGCAATCCAAAAAAACTATCGACCAACGACAGACGATGTGTCTATCCTAGGTCGGCAAAATTATGCCGGCCTGTCTAATTGCTTCTTCACACTCCGTGTAAAGGACCCCATATTATAGGAAGGAGGGAACACGTGTGCCGGCAATCTATTCCACAGCTTGATGGTCCGGCAGAAGTAAGATTTTGCAGTTCTAGCCGAGATGGAGGAGACCACGAAGCTGTGGTTCCGTAAGCCGGCACGCGTGGTTCTGTTAGGGAAGGTTAGGTTGGGATAAGGTCAAACAATTCTTCAGAGCATTTACCGTATATATGATGATTATACAAGCCTAGTCTGAAAAGGTATTTCTAATGAGTCGTGGCTAACATAAACTATCGCTGATATGGACCTCTACAATGTACCTACATCTTAATTCATAAAAAACTGTTCTTATAGAAACATAAATATTGTTTTTTTATTTTAAAACGCACAACTTTATCGCATGATTTTCAAATTTCAAGCTCACGTCTTGGCAGCAAAACACAAAGTAACCGCAAGGTCTCGCGTCGCATAGCGGCGCGCCGAACCGATTGTGCTGATTTGAAGGTTGAGTGAGGATTTTATAAAATCATCATAGAACAAATCTCTGAAACTATTGGATTTATTGAAAAAGTTGTTCAGAATTACGAGTAGTTATCTACTTTGATGTCCTTTCAGCTAGTATACCTTTTCTGACTAACCTTGTAGATACGAGACCGCGCGAGGGGAGACAAGACTGTCCTCCACACTTTCGTGATCGGTAACTCTCGACAGCCCAGCGGATATTTTCTCTTTAGATAATTACTGCCTTAGATTACTTACTGCAATTAAATTTAAGTATGGGTTAGGCAATCGTCGTTTCAGTATGAATATGAAAACATTCGGTCTTCTGCGCTTAGTCAGGAATCAAAAGAAAATTAATTAGTAGATACCTAATTACTTCTTCTTCTTCGTCTCTAATGGATCTTCATCGTTGTTCCTTGTTTTTCAAGAAAATCAAAGATTGCCGAATTGCTTAACTTCTATCGTTGTGGGGTATCTACTATTAGTATACATTTAATTTATTTAGCGTGTACGCAACCCGAAAGTGTTATAAAGATGATATTTATCTTACGACAATTTTAGGACCCAATGTAGTTATATCCCGAAGAAAACTTATATTTAGAATCTGCAAAACTGTAACAGAACAGAGGAAGGAAGTCATTAACTTAGTAAACAAATCCGGCGCGGAGACTACCTATCAATGGTTCATACCATTATGCGGACAAGGGTATTTTCAAGTAGGTGCATAATACTCGAAGAAAATACTAAGAGCTAAACCTATAGAGTTTTCGTAAAGTGGTAGAACCAAACCACGCAAGACTTTGTCTACAGCATCAATGGGCCGGCCTCTAATTTCTTAGTGAAAACCGACCTTAATTATCCCTTTACTTAAAGGTCGGCAACGCGTCCATGATTCTTTTAGTATTGTGGGCGATCATGGGCGGTGGAGATCACTTACCATCATGTGTCCCATGTGCAAATGTGCCATTGCTATAAAAAAAACCTATAATTTAATTTCATCCTAAACGTACGCCTACCCATTGTAAATTAGGACATCAGTCATGGCTGAGACAAATCAAGAAGGAACAATTTTCTTCTGTAGACATGTAGGCCAGATTTTGAACTATGACTCCCGGTTACCAAAAATAGATACAGGTTTCGGTGTTGGAGATTTTTACGTCTGGCTAACGGATAACGAAATTCTGGGCCTGCATGTTTCCGATAGCTGGGAGTCAATTTAAGTGTAGGTCGGTGAAAACGGTCATTAAGTAAATTAAGTAGTACCTAACTACCTATCAGGTAATAGGTCCGTCGTATGGGAGGCCGTGTGTGTAGGTACCACTGCTTTTTCTATTTTTGCCGCCCAGGAGCAATGTGTAAGCAAGGTTGCGTTTCAGTATGAAGAACATTAAAGCCAGTGATATTACTGGTCATTACGGGATTTAACATCTTATGTTTCGCGTGATGTTTCGGATTGACGAGGACAATCCAGTGTCATGGAGTGCTTTGAAATTTAAAGCTCTGTGTGATATTGCTTCTGTTTATGGACAGACGTGACGCTTACCATCAGGCGAGGGACCTGCTGGTCTCTTCATTTCGGCTATTATGACTGCTCACTCAGACTGTTATCTTCCTATTTCGATTCTCTCCATAGGTGGATAGCGTCGGCAGGTGTACATTACAAGCCTTTTATTATAAAGAAACATATATCTATGCTATAATAATATTTACCTACCTACAATTAAATAACTAGGCGTAACAAAGCTTAATTTAATAATTCAAACTTCTCTCAGATATCTACAGGCAATTGTGGACTCATAAGATCTTACGAAACGATAAACACTGCTGTTGTTTTTACTGGAACAGCGCTTGGTATCTACACAGCTGAGTTAGTTTGTCTAGTTTTAAATCAGGTAAAATGTATGAAATAAATAATACTTTTTATAGGTCTCGTAAATTTTTATGGCTGCTCTAAAGTAAGTATGAGCGGCGTATCAATTATTATTTTCAAGAGACTAATAAATGACTTCTCCTCAGAGGGGTTGACGTCAAGCAGGCGACCGGTCATAAAAACTACAAGCCAAATCTTTCTGTTACATGTGTTAAAAAACATGTTGACCTCACTGGGATAAGGGAAGGTGAAACAAGAAGAGACTAATAGATGTAGATGACAGGAGACGTAGAGGGCGGGCAATATGGTTTATTTATTTAATTAATGATCACCAAGAAGGATTACACTTCCGACATAGAATGTTAACAATGTTTTAATAACTATGGTACTGGTGCAGCCTTAATAATAGGTGATACCTGCATGTTAAAATATTCTCTCACAGCATATAAACAAAGAAGAAAGAACGAAATATTAAATTATTAATTTATTGATTAAGTTCAAAGCTGCCATAAATCTTGACGAGATCTTTACATATTCAATGTTTTTCATATTTTCTATAGGAACCGTTATTCCTGAACGTTTTCGCAAGTGTTGTTCTTCCTGGAAACCCATTGTTCAACATCCGTGACCATGTCTTTGAGAAAAACTGGAGACGAAAAAGTCGTTTCACTCATTTGATGGAGAATAGCCTTAATCGGTTGACGTATATACCTTCAGCGTCAGTGTTTAAAAAATATTTGGATTTCGGAACAGGGAGTGTGAAAGACATCACGAAAAATATTTCACAGACTTTGTGTGTGACAAACCATGAGCAAGAAGATGGATACATTCAGTGGCTGCCAGGTGTTCACTTATTTGTTTACCTATGTAAAGTATTTTCTAAGTGGCTATTGCTATACCTATTCGTTACCTGCTATACTTTACTTTATTAAATTATCATTTAATTGCTTTTTCTCTCAGATCCGGACAACATCTTCATAATAGATCCGATAGCAACTGAAATTCCTCCAAACGAATCGAGACTATTTACTATTCGTTATAGGTAAAAAATAAAAGTAAAAACTATATAATTTCTTCGTATTCCACGTGTCTTAATCAAATTCTTAACACCAGGCCGAAGGCAGATAATGAAGTTTACTCCTACCTAATGTGTGGAGATTACCAATTTAAGAGGTTTGATAGCGAAAACTGCGACCAAGTGAAATTAATGCACACGTGGTTCCGCATTCCTTGTATTGGCAATACCTGGTTTCCTTGTACGGAATGGATTTCAGAATTGGATTGTCCTACCGATGTAAGGATATGGTTTTTGAGATTTAAAAGAAAATACTTGGTTTACTTTAACTTTTATATGGACACAGGTCATTCTACCACCCACGGTGCCGGCGAGAACTACTTTTGCAAACTTCATGCTTTGCAACAAACTTGAGGTACCAATGTATTACAAATTCATGGCGCCTCACGGAACGTAAGTTTTTTTTTCAATTAAACTTCTTCCTTTGAATGAGTTAACAAGTAAATTTATCAATATACTTTATGTTCAGAAATTTCGTTGTGATGCCTATGTGTGGCATCGTTCAGGGTCGTGGATGGCAAATAATATCTGTAGCGCTGGAGCCGAAAGCTTGTGGAAATTATTACGAAACTTGGGATATAGTTATCAACAATACTCAGAAGGTAAGTTCATAATGTGCAGCAGAAATTACTTATTTCGCAGAGGTCTTGCGAAGCGACATATGAGTTGGTATAACTAAGTACAACGGAAAGAATTAGATGACGAGATTGGCTATTGCGATGAGAGCCTAGAAGAGGTCGTGGTAGATCGTCAATTGGATAAGAATTAAGAACGGTGGTAAAGGATATGAAGATGATGGTATCATAACCTTATGTGATTGTGACAATGATGTCCATTATGCCGTAGATAATAAGTTAAGATGTTCATCTCCAAATCTTATGGAAAATAAGGGCACTAATGAAGATTGAATTTACCATAAGCTTTAGTTGTAGTAATTGATCTTTAAATTTTAACCAGACACGTGTGTGCTTATGTGGTAATGCTGAAATCAGTGAAGTGGAAGTGATGTCTCAAGGCTACAATCCAGCGACGCATGCGATGTACGAATTCCCACCAACTATTACTGGCTGTACCAATTATTGCACTGCTTATCTACACAATCTTACGCGAATGAGTATTCAGTTAGTAAATTTTCTTAGACTTTTTTATTACTATCCTAGTCGGGATAGAGCCAGATTGCCTTTCAGCAATTTATTTTACCGTCGCCTTACGAATCAACTCAAGCGTTTGCTTCGTACTTCCGATGATACGGGTGCGGCGACAAGGCGCCTTTAAAATTTGGATTGTATATCCTTTTCCAAGAGTTTGCTGCTAGAGTAGAGCATAACCCTGGGACCCTGAGAGCATAAGACTGGTTCAGTTTAAGTACTGGTAATTATCACGAGCTTTGTAATTATTTTCAGTATAAGGGTACTTAAATCTGTTTCATGGCTTGGCGCTGATGAGTGTGGCTCGATAGTCTTACCGCCTAAAGAAATAATTCACTATCAGTGGTGGTTTTTTCCGAAAGTCGCTAATAAAGTTTACGAGACAACAATAACATGTTCTTGCATATGTTTAATTGACGGCAGGTACGTAGAAAATGTTGACAAATATTGGATATGAAAGTACTACTAGTACTTAACTAGTAAGTATGTAAATAATACCGTTTGTAGCAAATAATATGTTTTCAGGCCAGTTGGTGAGCCTACCGAAATATTTATACACATATCCGGCTTCTCAGAGTTACCAGATCTTAGGGTAAGAAATATTAGGTACCTGAAATTGGCCTTAAACTTTTTGTTGGTGGGAGGGTACCTTATCATTTTTGTACCCGTCAGAATAGTGACCACCGTGCACGTAGTGGAAAACTCGCCATAGAGGTTCGTTCAAACGAGTCCCATTCCGGGGTCAGCGAGTGTATATCCATTGACTTCAGGTCGGCATAATTCTGACATCGGGTCCAGTGTAGTCACTTTGCAGTGACAGAATATAAAAATAAAATAAAGTTCTGCAGCGTAGGTATATGAAAAACTATGGAAAACTTTTAGGATCTCTTTTAATTTACGTGATCAACCAAACCCGAGCAAAACAGATAAATAAATAAAATTGATATTTTGTAGGTGTTGCCTAAAACAACAAATTTGCACGATATTGTTGTAGGCGAGAGCTTCAATTTATCTGTAACCTTATACAATTATGGGTCTTGTTTCTTTACATCCAAATTGTACCATCTCATTGACGGCATGGGAGATGATTTTAGTGGTGACAGGTTTGAAATTGGTTCTACAGTGGTGAGTTAAAATATTTTGATTGATAATGAAAATGATTTTATTAAAACTGTCTAATACGATATAGATTAATTTTATAACAGAATAGTTTAAAACCCTCAAACCATTGTGAAGTAAAAATAACAGCGACGCCAGACGGAGCAGGCTCTCGACAAATTGATATCAAATACACAGTACTCTTTCGTACTGAATATAATGAAATAGAAGAAATACAACCGATTCAGAAAACTATATGTATCATTTGGTATGATGGTATTTATCCAACTATAAAGGTTCGTTTTAGAGTTGTTCAATATTTAAAAAAAAATGAATTTGAGGAATCGCTGCTTCATAACTGAGTTGCAACTTGTAATATTATACAGCTCCGGTAAGGGGTAAGCCACTGCACTTTATACAGGGGTGGCACGTGTTTAAGGAAAGTGGATTACATTCCTCGCAAATCACAAATCCATAGACTTATTTATTGTTTATTTTGTACTTGTTACAGATTAGGTATGTCAATTTTATTTTTTTAGGTGAAGCGTACAATTTCTGTAAAATGTCCTGTTATTCTGAGCAACCATTGCGTTTGGAATATGGTTAACGTTGATAAGTGCGTATCATATAAATTCTTCAATATTTTCTACTTGTATTGCATTATATCATACCAAATTATTTACTTACTAGGCTTAATAAAGTTCTTCATGATTGCCGTCCTAACAAACAACTATCTGTGGACATTTATGCTCCTGATCTATGTGTGCGAAGTGGTATAGTAGAACTGATATTTGTCATGGGTTGTATGTATGGAATACCAGTTCCTTGGAACCTTCGCAGGGAAAAGATATGCGACTGTGAAATGGTGGAAGTCCAGATAGGAATATCGACCTATGAGATGAGGCATACTTGCTCGCATAGATCTTTGGTTGAACTGACGCCGACTAATGGAATTGTTTCGGTACGTAAGAAGCATAATTTTAATGATGATGTGACTTTGTGCTTTAAAGACAGTATTTTGTCTTGCAGCCAGATAATCCAGCTATGTTACATTTGAAATTCAATTACGGCCAAGAAGGAGCTAATAAATTGAGTTACGTTATGACGTTGCCTAATCAAAGAACTATAATTATATACATTAATATTTTTGCCAATTTGAATTCAAAAGGCATATTAGCTCCATTACGTCGACCTGTGGATATACCGGACTACTTGGCTGTATTAGATTGTGGCAGAGTTCCGATTAATAACTTGGATCCAGTCATAAGGGTAAGATTCAACGCAAACATAACAACATTGATTATGGAATTGATCAACTTGGAACTATTTCAGATTGTGTGGCTATATAACCCGACAGATGTATTTACAACATGGCGATTGATACGCGGTAACACTGTATTACCAGATTCTGTCATACGATGTCTACTATACTTCGCTGAAGTACCACCATTGGGCAAGTTGGCTATACCGTTTGCGTTCATGCCGACTGAAATGATCGATTATGAAGTAAGAATAATAAATATTGTTACTTTATTAAACTGCTACTATCAACGTTTTATGAATTCAACAAATTCTCAGGTGATATTTTTCTCGTCATTTGGCTATGATACTGTAAAGATATTGGTGAAAGGGCAAGGCGGGCTGCCAAATAGTGTGGCGACGAGACTAGACATACCAACTTATGTCGAAAAAGTCATTAGAGCAGCAAATAGGAAAGATGTTGTAAGTTTAATCCAGAAACAAAATAATCTAGAGTAAACAACTATGGAAAGTTTACATTTCCTCCTTATTTCAGATTTATTTATCGATGGAACACATAACAATCAACATGATGCCAACTCACTCATTATCCAGAGACATCATAGCTATATGCAATGATACGGATCACGTCATGCGGTTTATTTGGCTACCGTAAGACCAACCACCTCATGACGCATCCAATTAAAAAAACTGAATAGAATAATATGAAATGTGTAATTGTTTTAGAGAAAGAATAGCAAATATAGTGAATATAGTAATGACTCCTTGTTGGGGCGTCATACAACCAAAAGGAACCGAATGGATCACTATGACGGTGTATACACTTCAAGAGCCAGCAACATTCACGTAAGAAAACAGTAATTAATAGTGAAAGTAAATTATAAACAGTATCGGCTGGCTATACGTATTATAGACGGAGACGAGTGTTAATGGTCTCATTAGGGAGGATGCTCAAAACCAGGCGAAGTCGAAGTGTCGTAAGTAGAAAGGTACAGAAAGAAAGTAATATATAAACATATAAATGTATCGTAATTACATTTTCTTTCAGCACAACAGTAGCTGTTGAAATACTGGACTTGACAGAACGAAGACGGTACCAACGAAACGAATTGCTGAGAAGAAATAAAGTAGAGAAATGTAATCAAGAATTTATAATAACTGAGGAGGGACTGTTTTATCCTGTGAGTAAACCTATTTCAGATTGGGTGCTAGGTACACATAAAAGTCATATTTAAAATGACTATCGCGTGATTGATCTTTCAGGGTATTAACGATTCTCCACCATATGTATTGGATATGGAAAAACCCCAGCCGTCTTACTTGGCTATGACGGTGGCCATATCATCTAAAGGCCAACGGGACGGATATCCAAGAATGCTGCTGAAGCAAATGTGGGAACAGGTAAATATTCAAACTTAATGAAGATGGTCATCAAAACTCGACGGAATTTGGTGAACCAAGAAATGATAATACAGAGCTGACTCAATGCGACGCAACGGTCAGACGGGCCATTTAGTGGTTACCGATCAACACCGACCTCCAATCAAATCTTGATGGCGGTCTTTATTGACAAGTCCGTCTTATTAATTAAGAACGCAAGGACTACTAATAAGAAGTTAGAACTCAATATTTAGACTCAAGACAAGTGTTGTGTAAACACGTGCCAATATGGTATAATTAGAAGAGTAAAAGTCTCGTCGCACAGGGCGCATGAATATGTGATAAATAAAAGATGGCCAGATTTGCCAAACCGTTCTATATTGTTGAAATGTTTTAGACGCCGCCCTATGATTTATTATCATCGGATATCACAGATAGTGCTGGTGCTGAGAAAACATCGAGCGCTAATAACATGACAATGGCTGATATTATTAGAATTATAGATGGAATACTGTGGTAAGCTTCTATAAAGTTTAATATAATCCTCGAATAGTTAAGCTGGCATAAACGAAGTTACACAGAGGACGTATTTGTAGGGCCTTTAAGCTCTTTATGTTACGCTTTATAATAGGGTAGTTAACTCGATTTTTAAAATTGTCCTAATCGCTCATAAATAAATAAGTTAGAAGCCATTCACCTAGTTTAGATTCGGTTGCGGCAAAGGTTTCTTTAATTTTATTTTCTGTTGTATATAAATTAATAAAATGTATAATATATATATAACTATAAGGTGTCGAAATTTGGTTCCCGTTGTGGGTTATGGTGGTCAACTAATGGGATGTCAATTATAATAGTAATCTTTACTTAGGTACCTATCTCTATTAATTATAAAATATTTGACTCTGGTTTAAATTATGAATACATTTTTAGGGATGCTCTTCACAGTAAGATGTTTAGGAACCAAATTGAATTCTATGCTAAAGAGGAAGTGCCTACTTATTCTCAGCTGAATAAAGTCATTGAGACTGATACAAAACCTCGTTTAAGCAGACGGTAAGCTTATTACTATATACGACCTAACAAGGTTATACTACAATACGCGCAGAATAACTTGGCCGGCTTGAACTTAGTCACGGTAAGGTACAGTCGTTTACAACAACTACGACAACTTTACCCAAAATGTAGACACCGCCACAGACATAAATCTAAATAGATATCGAAAGTCCTTTCCTTTCCTTCGATCTCTATGAAAATAAGATTGAAAATTAGAAGCTGAATCTGTTTTTTCATTTTTTTCTTGACATTTTTGTTTATTTAATGAAATTTCGATTATTAGGACATAAAATAAACTGAACGTTTTCTTTTCAGGGTAACTTCTGGAATATGCGACGCTATAGTTAATAAAGCAGTGTTCCATATTTACGGTCTAAATCCGAAACACGAAACTTCTATACTAGAAGCTGAATAAGAAATAGATACTCGAACTTCTTCATATGAATTGTTTACTTTCTTAAATAAATGACATTATTTTAACAATTAAAGTCACTTTATCCCTCGAAAAGCGTCTACTAAAAAGCGTACATTAAATTGAACTCATTTCAAGTATTGTTTCATTGTAATATCTATAGGTAAGGTCCAATTTGTATTAATTGAATTCAATTAGTATTCGGCTTGATTTTTAAAAAGTAGAATAGCAAGTATGCAAATGTATTTTTATTCTATATCACAATAAGTCACAGTGTTACCTATGTATGGTAAATCAGTCGAGGATCTTGTCTAGTCTTAATTGTAGTTTCTTTGGCTTGGGTGAAGCGATCACGGTAACGGCAACCCTGTCGCCTAACTTAGGCGTTTGGTTGCCATTCAACTTGCTCCTGTGTATGAGACCATTGTCACCCACACCGCAATCAACAAAACAGCCAAATGGAACTACATTTCTTACAACACCTGAAAATTTGAAATGCTTTAAGATATTTTTAAAGAAAATAAATTTCAGTATTAAATAATCATAATAGTTTTTGTTGTGGTCATCATATAAACAACCATTTGAAATTAACAGTAATAAGAAGATTAATTATGAATAATGGCAATGATAAAAGTTATCGAGAAGGGTGTTATAAGTACTATAAATTGAAGCCTAAAATCTCCCCATGTGAATCACAAATTCACAATTCACAATATTTACACAAATTTATATTTTTGTAAAGTATTATGAATTGTAAGTACTATAGAAAACGTGGATTTAGATAACAATATATAATTTACCTGTCAAAGACATGCCTTCCGTTACTTGTTCCGTGGCTTGAATCGAAATAGAATAGACAGGTCTGCAGAACGTTATTATATTATCTTCAGTAGTCTTCTGTTTAAATGCGTTTATTATGAGTTCTAGAGTAGAATCATCTGTCTTTAACTCTTCGCTCATTGTATGAATATCTATTGATATTATCTTTCTATCAACTAATTCTGGGAAATGCGATTGTGTGAGCTCTTTTAAGTTAACTCCGATTTTTTTAGCGAATCTTAAAGAGGTAGAAAATTATTAATTAAGAACTTATAAAAAAGGTATCACAGTCAGGAGTTATAGAAGCATAATACGGTAAGTCCTGTAGATATCGTGGTCATTTTAGTGCGACAAAAAACATTCGAGCGTATACTTACGATTTTGCAATTTTATAACTTTCCGGGTGTATAATAGTAGCATCCAGCACTTCCGAACCGCCCAATACTTTAAGAAAGCCAGCGCATTGTTGGTAAGTTATCTTGCCTATACCGGCCACCTTTAAAATCTCCGCTCTTGTACGAAATCCACCGCTCTCTTGACGATACGCTATGATCTTTTTCGCTCTACCTTCATTTAATCCTGAAATACGTCTATAGAAATATTAGCATCAAACACAACTGAATGACGTAAGATTTTCTTTAAACCATAAACATAAAGCTCCTGCTGTCAAGAAAAGTTAACCAACAGTGTTAGTAACATGACTAGCTAACACATAAACTGTCAACTTTTTCAATGGAGTTATAAACGTTTACATTTGTGTTGTTCACACGAATTGCAAACATAAAAATGGACAACTTTTAGGGTGGAGCTGTGTCTTTACGTTACAAATGGTATCTTTTCGGTGAATTTAATTGGTATTTTAAAATCCTTGTTGAAAACATAGTCTATCTGAGTATATCAGAGAGTGTATCTGAGTCCGCTTTACTATCATGATTTGACGGTGGATTTGCTTTTATATGCGGCGTCCCGTTGTCTGACCCCCACAACCCGTAACGGGAACCAAGTTTCAAAATTGCTATCGTTGATCAGCAGAGTGTGCCGCGTGCCGGTAAGGTTGGCTTTAGACCTAAGATGGTGGTCTATTATTTACACACCGTTGAACAGATATAGTGTCGTAAGAATTTTATAACAGAAAAAGTATATGATTATTACCTTAACATGGCCGGAGATGCAGTGTTTATGTCGACACCAACTAAACTGACAATCTGTTCTACAGCACAGTCTAGGGCGGAGTCTAACATTTTCGGAGGAATATCGTGCTGATAAAGTCCTACACCCAAATGTTTTGGCTCCACCTATATAATATACAACATCATGAATCTAAGAGAGTAGGTAACGGATTATTTCGCGACGTTCGATTAAAGTCTCATTTAAACAGTTTTTCCTATAAAATAGGTGAGAATTCATTCTTTCTGCCTGGCGTTATCCCGGCTTAATGCCAGGCTCCGCCTTCCCTTCATGATTTGACGGTGCATTTGGTATTATGTGGAGCGACCCATCGTCTGACCCGCACAACCCGCAACGTGAACCAAATTTCGCTATTACCTCGTCCGTTACGTAATCAGCAGAGTATACCACGTTTAGATGAGGTTGCCTTTATGTTGGTACTAATATAACAGATAAAACTTACATGAGAAACATAAAAATAATGTTTAAAAAGTACACGAACACTGAGCTTATAAAGAAATACCTCTAAATAGTAATAAATAATACCTACACGGTAAGAGGAATAATATGTTATGTTATTCTTCTGCCACCTGCCATTACCGACTCGCAGTGGGGTCGCCGCAACATACGTTTTAACACTTATTACAGAAATAATTGGCTTGTAGTTTTTACGACCCGGCCGCCTGTCTGACGTCATCTCCTCTGGGGAGAAAACCACCCAGACCCGAAACAAATATTTTTGAAGCATACAAACATTATTGTCTCGGTGCGGGAATCGAACCCACGGCCTCTCGCTTCACAGCCAGCTACTCGCCTACTGCGCCACGGAGGTGGATCAACCGAGTTGAATCAAAAAAAACTGTGTGGTTTTTATTGATCAATTCAACTGATAATCTTTTCATACGGTTCAACTCGCAAACTATTTAATAGTTGATAAACTAAAATCAAATCATGTGAACCTGCTATAAGATGTTATATATACAGGCATATTTTCAAACAAAATATCACAAACCTTTATAAGTTCACCTAACGGGTCTAATACTCTTCTGGCTATAGACAGTGCTGATATTAAATTTGGGTCCATATTTGGATGCTCCTAAAAATTAAAACAAATTTTAGATATTATGTAATGAAAAATTAGAAGATTTCGGATCTATTTCACCACTTGCTGATAAAGATCTTACAGATAAAATATCTGCTGGATAAATGTATCTGATTGACAGATCGATAATTAACTGTCTGCTAGGTTGACTTAACTGATATTTTTTAAATCTAAATAAAGGGCCGTAAAGGGCTTTTTCAATTAGGCGAATATGCCGCCTTACATAATCATTCTAAATATAGACTTAAGTAATACATTAACAACTTATTGTGTTTGTGCAATGATTTATTAATCAGTTTGTATAACATTCTGACCGAATTTGATAGAGGCTTGCCCAGAAAGAACTCTCAATAAAAACATATAGAGACTGCATTGGATTCAAATAACATTGTTACGGACACATTCCATTAGGATATGATATATTATGAATATCTACAGTGCGGGCAATTAGGTGACTGCAACTATCTAATTAAACAGGCAATTTTATTTTATTTCACAACTTATTGCATGTGATATATCCCCAGCTTGAGCCTGTAGACAATTTTGTCTACAGCATGAATGGGCCGGCTCGTCCGGGTCGTTACCCCTGTCTCACAGAAAACCGACGTAAAGTAGCAGCTTGCTGCTGCGTTTCGTACGGTGAGTAAGATATCCGGAGCCCCAAATCCCCTCCCCTTCCCAATCCCTTAATTATCCCTTTCCTTTAAGGTCGGCAACGCGCCCATGACTCTTTTGGTATTGTGGGCGTACATGGGCGGTGGAGATCACTTACTACCATCAGGTGACCCACTTGCTCGTTTGCCGGCCTATGCAATAAAAAAAAAAGTTTCAGTGCAGTAATTACATCTGCTGTATATAGTAAAGTATCCTAACAGTACATACTTGTAAACCAAAAAACGTGATCTGTCAGATGAGTTGTGGATATGCATGTACTTTATCAACAATAGACCCTGAATATAGACATTTGAAAAACAACATTAACCTTTTGTGCTTCTTTACTGACGGAGTATATGGACGCACCCTGTTCAGGAACAATAATAACTGGGATATTCTCAGATATTTGATGGTATTTTAACCAAGACTCTGTTTCGCGACAGGCTGTCCCATTTCCTAATCCAATTAAATCAACTCTGAAATGTCAATTCATTATAAGTTTAGCAACTCCCGATTCTTGGTTTTCTTTTGTTATGCAATTGATTTTTTATGACAAGACGAGCAGTTCACTCGTATGGTTTTAAGTCACACCTGTCCATGAACAGTTGTACTGTGCAACACTCCTCAGAACTTTAAATTACAAAGTACTGCATGTCGCGGGCGCTACACTGCGCTCGTCATCATATCGTCATAGGTATGTCATCGTCATATGCTCAATGAATTCTTATAGGCTTTGATATTCTTCAAACCGGAACACAAAGCTGCTAGGCAGATAGCAGGCGGGCGGCCTTTTGCCGAATGACAGAAGTGCTATTTAATAACTAAAGCTAAATGTGGAGATCATAAATGATTAACATCATCATCATCAGCCACAAGACGTCCACTGCTGAACATAGGCCTCCCCTAATGCCTTCCAGGCCGACCTGTTGGAAGCGGCCTGCATCCATCGGCTTTGTGCAACCCTTGTCAGGTCGTCGGTCCATCTTGTAGGTGGACGTCCTCTGTTGCGCTTGCCCGTACGTGGCCTCCATTCGAGAAATTTTCTGCCCCATCAATGATGATCATCTTTCAATGATTTACATGCAAAACATATATTATTACTTGTGTTTGCGTAAGAGATGTTTTAGTTGAGCCGCTGCTGGATCATTGGCGTTGTTACATCGTAAGTCCGGGTGTAGAGTGCATACTTCCAGTTTGTCCCCATTCGGACTTATTATGCCTACCTAAAATAATGTTTTCATTATTTTTAACCGGCAAAAACACGGAAGTTCTTGATTAATGTGTATATATTTTTATGTATATTCTCACATAACTACACTATTAATAAAATATGTGTGACAAAACAAAATAAATTCACCGAGAATCATAATTTTTTTGTAGTAGGTATAGGTCGGCAAACGAGCAAGTGGATCACCTGATTGTAAGTGATCTCCACCGCCCACAATTCTAAAATAATAATTAAAGGAAAGGGATACGTAAGGGATTGAGAAGGGGAGGGGGATTTGGGCCTCTGGATATCTCACTCATCGTACGAAACGCAGCAGCAAGCTGCTACTTTATGCCGATTTCTATCAGACAGTGTTAACGACCCGGACGAGCCGGCCCATTCATGCTGCAGACAAAACTGTCTACAGCGTGGCTCTACCACTCAGAAATAAATAATATAATAATCAATCATACGTATAAGAACATACATTACATAATAACAATTTACCTTGCAGCCAGCTTTGAACCCTGGATCCAATCCCATAATAACTCGGTTTTTGACAGGTTCTGTTAAAAGATATTTCTCCAAGTTTGTTGTAAATGTCCTTATAGCTTCTTTTTGTGCAGCAATTGTTAAATCGTTTCTCACTTGTCGCGACAACCATGGCTTGATTAAACGGTTATATGCATCGCCAAGTCCTTTGCGAACCCAGTAACTACTTTTCCACAAAGATAGACAAAATCTAAAATAGTTATATTCTTAAACACTTATTTCTGTTGAAGAAAACCACAGACCAAGCATAATTTAATACCTGGTAAGTACTTCAATCTGTACTATGTAAACCAAGCATGGCAATTTTTACCTACATACACTGACCTTGTTATCGTAGTGCACATAGATTATATTAAAGTGCGCGACTGGCGCGCGCACAAAAAGTTGCGCAAGATAACAAAGGTCTAGTTTATATCTTTGGTCTGTGAAAAACTTATCATAGTATACTCACTGACGCCTATAATTCCCGAAGTAGTAGGCAGAGGTTTAACCAGTACACCCACATTTCGCCGAACTTATTTCCATCCCATGATATAATACGGGCGAGCCTATTCCTGACTTCGGGCTGGTAGCATTGGACAGTAGCGGATCCAGGGGAGGGGCTAAGGGACTCAAATCCTCCCCAAAAGCATTTGGGTCTACTGACAAATCTCAAATTATTCTTGATATTATCCTACTTTCTTAGTAGTAAGTACTTACTATATGTTATCTATAATATAATTTTCATCGCTTATCCTTACTTATTCCATTTTAAGTAGGGATAGTAAATTCTCATTTTTTGGGTAAAGCCCCCCAAACCAATATCCTGGATCCGCCACTGATTGTATTAATTAACATCCGCATTAATTTTTAGCATGCGAAGTTTCATTTAGCATTTCGCAAATTAAATACAGTTGCGAAATTATGTGAAGTATGAACTCATTCGTCGCTTATTCATTCGTGTGTTAGCACGTCGCGTCGCGTCGCAGCAATAACGGTGGCTACATATACGATCCCCTTCGCACCCGCGGGAATACTAAATTATCGTGTCGTATTAGCAAATAGCATTAGCACGAGTGATTAGTGTGGTAGCACACGAGAATTGACATGCTAATGAAATTATGTCGTAATAGCATTAATTGTCATTGCTAGCAGGTGTCGCGTATAATGTCAAAGTTCATTACGATTTAGTAAGTGATAGACAGTGTTTAGCTAACGTTTTTAGTATTTAAATCATTTCTTCTTATTACAACTAAAGTAATAAGTAACTATTGACTCTATAACTGTAAATAATCTAGTTACCTATCGTATTGAAGTGGCTGTGTATAAAAGTAGTAGGTAATAGTATCGTATTGAAGTGTAAAGAGTGTAAATATTTTAGAGTGAGTAAATAAACTGTGACGATGGCTCACGTATCTCGAACGAACGCCATATGGGATTATTTTTCTAATGTTGTTGGAGAAAATAAAACTGCAAACTGTAATCAGTGCTCTAAAAACTTTTCGTATCGAACATCAATCACTAATTTGAAAACTCATCTTAAACTTAAGCACATTGGCCATTACAATAGCTTTTTGGCCGAAAGTGAACCTACTCGGCCCCGTTCGGTACAAGTGCACAATGCTGAACCGCCTTCACAACCAGGTCAACCTGCATCTGTGCCGTCTACATCAGTGCAACAAAGGCCCCATGCTGAGAAATCTCAGCAAGAAATCCCTGCTATTAAAACAAGGAAGCCAGGAAATATTTTAGCCTATGCACGACTTCGAAGACCATTACGTATCGAAGAAAAAAAGCATATTGATTTCATGCTTTTGAAGCTTATTGCGAAAACGTACCAACCATTTACAATAGTCGAAGAAGCCGATTTTGTAGAATTCGTGGAAGCACTAAACCCTAATTACGTTTTACCTGGGCGTAAAGTGATTTCTGAGCGATTAATACCATTTTTATATAATAGGTGCTTGGAAGAACATAAAAAGATGTTGCAGCAGGAAGCAGTAACAATCTGTTTAACTACCGATTGCTGGACGTCTGTTAAAAAGGACGCTTTTATAGGTATTACTGCTCATTTTATTAACAATGAATACGAATTAAAATCTGTAATACTAAAGTGTAGTGTAATTAATGGTGCACACACAAGCCAAAATCTTGCATCAATTTTAAGAAAAACTTGTATGGAATGGGATATATTGGAAAAGATAAATTTTTGTGTCACCGATAACGCGGCTAATATAGTCGGAGCAATAAATATTTTAGGCTGGACACATTGTGGCTGCATGGCTCATAAGTTAAACCTTACTTTGCAGCATCCATTAAAATTATTTGATGGAACTTTAAAGAAAGTAAAGAAAATAGTCACGCATTATCGTTCTAGCTACAAACCTAAAGAAAAACTAATGGAGTACCAGGCCAAAGTGCAAGGTTTTAGTCAACCTTTAGTCCTAATTAATTCTGTGCCAACGCGATGGAATTCCATCTATTTCATGATAGAACGCTTTGTTCTTCTTCAAGATGCCGTCAGAGCAACGACACCAAATCTTGACATCGATTTGCCTACAATAACAGGTGAAGAGTGGACCGCGCTAAGACAACTCTGCAAAGTATTAAAACCTTTTAATGAAGCGACGAAAGAATTAAGTGCTGAAAAGTATGTGTGTGCTTCAAAAGCAATTGCCATTATAAGCGGGTTGAAAGATGTTATGGCAGAAATAAAACAAAAACCAGCTTATTCTGATGCTATAAAAAATATAGTTACAGACATTGAAACGCAATTAGATACTATATTCCAAGGTCTAGAGCGTGAGAATAGTTTGGCATTGTGTACAGTATTGGATCCAAGATATAAAATGACCATGTTCATTGATGAAGGTGCAGCTGAAGCAGCCAAGTCCAACCTAGTGACAAAAGTCGTAAATATTTTAATTACTGAGGAAAAAAAGCTATCTCCTTTACATACTGCAGAACCTCAGTCAAGCAGGACGGACGATGAGGAAATTTGTTTATGGAGAAAACGCAATTTAATCTTGGAAAAACGAAGGGTTAACTCAACCAAAAATTTACTGCAACTTTCTCAACAGGAGGTAGAAGCATACCTGCAAGATGACTTTGCACAAGACACTTGTAACCCTTGTGAGTGGTGGCGGTCCCGCGGCCAGTACAAATATCCACATCTCGGTAAACTATTTAAGATAAACTGTAATATCGTCGCGACTTCAGTGCCCAGTGAAAGACTTTTTTCAAAAGCTGGTTATACTTTGTCGGAGCGACGAACCCGACTTTCAGTGAAAAAAACTGAACAGTTGGTATTTTTAAATTCCAATTTGAAAAATACTGATTTTAAAAATATTATGTAAGTGTTTACGTAAATGCGAATAAAAAAATATAAATATACGTATTTGTTTAATCTTTACTACAATCGACTACGCCTGAATAAAGTATAAATGTAAGTGAATAAAACTTGAACAATAAAAGGTCTTACATTTCTAATTTAGTATCTATTCGTTTTTTATTATCTCGTTAAAACTAGTGGGCGCCCCCGGTGAGAAACGACAAAACGACTTGACAAAAAATACTAAAATGACTATTAAAAAATAGGGGTTGATGGTAGAAGGGTCAAAATTTAGGGTTGTATGTATTTTTTAATGCCGTCTCATAAAAAAATTAAAACAAAAAAATTTGTCTATAAAATAAAAAATAAAAATTAGAGGTGGACCACCCTTAAGATTTAGGGGGATGAAAAATCGATGTTGGCCAATTCTCAGACCTACCCGATATGCACACAAAATTTCATACGAATCGGTCCAGCCATTTAGGAGGAGTATGGGAACGAACATTGTGACGCGAATTTTATATGTTAGAAGATATCAAGTTTCACATAATTTCAATTATTGTGTCATATTAGCATTTAAATGTCATTAGCATAAGCGATTATTTTATTTGTTTATATCACAAATTTCATAAACTAATATTTTTTAATTCAGTTTAGCGTGCTAACACACGCGAATTCACATGCTAAAGTAATTAAGTTGCCATTACTACGGGCTGATACTGAGCATTTCGTAATAGAAAAACCCAATAAATCATTTTTTTATTAAGTACTAAAAAACCATAAAACCAATCATACGAAAATAAGGAATATAAAAAATTACTTACTTTTCTAATTTATTATAAAACCAATCGGGGACGACCACTTTAACAGAAAGGATTTTCTCATCCTCACCCCTGTTCAATGCTAAAGTTTGATGAGGTTTCACAAAATGGCTAGGACATTTCCATTCAAAGTAGATTTTATAAGTCTCTGGATTCGATTTTGGATCTATTTTCTTGTTTTCAGATTCTTTGTTTTCTTTTGTTGAACTTTTTGTTCGGCTACTTTGTATTGTAAATCTAGTTTCTTCTTTCCTAAAAAAATAATCTTGGCTTTTGACCCACAGGAAGATACAATTATCTTGTATCATGAGCAGTAGGAACCATCCCATCTTGGACCCAAAACAAATATTTGTGCTTCCCACAAATTTTACTTAGTTACAAAATATTCTATACTCCCATATTCATAAATGTTACTATGTGGGCATGGCTAATAATGCGCTTAAACATATAGGGGCGATTTCTGTAACTCTCTTAAATACATACCGGATGTAAGGAAAACACTTCCAAAAACCTAGATAGGTGGTAGTGCCAGTAAATACAGACACAATAACACTAAAAAAATAACTGTACATAATATTGTTAATTTTTCACACGCAGTCTTTTTTAGATGAATAAATACAATGACGTTTTATTCAATAATAATTATAATCGTATTTTTTTATCGTAATGTACGTAAAGCCAATTAGTTGGCGCTTCGAATTAACTGTGGATCGCTGCATGCGGCACGATATATCTACTGAATATTGGCGCACGGGTCTTTGACCCCGTGTTTAGCATTAGTACGCTTTAAATTGCGGGTTACAATTCCAAAATGGCAAGTGAATAGCATTTTCTCCTTATGTAAAGGCAGTGTTTCATTATTGTTTCGGCTTCGGAAGCGATCCCCTTACATCAGGTATATAACCAATACTCACAAGCTTCGCATTTGCTCAAGTACTCTAGTATCTTTGTAAATAATGTCTGCTACTATGTGAGTAATATGAGCATCAACTTTTTCAATTGTAGAGAGTTCATCATCATTACTGCAGAGGATCTTCATGTCAAGATATTCACCATTCAAAGCTCTAATAGAGTGAGGTTCCAACCCTAAGTTTCGTGCCCTTTCAGCCAATGATAGAGAGTGAGACTTCAATGGTGCATACTAAAACAAATATTTACTTACAAAATATAAAAGCCCTAACAAAACACCGGCATTGAAAATATAGTTATACAGTGCAATCATATGCATACAGCCTCCGTGGCGCTGCGGGCGAGTAACCGGCTGCGAAGCGAGAGGCCGTGGGTTCGATTCCCGCACCGAGACAAATGTTTGTGCGATCCACAAATATTTGTTTCGGGTCTGGGTGTTGTGGGACCGCAAGTCCTTCGTAGTTCCTGATACCCACAATACAGGTTAACCTAGTGTGGGGTCAGGACTATGTGTGTGACTGTTGGGTGTATTTATTATTATTATTATTATATACTAGAAGGTAAGCCGGGTAAGTACGGGAGAGGCCATCTGGGTTCGTACCACTGCTTTGTCTATTTCTGCCATCAACCAGGAGTGTGTAAGCACTCTTGTGTTTCAATTTGAAGGACATTTAAACCAGTCAAATTACTGGGTATTTTGAGGACTTAACATCTGGCGGATCCTAGCACTAGCTGGGATAATGCCAATTAGAATGAAAAAAAAAGATGAGACAGCATCTTATATTGTATCAGGGTGACAAGCTCAGACCAATGCCACGCAATACTTTGTAATTCAAAGTTCTGTGTGGTATTGTTTCTGTTTATGGGCAAGCATGGTATTGCCATCAGGCATGTAACCCACTTGTTTCGTGATTTAGGCTATTAAAAATAACAACAATTTAGAGTACTGGTTTTGAGGGTTGCTATAGTTTAGAATCGGCTCATTATGGGTAAAAATCGCAAGAGAAAGGGACAAATGGAGAACTCTGGAGGAGACCTTCTGTCAAAAGGACAAGCCATGAAGAGGACTGCTGTGGATAATAGTTATAGTCATTGTAGAATGTACTCTTTTTAGTTTGGTAATTGGTAAGTTTGGTAAAAAAAATATATATATTAAATCATTGTTATTCTTGCCAACAAATTATTCAAATAGTTAGAGCCTATGTCCAAGTCAATTTAACCACCAAGAACATAAGTACCTAATAGACATATTTCTTTGAGTACCTAAACTTACTATAGGTTTGAGTATGAATTTTGTAATTGAAGGTGTCATAATATTTTATTTGGTAACTAGCATTTACCTAGCCCCTTAGTCCAATTTATTTATTTTCTTGAATTATTATTATGTCATTTATATTTACTTACCACAAGGTCTATTTCAGACAAGTTCTGAGCATTTAAAATACTTTTTTCAACTTCCTGTGTCAATTTATTGGACTTTTTGAGTGCTGTTATAACTGTTTTAACTTTTTTCTTCAATTGTACCACATTTTGATAGCTCTCATACAGGTCTTGTAGGCTAAAAGATAAATTCATTTGATAATAATTCAATGTAACCATCCAAACATTGTGAGGAACTTGCATACCTGAGCATTCCCTATAAGTATTTCAAAGGTGAAGGTGTGAAGGCTACTAACCCTCATTAGGTTGGCTTGGTGGGCAAAGGCCTAACTCCTCTCTTTATTAAAGGAGGTCCAAGCCCAGCAATTGGACAGTATAATAAAGGTGGTTACAATAAAAGAAATAACATTATTAATTTTACACCTTTCACAATGATAGGTTTTTAGGTGAAACAGTTGGAAAATAAAATGATTTTCACAAGACTTCCATGGGTATAGCAGACTTTCCAAGAAGTAATCTGAGATACTTAGATGATCATATAAGGATTGTTTAATGAATAATAATTATTATGAACACTCTTGTCCATAATAATTAAAATTCATTATTATAAGGTTAGGTACAAACATTTATTACTTATTGTGAAATATTTTATTAAATTTTTGTTAACTGGTATTCTTATTTATGTAGAATGTATAATTGCAAGTGATATGCATGCTTACCGATCGGGCATCAAATTATTTACCGCAACTTTTCGATACCGAGCAATAAATGGTAACGTACATCCTTCATTCAACAGACCTATGAAACTCTTCGCTAAAGCATAGGGTATTTTTTCCACATGCGATAGCATCTCCGATTCATCCCAAATGCAGTCATTTTTCTCCTCATCAACATCATTAATAGTTTCTGCCTCAAAATGTTCATCAACTTGTATAATTTCTTTTTTAGTTTTCTTAGATTTGCTTACTTTGACTGTAGAAATCTTCTTTACAGTGGTCTTAGGTTTTTTCTTCGGAGAACTCTCCTCAGATAACTCAACTTTTCGTTTTCTTGTAGTTCTAACAGGTTTATCCATTATTATGTAAGGTACAAGATAGGTATTTTATTTAAAACTTTTCACAAGAAGTAAGAACAACTTTTGCAACGTACGATTTTTTGGATTTGACCAAAACAAGTAGCTGTCAACAGTGTCAACTCGGTCAAAAAATTATATAGTCTGTGGTTTCATTTATTACGGATACTGTAAATTTAAAAGATGGTGAATTGAATATTTGAGAGGCCTTAAAATAAAAGTTTACCGTCCATGTTAACGGTCCATGTGTTTAAACTAAGATTGGTTTTTAATCTAAGGGTATAAAAATAAAGGGGAGTAAGGGGAGAACGGAGCATAACAACTTATTCGACCCAAGCACCAACCTCACCTGCACGCGCTTCGGCGGCGGTACTCAAGCGGGTACCGGGTGCTCCCTGCTAGATAACAGACGAGGTTCTGGTGACCGAGCAATGGCGGTTATAACCATACCCCCGACCGGGCAACCGGCTGGAAGAGGCTACAGCGAGCCTTGGGGTCTAAATAACTCCTAAAAATGTCTGGAGCAGTAGGCAACGGGAAACCACTGCTATTAAATCCCAAGGGTGTCAGCATGGTTGGTCGTAAAAATGAGAGGATTATGACGAGCGATCCGGCTGATGCCCGGCGCCACTTAACCGGGCAAAGTGGTGTCAAATATGCGACCGGCCACATGGACGTGAACCATCAGGCGTCATGTGGAAAATATGCAACTGGTGAAGACTCTACAGCAAGAACTATTCGACACCCTCATCGCATTGGAACTTGGAACGTACGAGGTCTATTAGAACTGGGCAAACTGCAAGTTTTGGAAAGCGAAATGCAACGAAAGGGCGTCCAACTGCTCGGGCTAACAGAAACGCATTGGAGAGGACAGGGCCATTTCTCGACAAACATGGGAAATACCATATTCTTTGCTGGTCCTACAAAAGAGAGCAGTAAGGGTGTGGCTTTCGTAGTGCCGCCTACTCTACATAAATCCGTGTTGGGATATAATCCAGTGAACGATCGCATAATAACAATGAAGTTGAACACTAAGCCATGCTTACTTAACATCGTATTAGTGTATGCACCCACCTCTACAGGATCCACAGAGGAAGAGATAGAGTTATTTTACGATTCTCTGTCATCTACCTTAGCACAAATTCCTCGAAGGCAAATGACAATGGTGATAGGCGACTTTAATGAAAGGTGTGCGAAACTGGAAACGACAGTCACATTCGTAGCGTAGTTGGCAAATACGGCATTGGGGAGCGAAATGACAGAGGAGAACGTCTCTTACAATTTTGTAGTGAACAACAATTAACTATCACGAATATTTGTTACCAACATCACATTCGTAGACTCTATACGTGAATATCACCTGGCGATAGAGCTCGAAACCAGATCGATTACATTTTGATACACCAACGATGGAGATATTCAACAACGAATGTCACAACATATCCGGGTGCTGACTGCGGCTCTGACCACCAACTGTTGGTTGCTACGAACTAACTCAGGCTCAAAAGGATTCATAAGACAAACCACAGGCCCGGCTATCGCATCGACATGGATGGCTTTAAGCAGGCATTTGAACAGCGAGGTACAGAGCTGGACGAGTGCGGAGAAAGCACTGAAGTGGGGTGGTTGAAGTTGATTATTCTGCAGGCAGCTTCCGAGAACCGGTTAGCAAAGGTACCCATGAAAGATTATATTACATCTGAAACTGCAAAAGTAATCCTTGAGAGAAGGCAAGTAAAGGAAAGCGGTTTGAGCTCAGTAGAAGATCGAGAGAAGTACTCACATTTGAGCAGGGAAGTACAACGTCGATGTCGAAACGATCACAACACACACATAAATAACATCTGCTCGGAACTAAAAGAACATGCGAACAAAAACGAAACTAGAGACCTCGTCCGTAAAATCGAAGACCTTACTGGAACACGGAAAATAAATACTTGTGCCATAGAAAGTGAAGAAGGACATCTACTCACAGACATTGACCAAGTGCTAGAAAGGTGGAAACGGATACTGCGTCGAGTTGTACCACACAGGCGACCCTACAGGAGATGTGGGCGAGTGGACACCAGACGAGCCTGATATTTTGCGAGATATCTAGCATAGATAGAAAAGGCTCTTGAAGCGCTCAAGCGCGATAAGACGCCGGGTAAAGATGGTATCTCAGCTAAGCTGTTAAAGAACCTGGGGCCTATTGGGATCACAGCCATCAAAGACATCAGCAATGCCGTCTGGAGAACTGGTGAGTGGCCGGAAGACTGTAGAGAATCGGTGTTTGTTCCCCTGCATAAGAAGGGTTCCACGAAATCATGCGGAAATTATAGAACCATTGCACTCATATCCCACGCAAGCAAAATACTACTACATGTTATTAATAAAAGGCTCAACTACTACCTCTCTCGCCAAATACCAGACGAACAAGCTGGTTTCGTCAAGGGCAAAGGAACCCGAGAACAAATCCTCAACAGCCCAGTAATCCTATGTTTAATTGATTACACAAAAGCTTTTGATTGTGTGCAGTGGAGTAAATTATGGAATATTCTAATTGAGATGGGAATACCTCGACACTTGGTGGGATTGATTCGTCAGCTCTACCGGCAACCGTTGCTCAGTGAAAATTGGAACCGAATTCTCAAATATCTTCGAGACAAAAAAGGGAGTTCGTCAAGGGTGTATACTATCTCCAGTCCTTTTTAACATCTACGGCGAATACATAATGAGAAAAGCCTTAGAGAACTGGGATAGGGGTTTCAGTGTGGGCGGGCGACGCATAGCGAATTTCCGATATTCTGATGATACAGTGTTATTGGCCACTTCCAGAGAAGATATAGAGGAGCTGTTCAAACGACTCGAAAGAGAAAGTGAGAACATTGGTCTCTCAGTCAATAGGGCGAAAACCAAGATCATGGTCGTGTATCGAGCTGGACCCTTGTCCAATTGCGATGACATCATCCCAGGGATTCAGATGGTTAACCACTACATATATCTTGGATCTCAAATCTGCAGTGACGGTAGCTGTGCTCTGGAAATAAAGCGCCGAATTGCGATGGCTAAAGATGCTATGGCACGACTTAGAAGCATCTAGACTAAACGGGGTATCACAAACAACACCAAAATGCGCCTAATCAAAGCGTTGATATAATATTCCTGTATGGAGTGGAAACCTGGACTATTCTGACTTGAGAAAGAGCAAGGATTGACGCGTTCGAAATGTGGTGCTGGAGGCGAATGCTGAGAATATCATGGACCGCCAAACGCACAAATGTGTCAATCCTCTCACAGCTCAAAGTGAAGACACGCTTATCCACGATTTGCCACCAACGCATACTTGCATACTTTGGTCATATTGTACGGAAGGGTGATGAGAGCTTGGAGAAACTCATCGTGGATGGGAACACACAAGGAAAACGCTCACGTGGTCGATCCCCAACACGATGGACGGACCAGATCAGACTCATCAGCCGCCGGGTTCCATAAAGTTGTGAGAGATGCGATGAACAGAAGCCGATGGAGAGACATCATCCGATCGAAATGCGGACTATCCGATGATGACCACGATCGTCAGTCATGAGGGGCCGACTACAGAGAGAGAGATAAAAATAAAAAACTGATCATTTTTGTACTGAGTCAGTACAAGGTCCTATTTCAAATGAGGCAAGGCGTCTTGAAGCTTACTCGCTCGTTCTCTCTTTCACGCATGCAACCCGCGTCATGGGAATACATTGATATATTACCTATAGATAGAGCCATGGCGTGACCGCACATGAGACAGCTGGATTTTTTTAAATGTTGCTACGTTACATATATTTCCCCATTTCATGTTTGGGAAAAAATATCACAACTGTCAAATTCCTATCTTTTAAGTTTAAACTCACATTAAAGTAACGCAAAACACAACTATGTCCAGCATTTAGGAAAAACGTTGGTAACTCAAAACTACTTCTTAATTAAAAATGTATTTTTTATAGCATAGGCCGGGCAACGAGAAAGTGGATCACCTGATGGTAAGTGATCATCCATGAACGCATATAATACCAGAAGAATCATGTTCGCGTTGCCAACCTTAAAGAAAAGGGATAATTATGGGCTTGAGAAGGGAAGGCGATTTGGACTTTCCGATATCTCACTCACTGTATGAAACGCAGCAGCAAGTCGTTAATTAACATCGGTTTTCTGAGAGACAGTGGTAACAATTCGGTCGAGTCGGCTCATTTATACTGTAGACAAAATACATGAAAAAAATGCTTGTAGCTTTTGAACCCGAACTATATGTATCACTCATATGGGTAACTGAGGTTGGTCAAAAGAAATCACTATCTATTTTAGTTAAGTATTAATTTACAAACAAAAAAAAACTCTGTTATAAAATTTAAAGACAGCCTCCGTGGCGCCATGGGCGAGTAGCCAACTGCAAAGCGAGAGGACGTGGGTTCTATTCCCGCACCGAGATAAATGTTTGTGTGATCCACAAAAGTTTGTTACTGATCTGTGTTATGGGACCACAAGTCCCTCGTAGTTCCTGATACCCACGATACAGGTTTACCTAGTGTGGGATCGGGATTATGTGTGTGACTGTAGGGTGTATTTATTTATTATTATTTATTAGTGCGGGTGAATATTTTTAGTGGCAGTTTTATATACCAGTATACCGTTTCAGAAAATCAGCATATTCAGTTTCATTATTTGATAGTAAATGGAACTCTTTTGAATACATTTTCATCTTACACTTTAGCTCTGCTACACCACTTTTTAACGGAGCTAGCTTTTTTTACTAATCTATGTTTTGATTCACGCACAACACGCAATTTTTCATTAGTTTAACTGATCTTGCTTTTTGACATAATTTTTTTTTTCTTCTTATGGGTTGATGTCAATGCAGATGGACTAGGTTGTTCTGTAATGGAAACATCTTCTGAAGTACCTGGAGGCACATTTAATTAAATAAATAACTTAAAATTTGTAAGGTGACAATTAACATTTTTACAGATAATGCCAAAAAGGTATGCCATCAGTCAGCTATTTTTTTTTAAGTCTAAACTGCAAGAAACGGAATACAAAGTCTATGATCAATCTCAAATCCACAGGAATCACAATATAAAAATCAGCTGTTTAGCAGCAATTTAATGGGGCGACCTGTAATATAGATACAAAATTTACCCAGCATAGATTACGCTCAGTAGTTTGCAGTTCTTGTAAAACGTTCAGACCTTCTGAGCTCACAACCTGTAATATAAAAAACTTTTTATGTGAACTCAACACTATGATAATACTAGTTTTATTGAGGATACTAAGGTAAACAACCGCCATACAAATATCTAACACCCAGACTTACACCCGAAACAGCTATTCAAATATACCATAGCTGCATGGCTGGGAATCAAACCTAAGACCTTGACATTGCTCAGAGTGCAATCACAATCACCTACAAAATCGGGGTAGCGGTCAATAACTTAAATAATATATACTCACATGTCTAAGTTTTGTTGGCACTGCTTCTGCATGACACAATTTTTTTTTTTACATAGGTGATCTTTCACTAAAATGTTCATAGCACATTTTGGTATATTTTGCAGGCTCCCAATTCAACCTACATTGAAATACCTGAAATAGTAGAATAAAACATTGTTTGAATAAATCTGGGTAAATAAAATTTACAACCTGGCAGCACCAAACCTATAAACGATTTTAATTTTTGAGTAAAAATACTTTATTAATCTATATTCCTAATGGATTCGATGCTAAATCTTTCTTCAGAGTTTACAAATTTTTACATCACATGACATTACAACAGGAAAATAGTAACATTTTGGACTACTTACGAGTGAAAGGTTATGCCGGCAATTTGTCGTTCACTACGGCTTTTACAACCTAGCACACTACACCCCACCATTCTTTTTTTGTCAATCAATGTGTATATTTACTTTAAGCGTCTTCAATTCCTTTATTAGCTCGCAAAACTTATTGAATAAAATTTTCTGTCAAACCAACCGACTGACAATATGACAAACAAATGAATCTGACTTATTGACAAACAAAATAACGACGAGGACAAAAACGAAGCCTTTTGTCTCTCTCTTTTACCAATGTTTGGTATCTCGCGATCTCGCTTTCACTTTAGGAAGTAAAATAATGGCTCCCTCTTTAGGTAATATATCAATGTGGGAATAATACCAGAGTAAAGCGACGTAAAATTTGAAGTAGATCAGGAAAAAATAATAGTAGCTCTTAGATTATTTTGTAATGTACGGGACAAATGAATTTCTCTTGTAAGTCCACAACACTAGTGTCAGGTTACAGCTGTCAATAAAATTTCCCTTTAGAGGTTATGTTTTAATTTAATTTATTTTACATATTTTATTCAACAACGTCTTATTTCTTTCAATTAGGTATAAAACAAATAATAGTATTATTAGTTTTCTTATAATAATAAATGTACTTAATTGTGATGAGAAAATAAAGATTTTTATTATTATTATTAGTTATTATTATGATACAATCAAAATGTCTAATACACATTACTGTGAAGATAAAACCTGTATAGATTTGGTCAAAAAATTATATACAGGATCTCTAAAATTTTCTCTGCAAGTAAGATTTGAACATTTATTACTAATCTATTATATTTTATTGAGTGCAACTAATTCATTTTAACTTATTTCAGCCTGAAGAAATAAAGCAGATGACATGGATGTGGCAAGAGAAATTCTTAGACATTACATTTAACACCAACCTAATTAAGAAGTATCCAATTAATTACAAATGCTCAAGATTGTTTCTAAAAAAGATTCTCAGTTTCATAGAGGGTAGCCAAGAAATTCATGATAATTTCTATGAACAACTCTGTACTTTAATGAGTAAAGAAGCTGATGAAGTTGATTTCTGCTACAGACATTATATTATAGGCAATGATTTGAATAATATCATAACCACCAAGGAGACTAAGAACACCGTTGTTAATGGTACAACAGGAATGAAGACATGGGAGGTAATATTCAAATTGGAATTCTGTGCATTTTACTTAATGAATGAATACTGAATGAATGAACTTACAAATTTGAATTTGAATTATATAATATGTCATATACCTTGAAAAATCAGATGTGAGTGCCTTGAGGGCTGGCTTTGATCCTTTGACATCTGTATCATCTATCTGTGCCACTCCTTGCTAGGCTAAAGTTGCTATAACCCTAACTAAAAATTGCTTGTTAATTTATTATTTTGTTTATTTTAGGCAGCATTTGTGCTATCAGATTGGGCTCTCTGTAATAAAGAACTCTTTGCATCTAAAACAGTTTTGGAACTGGGTTCAGGAGTTGGATTTACTGGTATAACATTAACAAAATTATGTAAACCTAGTTTGTTTTTATTGACTGATTGCCATAATGAAGTGTTAAGAACTATATGTGATAATATTAAAATAAATTTTCCTGAACTACATGAGGTGGACAAAACCAATATGACTTATTTTAAAGGGGAAGAAAGTTCTTTGGGTAAGAATTTGTCAATTCTCTATGTAAGAATGTTTAAAAAGCACTGAAATTCTACAAAACATAAACTGTTATTTCCCATTGGTTGTCTATAAACATTAAATTCTTGATTTAGTTGAATTGGTACAGGTAGTAGATTTTTATAATAATCATTCTGTAATTCCAGGAGTTATGATGTTGGATTGGAATGACAATGAACATAAGACAGAGAATATTGTGCCTGATGTTATCATTGGAGCCGATATTGTTTATGATCCCATGATAATACTACCTTTGTGTAACATTCTAGATTACTTTTATCATAAAAATAAACAATTGGAGGTGTTTATAGCAAGTGTTGTAAGGAATGAAGATACTTTTTCAGGATTCTTAAAGACTTTAGGTAATTAACAATATTCAGTATACAGTACTACTCTTCAATTATGCAGTTTGGCAAACTTCTGTTATTACGAATTAGTACAAATATTCAACAAACGCCTGGCCATATGGGTCTGGTCACTCACTCAAAAAAAAGGTAGGTAAACTAATGTACCACATCTATAACTAGATTATTATCAATTGATAATATTATTTAGATAAACGAGCATTGGCGAAGCGCATAATTTGAATTGTAGTACCTACTGTAAAACTTGCCACATTACACTTGGTACCTACTGTAGTTTTTTGATAAATCCACAATTTATCAAGTTACTGTATAATATCTTTTCAGACTCTAAAAGTTTCCTGTTTGAAGAATTATTGCTGACAAAAAGCCAATTTATTGACTGGGATCATAGTACGAAAGTGTGTTTAATAAAAATAAAAAGAAAATAAATATGGTTTTTATTTAGTCACATATGAAATTGCCGTTCTGTATGAAAAAAAAACAAGTATTTTTCTATCTTTTTATTTCTATTAGTCATAAGTAACATCCAATGCTATCGATCCATCTTTGCCAGTGCAGTGGCAATTTATAGATGCCCTTGAACACCCTTGAAGAAATTAGCTGGACAAACTTTGGCAATAAACTTTTCAATTAAGGCATTTTGTAGATTTTGTACTGTCCCTTGTGTATTGATTTTTTGCCCGCCAAAAAGTTGATAAAACCTTTTTGAACTTTTTGTGTTGGTAAAGATGTTTCGATAATTAACATGGGTGGTTACTTAGATTATAAAAAATATGAAGTAAAATTGTTTATCTTTTTCGTACAGATCGGCAATGTTTTAGAGGTAAAAGACTTATTAAAGAGTAAGTAATCTATACTCTCCAACCCCGCTCAGTGTACTGTGGAGGGAGGAAGGTATGGAATTTCTTCGGATAGTCCACAATGAAGTCATCCGCTAGAAACTTATGCTATGGTCATTGATATAGCTTGCAAAGTTACCTAGCATGTTGCATAAAGTGATGTGGGCTGGTCTTATTTAGAGACTGAAGGATAGTCGAGTAGACATGCGTTTTTTTTCTACGGGGAAAACGCATTTATCGCTACTGCGTCATCCCGGGGGTACGCAGAAAAGTAATTATGCTGGTTCACCGATCTTACGTCTCAACATTGTGCCGAGAGAGATGTGAAATCCAGGCGACCGCTGGGCTGAGTCTGAGTCCCACCATAGGTACACTCAGTGTATTTACATTGTTAATATTAATTAACTTTAACCACCAAAAACCCCTTAGTGGCCGTCTTCGGCGCATTAGTGACGTTCCCTGGCTTCCAAAGCCAGAAACACTCCAGGTGCAGTCGGAACTGGCCACGCACGCGCCACTGTGCGGTGTTGCTTTGCGGAGTTGCGGACCCCCTCTATTTAAATAAAGAGGAAGTTGCGGCTCGGTCCGCGCAAGCCCGCGTACACTGAAGGACAGTGAAGGACGTCCTCGGCGTTAACGGCAGAAGAGATCGAGTAGTCGGCAATTTTAGAACCGATAAATCTAATTGGCAAAACCTATTGTCGGCCTATTACTAATCAAAACAGTATCAGTTAGGCGATGAATAATCGATTTGTATCAAATTTGATTCACGATTTTTGACATCGTTTGTCAAAAATTAATCACTATTTGTCATTTGTCAGCGTTTGTCAGTGTCAAAAAATTCTAAAATAAATGTTCAAACCACTGTTCAAACTTCAAAATCCAAATTAAAGATATTTACTTTTCGAAGTCCGAACGCTATATGGGCTGAAAGAGCTTTATTTTTTGAATTTTGAATGTAAAGTAGGTACATAATATACCGTTTTTCGTTTTACCCATCAAGTTCTTGTATAGACAACATTTTGATAGTTCTCAATACATAACCTAAGTTTCGGTGGTTATTATCTTGGTTATACATAATGCCAGAAGAAAATAAATCTACTTCGGCTGAGCCTAGTAAAGTGGACATGAATGGTAATGGAGATAGTAAAAAAGAACAAGTTGGTCAACCATCAGAAGCTTGGGGTTATGATTTGTATCCAGAGAGACGAGGCACTTTTCAACGAAGTGTAACCAACATTCTGATCGGCAAAGAAGGCAAGGAAAATATCGACAAATTAAAATGCGAAAAGAATGTATATGAATGTGTGAAGAATAGTAAGTGTTCCAAATGTATTCTGAGTGTTTTATTAGGTGATAAGGTCCTTCATATGCAAGGTTCTATCTGGGTTGGTTTTGTCTATTTCTGCCGCATAGCAGCGGTGTAAGCACTGATGTGTTTCGGTTTAAAGGACATTAAAGCCATTGAAATTACTGGGAATTATGAAATTAAATAACATGTCTAAGGGGGGACAAACTCAACTCAGTGCCATTCAGTGCTTTGTAGTTCAAAGTGCTGTGTAGTATTGTATCTGTTAATGGACAGACATGGTGTTTGCCATTGGGTGAGCAACCTGCTCATTTCATCATTCAAGGTATTGGAAAAGAAATCTTTTAAGGGTTTGATCTCCTGTTTGCCTTTATCAGCAACACATCCATGATTCTTCTTGTAACGTGGGTGTTAAATGGGTTGTGGAGATTATTTAATATCAAATTACCAGCTTGCTTGTTCTGGCCTCTGCTATAAATAAATGTACAAAGCCTCTATGGGTAGATTAACATGTTATGTGTGGGCATGGTATTCCACCATTAGATGGGCAAATAGATCATCTTGTTATTCCTTAATACAGAAAATTAATCCCTACATTTGAAATGTTTTTGTTTTGAATTATAAATATGTTATAATATTTGACAGATAAAAATAGTAATCACTAGCTTTTGCTTGCGGCTCCACCTGCATGAATAAACTTTTCCGGGATAAAAGTAGCCTACTGCCTTTGTCATAATCCAGGTCATGGCTTACCTGTGTGCCAAATTTCATCCAAAATCATTCAGATGTTAAGGTATGATTGACTAACAAACATCCAAACTATCATATTCATAATAGTAGTAGGATACTGAACAGCAAATTAATTGTAAATGTTCATGACTTGATAAAGTAATATTGATATTGTGATCTTATAATATAAGATTTGAGATATTTTTTTTATAATTCACCAATACTCTACTCATTAAACCCTGCTATTAGCACATTTATATTATGTATATTGGCTGCATATGAGTAGTACAACTGAATTTAAGAACAAGGAGCACTCTTGTAGTCATATTTTTTTGTCTTTTAGGCCCAATTGTGAAGGTGATGATGGCAGCACTTAAAAGTTCAGGATGGTAATATAATATTTTAATTATTAATTTAATATGATTATTAAGAGGCCTGAAGCTCAAGAATGGCCTAAGCAGCCTATGTTATTTAGGAGGAAATAGGAATAAGTTTGTTTACGACTTGACCAGATATTATTATTATTCAGAGGCCTCAAGCTCAAGAATGGCCTACACAGCCTATGTTATTTAGGATGACATAGGAATAAGTTTGTTTAAAACTTGACCAGATTGTATTATTATTCAGAGGCCTCAGGCTCAAGAATGGCCTAAACAACCTATGTTATTTAGGAGGACATAGGAATAAGTTTGTTTAAGGCTTAACCAGATTTTAATTATTTTCTGTACTCTGTAATGGAGTATACAGCATTAACTAGTTCTGAGTGTGGATATAAATTAATTGTAATTGACTAGGAGCCTGTTTTTTATGTACATTTGGGAGAACAAACAATTATGGAATAATAACTGGTTGACAGTAGTAATCTAGGAATTTTACATAATTAACACCATTACACATTAAGTATTGTATTACAATGCAGTACAGAATAAAATGCTAGTTTGCAATTATCTTCTCATTCCACCTACCCTTATCCCACTCGCAATGGTGCAACATGCTTTTTAACACAATATGCTCAACAAATGTTGACTGCCTCGGTGACGCATTTGTAATGCGTTACGACTGAGCTGACACTGAGGTCTCGGGTTCGATCCCCTGGTTGGGTAAAAGTGATATTGGGTTTTTCTATTACGAAATGCTCAGTATTAGCTCGGAGTCTGGAATTGTGCCCGGTATGGCGATAGGCTCACCCCCTATCACATCATGGGACGGTAATACGCACGAAAATAGGCGAAATGTGGGTGTACTTGTTACACCTCTGCCTACCCCTTCGGGGATTACAAGCGTGAGTGTGTATGTATGTATGTTCCACAAATATTTGGCTTGTAGTTTTTACGGCCAGCCGGCTGCCTGACATCAATTCCACTGGGGAGAAAACATACCCAGACCCAAAACAGATATCAAACAAATATTTGTCTTGGTGCAGGAATCTATTGTCTGTTTTACAATACTTAAGTAAAATATAACTATCAATTAGCGAAGACAGCTATTCTTCTTCTTCTTTCTTGGTGAATGGCGACGAGCATAGAGTGTAGCTATTCCGCCAATGTGACGTGGTGGGTATAAACGAAGGAGATTGTATTGGTAGGATTGATAGGATTGATAGGTATGGAAGACAGCTATTTTCTGTCAGTATATTTGCCAGTGACTTTTGTATTTAAACTTGTCATAGTTATTTTATTTGGCAAGTTCACTAGAGTGGAATGTGTGTCTACTTGCTGATATTTGTCTCTAGGTATTGATTTTATGGTAGATGGTAGCATTTTTTTTTATTTTGCTCTTTTACAGTCCCATTGACATCAGACGGCATATATCTTGTGAAGTTTGTGATTATTCTGTCAGTGGAGGCTATGATCCAGAGATGAACCAGGTAAAGTATTATTATTGGAAAGTTATTTTCTACTTTTAATTTTCCTATTTGGACATAGTTTACCAACAATCTAATATATAAAATTCTCGTGTCACAATGTTCGTTCCCATAGTCCTCTGAAACGGCTCGACCGCTTCTTATGAAATTTTATATGCATATTCAGTAGGTCTGAGAATCGGTTACTATCTATTTTTGATCCCCCTAAATGTTAAGGGTGGTCGGTCTCCCTTAAATTTTTATTTTTATTTTTTATGAATTTTTTTTGTTTTTATTTTTTTATGATACAGCATTAAAAAATACATAAAACCCAAAATTTTCAACCCTCTACGATCAACCCCTATTTTTTAATAGCGATATTAGTATTTTTGTCAAGCGCGTTTCTCACCGGGTCTCGCTTGATGCGATCACCCCCCACGCCGCGCCCACCGCTGTCGCCCACTAGGCTACTTTAATCCTGGAAATAGGCATTCACGCGGGCGGAGCCGCGGGCAACAGCTAGTAATGTTATAAAATCTGGGTGGAATTGAATTTGTTAAATTAATATTTATAGTTATGACAGCACCTCCGATCCGAGATCTTTTTTATTTAAATACTACCCACCAATCAATATATTTATTAAAAAATATTTACTATTAAATTTTGGACTTCACACACTAAATAGGTATAAAAAAATGCAGTTCGAATTCTTTTTCATTAAATTAGATCCAGGTATTGTATACTTACTACAAATACATAATAAAACTACAGAGTCAGTCTGTTGTAATTTGTTCGCACAGCACTTGAAATTGGCTTAGCAAATATCTATGACGATTTGAGACTCCATTGAATAATAGGTTATAAAAACTCCTTTATCACAAAATACATTCGCGAAGGCGCAAGCGCGAGCATAAGTTAGTGATTGATATAAAATGTTACTTACAGATAGTAGTATGTCAGAATGTATCAACACGTAAAGGGATGGTGCAAGGTGTGCTGGCCCACGAGATGATACACATGTTCGACTACTGCAGGAATCAGTTGGATTTTAGGAACATGGAACATTTGGCTTGCACCGAGATCAGAGCAGCCAACCTTACGCATTGTTCCTTTACTAGCGCCTGGTCTCAAGGAGATGCTTCATGGACGAATGTGAAACAAAGCCATGCGGTGTGTATCAGCTTGTTAATACTCTAAACTTTTGTGTTGTTAAAGTTCATGAAGATTTTGCACCAAATCGGTGCACTTGAATCAATTACAATTCTTTTTTCGGTTTGCATTTCTATTTAAACTCTTCCGCTTCGTCTGGTCTGGGGCATCATTTTTGTGCAATCATTGGCTCTCACATCTTCTTCCAAAACGTAAAGCCAGCGCTTTTTAATACAAGGCTGATTTTATTGTTAGTGCCTCTTTAAGCTAATACTTTTAGTGCCTCGACAGCCTCTGTAACGCAGTGGGCGAGTAGCCGGCTGTGTAGAGAGAGGCCGCGGGTTCGATTCCTGCACCTAGGCAAAATGTTTGTGTGATTTACAAATATTTGTGCCGTGTTTGGGTGTTTTCTTCCGAGGGGTTGACGTCGGACAGGCGGCCGGTCGTAAAAACTATGTGGAAAAAGAATATTTTAGTGTCTCTACATTACTTACATACGTAGAAGCAAATATAGTAAACATGAGCACAGTGGTAAACAGCGGGCACGGTTCAATCTTGTTCGGAATCGCGCTTCAGCACCTCTGTAAGAATTTAGCGTGGTGCAGTATAATAAATAAACCTTGTAAAACATCTTTTGGGGATAGTTGCCTACATCTATGCATATAATATAATAAAAAAATAGGCTATCTGTTCGCGCGTCACGGAAAACTGCTGAACAAATTGGGATATAGATTTCACTATTATGTTAACTCCAGTAAACATCTATACCTATGCTATAAAAACTACTTTCACTACTAGGAAACGAATCACGGGGCTGAGCCGCGCGCAAATGATAGTAAATATAAAATATTGCTTTTTCTAAATTTGACAACATTTCTTATATTGCAGGATTGTGTAAAAACAAAAGCATTATATTCTGTAATGGCTGTTAGACAAATAGGTAAAGCAGAAGCTGTCGATATAATAGAGAAAGTATTTCCGAAGTGCTATGCAGATTTGGAACCAATCGGCAGAAGAATCAGGAGAAACTCTGATGACATGGACAGAGTATTTAGAGACGCTGCGTATTACGGATATCAGTAGACACATCATAAAGCCTAATTAAAGATCTATTTTAAATAGGTAGGTATACTCAATAAGAAAATGCATGCAATATGTAACTAAAATCAAAAGTATTTCTTATTAGTTCGATTGATCAGACGAGCACAAAGCTCGTCTTATGGAAAACAGTTTAGCTTCTTATAAACAGAAACGACACTATATACTGCACTGCGCTCGTCACCTCGAGACATAATGTCATAAGTCTCATGATTTTTTATGTCTACATAAGTTTGTAGTTGATTTTTACAGAGTTAATTTTAATTAGGTGGTACGTCCCTCGTATGCGAGAGACCGCATTGTCCGCTTTGTCTATTTCTTTCTGTTGTCAAGCAACAGTGTGTAAGCACTGTTGTATTCCAGTTTGAAGGACTTTGAAGCCCCTGAAATTACTGGGCATTATGAGGCTTTTCATCTTATGTCTCGGGATGATGAGCGCAGTTCAGTGCCATTAGGTAAGAACTTCTGATTGGTGTTGTTTCTGTTGATGTGTAGTCGTGACGTTTACCATCAGGCGAGTGACCTGCTTGTCTCGCTATCTTAAGCTAGTAATAAAGTTATTTTAAGTTTAGTATTGCATGTTTTTCCTTATTTTTAGTGAAATAAATATATAGTTCCAAATCATGTAGAATAGTGTAGATAATGTAAATATAATAATTTTAATAAATGAAACCATTTTAAGATGATTTAAAATAATGTCTTTTATTTCATTATTTACAATACATCATATTCCCTATCTGATTGGCGATAATAATACTGTCATTTAACAGTTTTATTATATTTTACCTATCGCTTTATAACTACACTGAATTTAATATCCTTGCTTTATAAAAGAAAAACTATTCCTATAAATTGACCTATGTAATTTAAATTCCTTTTATTATTGACATAGAATTTACTTTCAATTATTTCCAATCAGTTCTTTAAACCAAACCTCTTTAATGGAACAATGTAGGTACCGTCGCGTCGTTTGTAGGTTTATTGAACCAGCGAAAATACAATAGGTAAGATTTGACGTTTCACACTTTGCCTGGCGCGATAACTTAATGCAATAACCTAATGTCAAATAGTTTTATAATTATTTGATTGAATTTTTGTACCTACCTATCAAATAATTGCCAAACATAATTGTTTGGGATAATTCCCATACACTAGCACTATCAATAAGTAGCATACATAGCAACTACTTTGAAAAATGATATGTCTCAAGAATAGGTTTTCGTCATCGAAATAAGATAACTAGAACAATAACTCTCATATATATCTGCCAAAAATACGGCTCCACTTACACACGCAAAGGTACTTACGTAAAGGACGTACGCAAAGGACACATAACACTCATACACACAACAAAAATTAATTAACGTTTAAAATCAAATTTATTTAATTCAATTTCAAAAGTTAATGTCTAAATATTAAATAGAAATTTAGAACGTGATACGACGTTCTGCACCGCACCGATCATGAATAATTTTTTATGAATTGATGAATAAACGAGCTGCATAGACTTTAATAGCCCCCCCGCTTGCACAGAGTTTTGGTGGGGACATTTTTTTTGCTCGAGTTACGTTTCTTGTCATCTTATTTCGATGGTTTTCGTAGCAACAGTATTTTGATAACCGTCAAATCTGATCTGTATTTCCGCTAGTCTACATTTTAATTATCCATAACAAAAGTACATTTTTAATTTAATATCATAAGTGATTCTTTAAGAGTCTATGATCCTGTTATAGGCTAGTTTCCTGTTTATTTTTGTACAATATTATGGGTAAGTATATATACAACACAGAACAATACGAATAAGAAACCCTTTGCCGAAAACTGAATCAAAATTAGTAAAAGAATGATGCTACAGTTAATATTTTAAATATTGGTCTGAGCAAAGATTGGCGCGTAAGTAGTGGGAACATTTCTCTATCTCCTTCGCACGCTGCACTGTAATGGCTGCAAGGTGACGTTACATTATTATATGTGCATCATTGTTCTGTCACTTCTGTCAATAGGGACTATTAAGTAGGCACTATCCCGAGAGATATCCACGAGATTTGAATGGCTTCTAACATAAATAGTGCGAGCCGGACTCGCGCACTGAGATTTCCGTATCAACCCACCTAAAAGTACCGAATATTCCAGTATAATTACAAATACCTACTACAATTATGACGGTTCAAAGATAGATCATATAAAGGTAAGACAGACAGGCAGACGGCACGTTAGGTTTAGTAAGTACCTACTTACCTAATAGCGTTCCGTTACTAATCTTTGGGTACGCAACCCTAAAAAAAACGAGCTAATTACCTTAGTCTTACATTGTGTCCTTACACCTCGCTAGGTAGTTAGTTTAAAATTAAAGCGTGAAGGCAGAGTTTGCCCGTTCCTGAATTGCTTTCCGGGTAAATGCCCCTAACTTCCGCTCCAAGCCCTGTGAATAATGCCAGTGGCATATGACCTTTTTTTATTCGAGAGACTTAAAATGAAATTTTGCATGTAATTTTATTTTAAGATTTCTCACATTATCAACGTGAATTACCTACTTGTGGAGTATCTATTTGATTTCTGGAGTGTTTATACTCCAACGTTTAACGTTTTGCCAGGTCCAAGCTTTATAAATCAGCCAAATCCATCTGGCATGAACTTTGTATTTGTCAAATGAGTCCCAGAAATATTCTACATAGTGGCTTCCTTCCTTCCTTCTTCCTATAAAATTATCCTTACCCAGTTAGACAGGGCTCATATTGTTTTTAATATAATTCTTTGTCGTCATTTCAAAATTTGATACATCATTTGACCATTTGTATTTAAAAAAATGTGAAGCATTTTGTGCAGTAAAATCTTTTGTGCTTTAGTACACGCGCCCACTACTGACATGTTGAAAACAATCGATTTTATAATTATATAAGTGCTTAAAACAACTTATTATCTAATAAGATCATTCGCCTATGACTAGAGAAATTAGGTATAATAATTTACAATTACTAAACACAACACATTCGCAAATCGAAGGCACAATGGACCACTAATAATTATTTTAGTATGAATACGGGAACGATGACTATGTAAAGACAATGCATAAGTACCTACGGGATTTCCACTGCACATCACAAACAACACATGATGGATGGTATGCTACTCATCAAATATTTGTCTAATGTCCATTTGATCAAACATTTAGTATTAGAGACTTTAATTTGATAGAATATTTTGACACTTAAGTAGGAGTTCATGGATTGGATTTCCCGCGTCTATTCGCATCTCGGACCACAATTCGGGACCTGTGATTCTCGATCACCATGAGACTTTATCATCCTAATAGTCTGTGGACTGCATAGTAGGATTTGTAAATACGGGTGATGATACGCTTTGTGATTAGCCTAATCAGTATATTTTGTTGTGTTTAATCATTGGCGTAAACAACGGTGTGGGGTAACAGTGATTAATTAATTAATGTAAAAACACTACACACGTATATAGGCGTAAAGATGTACGTTTCCATGAAACTCGTCCAGTTGGGCACTGCGAGTAGGTGCAGTGTGCTGGCGGTCATTATTTTCTAAAAGGAACTGCCTTAATTTTTTTCTTATGTATACGTGTTAGGCATTTCCCACAATTAATCGATCAAACATCTTGGGCATTAAAATGTATCTTCAATTAGAAGTTAGGTACCTACTTAGATGGTAAAGAAGGTACCAACCTCCAATGATCTATAAGATATAACGATAACGATATAATGGTGGTAAGACAAAAAATATTTAAAAGTATTTTCTTTACCTATAGATGTGATGTCTATGCGTATAAACAAGAGAAATCTAAATTGGTATTCCGGACACAAAAATAAAACACTGCAGAAACGTTAACAGCAAGCTCACTTCAAAACGCACATGATTTACGTATGTATTTGGCAGTATCTACCCTTTTACAATAATATTTACAAATTACTAATTGTCTAAATAAAAACCCATACGATATTTCATAACGTTGGTACACAATCTTATATACATTCTTAAAATATGTTTTATTAGCTATTTAAACAATACAAAGCGGAGATTTTTCACCCACCATTTTTAACCCATAAGTCGCGTTTCGGGACCAGTTGTTTGTTCTAGCATTTTTGACTGCGATATGCGACCAATAACTTTTCATTATTCGTTGTTTTTGGACTGCACTAATCTTTCCATCAATGATGTAAAATCTTCATTATGTAGGTAGGTATTTCACGAAATTTTGTGGCACTATAGCGACGATCAACGCCACATAATTGATAATAAATACATATATACATACGCACTCACGCCTGTATTACCCACATTTCGCCGAGCTTTATTCCGTCCCATGGTGTGATAGGGGGGCGAGCCTATCGCCATACCAGGCACAATTCCAGACTCCGGTCTTCATTTCGTGATAGAAAACCCAATATTACTTTTACCCAAACCGGGGATCGAACCCGAGACCTTAACACGTCGTACCGCGTACGCATTACAACTGCGCCACCGAGGCCGTAGTTTGATAGTAAATCTGGACCTATAACCGATTAGTTTAGCATTTCAATAAATACCTGCCTTAGTACACAACATTGTGGGTGGAGCCATTTGTACATATATTTTAGTTGCTCTTAGACCGGGCTTCGCCAGATGTTTCGTTTTACTAATGTTTATATAGGTATGTTTACAGTCTGACTCGCTCATGCCAGTTTTGACAATAAAAATCACGTCGTCGTCTGCTTCAAAGATCGGGGCAATGAGTCATGCAATAACACAGTACAAGAATACTATAAAATAATTGGTGTTTTCTCATACTTAATTAGATATCTTATGCTTTATATCAAAAATCCCCATTAAAGTGTACATTAGTTATATGGGATTTTTTTATACCTTAGGTATATGATTATTATTCGCCATAATGTCGCATAATAGTAGTTGTATCGTGTAAGATTCTTCTATGCTGGTACGTACAGGCATAAAAATAAATGTATTATTATTATGGTCCTGGCTACTATTACAGGCAACATTGATATGTAATTTTGCACTAAATTCGCACTGTATTTGAGTTACCTGGAAGGCACATGGTGTAAAAAGGCATTGATTCTTAAATTACGTTTGTACTGAGCTCTATTGTGGTCCCCATATACCTTTTTATTTATAATTTCTATAAGTTTTTCTACAGATTTTGGTATATTAAATCATAAAAGATGCTATTTAAGTTCCAACGGTTGTACAGTCTGTTTTGCGCCAAATCCTTACACAATCGAACTTGTGGTATACGAACGAAGTTCGTGTCACCACTGGGACATGAATTATTGTCACTTTCAATAAGACTGATGTCTGTTCTACATGTTTCTATTGTAAAATCTGGTAATATACGAGTACATGACGATCTTCAATATTAGACGCATTATTTATTTACATTGATATATTTAAACAATTATAATGTCATCGAAATTTGTATTTTTAATAACAAATAACATCTAATAGTCCTGACCACATAGTAAGGTACAATTATATTATGTCTTGAGTATCAAAAACTACCAGAGACTTTCGATATTATGTTAATGGCTTTACACTTAATTTAACAGAAATTTATATTAATTCGACTAGCATTTCATCTATATCAATAGTATTTACAAATTCAATAAATATAACAATATATAATAATAAATACCTAACTTATTTTAATTAATATAAATAATAATCGTGGGTTTCACCAACCATCAGTAAAAGTTAAAGTTTTGTAACACACAATAGATGACAAAATCTACACAAATGCTGCAAGCCATGTGAACCATGCGCTTGTTACCATAAGCTTAACTTTAATCAACGGTTGGTGCAACCCACGCTTACAAATACAAATTCAAACGTCATTATAATGCACTATAATAAAACAAAGTCAAACACTCAAAACTGTGAAATGAGAGTCTCAATCGTGGATGGCACGATGTGCTTCACTGAGGTATGTCGTCCAATAAATAACGTTGAAAAGAAGGAAACAGAAAGGGAACACAATGAGAGCGTATTTATCGAGAGCACCATGTTGGGCGCCACAAAACATCACACCGCGATCCGCAATCCCAGCCATTCGCGTTAGAATAGTGCTCGCGCCACCGTTCGGCGCCATAGATTCCAGGATTGGAGAATCCTAATAAAAATACCACAAATTAGATAATACTTTGGTATAACAAATTATATACTCGTACATAACAGTGTATTTGCATTACAACATTTAGCGTTAGCTAAATCAAACTATTATTGCATATCTATTTTTTCGTTTTACACTAAATTGTGCAGGGGTAATATGGCTTTGTGATCTTTTCGATAATATCGCTGTATGATATACATTTTTTTTCTATATAATATATATTTTTGTGGTTCTAGCTACGTTCTGTATACTATTAATTCTACATTTCGGCCATTAATTACGCCGTACTGTATATTACTTGCTACTGGCTTGGCTAATCTAGGCAATGTTACCTACCTAATCGTGTATATTCTATTATAAATACTTAATACAGCATAATAGGTACATAGAATTCTTACGTCCAACGTGGTCCAAACTATACGTACTTTGTTATGTTAGCCACACAGTGCATTACATCTTGTTACTCTTATCTTTACCTTGCTAATTGATTGAGACCTTGTTTCACATCCAACTTTATTTTGTCTCCAATTCCTTTTTCCCGACTGGGATAACTAGAAATTGGTGGCCTAGTTTTAAAAATCAATGCATCTAGGTGTATTAGATTAAGTTATTTCACATGCAGTGTAGGACTACACTGGTACGCTGGATCAGCTATCACAGGCTTCGTCTTAGCTACTAAGCGAGTGTACTTACCCTTTGTATTGTTTGATGTTCAAACTGTTGTTTGAGACCATCGTCGTCGACGCTAAGCGTGGGAGAGAAAACGCCTCCTTGCGGCGTTCCTGTTACTGGTGTACTCAACCGCTGTAAAAAGTGCACAACAAATCATAACGTGGGAATGTGGTTACTAATATTTATCATGCCAAAACGTATTGCTCTAAAACTATGTATATATGTAATGTATTTTTATTAATGAAAAGATTTGTTTTTCCTATAATCGACTTTAATGAATTTGTATGTATTCCGTTTTCACCAGAATTCTATAACGTAAAGGGATCGTTAAAAATGATTTGAATGCACTTCTTATGACATTTTAACATGTTATTTAACATACTTCCTAGGTCGTAAGAGGTCGTAAGGCGTCCTAAAACTATAAGTGATGTAGAGTCTGGTGAGAACGGACATTCAATAAGTATATTTAGTGAAATGCAAATACACAGCTATGTTTCCGAGGTTTTTCTACTAAATTAATGATTTTTTTAAAGATATTAGTAGCTATTTTATTGTCACACGACTAAACTAAAACCTATTAAAGTAATTTTCTGTCTAATACTTTATTGGTTTAAAGGCAACCAATTGAGTCGTCGCAACTAAACGTCAACAAAATGGAACTCACAGGCTACTAATAAAATATAAAAAAATAATGGAATCGAGTTGGTGAATGAGTATAATAATAAATTCAGCAATATTTCCTCCAATAATTTCTCCTCATGTTATGAATTTTAGTCATTGTTAAGTAACTTATTTAATTTTAGCCCCTCCAAACTAAAATTAGTTAAGCCTGTTCGTTACAGTATTGATAGGGATAAATTATTTTTTACTTATGTTTAGTTGGTGACAAGAGAATAGCCACAAATATTGATTGATCGCGAGTACCTGTGAGTGATTAACATGTAGCGGGGGCGGCCCGAGCTGTGCCGCGGAGGCAGCTCGGCGCAAGTCCTGCCGCCGCCTGCTCCAACTCTTGTCGTATCTGATGCCGAACAACACCACGAAGTACTCCAGTAGAGCAATAAACACGAACATCGTGCACGAGATCAACCATACTTCGATACATTTCAACTCCAATGCGTCCGGAGAGTTTGTACTGTCAACAAACATAGATACATAAGTTCAAGTCTGTATTCCCGAAGGGGTAGAAAGAGATGCAATTAGTGCTGCATTCACGGTTCGCCAAGCTTATTTCCGCCCATGAGGTGATAGGGGGCGAGCCTATTGCCATATTAGGCACAAATACGACCTCAAATCGAAAACTTAAACACAAATTGTGATTGTCCGATCTGAGTTTTGAAGCTAGGACCACACGGTTTCTCAGCCTAAATAGGCTGCCATTAGACGAATGAGAATTGGACAAAATGTAGAATTATTAATATTCATAAGCTCACGCCTGTATTGCAGACGAAGTAGACAGAGGTGCAACCAGTACATTACACGGGTCAACAAAACACCTAAATGATGTTTTTTTAAACAATAACAATTTAAGGCTATCCTACTACTATTGTAAATGTGAAAGTTTGGATGTTTGTGAATTTGGATGTTTTAATCACGCCTGAACGGTTTTGGACGAAGTTTGGCACACAGGGATATCATGACCTGCATTAGGACATAGACGCGGACGGAGCCGCGAGCAAAAGCTAGTAATTAATGGAGAACGGGACGCCCGAGAAAAAAGTTTAAATTCAGTCAAGATAGGATAAGAAAGGACCTTACTTATAAGTAATTAATAATATAACTGAACTGTACTCGATGTTAAAAATTAAATTATTATCTACTACTATAAAATTACATGTCCTGTCTGACTGATTCATCAACAATCAAAGTATTTCTTTTTTATTATTTTTGTATGAAAAAGCTACTTTTTATCCCAGAATAGACTAATGTCGGCAAAACCGCGAGCAAAAGCAGTATGGTTTATGCTTTATAGTATTTTAGCTAAATGTTATCCCTATGTCACTATTGTGACATTCCTGTAATTGATTTCGTATTACCTGACTGTATCGAACATGGTGACAAGTGAGAGCAGCGTGGTCACAAGCAGCACCATTCGACCGGGAACAATTTCTGGAATCACGCAGAAGCTGCCCCAGGATATGATGACAAACAGTGACGACGGCAAGTAGCTCTCCAGCAAGTAGCTACGCAGCTCTCGCGACAGTTTTATCTGCAAACGCGCAGCTGAATGCTCGCCTGGAAATATAACCACTATTATTTCTGTTTCCTTCACTCTAAAGCTACAGAGCTTTCTCTAAATACCTACCTCTAACCTACCTATTACGATTTAAATTATGCGCTTTGGCAATTTGTAAATATTTCGAAAATACAGACGTGTGATGACGATGATCTAATAATACAAACCTGTTACAAAATTAGATTATGTATTTATTTTTCTATTGAATGACTGCCCGGAACAGGAAGGCCGGACGTTCATTGCATATTTGTACTACTTAATTTGCAAAAACCGATCATTGCCGAAGCGCATCATTAATATCGTCACACTGTACCTAATTACATTTTCAATTGTTTGTTTTCGACTAGCGACATAATAATTCTACCTAATTCTAGAAGCCAAATCATAATACTAATCTACAGAAAGTCGCCTACATATTTTCAGCATAAATATAAAACTTGCAAAGTTTACGTGTTCCACTTGGAAACTATTTGTGTTTGTTGGCTTGTAAATAAGTTTCACTCTTTATATCACACAACATCGCATGCCATGACGTACACGACAACAAACTATGACAAACACTACACATAAAAGTGCATTCCCAGACATTCACATGGAAATTGTTGCGAGGCGCGGATGTTAAATGATACTTTAATATTATTATGTCATTTAAATTATCTCGACATTTTAGAGAATATAAAAATATTGATACGTTTAAAACTCGTAACAATGAGCCATTAAGAACATCCGCTCCAAGCGTGCGGGCGGCATGCCAGCGTATAGCGACGACGCGACGCGACAGCGTTAGTAGGTACGTAGTTAGTTACGAGGCGCAAACATAAGCGCAAAGCAATAAATATACATTTACCTTCACCAAAATTGCGAATAAGATTACTTTTGTCCGTGACGAATGTGACAACATATTTGGGCAGTCGGAACTGGCTGCGCTGCACGCCGAGCAGTCCGAGCCCGAGCCACGGCGCCACCTCGCGCCACTCGAACCGCACGTCCTCTGATGTGTATTTGTCTGAGGAATAACAAGAGATATCAATCATGGGCCATGGCTCACGTTCGCAATTACCACCATCGTAAATTTGGTACATCTTTTAAAAAACTACGAATAAAAGTCGAACGACTGGCGTGTAGACAAAACATTCAGCTAACACGGAAAATTTAAAACGCTTTTACAACGTCGAAACTTTTCACGTTCTAGATATTTTTGCTTTTGGTTTTAATTGCTTTTTGTTTTATGTATTGTTTATGTTATAAATGCTCCAAAGAAAGAGAGAGTAGACTCAATTAATAGAGTTGGTAGGTAATGTTATTTTATTTTCTTGCGGTCCTACAACACCCAGACCCGAAACAAATATTTGTGGGTCACACAAACATTTGTCTTAGTGCAGGAATCGAACCCCCTGCCTCATCTTTCGCAGCCGGCTACGAAGACTGTAATTAAGACGCCGAGTTATTATTTTTTACATTTATGTGGTCAAACGAGTATGTGGGTGATCTGATGGTAAAATTTCACCATTACCTATTTATTTATTTTGTATTTGTACATTAAAATTGAGTACAATATTGTATTTGAATTTTTATGTGGGTCAGTACTACAATCCCGGTAGAGCTAGCCCGTTTATGCTATAGATAAATTTAAGTGAACTCTACCATTTTCAATAAATCTTGGTTTGGTGTATTGATTGCTAATTGAATAGTTCAGAAAATAAGTCCAATACTTACAACTTCCGAAGTCAATAGCGCAGTTCTGTACGTCCAACGGGTACAAAACGAAGTCCATTTCGCACTTGATTGTGATTGTTGCTCTGAAAATAAGAATTGTAAGCGATTTCTCTTGTGTTTGAAATAAGTATGTACTTATTACCTACTTAATTTAAACTTGTAGGTAGGCTTAGGCAATCTGTTGGATTATAGAACCTACGGTAATTTTTGTCATATTTAGTTTCACTTAAAATATAATCCATTTTACTATACTACTACTATTATTTTAAAAGATGTATTTTGGTTGGCTTTTAAATACCTAATTCACAAAATCTATTTTGACGTGACTTCGGGAAATGAATAGCATGTAATCTGAGTTACGGCGATAATTGCGATTAAATATTTTGAATAATATTGCAGTTGTGGACTGAATTCTACAGTATTAATATACTATGCTGGCGGGAGAGTACCTGATACATTTTTGTAACCGACTGGATAGCAACCACCGTACCCATGGTCAATCTAATAACCATAAATTATACATAATAAGTGTAAAGATATAAGTAATATAAGTAGTAATAGCCATAAGTGGCTCGATCACGCTGGTTGCGTTCCTGGGTTAGGCAGTACATATCCAGTAACTTCAGGCCGGCATAATTCTGCCAAATTATGTGGTTAGGAGTCAGTTGAAATGGCGATTTCTGTGGTACCTATATTTGAAACCTCTGTTGTGTTTCTAAGCAGAACAATCTGGCCATAAAAAGTAAATTATAAAATAAATTCGACGAACCCAATACTGACTGAGACAGTGCCATTGGAATAAAGCCTTAGCGACGCCATCTCTTGAAGCACTGACATGATCCGCATGGTCTGAAGCTGCCAGATGTACAGATCCGGGGTCCAGATCAGCTGTCGAAACTCCCAGGGCAGGTCAATGAACGGCATTCCCGAAGGCATGTGAAGACGGTTCTCCGACCATGATACTTGCAATAAAACGTCGAGCGTTATCTCCTGAAACAATAAAACATTTTTGTTTATTGAGTAAATAAATCTATTGAGTTTATTGCATGTTTGCTTCTTTAACTCTGGCACGGCAAAGTGACTACACTGGACCTGATGTTAAGTATATACACTGCAGTCCAATTATAATATCGACCGTCAAGAGACACTGTACTACGATCTTCTACGGTCGACCGAATTATGCCGGCCTAAAGTTACAGGATTGTGATCTTAATTTGGATACAAGTGTATTTCATAAATTGCATGAGGCATAAATTTATAGACAAGTTCATTGTAGGAAATATTAGCTCTGATATTCGAAATTATTTGGAGGCCTTGTCAATAATTTCTGTATCTATTATAGAACTAGGTATAGTTTACGATGACAGCGATGCCTATTTATTCGGAAAGACTTTGTTGTAGGTACAACCATATATGTGGTACGACAGAAAACTCTAGTTAATGGGGCCGCATCCTATAATTTTTTCAAACTCTATGATATGACCTCATAAAATACATTTTTCTATTATATTCTCAGTCACGCGATGAACTCTCTCCGTCTAAATGAGGCTTAAGTCTCTCTTGAATCATCAATAAAAACTCTCAAAGGGAGAATTAAATTAAATAATATTATGTAAAAATTACCTCTTTATTTTCATCAACTCCAGAAACCCGGTTCACGTTCACTCCTACATAGACAGTAGTGTTTTTACCTGAAATTACCAGAAAGACGTTGTATTCGTTACAAAATATGCTAAATTATTTTAAACTTGTAGCATGTAGCAATCAAAAGTTTTATGACAGACGCTAACGGAGATATCACGAGTGAAACCAGCGAATTTATCGACTTGTGTACCGCTCACTAGTTGATGACATTTCATATAGGTATTAAGTAGTATTTTTTCTTCCTAGTACCTTATCTTTCTGTTTGGTGTTATCCCGGCTTAATGCCAAGATCCGGCCTCTCGTACCATAGAGTTGACGGTATTTGGTATTGTATGGGGAGACCCGTACCCGTACTTCACAGTCCGTCCAATAACCATCTTTTAGTACCTTAATTTTATATATGATGAAATCATAGCCTTATTCACCTAGTATAGCTGAGAAACTGTGACGCCCTAGGTTAAAATTCCAGGACGGGTAATCATAATTTTATGTGTTTAAGTTATCCATTTAAAAAAATACAAAAGTTGCCTGGGATAGGAATCTGTGGTGAACCCGGTATGGTGATATGCTCAAGAGGATGATCTTTCATATTATGGGATAGAAATAAGGTGAACTACAAGGTGAACTAGTTGGTAGTAAGGTGTACAACCTTTAGTTATACGGGTATATATTTTTTATACGTACGTATACGTATGTATGTCTTTTTATTATTGGTATAATTAAAGGTGTGATGTATAATTCCAATTTATTTGGTTGCTTAAAAATTACGTTTAATATACCTACATAGTGACAGAAAATTTCGTCGCTAGCGTTTTTTTCACAAAAAAGCCGTCGGGATTCGAATCATTTTAGATATTACAAAAAATCAGATAGATATTCGAATCATTAAAATTACCCATTAGAGGATAAAAATCATAGATGATAAAAATGTTTAAAAACATGATAAAATGAACCATTACCTTGAGACATTGTAATCGTCTGTCATTATAATAAATAGATATAGCGGAAAGAATCTGTGGTATATCGTGCTTTCGCGACATTAGGATTGTACTCCAACCGGTATATTATTTCATACATAACTGTCAAAGTTGTTAATACATACTTATATTACGTATGAGTATACGGTCGTACTCGTATAAACTATGTACCTACCTATTTTCGAAGGTTCTGCTGATATTCGCTAATGAATAATGATTAATGAAGCAGGCTTATTAAGTACTGCAACTAAGAGCATATTTCATAATGTATGAGTAAAATTTAAACACCAAATTAACATATAAAATAGTTATTTTTGAAAGTACCCAGTTTCAGTGTAACTTTGTATTTGAACGTGTCATATTTTATTTGGTAAATAGTGTTTACGCAAAGATGGTGAAACAGGCGTTAAATAAAAAAAAACTCGACTGCCTCGGTGGCGCAGTTGTAATGCGTACGCGTTACGATTGAGGTCAACGCTGAGGTCTTGGGTTCGATCCCCGGGTCGGGTAAAGTGGTATTGGGTTTTTCTGTTACGAAATGCTCAGTATCAGCCCGGAGTCTGGAACTTGTGCCCGGTATGGCGATAGGCTCGCCCCTATCACATAAGGGACGGAAATACGCTCGGCGAAATGTGGGTGTACTGGTTACACATCTGCCTACCCCTATTCATAGGTACCTCACCTTATATATTTTTTATGATAAACCTAATAGTTTTAAAACATAGCACCTAAGTATATTAACAAAATTTATTAGGAGACCCTATAAGTTTGACTAATGACAGGTTGAAGTCGCTCGTCGGTGAATTTTGCTCGTAACGTCCGGCCTAAAGTGGATGACTTTTGAAACTATTTTATCATAACAATGTTCAAAAATAAACTATCTAAAAATATATGTGAGCGAGTTTATAAATAACCCTAGTCGATAAAAGAAAACTTTAAAAATGTTATAGTAACTTTCATTGAATATCGGCCATTATCAAAATATATTCCACTCCTCAAATCTCGATCCTCAAGATCAAACAAGTACTTATTGTAAGTTAAGTGAATTTAATAAAGTTATTTTGCTGGTCGGAGTGTATCTAGTAGTTTTTGTACCCAGCTTAAAATAGACACTGAGTCAAGACAGAGAGTGAGACAAAGAGAGAATGAGTTGCGTCCTGAGATCAGCCAAGTGTATATACAATAATTTCAGGTCGGCATAATTCTGCCGACTGTCTGAAGACGAAATGTCTTAAGTGTCGACAGTATAATATTTTAACTGTACTAAAAATAAGTCTAGTGTAGTCACTGTGCAGAGCCAGGATATGAAAAAATATATTATGGAGCTATGACCTAGCAGGGAGTGGTGTGGACTGTCAATACTTCTTCGAAAGTAGATCTAGGGTACACCCCTCTAACTTTTCGAAGTTGCGTGTGTTATCGCTTGCTTTAATGGCAAAGAATAAAAATGTGATGGACCCTGCATACCTGAGAATGCTCCATCAGAATTTTAAAGGTATATGATATCTACAAACCCGCATTAGACCAGCGTGGTGGACTGAGCCCTAGTCTTTCTTATTAGGTTAGGAGGCCGATGGCCAAGCAACGATGAGACGTATATATTTATGACAGGGCTGATATTACTAGCTAACAATTACTGGAATGACATAACTTACCGGGTGGAATGTTTCTATTGTAATTTGTAGGAATCTGGTACGAATGTTGGTCCATGTACAGGATCTGGCTGAAAAAAAGTTTTGTTGAATTAAACACCAATTAAAAAGAACAATTATAGGTACGATGGGCCTCAGTAATAGTGAAAGCGTTCATAAGAAGCAATCATTCATGAAATTTACAAATATTGACGTATAGCTATTGCTGATAACAAAATATGAAATATCAAACAACCTTATAGATAATAACGTAAACCATTGCTTGTTACGAATGCTAACTATGACTAACGATTCGAAATAATCTAAAATATACGCGTCAGCAGTATTTGAATTTTAGGAGTTATTACAATTATGCAACACAATATGTACGGTCATCGGAACAGTCACTCAGCAGCAAAATAAGAATATAATATTTGTTTTTAATAGGTATATATTAGATCACCAGCATCTCGCTTTCATATTTTCAATATAAAAAAGTTATATCTGGATAGCGACCACCATACATGGTAAAAAACTGTCATAGCAGCTCAATCCTTCAAGTTGCTTTCCATGGTCGGCCAATGTATATTTTCAGGCCGCCATAATTCTGACTACCGGTTAGGGACACATTGGTGCCGTTGTCTTGCACACCTTACTAAATTAAAATATCTCTAAAAATCTCTAATCTAATTATATAGTTTAGAGATTTGGACTATGGACTTCAATAATGTCTCGCAACGGGCGACATTGTATTTGTACCGGATTGTACTTGCCACCAGGTGCGGTGTACGTGATAAAGCACACAACTTCTATCGTAGTCCTACTATTCTACTTCCTACTACTATTATAAATATATAACTACTATTATAATAGGAGCCGCGGGCAAAAGTCAGTATTGTATATGAAAATAGACAGCCTTTAATTTCACATAATTTTAGCGACCTCGATTCGGTAGACGGTTCATTTTTGACGTACGCTAATGTTTATAAAAACACGAACACAGTTTTACAAATAAATCACTCGCAAGGTGAATGTCATAGAACCCTTTGTTCGAGTTAGGCCCGTTGCACATTGGCTACGATTTTTCATCGTACGTAAACATGCGACACTAGTAGTAGTATACTACAAGAACGAAGCTAGAAAGTAAGTAAAGATTTTTTTATTAACCTGAATGACGAAATGAGTAGTTCACTCATCCTATTGGAAGGTTTAAGATTAATTGTTAATTATCACTTGCTTTAACGGCGAAGGAATAACATCGTGAGGAAACCTGCATACCTGAGAAGTTCTTCATAAGGGTTTCGAAGGTATGTGAAGTCTGCCAACCCACATTAGGCCAGTGTGGTAGACTAAGGCCTAACACCTCTCATTCAGTAGAGGAGGCCCGTGCCCAGCAGTGGGACGTATATAATACAGGGCTGGGATTATTATATTATCTTTGTTTTGAATGCGGGATGCTGGTACGTTTCGTACGGTGAGTGAAATATCCAGACGCTCAACTCGTCCTCCTCTTTCCAATCCTTAAATTATCCCTTTCTTTTCAAGTCAGCAACGCCCATGATTCTTCTGGTAATGTGGGCGTTCATAGGTGGTGTGGATCACCTACCATCAGGTGACCCACTTGCTCTTTAGCCGGTTATTACTTTTACGGTGACAGGATGTCACCATTTAATTTCTGTAAACAAAATCTGCGACACCACTCGTGGCTATCTTTAGTCATAAGAATAATCATACTACTATTATAAATATGTAACTTTGGATGTTTGTGAGTTTATGAATTTGGAGGCTTGTTAGTCAATCACGCCTTAACGGCTGAACGGTTTTGAATAAAATTTGGCACACAGGTAGACCATGACCTGTATTAGGACATGGTTATTTTATCCCGGAAAAAGCCGTTTACGCAAAAATTAGTAAATAATAATAATATTCTTATGCTTCAGGCCAGGAAAATTATTTTGCGGGTATCCTATGCATGACTAACTCCCCAATATGTGTGAACTTCTACTTCTGTACTACTTGAAGGATCTTTACAACATTATCATGTGTGTTCCTATAACTTAAAGACGCATGAAATCGCATCCAATGTGCGACTGTCCTTATGATTGATGTTTTTTGCGTGGTAATTTTGGTATGAATTTTCAACTTTTACTTTATGAAGAAGATATATTTTTTATTTATTTATTTATTAGGCAAGCTTACAGACTACTGATACAATGTTTAAATTTAAGATTAGGTTATAATATTGCCTATAACAAGCTTCCCCATAAGATCCTTAAAAAGCCTAGGTAGAGCCGCAATGCACGAACATGATACATTAAGACATGATATAGTGAGCAGCTATTATATATAGCCATTGATTGGATTTCTGTTAATTTAGAATTATTCTTTTTAAGGTTTTGTACCCAAAGGTGCCAATAGAACCCTATTACTAGGCCTACATCATCAGACTGTCCTGCTTTTAAAGGACTCTATCTTTTGCACCACTATCGGTAACCTGTTGAAATTTCCACAGAATATGTGTTATTATGGTTCATATTTCTAGCAAATAATAAAGTACATAAAATTAGATAAAATAAGGATGGTATGGAACTCTCGGTTCACGTGTCCGACCGGCACTTGACTGGTTCTTGCTAACGGTGCCACTGGCTTCACACGTATAAAATTATAACATTTTGTACTTTAAAACTACCTATTACTTGTGAGAGAGACGTAAATGATAAGGTTGTAAGAGATAAATGTACAATAATAGCTTCCTCATCCAATATACAGTTACTTTATCTGGGTTTGTTAGCAGGTATTTCTGAGGTTTTTTTTTATAGTTTTCTATAAGTGATCTCCACTGTCCATGTACGCTCACAATACCAAAAGAATCATGGGCACGTTGCCAACCGTATAGGAAATGGAAAATTATTAACGCTGCAGCACGCCGCTACTTTACACCACAGCACCACTGTCTCACAGAAAACCGGCGTAAAGTAGCAGTTTGCTGCTGCGTTTCGTACGGTGAGTGAGATATCCGGAGGCCCAAATTCCCTTCCCCTTCCCAATCCCTAAATTATCCCTTTCCCTTAAGATCGGCAACGCGCCCATGATTATTTTAGTATTGTGGGCGTACATGGGTGGTGGAGATCACTTACCATCTGGTGACCCACTTACTCGTTTGCCGGCCTATACTATAAAAAAAAAACACATTTGATATAAATAGCATCTAATCCTAATAATGGATTTTAATCTTGTTTAATTGTCTTACACCTAGCCGTATTGTTTGCTTTCTTACTAAGCAAACGTCACAGTATCATGTATCTTTTGATATAATTTTCCGCATTTTTATAGGCGTTTGTATCAGTAGAATACCTTTATTAGCTTAATAATTTAAAGGATCTGACTTATAAAAGAAGTTTTGTGTCCGATATAAGTATAAATTTGTTTGTGATTTTCTCAAAAACGATTGAATATAAATAATATAAACTCGACGATTTATTAAAAAAATATATAAAAATATAGGGAAGTTTTAAGTATATAATAATACCTAGGTTATCATTCTTATGTATTGCATTATATTCTATATATAAATACGTGAAGACAAAACTTCGGACCCCTTTCCAAGCAGCAGCGCACGGAGGAGTCTGAGACTTGTAATAATTAAAGTTTACATGAAGGAGGAGTGCAGAAAGCTATTTATATATAATCTCTGTAACAAACATGTACATTTAAATATACAAAATAAAACATTCATTGTTTACCCACACCCACCCACCCACAATGCCTCAATATAAAATCTCGTAGCTGACGTATGTAATGGAACATAATTCAAAATATAGGTCCTCATTCGACCACTACGCGACCACTAGTATGCATAAACGTACACCTACGATAAGGAAAGGTGGAAGAGAGAGATTTTGATTACTAATAAGAATTCATAACAATACTACCTATACCTATTGCTGTCACATTTTTCAAAAGTCACCATTAATTTGGCTGGTTCTTTTCATGCCACATCATTTCTTTACTTACCATTTTTATTTTACTCCATGTTTTATTATTACTGTGTCTATGTTTTATACTCTTATAATCCGTCTTATTACATTTTCCTTAGTGCCATTTTTAAATTGACGTCACTGTTCGTCGAGAGAAATAAGTGTTTGGGCTTTTTTAATTATCCACCAGCAATGTTTTATGTTATACGATGAAGAAACAGAAGTGGATTTACTTTACACACGTAATTGTGTGTGTACTTTCTTCGATACATAATGCAATTATAAACGAAGGTAAAGGGCAGCGTTTCGCTTAGCAGGCATATAGTGGATTAAGTACTAAGTATAAGCTATAACAAAAATAATATATTAATAGTTCCGATAAAGTATTTACATGTTATTTTTAAATTCAAATTGTCAGAGCGTATTTTTATTCATTTTCTTTTCTATACTACCTCTAAATACTTAAAATTTTATTTTTTCTATAATCATAATCATCATCTTATAATTTATACCTACTTGCGAAATTGCTAAGCATTCCTTTTAATTTCAATGTTTATTATCCACATTTAATATATTATGATTAAACTTTCAATTATAGTCTTTATTAACAATCTTAAATCTAGAACTTACATTTTTATTATTTTCGATATTAATATATTTTCACAAAAATATTATTTTGTTTTCCACATATGCCTCGTTCGGAATATTGTATAGTCATGATTTTGAACATTCCTATTCTATCTCCCGTATTCATAAATTTACTATGAGGTCTCATAGTGCCCGCGAACGTCTTGTGGCGATTTCTGTTATTACATATACATACATACGCACTCACGCCTGTAATCCCCGAATGGGTAGGCAGAGGTGTAAACAGTACACCCATATTTCGCCGAGCGTAACTCCGTCCCGTATGTGATAGGGGGGCGAGCCTATCGCCATTATATTTAATATTATTATTTTGTTTTTAAGTAAATTTTTCTCAGGGTTATAACCTGGGGTATTTTTAAAATTTCACGGGTACAAACCAAAGTGCGACTTTAAGTGGAGTTTTTTTTTTTGTTTGGTTTGGGCTTTCGGATATCTCACTCAGCGTACGAAACGCAGCAGCAAGCTGCTACTTTGCGCCGGTTTTCTGTGAGACAGTGGTGATGACCCGGACGAGCCTGCCCATACATGCTGTAGACAAAAGTGTCTACAGCGTGGCTCGACCACTCATAGAATAATTATGTATTATGATTCGTCTGCGTAGTTGCCATATTACTATTTTCTGAGTCGAGCTGTAAAAATTTCGTAACTATTCGGCAAGTGTTTAATATTGCAGCTTTCTGGAGTGTAATATATCTGTACTTGGGTAGATTAAGTTATTATTAATGTACTATATACCGTATATATTTAATATTATACACTATTATTATTTATATTTATTATACTATAGTGTAGCGGACGGGCGGACTGGAGCGTAGCAGAAAAAACAAGTGGGGTACGGGAAAAAGTATATTTTGTGTATAAAATAAACAATGAATGATCCCAATAAGGGTGAAAGTCATTCGCTACACAAACTACATAATTAAACGTATACTGCTTTCAACGAAAGATCCCATCAAGGTGGAAGTCTTTCATTTACCACAGAATAGGTGACTAGGCTATCCCTAACTTCGAATACTATTTACAACCTTGTGTTCGGAATTAATGTTTTGCCGGAGAATCTTGCCATCGCGATGTAGATGTGCCATACGTTTTGCATCGCACTATGGCAGTGGCGCCATCTCTTGATGTATTTTGTAATTAGTGTGGTCATGGGCGCTACAATAGTTTATATAATAAACGTTATTTATTATGATTAATTAATATTAGGTTGGGTTAGTTCATGTGGGATAGAATATTATAGTAGCGAAGGGTGACACAATGTCACTCTTGACAACCAGCTCCAAGAGCATGCACCTCTGAGTTTTCAAAGTTACATGTCTAAGCAAGTGTATTCATTGTTAATTGTCGCATTCTACAACGATGGAAGAAACATCGTGAGGAAACCTGCATACATGAGAATTGTCCATAAGAATTTCTAAGGTATGTGAAGTCTGTTAACCCGCATTAGGCCAGCGTGGTGGGCTAAAACCTAACCCCTCTCATTCGTAGAGGAGGTCTGTGCCCAGCAGTGGTACAGTATAACACAGGACTGTTATAATTACTCTAGCATCAGTTCTTAAAGAACAATGGCATCATATCGCAGCTAAACTCTATCGAATGATTTTTTTAACAAAATCAGTTCACAATAACGGATGAATCGATGTAGGTACATTCGTAAAAATCAAACAAAGAAATACACGCCGAAGAACGAATCTAGTCCTTTTTAAATTCGGATAAAGCACCTATAATTGTGTTTAAACATAGCTAAGAAACATCTCGGTTAAACTAGCTTTGAAATTTGAAAAAAACCTTTTCAATTGGTCCATTCGTTTAGGTGCGACAATGCCACAGATAGATATGCATACTCCCATAGACAGTCAAAGGGGTCAAACTAGAACATACCTTTTTTGTTGGAGGTTAAAATACTTGAAAATAAAACGTGTACCTTCTTTCATATTTGAATCACTAATTACAAAAAGGGCATATGTCTCCATATTAAGCATTTTTTTCAACAAAGACAATACACTGTTTTAAGCTGTTAAAAAGAATATTGCAATATTTTTACGTAAGGTTTTTTTATTGATGTTTGCAATAAAAATACGTGAATTATTGTTTTATAATAAACTCAAAGAATTACGTTCAGAAAAGAAAAAGTTTTTTGACAAAATGTTCAACATGTGCCCTTTTAGCAATTAGCTCATTTAGATGATAATTAATTGATGTGTCAGTGTAATAAAATTAATGTTGTTGCCAATCAGAACTTAGCTAGTGCATTAAATTAACCTTGTGAACACGATTTTAGCAAGTGAATTAAATTACACGATATTATAATGCAACCGGTAAAGTCGCGTGGTCGCGTGTCTACAACATTCTGCGATTTTCTTATTTTAATTATTTTTATTTATGGACAACGAGTAGTAATTACACTATAACATTTATGTATAGAGTAACACACACAACTAAAAAAACTATAAACTAAGTGCATCACCTTTCAAGGCTGTCACAGCATGCGGCTAATAATATTTTATTAGTATTTTAAGTTGAAAATATCACATAAAAGGAAAATAATAATTGGTGAAGGTGTAAAGATTTATTTTCGATTACATAATATAAGTATAGAACTATTGTTCTTCACGGTTTTTTTACAAATCATACGAGTTTCGAAAGTGAATGGTAAAGCGATTCGTAACTTATCCCGGCGTGTTTTGGAGTCTAAGGCCCGTATTACAGAACGATACTCAAGTGAGTATTTAAACAAAAACGGACCAATCACGTGTAGAGAAATCGACACTTAGCAAAGAGCACACTTGAGTATCGTTCTGCGTAACACGGGCCTAAGTCTGTCGTAGTATATATATTTTTTTATATCGTTACATGACCTCGTCCGATACCTTTAAATATTATGCGACTATCATTATATGTAGTAGATATTGCCACGAAAAACTATTATGCCTGGAAGATACATGCTGTAATAAGCATGCTAATTTCGCAATTAAATGCGAAATCGCATGCTATATAATAAGTGGTAGAGCCACGTTTTAGACAGATATTTTTGTCTACAGCATGAATGAGCCCGGCAAGACCGGGTTATTGCCATTATCTTACAAACTACCGACGTGAAATGGCAGCTTGTTGCATTTCGTACTGTGAGTTAGATATTCGGAAGTCCAGTTTCTTCCTTACCTCACCAGTTGTTTAATTATCCCTTTCCTTTAAGGTCAGCAATGCATTATTTTGGTATTGTGGATGTTCATGGGCGGTGGAGGCTTCTTACCATCAGATGAGGCCAACCTACCAACGAGCAAGTCGTTTGCCGGCCTCTCGGATCGGATCGGATAGGAATCAGCTAATTCAGTCTGACCGGTAGCTACTGCACCATCAGGTGCCGTGTAGTTAGTTACCTAAGTACTTTGTATTAAAAAAGTATGAGAAATAAATATGATGTCAAACCATCTGAAGGCAGTAATAAGATAAAGAACAGTACATACAATTCACTAAACATAGGTATAAATAGTGTATTAAAAGTTATTATGACGACTCTAATAATGTAGTCACTCTTCCAAATATAACAATCGTCAGTCACATTTATTAAAGTTGAAGTGATCGAGAAGATTCGATTCAACACATTGAGTTCTGGTTAACATCGGTCGTTAACAGTTGTTTGATCCTGTGCTCTTGCACCATCACACTGACAATGATCCCAAACGACAGCCGCTCTTGGCCGCCGTCCAGCGCGTCTCGTCGTCTTTACCTCCATTACTTTGACATAATCGAGAAAAACATTAATACTATTACATTATTTAACATCACATAAGGTGAAGGAACCAGTTTTTTTATCAACAAGTACTATGAAAATTACAATATTTGTCTTCAATTCATAATTTCGTTGATACGCATTCATAGTAGTTTTAATATGTCTGAGCATATAATATTTACTGCGAAATCTATGAAGTGGGGAAATTTTATTTTCAAAGTCAGTATTGCTCGCCGGAAATGATGTCGGCGCACCGCGTATCTGTCCTACATGCATCGTAAATATATTTATAAATATGATTTAGTAGTTAAATAGTACTAGAGGTATATCGGATCATCTGTGTTTCATTGCCAAGATGAACGTGTGTCGTTTTTGGATCATTAATGGTGTGCATACGTAATGTGGTCGGAACGGATACGTGTTGATCTGATCCGATATAGAATCAAGATATCTCGTGTCTTAATGAATAATCAAGCTGAATTGAAATTGGTCTGGCCATATCTGCCGAAAATAATTGATAAAATGCAGCGAATGGGTTCTGTATTAGTGATTATTTCGGCTAAAGTAGTCTAGAATGTCTTCAGGATATGGCTGTTCATGTACAGTAGCAACTACCAAATAGCGTAAAGTTGCTTTAGTAGATAGCGCTTTAGTCACATAGTGGATCTGGACTGCAGATGTTTGATTGAAATTCTTTAAAGAACTTCTCAGATATGCAGGGTTCCTCACGATGTTTCCTTCATCGTGAAATCAACCGATAATTAACAACTAATATGTACACGTGAATTAGAATAGAAAAGTCAGAGGTGCATGCTCTTGGGACTGGTTTCGAACCTGTGACTTTCATCCCGCCTGTTCGTCCCTCTCTTCTGAGCTATTACCTAACCCTGCTCTTATTTGGACGAATGAATAAAGTCGGTTAAAAATAGACTGACTTAATAAAAATTGATAGCAAATATTGATTTGATGAAGCCATGGTGTTTTGTCAGTAGCATGAATGGGCCACTGAATCACAGAAAATAGACGTGAAGTAAGTAGCAGCTTGATGTTTCGTACGGAGAGTGAGATATCCGGAGGCCCAAATCCTTTTTCCCCTTAATCATCACTTTCCTTCAAGTTCAGCAACGCGGCCACGATTTTTCAGGTATTGTGGATTTTCATAAGCGGTGGAGATCACTTACTATCAGATGACCCACTTGCTCATTTGCCGGCTACTGCTATAAAAAGCAGCGACTCAAATTTGGTTATGTTAGGTTTTTTTATTGCCCTGCGTAGGCAGACCAGCGGGCGGCCCACCTGATGGTAAGTGGTTACCGCCGCCCATGGACCTCAGCAATGCCAGAGCACAGCCAGGCCGCTGCCTACCGTTGAAGAAAAACTCCTCTCTTCTCTTCTTTCTCTCTTTATTGCGTTCATTTTCAGGTGTTGGCATAAAAAGTAAATTATTGAACGTTCGTTGGTTTTTTCTACGTCTGGTTTATAGTAATTCAGACTAGATCCTGTATATCATTTCTAAGGCAATATATTAAATATGATTGCTCTATGTCACGTCCGGTAATTCTGTGGTTATACTTGTGTGACGCTTAAAAACTGGGTGACGATAAAATTGTATGATGTCTTCAAATAAAATTACATAGCACATCAATAATAGCTACCTAGACAATCAGTTGTTTGGAATCTCGACGATAATGCTGTTCGATTGTTATTCTGTTATTGTTTTGTATATTATCACTTGAAAAATATAAAATCAAATTGCAATTACTTTTTACTCTTGTGACGTGTCATCTGCTACTGAATGACGCCTTTCAATGCATACAACGTGTTACAGAAAGGTGTGGTCATATTTAATGGTCATTACATACACCTTACAGTGAGTCCTAACATTTTGCGTTAACACTCGTTTATGTAGATCGATAAAATTGATCACATGAGTATTAATTATTATGAACGACACTCACTTTTTAATAAACGCGAATAACGTGTACGTAATTCTGCGCACATACGTACAGAACTTGTAATTCAAACACAAATTAACACCCGAGCCTGTGTGCTAAAGACGATATACCATCTTCTAGAACACTTTAAAGACTTCATTCTTGGGTCTTCCATTAATGAACTTGTCTTAATACAACCGACGAACCGCTTGTAAGCTTTTATTAGCTGCACCAACATAAAATACTAATTCTTAAAACTTGATTTTAGTCACATACAACATATTTTTAAACTTGTAATCATACTTCATAAACTCAGATAAGTTCAATTATTTTATGGCCTTTGCGCTGTTGCCCTACCACAATTCTGCCACTGTCGCGTAGATATTACAAATCAAAAATAGATACCGAATAAGATAAGAAGTTACCGAACTGACTGCGTCAAATGAATGTTGACATTTGACAACTGTTTAATGTTTTGTAAGAATACAAAAATTTAAATTAAAGAATGTCTAAAGTATCACTTTTTTCTTTGAGTGTTGTCCAAAGTTGCAAGTCAATATTGATATGTACGTAGCTCATTCGATAAAAAAGAATATTCTTCACTTATGTCGTAGCAATACAAACGAATTTGGTATTAAAGAAGATGAAATACTTTTATTGCTTAAATTTGACCAAACTTTTCTATAACACGTTGTGTACTACTTTGAACAAATTCTTGATTTGCAGTCTTTTGGGAATTTTTTGCGTATTTTCATCTGTTAAAGGTAAGGTTTTTTTTAAAACAAATCATATTTTTTATATCAGAGGACAGCAAACGAGTCACCTGATGATCTCCACTGCCCATAAACTCACTCATCATACGTAATCCAACAGGGAGCTGTCACTTTACGTCGGTTTTTCTCTGAAAAAGTGGTACTACTCCGGTCAAGCTGCCCTATTCATGACCACCCATGCAGACAGCGTCTATAGCGTGGCTCTACAAACTTAGTAAGTGGTAGAACTGTCATGTTTTTTTATATCATTTGCCGGTAAACGAGCAAGTGAGTCACCTGATGGTAAGTGATCTCCACCGCCCATGTACGCCCACAATACTAAAAGGAGCATTTGCGCGTTGCCGACCTTAAAGGAAAGGTATAATTAAGGCATTGGGAAGGGGAGGGGGATTTCTCCTCCGGATATCTCACTCACCGTACGAAACGCAGCAGCAAGCAGCTACTTTACGCCGGTTTCCTGTGAGACAATGGTAACGGCTCGGACGAGCCGGTCCATTCATGGTGTAGAGAAAACTGTCTACAGTATGGCTCTACCACTCAAGAAAATGTGTTTGAAAACTTGTTTGTTTTTAACCGAATGTTATATGCATAATTAATGAACACCTATGTCAATTATTTTTGATATTTTACATCGTATTTCAGTCATTCTTAACCATTGAATTTAGTATTCGTCTTGATGTTTATATAGACTAATATTACTCTTAGCTCATTTACTTCTTATGTAAGTGTGTGAGACACCAGCAGTTGAGTTTATTAGGTGTGAGTGGGGTGTATATAGTCGTAACAACCACGACAGACACACTATCATTGCAACGAGAGGTATTCAGAGCATGGGTTTATTTATATAGGTACAGTTACCGCAGCTGGCCACTCAGATTATATTTGGGTTATTAGTGACGCAAATAACAGTGATAAACGCGTTCAATTTTGGCGCGACGCTCGTCAAAATCTATTGTTGTTAATAGGTCGTTAGTATCTTTGCTGATAAATCGTTACGAATTAGAATTATATTCGTGATACGAATTTAGCATCTGATTGCACGTGAACTTAACAAAATGTTCAAACAACACCATAATTTTGATTCCGCTGTGATCTTTTAGTATGTTTTCAACGTTTGTTCAACAGTCTCTGAATCTCAAACTTTATGTCGAGATTCCTGCATAAAATTGGATTGAGGTGAAGATATTAATAATGATGTTTACCAAAAGGTATGGTTATTTATAAACCAATAATATTACCTATCGTTTCTCGTTTGTTTTAAGTCTATTTTGGGAGTAAATCTATGAAATCATCTGCTGCAACAACATTCCATTTGACTAAGCAATTACATATTGTTTTGTCACACCCATCAGGTGCTGCCGAAATAGCTTTTGGCACAGACGTGCCAGATTGTCTGAATGAAAATATATATCTGTTTACTAAATAAAGACTACAGACTTAAATGGAAAATGGAACATGAACTACTAGTTCTCCATCATAGGGTGTTTATTATCAAGGCAGCAGTTTTGATTAAGTATAATTATCTTCAAAATTTTGTAACGCAGTGTGAAGTGGTTGGTGATCACCGAATCTTTCACGCTGGTAGACTTGACAGCAAAATTTTGATGAATTTGACTAATAAGCAAAATAATCATGTTAAGACCGATTTAAACAACAATGTTAATCAATTTGTACCTATCTATCTTCCAAAATTCATATATAGGTTATAATATGCCAGACATCAACAAACAAAATTAAAATAAGAACGTGAACTGAATGACGTTGGCAAACACGACAATTAACGGCTTAATGATAGACGTAAATCTAATTGTAGGTTCAAGAGTCATCAGAAATAGTAAGCGGAAAGATTTATACAAGTCTGTTAAAATAGCACCTATAGTTTATTTCATGACTACAAAGAACTGATTTTTTGTTGAGAACCAGAGTTTTTATAGTACGTAATAATAAAAAGATTCAGCAATGTTAATACTGGACGAGGCAATGAACAGTCAATATAATAGGCACCTATAGCGATTATGATTGAAAAACAAATTAATTGTAATTATAGAACTTACACCTGCAAAAGAAAGTAAAAAGTGGGTTAAAATAATTGATAAGTTAATTAAAAGAGTTTGAATAGGTGGCAGGCCACTCTTATACTAGAGGCCGTCTGGCTTGCTACATCCGCTTTGTCTATTTCAGCAGTGTGCAAGCCAGTGAAATTAATGGGCATTATGCGACTTAACATCTTATGTCTCGGCATGACGAGTGCAGTTCAGTGCCATGCATTGCTCTGTTATTCAAAGTTTTGAGTGGTGTTGCTTCTTTTACGTGCAGGCATGACGCTTACTATTAGGCGAGCAAGCAAATAATAATCAAAAATAAAAATAATACATATTTTAACTAAATGGCTTTTATGTATCAGAATTTGCATTTTACTATACTATGATAACAGTTTTTAGGTAATGATTTTATGCATAAAAGTAAGTTGGTATGATTTTTTATAGATAGCATATGGAATTCGATTTTTATTAAAAGTCTTGTTATAAACAAGTATAACCGGCAGGTTGCAATTATTATTAACAAGGGTTTTGTATGACCTTTATAACTCAATGTAAAACAGAATACCTATGTGTTTTTTCGCCTTGAGTCCTTAAAATGGTCATTCACTTTCTATGTAATAGCCACAATATATTTTGCGAATACATTAACGTAATGAACACCTATTGTAATATTATGCGGATTATATACATTTATGTGAAAACATACGTATTGTAACTTGTAAATAATAGGAATAACTAATATTACTTTAAATGATTCAGAAAGGAGGTGGCTTTATTTACGGTTTATTGACAAATCGAACAACCAATGGCAAAATATAGGCATGGGAAAATTTCCGCCCGAGAAATTAAAAAAAACTGTCGAGTGAAGAGGCGCGAAATCGCGAGTTGTAATAAATCACACACATCCATAAAAAAAGATTTTTTGCCGCCCGATTTTACTGTTTGTATATTGTATGTCAACAATTAGCCTTGCCAATTGAAGAGACAGCGGCGCACTTTTTGGTCGCTACTCACGCGTACGGCTGCAGAGCCCAGTCGCACCTCGATGCCAGATTTGTACATACTATATTTATATGACTATCAGAAAGTAAGACATATTTATGTGTGTATCTGCGATAAATAAATGTATTAGCCATACGGAAAAAATATTGCACTTATAACATTTTGCTTGTAGACCTATATTTTGAGATATATTCAATGAGTGCATTTGTTTGGTTGCAATATTTTGCATAGATATTCTTAATTATGGCAGTGAGTTTAATAATTAACAACCAAACATTTATCACATCTTTCAACGACAGCAGCGCATGAACACAGCGAGCTGGCGGCCGTGTGTGGCGTGTTCATTTAAATTATTTTGGTAGCTCATTCGAGGTCCCAGTGCGTCTTGCGATTCACGGATTAATTTTGTTTTACACAGCAGCAATCAACATAATTTTTTGTGTATTGCGGGTATTTTGTAATGTGGGTTGACGAACCTCGCACACTCTAGCAATTCCTTGTTCGGTGTAAAAGAGGCTCCACCGCCATGCGCCACCAGCGCAAGCAGTGGTAACAGCAGCGGCCACATGTCGGGCTACGGTCGTAAATGCCGTCCCCGTCCGTCTCCTGTCGCACTCAGTTCTGTCACCTCACACACACACCGTCTGCACATCATCGGCAGAGTTCAATTCGAGCACATCACTACACTAGGGTCGGTGCACTGGTTTCCGCAGGTTCGCGTAGGTTGAGGACCGAGGATGAGCAAGCGCGACGCGATACTGCGAGAATACGGCGGGCGGTTATCGTAGCGGCCGCGGCGGGCGGGCGCGGTCACGGGCGCAACCTTCGCTTCCGTGCGATCTCACCCTGTGACGCGACCTGAGAAAAACCGCTACGCAACGGACTACGCGTCTGCCGCCCGCTCGGCGTGTGCGACGATCAACGCTCGCGATTCACACTAGATCTAATAAGACTAATGCAGAACAATTCATTATCGAGCGTTTGGCTTTGACGCAGCTATGCGTAAATGATAAAGGTAATTATAAAAAAAATAATTGATAAAAATGATACCCCAGGCGGGTAGAGCGTGGTGCCGCGCTCGCGTGACAGGCAGAACCTGCCGTGCCCAATCGTTAGACAACGTTTGACTTTCGCAAATCTACTCGGAGGGACTGTAACAAAAGCGAATAAACTTCTAACAAGATATTAATTTCCAAGGTCACGACCTACGAAGCGACTGCGGCTGTCCAATTATTAAATGTCTGTTTTTTCAGTCTGTACTTCAATTCAATGGGAAACCATGGATATGAATGGAATTCATTAAAAATAATTCGTAAAATGAGAAAGCTGAATGATACCGTTCTTGAAAATACGTTATTTTTAAATTTTTCTACCATTTGAATAAGTCAATATTAATAAGCAATTTCATCCATAAAATGTTAAACATATACCTACTGTGTATGCGAAATGTGAAGCGAGTAATGGAAGGGTCTACCTACTCAAGTAAATGGGTTAAAATAAAGCAAGTATGGTGACATCGAGAAGTTATCGGCGGGACTCATTACGCCGTAGTTTGCGTGTAGCAGTCGCGAATTGGTTTAATTTTACCGCACTGGTAGTCGCGATACATGTTGGAATATCCAGTATTTGCGAGTAGACCCCGCAGTTCAAGAATGGCAAATTAATTTTCTTGAATGCCGTTCAAAACGATCAAATTTTATAGAACCGACCAAATTATGAGCTTGTTTGAATACCCCGTGCTGATAGCGATGTTGGCTTTGTATCGTAAACATTTTAGCCATTTCTGGAGTATTGTGTGCTCGAAATAGATTACGGCGCTCATTTTATGTGAATTATACACTAAATTAAATTTTCTTTTCCAGGGATAGCTCAGCAAGAACTGACTTTCGAGGCGCAAGTTGCAGGTTCGAAACCAGTCCCAAGACTATGCATCTCTGACTTTTCTAGGTGACGTGTATATTAAATGTTAATATTAGCACTTGCTTTGACAGTGAAGGAAACATCGTGAGGAAACCTGCATATCTGAGAAGTTCTCTATAAGATTTTCGAAGGTGTGTGAATTCTGCCAGCCCCGCATTAAGCTAGAGTGGAGGACTTAGGTCTTACCCCTCTAATTCAAAAGAGGAGGTTGTGCCCATTAGTAGAACATGTCGTAATAATAATACACAAATATTATAATATTAAATACAAATCAAGGCTACACTACTACCTTCAATGACTAAATAATTAAGACCACAACTAAAATAAATTCTACAGTTTACTTAGTTAGTTTAGTCGAACTATGATTATGATACTACTGTTCACGGTCTTACATACAACTAGTTAAGTAACAAACAGGTTTGTTGTTATATTTTTGTAGTAAGTAGACTCAGATTGCTGGAGGCACAAACCCTCTCCAACCTCATTCCAATCATTTCTTCGAAGATCGGCATTGCTTTTACCATGTCTTTGGCAATGTGACTGTTATGACTGTTGTTTGCTCCAGTGGTGGTTCCATATGAATTTGATTAAGATCAGACGACGGAGTGCGAGGAAATATAGGGAACTCCTTAATTGTTAACAGCAAACGAACCGACATTCGGATTTTGTAGAAAGTTTTTGAAGTTTTAATTTAAATTCGATGCTTATATTACCATATTATTAATGAACGGAATCAAACAATGAGGTTTTCCTATCAAAACTTGCAATAGGTACCAGAATTTTACAGCAAACGTAAAGCGTTTGTTGTAACAAATTGCAGAAATGAAAATGAGACGTGAAAATATATACATGGTTAATCATATTTGTTTGAATTTTGTTTGTATTCCCTTTTGTATGAAAAGAATAAGCAGAGAGTGGAATTCATTCGAAACAAAAAGCTCATAAAATCGGTAGCAAAACGCGCAAAAATATGCATCTAATAATAAAACACCCAAACAAATAATGAATAGAAATCTGTGACACTTCGCAATTACTAAATTGGAACCAGGAAAGAGTAGCTGATTTATACAAAATTATCATAAAAGTGTAAATTTGATACTGACACGAAAGGCATTCGCAACCGGCACAAGTTATAATTTAGGTTAAACCATGGTTTATTAAACAGAAAACATAATATATAGGTAGGTCACGGTAGCTTATAGCATCACCTACCAACCTACCCATAAACAGACACAATATCACACAGAACTTTGAATTATAAAGCACTGCATGGCATTGGACTGAGCTCACCCCGAGACATAGGTTGTAAAGTCCCATAATATCCAGTTATTTTACTGGCTTCAATGTCCTTCAAACCGAAATACAATAGTCCGTGCTTACACACTGCTGCGGCAGAAATTGACAGAATGGGGGTACCAACCCAGATGGTCTCTCGTATACAAGGGACCTACCACTTAATGAGTAGGAAAAACAAATTCATAACTCACAAACATACAAACTGTCACATTTATAGTAGGATCATAAAGCACTTGAGCAGTTTAGAATTGGAATGACCGATATAGCGCTAGACTCGCCACCTTTGGGACGTAATGGGACGGAAATGAGCAATATTTCTCGATTTTGAATGAACTGCTGACAGTGCTGACTCTAGTTGTAAAACCAACATAAGAAAGGCAAGGAAACGAAAATCCAGTTTTATCAGTAAATTTTCGTACGCGCCGTAAATAACACAGTCGACAACATGATAATGTCATGACATGTCCTAAGTAAAAATAGCCAGTATGTCACACTTGCGTTTTATTCCGGTGAGGAGCAAAGCGTGTCATAAACTTGCACTTGGTGGGATTCAGTGTCCCTGTGAAGTTGGACACCTCGCGGATCATTGCATGCACGCTCATGTAACGTTTGTTACGATACACATTCATTAATCAATAGTGTGCACTACGTGATGTAGCAATAAACCTTTTAATATATATACTTCATTGCGTATAGGACGTTCCCCAGAGTGATTGATGTCAGGCAGGCGGCTGGTCATAAAAACTACAAAAGGTAGGCAGAGGTGTAACTAGTACACCCATATTTCGCCGAGCTTATTTCCATGTGATAAGGGGCGAGCCTATCGCCATACCGGGCACAATTCCAGACTCCGGGCTGATACTAAGCTTTTTGTGACAGAAAAACCCAATATCACTTTTACCCGACCTGGAGATCGAACCCGAGACCTCAGCACAGCCGTCGTAACGCGTACGCATTACAACTGCGCCACCGAGGCAGTCATCAGTTATATAAACATAATAATATAAGTTCTTATACCTGTGTCCCCGAAGGGATAGGTAAAGGTACATCTGGTAAACTCTCTGTTCGCTGAGTTTATTTTGTATCCTATGAAGTGAATGGGTTCAATATCGCCATATCGGGCATAGACTCCAATCCCGGGATTGTGATGTCATGAGGTGATGACATGACATGTCATCAAGTTATGAGATGTCCGGACATCTCATGGATTTTTCGAAAACTCAAACACAATTTGTTATTACCCAACCTAAGATTTTAACCCCTGTCCCGGACTAGAGTTGTAGTTTGTTACAATCTTCATCTAATTTACCAATTTTGTACCTACTCTTCAAAAGATATACCTTATGAAAATACACCACGTGAATAATTTTATTCAATAAATATTTTTTCCTAAACTGTGTATTGAATTCAACCATCATGTTTACGAGAACATTTGACGGTTACATGATAAACGTGCAGGTAGAATATCCATTGTGACGATCGTAAAATTGAATGATTTGGTTGTTTATGGGCTGCGGTTAACTTGTTCAATTCGTTCAGCGACAATAAGCGTATGAATTTACTAGAAATGTGCTAGGAATTCCCTAGTGGAAAGTTTCAAATGTTTTTACAGTTTACGTAATTTAGTTGGCTTACTTTTCTTGTCATGTGGGTTGTAGTAAAGGGAATTTGGTCTCAAGGAGGAGGAATTTTTTTATGGAAATGTATACCATTTAAAATTTGGAAATATTCACATTAAACAAGAAAATTTCAGACGTTGTTACAATACCAATTAGTACATTTTGAACTGGTATAAATGACTCAGCGGACATAATAAAAACACAAAATTATGTGTTGTTAAAGAATCATCATATTATCCGTCTCCTTGATCTTCATCGTGCTTTGCTTTTATTTAAGTTCGGCAAACCATAGGTGTTCTAGTGGCACCTCTGTTTACAACTTCGAGGATACAGGCGTGAGCTTATGTATGCATGACTATAATACACCTACTTTTTTTAGTCAAGCTTAAATTCGTTGTGCCTTTTGCTCAGTTAAAATTATGCTTATTTCCGTCTTGAGTACAATACTGGGAATACTTCAAATTGTCTAGGTATTTTTAACGGACTTTTTTTTTTGCTTTTTTTAATGTGTGTACATCGATTTCTCCGCCAACTGTGGACCGATTTTGTTGGAAAAAAAATCATAAGATAGAGTTTAGCTGCGATGTGGTACCATATGAATTTGGTTAGGATCTGATGACGGAGTACGAAGTAAAAAAATCAAAACTCCTCAACGGACAACAGTACACTCGTCGCGATTGGTTATTGTGTTGGAATTTACATGCTATTGCTGTAACTACCACTAATAAATTGAAAAATAAGATAAGTTTTAACAAAACCTACCTATAAACCGACTTCAAAATAAAAACACTAAAAAGTCAAAAATAACAATTTATATAGGTCTCTTTGGAGTCGGTGCAATTTTATTTGACCGGCAACGACATAGGTATACTAAGAGCACTACGAGGAGAAATAAGATATTTGTTATTAAACTGGATTCATTTCATGTCTATCTTGAAGGATTGTAGTTGCATTTAATCAAATCAATGGACACCTTTTAATCTAGACTTGTGATTGTTTTAGTTATTTCTCTACAAAACAATGATATCTTATGAGAAACGAAAATTTGTGGTAGAACCACTAATAGACAATATTTGTCTACAGGATGAATGAGCGGACTCGACTGGGTTATTACCACTGTCTTACAGAAAACGTGTTGAAGCGGCAGTAAGATATCCAGAGGCGACTTCAAATCCCCCCGTTTTCCAGTTCCATTTCCATTGGAAACGCATCCGTGATTATTCTGTTATTGTGAGCGTTCATGGGACCTATGTGAACTTAGCCAGTGAGTACTGAATAATTCAATTTTACTATTTCTATTCCATTGTACTAGGTTTGTACCGGATTGTACCGTTTTTCAATTTGTTTGTACCCCAAGGGGATAAGAGATATGATGGAGGGAAAATTTTGTCAACCACCGCCTTAAGTGAACACGTTTTTTATTAATAGATTTCAAAGATAATCATGATATTGATGATTTTATTACTACACATGATGAAGGAACAATGCATCCAGAGGTACAATTCATTAACACGGCGGTATAATCCGGTATAATCGAGAACAAACAAAGCTAGTGCACGAAAATCGCCAAAATCCTAGTTTCTGCAGAAAAAGTGCTGCTGTTTCTAAGATAATGATGATATTGATGATTTTATTTCTGCATAGGATGACGGAACAATGCATTCAGAGGTACAATCTATTAACACGGCGGTACAATCCGGTACAATCGAGAACAAACTACGCAAGTGTACGAAAATAGTCAAAATCCTACTTTATGCAGAAAAAGTACTGCCATTTCAAAGATAATGATGATATTAATGTGTTAATGGATTGTACCGCTGAATGCATTGTTTCGTCATCGTATGCAGAAATAAAATCATCAATATCATCAAGAACCATGAAATGGCAGCACATATTCTGCAAATAGTAGAATTTTCACGATTTTCGAACACTTACGTAGTTTGTTCTCGATTGTACCGGATTGTACCGCCGTGTTAATGGATTGTACCACTGAATGCATTGTTTTCTCATCATATTCAGTAATAAAATCATCAATATCATCATTATCTTTGAAATGGCAGTACTTTTTCTGCAGAAAGTAGGATTTTGACGTTTTTCGTACACTTGTGTTGTTTGTTCTCGATTGGAGCGGATTGTACCCCCGTGTTAATGGATTGTACCACTGAATGCATTGTTCCTTCATCATGTGTAGTAATAAAATCATCAATACCATCATTAACCTTGAAATGGCAGCGCTTTTCCTGCAGATAGTAGGATTTTGTCGATTTTCGTACTCTAGCGTAGTTTGTTCTCGATTGTACCGGATTGTACCGCCGTGTTAATAGATTGTACCGACGAATGCATTGTTCCGTCATCGTATGCAGAAATAAAATCATCAATATCATCAAGGACCTTCAAATGGCAGCACGTATTCTGCAAATAGTAGAATTTTCACGACATTCGAACACTTGCGTGGTTTGTTCTCGATTGTACCGGATTATACCGCTGAATGCATTGTTCCGTCATCGTATGCAGAAATAAAATCATCAATATCATTATTAACCTTGAAATGGCAGCACTTTTCCTGCAGATATTAGGATTTGGACGATTTTCGTGTACTTGCGTAGTTTGTTCTCGATTGTACCGGATCGTACCGCCGTGTTAATGGATTGTACCGCTGAATGCATTGTTCCGTCATCGTATGCAGAAATAAAATCATCAATATCATGATTATCTTTGAAATCTATTAATAAAAAACGTGTTCACTTAAGGCGGTGGTTGACAAAATTTTCCCTCCATCATATCTCTTATCCCCTTGGGGTACAAACAAATTGAAAAACGGTACAATCCGGTACAAACCTAGTACAATGGAATAGAAATAGTAAAATTGAATTATTCAGTACTCACTGGCTAAGTTCACATAGGTGTTCATGGGCGGGACCTATTACTTATCATCAGGTGACCGAGCCATTTGCTCGTTTTCCAGCCAGAGACAAAAAAAACAATTATTCGATTAGGTAGAGTAGTTTAGGCATTAAGAGACTCACAAAATAAATGCTTTCGCTTTCATAAGATACATAGATATTAGTAAAGAATACTATTATTTTACAGTCGAACATGAATATACTTTGTAATAATGTTAATTATGAATATAATTTTAAGAGCCAGACAGTCGATACTTTGGGAGGTCTCACGTCACAAGAATTGTTATACGACGTGTGTTCTATTGCGTAGGCTGATTTTTTCACATCTGGCTGTCGGCCAGGTGTTTTGGCGGTCTTTGTCAATGTTGGATTTATTAATACACTGCATTGTTGCTCCGCTAACGAGGTTAGCGACATCTCTGATAGCTGGCCCTTCCAAAATATTGCATTCGACTCCGTTTCCTGTCTTAGTTGATGGATGTCTACCAATTTCTTTATCATTGTCTTTGAATTACATGTTCTAAACGACAAAACCGATAGTTATGATTTTGTGTTAGTAGAAGACAGTTGATTTGAAGAAATATTTATATGGTCAAATATTGTTGCTATGCCATCCAGACGAATTTACGTGGCAAGGACGAACACCAACAAATGGTGTCAATCGACATTACGTAATGTCGTCTGGTATTTCAAAAATGTAATTATTTGGATGTTGGTAGCGGGTGTTTAAAATAAATTTGCTATGCGACTGTGTGCCAGATCTTGGTCGACGTGCCGCGGCGTCGTGTCCCGTGTACAACGTCCGCCCTCGCAACATTGCCCGACGAGATGTTCTTCACGTATAATCGAATAAATGTATGAAAATTTGGCGAACATTGTCAACTGAAAAAGAAAGATTTTTGAATATATTATTGATAAAGAAAATTGGATTCTAAAACCAGCACGAAGACAATGATCTTCTAACACATGACTTTTGTTTCTGTTAAACAATAATTCATGGCACCTTTTGAGTTCTGAACGTGTTCTTTTTATGAATGTATTATAATCGAAAACAATTGAAAGGTTCAACATTTTCAATTATGTTTATCACCTTATGGTAGCATTATTTTTATACACTATCAAACCGAGTTTTTTGTCGGTGACATTATCGCGTTTGCCAAGTATCTCGACCGAGACGAGACAATAACAATTATTCGCAGCGAATAATCCTCGAATCAACGACGTAAGCTTATTCTTGGAACATGCGTATAGACTCGGGGGCACCTAAATCCCGGGTTAATATATTATGACGCGGTTTGATTTATGTTTATATGATTATTGCACATGTATATCATTATCGCATTCGACGTAAGTGACAAAAAGTAAATGACGTTTGAAATTAACAACTTTTCTCTCAGTTTTTCTTGACAGATGTATGATGAGGTCCACGTGTGTAGCGCGTGTAGAGCGCGTGTTGGAAACATTTAACAGTTGACAGTTCTAAACGACTCATTGGGACACAATTAGAAGTTGTTTACTTTATATTTTTTGGTTTGTTATAGTGCCAGAGTTCGAAGATCTGGAAAGGTCGCACAAAATGGTTGTCTAATGACTTTTTATGGTAACCTGCTTTTTTTATAAGACATACCGGCGAACTAGCAAGTGGGTCACCTGATGGTAAGTGACTTGGAATATTCTAATGTATAAAATACCCATAATATCTGGATAATCTTGGATACGTTATGACCTTAAAGGAAGGATTTCATTTTGATGATCTTAACCTCGGAAATCACACTTACCATAATTTAGGAAATGTAACAGTAAGCTGGCAATTTACTTTAGTTTGCTGTGAGACAGTGAAAATGGAGATTCATCGAAGAGGTCGAGAACTGGTCTGGCCTATTTATACAATAGACAAAACTGACTATACCGTGACTCTACCTTAAAATCCTTAAAATCTCAACTCAGTGTGTTAACTTGAGAGCTGGGTATATTCCGAGCGATCAGATTGGCAACGTAGGTCATAAAATTCCAGAGAAGTTAAGAATTATTGTAAGTATGATAAGTACTTATTTGACCATATTTTGTAAGATGTTAATTACTTGGGTATAATTTACAACAGTCAAATGAGGATTACGTCCAGAACATATTAAAGTCTGCGAATTATTAATACCTATTTCGATCGCCGTCATTTATCTTTGTAAACAAAAGAATGTATCACGACGATATTTTTAATTTCCCAGGGTTTTGTAATATAAAAGATATAGTTATGAATTGAAATAGAAGTTCAAAAACTGAGAATTAGAAAATAGGTAAGTCGCGGGCCATCGAATTCATAAAACCTATTATAATTGAAACAATTATTAATTGTATTAATAAATAATTGAATCAAGGGCCTTTGCTTTGATAAAGATTGTGATCGATTTTTGTTCTTGTTTCAGTCTTTTTTACCGACGAAAAAACACGGAGGATGTTCTTAATTAGATGTATTTTTTATACACATGGGTCGATTTGGATGATCCTTTTTGTATTCGATACGATTTACTTCGATGGTCGTCCCATTTAAATCTTAACCACCCTAAGGGGATGAAAGAAGCAGTGATAGCTCAGTGGGGAGTGGTATGGACTGTCGAGACGAAAGTCGCAGGTTCGAAACCAGCCCCAAGAGCATACACCTCTGACTTTTCTAAGTTGCGTGTGTATAATTGCCAATCACGTCTAACGGCTGAACGGCTTTAAATGAAATTTAGCATATAGACCATGACCGGAATTAGGACATAGGTTATTTTTATCCCGGAAAGGGCTGTTCACGCGGGCTGAGCCGCGAGCAAAAGTTATTTACGTAGTAATAAAATAGTTAGTCTTCCCTCTGGGGAGAAAACACCCAGACCCGAAACAAACATTTATGGATCACACAAAAAAAATGTCTCGGTGCGTGTATCGAAACCGCAGCTTCTCGCTTTAAAGCCGGCTACTTGCTTACTGCGCAAACGAGGCTGTCTTACTACTAAATATTAAATTCTAATATTTTAATAAGTGTCTTTCAGACCATAATTACATTGGCCAGCAAGACCAAGATTCCCCAGGCTACTGCGGCGTGGAAATCGAACCCAAAGCCAAGTTTATGCCTGATGTTCACAGGCACTCGGTTAATGAGGTTAATGCCCAATATCACGTGAAATTATTCGGTCAAAGATGCCAATATTCATGTTGTGAAAATGTCGAGTATTTTTGAACGTTGAGCTTGCTCTAATTAGTTTTATTTTTAAACATTTTTGTCATCCTTCAAACATTGTTTTGTACATGGTCTCACGTCGTAAAACTGCATCCACCTAATTGCAAGCTAATTAGTAAATAATGGCAAATACAATCATATTCAACCTTGTTTTATTGAAAATATATCAAATTCAGGGTTTTATGCAGAGTACAACGGACTAATATATTTAATAATTTCGCTTTTATATATATAGATAAATATAGTTTGGACATATTCAATGAGCGACGATTTATAATAATAAGTACTACTGCATAAAAAGTAAGGTGGCAACACCGATAGATGAAACAAACCATTTTTGTGGGTATCCCAATAGGCATTGTCTTTGCTTGTAGACCGTAGGGATATTTCCAATTCTTATCTATCTATTTAATTTTCAATCACCAAAACTAAATTGAGAGAAACTACGTTATCTGTAAAAGTAAGTTATTCTGATAATAATAGGTCTTTACCTTCATAATTTGGAAAACTTATTGGCGGGAAAATAATTAATACCCGAGATGCCGTACAAAATGCCGATTTCTTCAAGAAGGGCATCGATAAACTACTACTGCGCTGGAAAAGATGCATTGATAACTTGGGTTACTTTGTTTTTTGTTTTTTTAAGTAACTTAAAAAAATACTTTAACTTTTCATTTTACCATTAGGTATATTGACGCATTTTAATTTGTATACTTCCCTGAAATGTCTTTACATATTCAGTGAGCAGTGGGCAGTGAGTAGTGACGTAAACTTTTCACCTCCGTCCTTGACTACTTGATATTTGTTGTACAATTTCGCGTGCCCACTGGCATGTTACGTTTGAATTCTATAGTCGAAGTTGCACCTTTGGTATTTAAACTAAGTACCTAAATGGAATTATTCTTATGTCGATTTCATGGAGTGGTTAAATATATCTCAGACCTGAGTACATTATACATTTTCAAAATAACATAATAATAAGATATGGCAGTTGGCCATATCTTTTAAATAGCGTGCATATACTTTCGTGTTTTCCGGAATTAATTTTAGGAACTTAATGTCGGGTTTCGTATGCTTTTGTACCTAGACTTAATAATACTAGCCCAGTATTATATACGTCGCACTGTTGGACACGGGCCTCCTCTACTGAATTAGAGGGGTTAGGCCTCAGTCCACCACGCTGGCCTAATGCGGGTTGGCAGACTTCACATACCTTATGAAGAACTTCTCAGATATGTAGGTTTCCTCACGATGTTTCCTTCACCGTTAAAGCAAGTGATTATTAACATTTTATACACACGTAACTTAGCAAAGTTAGAGGTGTATGCTCTTGGGGCTAGTTTTGAACCTGCGACTTTCGTCTCGACAGTCCATACCACTTCCCGCTGAGCTATCACTGCTATTGTGTTTGAATTAAAAAGTATTTTTTACATGACATTTATAATGTTACGAGTTCGTTGTTTCTTTTTATAATAATTTACTTGCATGAAATATTGCGCCTAATTCTTTACGATAAAGAAATACTATAATAATAACTTAGTTACTTTATAATGGCATAAGTGCATAATAAAATATAACATGCAGAATACCTCGTTGAAGCAATTTAATGTTATTTTGGACGCATTGAACAAAATCTTGGACAAATAGTACTGTACCTATGTCATGTCGATAGACTTTTGACTTTTTCATATAGTCATTACACTGTTAAAGCCTAATACAATTGCTAAGGAAACATATTCAAATCAAATAAAACCATGATGCCGAATATCATTCCACCGACGTACGGTTGCAATTCAGTAATGTCAACATTTCCATCGATATTCAGCTGCGTGGTGCGTGGTGCGTGGTGCGTGTGATTTCCGCACAGCACTCAAGGACGATGGTTAATGAACACTGCGTGACTGTGCCAAGGTTTTGACTCACAACCCGCTAATCCTGCTGCGAGTTTTGACTTACGTGAGTTTGAAATGACCGTTGAGTAGAATTTTATCATGTTAGTATTTTAGACCTTGACATTTTTTTACATTGTGGGCATTCATTAATTAGGGTAATAATTTATCATTCATTAAGTATACATAACAAAACTTAAGCTCACGCCTGTTTCTTCGAAGGTGTAGGTAGAGGCGTACCTTAGTAGTGAACTATATTGCAATAGTACATCTATTCCTAGCTTATTTTGTTCCTGGGAGGAGATTATCGCCGTATCGGACATTGATATTATACGCAGTGTAATGCGTACGTATTACCACTGAGACTGACGCTGAGGTCTCGGGTTCGATCCCCGGATCGGGTAAAAGTGATATTGGGTTTTACCATTACGAAATCAGAACCAGCCATGAGTCTGGAATTTGTGCCCGGTATGGCGATAGGCTCGGCACCTATCATATCTTGGGACGGAGATACGCTCGGCGAAATGTGAGTGTACTAGGGTGTAGTATCTATTTATGTATGTATTTATGTTATATTATTATCGAGATTTTCGTGTAGGTTCCTTGTCATGTCAAAACCAGGGAATGAATTAGGGTAATAGTTTTAAATCTAAAATTATAATCAAACCATAAAAAGTTGGTGCGTAAATTAAAATTGTAGTGCTAATATTGTAGACCTTTTCCAGGCAAGCATTATCTAATTCTGTAATAACTTTAGTTTTGCGCACAATATCATTAGCATTAATGAATTCTGTAAAAACCACTTTTTATGCAACGCCATCTACATAATACGTGAAAAGTTTTCCGCACCATTACAATTGGGAAACAGCGAAGTTCGGTAGTTTCATATGAAAATATTTAGTACTGAAAAGTTCCACGAGATGGCGTATAATGTCGTTTTGGATTCCACCTGTAGAGTGCGTTCTTTCGGTAGTAATTATTTTTTGAATTCCGTACGCTACATCATCTGTCTCTATCTTTTTGTTCTACCTTTAAAAGCTTTAACTTTTAAACAGTAATAGGTAGCTGGCTAAAAATTAGTTAAAATAACATTCTAAGCGAATAGGAACGAAGGCCTCGGTGCATAAATATGACTCACTTTTGACCGATTATTTATCTCACTTTTTTATTCCATGATCATATTCTGCACCGTGGAGTTGTTGTTACATGTTCTAATAGAAACTAAGTTTTCACTTCGGATGTAGAAAAAACTACTCTTGGTAGAGCTCAACGATATAAGCTATTTCAAATTGACTACAACATCTGTGCATTAAATACGTTTCTGTGCATAACATCCAGTACTTTATATCTGAGTTATCGGGATGTAAATGTCTTATATGCTAGTCTTACTTCCTTAGTTGATTATTTTGTCTTCCATTTTGCTACAAAAGGAAGCGGTAAAATTTATATCTCTAACTTTCGCTGTGAATGTAAAATCAACTTACCCAGTTTCACTTGTCTTATAGCAGTGGCTAGTAAACAGGCAAGTGGGTCACCTGATGGGGATGATGGTAAGTGATTTTTACCATCCATGAACACCCTTAATACCTTACGAATCATGTGTGAGGTGTCGACCTTAACGGAAAGGACAATCCCACCCACGCATCCGGCGCTGTAACTTCTGTGCATATTTTTGTTGAACTAAGCAGTGAAGTTCGGCGAGTCTGCTAAATTTGTTTTTGTCCCGCAACGAAATTAATAATCAAATAGAAAGTTAGGGCGGAGTTGGAAATTTAAATCGTCCACTTTCCTCCATAGTCAAGCAAATAATGAATTAGGCATCAACCTCAGGCACAAGGACGTTAACAACTAGAAAACTCAGATGTAAAAAACCATAAATGTCATTACCGGCAAAAACGCCGAAATGCACGGAAATTCTTCCTAGTCTCCACAAGATCTATAAAACACACAGTTCCAGATGTTATTAAGGTACTATTTAACATAATATGGTGCTTATGTTGCCAGATACGCGGGGAATGAATAGGGATTAGGAAGGAGAGGGAGGGAGGAATTAGTGCCTAATTACAGCGGCGGGATTGTGGGCGCGGCTAGTTTCGTAGCTGTAGCGACCGTAGCCACAATTCAAACATTTGATATCGGATAAGTTGATTAACATAAATTAATTCATTCATACTTAATGCGCACTCGCGCCTTTAATCTCCGGAAGGGTAGGCAGAGGTGTAACCAGTAGACCGCTTATTTTCGACCCATTATGTTATAGGAGGCGAGTCTATCGCCATAACTTGCAAAATTCTAGACTCCGGGCTGACACTGAACATATCGTAATAGAAAAACCCAATATCACTTTTACCCGATCCAGGCATCGAATCCGAGACCTCAGGTTCAAGTAGGGTTAAAACACGCGGCTTTCACAGTACGCTTTTGCGCTATGGACGCTGTCGAATAATAAACTGACAAACTGTATCTCTTTATAATATTAGTGTAGATAACGTCCACTAGTATCCATTGTTCATGGATGTTCAATTTGCACCGAGGTACCGTACTGTGTAAATTTACAATGGCTAGTCAATATTTGGTAGGCCGGCGGACCGCTGAAATGCTACTTCATTGTATCTCGGACCACGGTCCATGCCATTCGAGTCTCTTTGTCTATCGTGTTATCTCTTTGTACTATAAAGTATGTAGAGTCTGAATTTGTGGGTTTACTTCATTACTTAGAATGATTATTGAGAAGGTTATGTGAGTTTAATGTTCAAAAATGTACTTTATGGATATTTTATAGGAAATTTATATATACACACACAGCATACTATAGAGGTGGACAGAGATTGTGGAAAACAATTTTTTTAATAGCGTAAGCATCACCTGGTCTCCACCCATGTACACCCACATTATCAAAGAATTATAGACGCGTTGCCGACCTATAAGGAAAGGGATAATCAAGGGGTTGGGAAGGGGAATGTAAGACTCTCGATATTTCACCGTGCTAAACGCAGCAGCAAGCCGCACTTTACGTCGGGTTTCTGTGAGACTGTAGGTAGTAACTCCCGGTCGAGTCATCCTATTCGTGCTGAAGACAAAACTGTCTACAGCGTGGCTCTATCACTCAAACACTGTGATTTATGGTCAAGTCAACCTGGATTCAAACTTACTCTACTTTGGAGTCTCAAATGCCAGTCGATCGACACCCTGATTATTATCAACCAAATGGTTGATGTCTATTAAAACACAAAATAAAGCCACTGTCATTTTTTTGTCCTTATTTAAATAGGCAAATTGAAGACAAAAGCGATGAATAGAGCAAAATAACTAAAATTTTACGCAGTTATAAAGTTTTTAGTGGCGCTGTTTACGCAAATTCAATTTTAAATTCAGCCCTTTTCAATAAAACTAACTGAGGACGTCGATTTGAAATAAATCGATTATCGTAGTTAAATGAAAAACAATCGGTCTTCAATATATAATGTTTTTTTTATTAGCTTGAGTGACGAAATGAGGAGTTCGGTCTCCTGATGGTAAGCACCACGTCTGCCTATAAACAGATGTAACACCACACAGAACTTCGAAATATGAAGTACTACATGGCACTGGACTGCGCTCGTCACCCCGAGACATAAGATGTTAAGTCTCATAATCTCTCCCAGTAATTTCACTGGCTTGAATGTCCTTTAAACCGGAACACAATAGTGCTCACACACTGCGGTTTGGCGGCAGAAATAAACAAAGCGATGGTACCAATCCCAGGCGGCCTCTCGCATATGAGGGACCTACCACCACCTTGTAACAAATATGAATTTATCGATTCGCTAGCTATTCTTAAATAAATATTTCTTTGTTTCTTTTCCCTAATTATATATATACATTAAACTGTAGTCGTATTCATAGACTGTAATTGAATCTACAAAACTAAAAATAGCCCATTTAGTTAGTGAAAGTAACATACTCCAAATCTTCATGGAAATATTTTGCGATATTAGTTGCTTTAAATATATTATCGATTTTGTTACCGTGATGTATCGATATTATACTGATGGTTACCAGTTGGACAGGCCTTAAATCGACCCGAAAAGGTATTAGTGAGTTTTGAAAGAATTACCGAATGCAGTGAAGCTTATCTTTCAAGTCGTTCTCCAGTCTTGTTCCAGAAAAGTTTTATTACGTACTCGAACAAACATTTGAAGTATCTACTAATGACTTTAAACTTGTAGATTTACGGTTCAGTTCGTAATTATAAAACGTAAACTTGTAAAGAATTTACTAAGTTTGCAGCATTATTAGGTTTGTTTTAAAACTAGTCATAAAGTTTGCAATGTTTATTATAATCTGGGGAATAATTTAATAATTTGTGGTTCTTAATAAATTTACAATACACTACAGAGTTACAAACATACATACATAAGTTCACGCCTTTATCCCTTTTCGAGGTAGGCAGAGGTGCATATAATGTTCCACCTACGTTTCGCCACGCTTATATCCCTTGATGTGACAGGGGATGAACCTATCGCCATACCAGGCACAAATTTAAATCCCGGGCAATTCATGTGTGATTTTGCCCATCAAATATTCAAACACAAATTGTGATTGCCCAACCTGTGAATTTAACCCACGACCTCACGGTTCTCAGCTTTAGTACGCTGCCACGAAACCAATGAGGCAGTAGAGATGAGAGAGATGCAGATGTCAGTTACAAGGTAGACCCGTGCTGTAGCCAGTTTTCTCTGTAGTATATGCTATTGTCTCATAGATAAAACTGACGTAAAGTGGTAGCATGCTATTGCTTTTCGTATGATGAGTGACCTGCCTCCCCAGAGGGGTTAACGTCAGGCAGGTGGCCGTTATTACATACATAAAATATTCTTCAAAGTGTTATTATTTTAGTTAAGTAAGTTACCATTAATTATTAATCATAATATAACACCAGTTAACAAAAGGGCAAGTGAAAAGCAGCTTAATAACTATAACGGACAGAAAATTAAACTTTGTAATAACCAGAAAGGTCAATAAACTTTTCTCATCAAACGATTTTCAATATGCCAAAAAGTTTTCCAATATTGTAACGCACAGTTGGCAAGTTTTCTGTTTACGCGCATGAACAGCTCTACAACATTCATTTGTCAATAGTTGATTTAGTAAATTTTGCTTAAATTTATTTTTTTTCACCCCAGAGGGGTTGATGTCAGGCAAGCGGCCGGTCGTCCAAACTACAAGACAAATAATTCTGTAGCATGTGCTTAAAATCCGACCGATAAGGGCAGGTGGGAGAAGAAGTTAAGATAAGTGGATGTCAACTCGGTGGAAAATCGGTTTACTTTTGTACCCTTGATAACGTATCTATCTTATTTATCTTGATATGTGTGCATGAACTTGTTAATATGAAGTATTGATTTGTGGGACAGTGATGAGACAGCCGTCATCCTATACATTTAAGTAAATAATGACAGGTAAAACAGTTACTGTGACGCGTTGACTGATTGTAATGTGTTAAAAATTAGTTGAATTATTTTATAAATAATAACTAGCTTTTGCCCGCGACTCCGCCCGCGTGAATAGACTTTTCCGAAATAAAATGTAGCCTATAACCGTCTCCAGAGTCCCATTTATCTCTACATCAAAATCGGTTCAGTGATTTAGGCGTGAAAGCGTAACAAACAAATGGATATTTTTTTTCATAAAAAGTATCCTATGTTACTTCTTATACCTCCAAGAATATGTGTACAAAGTTAGATGATGATCGGTTAAATAGTTTTCGCATGAAAGCGTAACAAAGAAACTTACATTCACATTTATACTTAATATTAGTAAGGATGTATGTAAACGGTAAATAAAGAGAAAAAATGTTTCAAATGTTCAGTCTCAGGTCACTATTTCAATGTTCTGTGTGAGTGTTTAACTAATCAGTGCTTGAACAACCTTTATAAGTAAAGCCCATAGTTTTCTCAGCCGCCCGAAGGGCTCTGACTAGCTTAACGAACGTTGTCAGTTGATAATAGCCAGGATCGACTTCTAACGTACCCTTCGTAGCACGGAGACGCTCAGCTAATATACCATTAGGCGATCACCCATCCAAGGACTGAATGCGCCAAGGGTTGTTTAACTCGGTTCGAAAAAATCGGCTGTAACTCGCTATTCGTTTACCGATTAGTGAGTGCAACTGGCTACAAGCACCTCAAAAATGCAAGGTTCGGGGTTCCGAACCTTGCATTTCACGCATCAAGAGTTCTTGATGCGTGAGTCTGGTTCGCTCAATACCAATTTTGTTTATGTTTTTTATCGCTAAATAAGCATATTAAAACACTACGCCATATGAAATTGACATATCCAAGTCGAATAACACCGGCTTTAGTAATTAGCATTACATCGTAAAGACTTAACTTAGTGCCACGTATTGACTTGCTTAACAATATTAAAGGAACATTCTGCACTCCATAATACTCGTAATCCACAAGAAAAAATAACAATATCAGTGACCAATGATTCTTTGCTTGTGTTTTACATTTGCTCGTATTCAAGTTATCAATAAAAAGTGTTTAAAATGCAGAAATTAAACGCAAATAAAGACGCGCTTAATGGACATGTTAGTTTTAAAGTAATATATAATTTTCCATTTCAGTCCATTAAAGAACTAGTAAATTAAGAGATTTAGTGAAATTTAGAGTAATATTTTATGCTTTAATTCCATCATGGAAAGGTCAGAACATAGCCGGACGGCAGATGATCCCTCGTTAATAAATTTAATTAGACTATTTTCTGGTTTACAAGCGAGTCGTTATTAAGGTTATTTCAATAAAGGTAACGTACTTACAGTTTAATTAACCTGTATAACATTAATTACACTGATCGAATGTAAAATGGTAGGTGAAACTTAAAATGATTCAAATAACAGAAAAAAATGTTTCAAACGTGTTGTTTTTTTTTTATAGAAGTAAGAAGAAAGTGGGTCATCTGATGGTAAGTGATTTCCACCGCCCATCAATATCCAAAATACCTAAGGAATCATGGATGCCTTGCCAACCTTCCACGTACCAAATTCTGCTGATTTTTTGAGTGGTAGAGCCAAGCTATAGACACTTATGTCTACAGTATGAAAAGGCCGGCTCGTCCGGGTCTTTACCACTGACTCACAGAAAAGTAAGTAAAAAAAAAAGTAAAAAAGTAGCAGCTTGCTGCTGCGTTTCGTCCGATGAGTGAGATATCCGGAGGTCCAAATCCCCTCCCCTTCCCATTTCCTTAATTATCCCTTTCCTTTAAGATCGGCAACGCGCCCATAATTCTTTTGGTATTGTGGGCGTACATGGGCGGTGGAGATCACTTACCATCAGGTGACGCACTTGCTCGTTTGTCGGCCTATGCTATAAAAAATATTACCGGGCGAGGCAATGGCGAAACTTGGTTCCGGTTTTGGGTTTCAGACGGCGGGTCGCCCCACATAATACTAAAACCATCATCAAACCATAATAACTTCCTATTATGGTTTGACGGACTCTGGCATTAAGCTGGGATGACGACAGGTACAAAGAAATATAAGAAGGTTATAGCAATTATTAAAAGGAAAACAAGGGTTGGTAAAGTTTCTTTATCTGTTCGAGAAACAAATGGCCACACTAAATTTAATTGGAATCCTATGTAAATCCGTTGTCAAAATTGGTTTCATTATTATTTTTCAACTTTTGAATTCGCAGCGACATTTTCCTTTTCCCTGAAGGGCTTTTCACAGATTAGTGGAAAAGGTACTCTTTTAAGAATGTTATAATTATGAGGGGATTATTATTTGAATGCGCGTACCACACTTTTTATATTAGTATATAATGACACACTAGCATTAATATATACAGAACTAGCTTTTTAGCTCCGCGTGATTATTTACGGGTTTTTTGCCCTAACAGTGTACACTGTTGTGTTCCGGTTTGAATGACATTGAACCCAGAAATATTGTTGGGCATTATGAGACTTAACCACGTCTCGGGGTGACGAGTGCAGTCCAGTGCCATGCAGTGCTTTGTAATTCAAAGTTCTGTGTGGCGTTGCTTCTGTTTATAGGCAGGCGTGGCGCTTACCATCAGCCGAGAGACCTGCTCATCTCGTCATTCAAATTAATAAAAACTACATACGCACACACGCCTGTACTTCCCGAAGCGATGGGCAGAGGTGTAACTAGTGCATCCACATTTCGCCGAGCTTATTTCCGTCCCATGATGTGATAGGGAGCGAGCCTATCGCCATACCGGGCATAATTCCAGACTTCGGGTTCCTACTAAGCATTTCATGATAGAAAAACTCAATATTACTTTATCTTCGGGGATATTAATATTAATTATAATATTACTCTATCTACCCGGGGATCGAACCCTAGACCACAGCAGAGTAGGCGTACCGCGTACGCATTACAACTGCACCACCGTAGCAGTATTAAAGTATAAAAGTAGTAGTATTGTAGTATTTTAATAGCTTAAAGCTTAGGTTTAAAGTATGTCTAAATTATATTTCACCCGCAAAGAGATTCATAAATCATATAGCAACAGAACTACTAACTTTATTATACCTACTGCGTACACGTTCACCCAGAGTCGGGAAACTCGGTCGTTAGTTAGTATTGTTGAAACATGCTCGCTTGTCTCAACTTTATGTTTTTTTCATAAAACTTTTCATTGAGTTAGATCTGCTTCGCGACCTGTATAAATTGCTTTGTATAACAAGCGATGGTTGTATTTTTATAATAATCTTTCTTATGATACGGACATATGATAATAATAATAATAGTCCTGAATTATACACGTCCCACTGCTGGGCACGGGCCTCCGGTACTGAATGAGAGGGGTTAGGCCTTACTCCACCATGCTGGCCTAATGCGAATTGGCAGACTTCACATACTTCTCAAGTATGCAGGTTTCCTCACGATGTTTTCTTAACCGTTAAAACAAGCGATTATTATTAACAATGAATATACATGTACTCGTACCTTAGAAAAGTCAGAGGTGCATGCTCCTTGGGGCTGGTTTCGAACTTGCTACTTTTATAATACGTACATATAATATAATGCCCCTATTGGAAAAATGAGTGAATCTCTGTATGTACATGTATACTATAATGTTCCTGAAGATATTTCTAATATCAATAATATGACTACCTCGGTGGCGCAGTTGTAATGCATACGCGTTACGATTGAGGCCAACGCTGAGGTCTCGGGTTCGATCCTCGGGTCGGGTAAAGTGGTATTGGGTTTTTCTATTGCGCAATGCTCAGTATCAGTCCGGAGTCTGGAATTTGTGCCCGGTATGGCGATAGGCTCGCCCCCTATAACATCATAGGATGGAAATAATCTCAGCCAAATATGTGTGTACTAATTACACCTCTGCTTACCCGTTCGAGGTTTACAGGCGTGAGTGCGTATATCATGTAAGACTACTAGTCGCACAAAATTAATGAGATTAATCTCATGTTTACAAATACAATTTGTACGATCAGATGACACCATTAGCCGAACTTACGTAGAGGCGATGCGTAGAGGTAATAAATCACCATCGAAAAACGGTCCTGTCAGATTATTAATACTGCGACCGAATAATTAAGGCGCACCCATTACTATGTGTAAATAGAAACTTGTGTGAACGTTTACATCAAGTGTATTATTTTTCTATGGATTATGTTTGGGGTTGAAAAGTAAACGTAATTGGACATGTTTGTTATCATACTTCTTCTTCTATCTGCCCTTATACCACTTGCAGTAGGGTCAGCGAAACATGATTTTTAACAGATGTTGTTACAGTAAGATTGGTCTTGTGGTTTTTTTAAGACTGACCCTTTGTCTTACATCAACCTTGCAGTGGAGAAAACACTCAGACCCAAAACCAATATTTGTGGATCACACAATTTTTTTTGTCTTGGTGCAAGATTGGATCCCGCGGCCACTTGCTTCTCAGACGGCTATTCGCCCATAGCACCGCCGTCATACTTATGTTAAACACATGTTAAAAATGAAAATTAAAAACATTATTTATATTATTAATTATATTGTCTATATAATATTTGATTGCTACGTTTAGTACGTAGTTACTTATCCTAGAGTATGCGTACGATCTGATGGCGTTGCATCACAGGATGTACCCCAGACGCAAGCTAAGCACTTTTTGTAAAACAGTAAACACTTCTTAGAACAAGTACATGTTGTTTTCATGTAATTTGAGACATCACAGGTGTGCTCCAGACGCTACCTCAGCACTTTTATCGTAAACACGTCGAAGCTTCTAGAATAAGTAATGCGTATTGTTTACATCGCTCGACCATATAAATAAGGAAATTGTACATGAAAATTAAGTCTAATAAAGATCTTCATCCTGAACAGTCTTTTAAAAAGCTCCTCGAGCCGTCGCCCGATTTGACTACGTAGCACAGTGCATAATATACAGTGAGACTGTATGGCTTACTCAAAATGCCTTCTGCATTACCTAAGTCTGACTTTATACATGTTATGTATATAAAGTTTAAATAATTTTATACAACATTTATCATGTTTAGTATATGGCAAGGAAAAATATTTAAATAATAATTTCTGCATTTGTTTTGAACATTTAAAGTTAAAAAAATAAAGTATAGTTTCCAAATTCGACTTCTACATGCGAAACATTTGCTTATTTTCTCTTTATAAATGTTTGATTACGTCTAAAATTATCTGATATCTGCCGTATTCTATTCACTGAAATAAAAAGCAAGTTTTTGTTTTTAAAAGCTTCGTGCCTTTTAACATCTAATCCCCCAGAGCTGTTTGACAGAAAATAATATGATAAAGACATATTAAATTAAAGTACGTTATGTTATTAAGTAGTAATATCATTTATTATGAAACAAGTCTCTAATATTGAAACTAGTTTGTATATTATATGTGAAATTGAAATAGTTAGAATGTAATCAATCTAAAAGCAAGGTAAGGCGACTCCATCAATTTGATGAGCAAATATTTAATGAACCGTGACAAGGAATGTCCTTGATATGAACGCCTGCTAATGGATACACTACTTAGATCAGACCAGGAATTCACACGAGTTTCGGTAGCAATATTAATTTTAATAATATAAATTCGATATAATATATATAACTTGCTACATAAAGATGTGGTCATATTTTAGGGTCATTACAAAAACCTTACACTAAGCACTTATTAAAAAAGAAAAAAAAAATCCCCTCTTTTCAAAATCGAGACATCCTAAAACGTTAATTTTAATTCCTCGTTTATTAAGATCGCTAAGATTGATCACATTACTAGGTATTAAATATTTTGAACGACACTCACTTTTTAATAAACTTGAATAATGTATACATAATTCTACGTAGCTTGTAATTTAAACACAAATGATAACCTGAAAGATTACCACTACGACTTGTTTGATGTTTGATTAGAATTATAAATTATACGACACGGAAATAAGAAGAGTCATTAGTTGACGCGATTAAAATGTTTCTTTTAATTTAAGATAATAGACAACGCATACCTATATATTGATGTTTTTTTAATTCGATGGAGCATAATATTTCAAAGGTGTTAATAAATTGAAATAATAGTAATTTGACATTAAATAATGTAATATAGTCATTCAGTAATTACATCCATACAAAGATAATTACATAACATATTTTATATTATTTGAGCACAAGTTTTCAAATCAGCAGTGAAACTTTATAATGTGTGGCAAACTGATGAGGATACTGAAGTGTAGACAGACCTATACAAACTGGCAGGGTTACCTCGAGGCTCGAGTGTAGAACAAAGACTATTTATGACCACGTTTACCTTGTTAGTCAAGTGAGTGACAACCGGGCCAAGACTTGTAAAGAAGAGAATTAAGTACGATGCTCATTGAGTGATGATATTTGTGTCATCCAATAATCCATGTCATTTAGATAGATGCCAGATTATATATTTTCGTAAAAAATCCCATGTTTTCAAATTCTTTGTCTTCTTTATATGAGTACTAGGGGCATTGCTCATGTTTTTCCACAAAATATAAAATAAAAAAAAACCTAAGGGCCGACGAATATGAGACATATCTTACTTTCTTCCTCACATTATTCTGCATCGATTGGTGTCGGTCTCGACCCCATACCCCCAGCGGTTTCGGAGGAGATAGCGTGACAAGCTTTTGGCAGCTGCGGCGGCGGTGGTGCCAGTTACTTTTTTTTAGAATAGAGAGATATAGAGTTGTCCCAGTCTATACCGGGACCCGCTTTCATATTTTCTTCACATGTAAAGATGTTCAGCATCCGAGATAGGTTATGGCTTCGACTATGACGCTAACAAGCGTATTAAACATTGCAATACAACATTTCCAATATTATCTGCTTCATCTTGGTATTATTTATTATTTTTAGTACCTATACTGGCATTGTGGAATAAATATTCTTTTGGCGTTATATGATTACGCAGTGAGGCTAAAAGGCTCTCTAAGGCATAGAGGTATTATAAATTAGCTTAGAGTCTGAGGTAATTAAGTTCTAAATCCGTCTACGATCTAGACATTTTAAATTCTAGATGAATGATAGCCTTAGGTTGATCGCAAAGCCGAGAAATGTATGTCTGAGTCTGATAACACCGCAGACATACTGTGCATGACACGTTTATAAAGACTAAGTATTTAATAACACAGATTAAATGTCCTACGTAATAACTTTAAAATTACGTAGGTAATAACTTTGTAAAACTACAAATATTTTCACTGTAATATGAATGGTCATTGTTATTATCTATATTAAAATATTTTTCTCATTTTGGCCTCTTTCTTTTAAGAGTATTAGCGTAACAAGTTTCAAGCAATTTATGATGAAACACTAGAAATTGCAACATACATTTTGGGCCAAATATTTTCACGAAGGCCCGTCCCGTTAGTCTATTAAATTTATGAGCGTCCTCGTGTTGGTTTTTAATTTAAATCACGATGGTGAAAATAATAATACACAAAATATTGCCGTATTATTTTGTATGTAGAAATCAAAGTCTATGGATGCCTAAAGAGTTTATAGGCAGTATTTCTATATCCCGAAGTTTGCGACGTTTCTCATGGGACCGTTTGCCACCAACGAAATGTTATTAAAGAGTGATTGCTTTTCAAACACTGAAGTTTGATAGCAACATTATCGTAAATACTAAATAATGTGTGTTCAATACAAGTGGTAGAGCCACGCTGTAGAGAGTTATGTCTACAACTTGAATGAATCGGCTCGACTGGGATGTTACCATTATCTCACAGAAAATCGAAGTAAAGTAACAGCTTGCTGTTGCATTTCATACAAGGAGTAAAATATCCGGAGGCCCAAATGCCTCTTTCCCTTCCCAATCCCTTACAGTCCCTTTTTTAAGTCAATGACTCATCTGATATTTTGTATCACTTACCATCAGGTACGGAGGCTCTATATGTAATATGTATCAAATGTTCGACTACTGATTATGAGAACAATGTTTAAGTTCAAAAGGTCATCGGAGCGTTGTAATAGTTATATAGCTGATGTATGAAGACAGACGCCAGGGACGAAGCTTGTTTCATTAAACATAGGTACTTAAATAAGAAATATCGAACAAGCATCTATTTAAAATATATTTTTAAATAGAAATTAACACCTGGGTTATACTTGACACATTTTTGTAATCGACTGGATAGCGAACACCCTACTCATGGTAAAAAAACCCATCATAGTGGCTCATTCAGGCGAGTCTTGTTCCGGAGTTAGCCAGTGTATATCTGATGGTAAATGACACCCTTCATCACCCAAGCCAATAAAAAAAAAATTGGTGCTTTGATTATATACCATGTATTACAAAAAGGTGTGATAATAATTAAGGATCGTTACATACAGGTGTATCTATCAGGTGATAGTGAGTGTTTATGTACAGGATATTATCAAAGTCTTGTCATCCTAAAATGTTACACTAATTTTAATCACTCGTTTATTACAGTTGATAATCGATTTTATCCACATCCCTATAAATTAAGTGAAGTGCGTGAGCGAGAATAAGAATGTAAGACTAAAAAGGCTCAGCTGTATATAATTTAGTGTTGTCCAAAGTTGCAAGTCCAGATAATACTTTATTTATGTTCTAGCAATGCAATCAGTTTGGTACTATGGAGGATGAAATACTTATACCGTACACTATACATTGCTTAAATTAACATACAGCTTTCATTCATTCAGCATTCTGTAACACGTTATATCTTCTTTCTTCTTCCACCTGCCTTTAACCTACTCGCAGTGGGGTCAGCGCAACTTGTTTCTAACGCATGTTATAGAATGATTTGGTTTGTAGTTTTTACGACCGGCCGCCTGATTTTGCTTGAAGAATTATATTTTTTATAGTAGCTTCCCTAGTTACGGTTCTGTTGAAAACTGAGACAACATTAACAGGACGGCTAATTTGAGGCCGATACATCAAATGCCCACCTAATAACCTAATAGTGTATACGCAAAGGGTTGTGTGTAGGCGCTATTTACTTCATATGTACTTACTGTTTACTATCGTACTGGCTCAAAGCCCAGCTGAGTGTTTCAAGAGAATTTATGATCTTGTATGTTGTGTGGTATTGATAGATATTCTGTTGTCTTTCGACTAAACTAAAACCAAACTGAGTATTTTTTAGTTTAGTATCAATAAAAATCAATCTTCTTACACCACGAAATTGACATTTAGAAAAACATCTGTAACTTTTAAACGGTAGACCAATTTTTTCAAATGTAATTAAGAACCATAAAAAAAGCCATTCAAACACACACATTGATTTTAGATGTTCATCATAAGCGTTGACTGAACTAAAAAGACTAAACTATTTTTTTTTATTTAGCTTTCATACAACAGTTCTCGTTATAGTACAGCAGAATACCTACTAGTAAATCCTATGCAGATACTAATTCCTCCTACATAGACAAACTAGGTAAAGTATTACTAATTAAAAATAGGTGAGTATCTGATCTAGTTTCAAATTAATTAGAGGCTACAGCCCGGCTTTACTATAACTTATTTTACCTAAGCTCGATAAAGCTATGATTTGCGGCACATGCCAACACGTACACTCAGTCTTTACGTGCCGATATATAGAACGGAGTTTATTACCGCACATAAACTATGAGGAAGCGTGTTTGGAGAGATAAAGCCTTAGCCGGGATCCCAGCTCGGTTTTTTAAATGAAAATTACTGCGCTGTATACTTGGTCGATGAAAGAAGCATTTTCCGCTTTATTAACCACGTTATTACGTGAACACTGACAAGAACTTTGATTATTCAGTCGTAAGCCTCAGTTCCGAAAATTTTGGTGGAGATGGACGTGTAATCAATATTTCTTTGTCATTTAACAACAAATGCTTGATCAAGTAAAGCGTACTTCAAAGATGACACCAAATAAATACTTCGTGATCCATCAAAAACGTCTAGGTTATCGTTTGTGTGATTTTACGTTGACGGAGAATACTAGATTTTTATAATAATATACTTTCTAATGAGAATTGAGATCGGCTATAAATCGAAAAACCTTTTGCCGTCAATAAGTAGATCTTAGAATGTCTGTGGTTTAAAATACATTTACAATTATAAAGGTAACATCAAATGTTATTTAAAAAAATTAGGTACATTATGAGTACCAATACTGAACTGAAGATGTTTCTAAAGTGGTAGAGCCACTTAGACACTTTTGTGTACAGCATGATTCGAATGGACTGGCTCGACCTGGTTATTACCAATGTCTCACAGAAAACGGATGTAGATTGGCAGTTTGCTGTGGCGTTTCGTACGATGATTGAGATTTCAGGGTGTCCAAATTCTCCCTCACCATATCTATCTCCAGTCCTTTCTTTCAAGGTAGGCAACGCCTCCATGTTTCTTCTGATATTATGGATCTTCATAGGCGGCGCAGATTATGCACAAGCCGATTTTTTTTATTAGCCTGAATGGCGAAACGAACATGTCGCTCGCCTGATGGTAAGCGTCACGTTTGCCCATAAACAGAAGCTATACTACACTACAAAGCAATTCATGATACTGGACTGCGGTCGTCACGCCGAGACATACTTGTTATTAAGTCCCATAATGATTTGTAATTACACTGGCTTTAATGTCCTTTAAACATAACAGTGCTTACACACTTCTACTGGTGACCTACTTGGATGCCTGCCTACTTACTCGTTTGCCGACCTATGCTATAAAAAAATAAGATTGTATAAATTACGAAGTTTACTCTGAGTTTTTACTGTACAAACAGTTTAGAATATGTACTGATTTAGATTAAACTTAAAGTGGGCCAGAGTCATCAACAAAGTATAATGAAGGGGGTCGAAATCCGGACTTCAAGGCGGCCTTATCCCCCTCTACGTTGGGAATTTTAACTCATTCGCTAACGCATTAAAATTTCGGCTGGCTTAAGCAGTTTTTGCTGAAAAGCTCTGTGTACAAAGATTTTATCTGGAACGATATTACATTTTTAGTACTTCATATTTCATTGAGATGAGTCGACCTAAATCTTTGCATAACAACTCTGAAATAATAAATCGATACGCATTATAACCCTTAATCTTCTCGGGGTTAAAAAGTAGTAAAATGGATAAAAACTTTGTCTATTTATCTAGAAATACAATATCCTATCAATTAACTCTATATAAAGTAGAATAACTAACACATAATTAGTACTTAATTGATTAGCGTGTCGCATATTCCACAGAATACGTGAGACCACAATCAACTGAGCGTATTGATTGTGGTCAATAACCACGGGACGTGTCACGGCACGCTCGAACGTTGTAAATAACGTCATGCAAAATCATATACGATTAAGGCCTGCGCAGACGAAGAACACAACTGGGGTACTTTTTGTCCGACAAAATAGATCGTTTATAACTGCATCGAATAACGCACACGAGGGACTAAAAGAACCGCGTACAAAACGTCCCTCGAATAATCGAGGACATCTATAGAAATGACAACACAACGCAATCTCGGAATATTTGCTTCTATAGCGTGCGCTTCATTAAACTTTCGGCGAATAAATGGTCACACACCGTGTGCGTGTGGCACAGTCTGTGGCAAGTGTTCGCCGAACATTTATTCTACGCTTCAGCGGAGGACTAAAACCACTCGTCTGCGTAGGCTCTTGTATTATAATACCTATTATTGAACTAGCTAGTTAGTTTTATTAATGTGGTTGTGGATTGTAACAAAGTATCGTGCGTCATTTTTGTAATTTGTAGTGCATGTTCATCGGTTACAGTCAATATACAATAATTGTGTACAATGTATACAATGGTTGTCGACATCTACAGATTTTTACAATCAGATAGAAAAAAAAAGTTATATAAAAACTGAATAATCTTTACACACATACATGCATGATTGTTATTCTACAATACATTCTAAGGTTATTATTATAAGCGCATGTTTCATCACCGCTGAGTAAATACTATTTACTCTGTTGGCAAGCGGTCACCGCTGCCCATAGACTTAAGCAATGCCACAATGCCAGGGCAACCCAAGCTACTGCCTCGTCGGTTTTCTTCCTGCAACATCTCAATTAATAGAGAAGGGATCTTTCTAAACTTAGACTGCATTTTAGCCAGCAAAAATACTACATAATCAGTATTCAAATCTCCATGGTGTCCTTGTTCCATACAAACATATGTAAGTAAATCGTACAGTTACTGTAAACACCAACTTAAGTAGGTATTTAGTTGTAATCATTTGTTTCAATGTAAAATAATGAAATAATGTTACACCTCTGCCTACCTCTTCGGGGATTACAGGCGTGAGTGCGTATGTATGTATGTAAAATAATGATCGCCCTTCGGAGCAACTAACTCGTCCACGGACCACGTGTTACTACTAGTAACTAAAGCTGCGCCGATAATTGGGTGACTTCAATTAAGGAATATTCTCGCCACGCCTTTACCTTTAAGATAATAACACGATAAACTTTACATACTTTCATTTGATTGTATTTAGAATGCAAAAATATATTTTTAATGTTTTAGATTTACTACTAATAAACGAGTACCTAAATTATTAATACCTTTCATAAATAGGCGTCGGCGATCCTTGATAGTCTAGATTCCAACGTAAAGTTTAAATTCAATAGTATTAACCCTTAATTACTCCCATGAGTACCATGAGACTTACTATTTATGTAATGATAATTTCCTTATTTACTTTCAAAATTAGGTATGATAGCTATATAGATATCTATAATAATATGATATTATAAATGCGAAAGTTTGGATAATAGTGCCAAATACGGCATTTACTGGCTTATTTTCTAAGATTATGTTTATGAGAAAACATTTTATACATTTGATTAATCGTAAACAAGATCAAGTTCCACAAACGTTGTTAGGGTCATGGCAGATGGCGTTCTCGTAGCAAATTTACGGAGCAGCAACTAATGATGTGGCTGGGTTAACATGGCCGAGGCTGACCGACAGAACGCGGTTAAGCGACGGCGACTCGCAATTTTATACACCCGACTTGATTCAATAAGCAAACCGAAATAAAATTATGTTGATAAGTTTTTAGTTAGGCATATTATATATAGTATTTTATAGACATACTAGCTGTTGCCCGCGGCTCCGCCCGCGTGAATGCCTATTTCCAGGATTAAAGTAGCCCAGTGGGCGCATCAAGCGAGTCCCGGTGAGAAACGCGCTTGACAAAAATACTAATGTCGCTATAAAAAAATAGGGGTTGATCGTAGAGGGTTGAAAATTTAGGGTTGTATGTATTTTTTAATGCTGTATCATAAAAAAATAAACACAAAATTTTTGTCTAAATAATGAAAAATAAATTTAGGGGTGGATCACCCTTAACATTTAGGGGGATTAAAAATAGATGTTGGCCGATTCTCAGACCTACCCGATATGCACACAAAATTTCATACAAATCGGTTCAGCCGTTTCGGAGGAGTATGGGAACGAACATTGTGACACGAGAATTTTATATATATAAGAAGATAACATTATTATAAATAGTGTGGTAGCTGTGGGAAACAGCGTCGGTACTGAGTATTCAGGATGAGGGTTACGCACAAGGATCTTATTTACATTTCGTATTTGCTAAACCAATTTAATGCGTATATTTTTTATAGCAGAGGTCGGCAAAGAAGCGTGACGGTAAGTGATCTCCATGGCTCATGAACACGTGGTGAACGAACTGGTGGGAGGGTACCAGATATTTTTGTACCCAACTGGATAGTAACCACTGTACACATGGTGAAAAACCCACCATAGTTGCTCGTTCAGGCGAGTCGCGTACCGGGATCAGCCAGTGTATATCCAGTAACTTCAGGCCGGCATAATTCTGCCGACGCGACGGTCGGAGGACACAATGTCTCTTGACATTATAATTGGACTGCACTGCACTTAACATCAGGTCGCCAAGCTTATTACGTCCCATGCAGTGATAGGCGGCAAGCTTATCGCCATTCCGGGCCCAATTCCAGACTCGTGCTGATACTGAGCACTTCGTAATAGAAATACCCAATAAATCTTTTACCCGACCCGGGGATCGAACTCGAGACCTCAACACAGCAGTCATTACGCGTACGCATTACAACTACATCGCCGAGGCAGTTATCGCTTGTCCTTATCCCACCGGCCGCCTGGTTGATGTCAACCCCTCTGAGGAAAAAACATCCAGACCCGAAACAAATATTTCAGATAATTTTATTAATAAAAAATATATTTCATGTTTTTTAAATTAATTTGGGTGACGAAACAAGCAGGTCGCTCGCCTGATGGCAAGCGCGACGCCTGCCCATAAACAGAAGCAACACCACACAGAACTTTGAATTACAAAGCTCTGCATGGCATTCGACTACGTTCTTCACCCCGAGACATAAGATGTTAAGTCTCATAACGCCCAGTAATTTAACTGGCTTCAATGTATCACCGTAAATTAAAGTACTACAGTGTGTAAGCATTGTTGTGTTTCGGTTTGAAGGTACTTTAATTGAACAGACCACTCATTATACAAAAGCTTTAAATTTGAATGTTGATGTCAAGAAATAATTGAAATGAAACGATTTTGTTACTGACTTCAATGAAAATGAAATCAAAAGCAAACTTATTATGTTATTTCAAACAAAATATGACTGTTACATCATACCAAATTAGTACTTAAACACAGTCAGAATTGAAAATTAACAATTTATGAAACTGGCAGTCGAACAATGATAAATTTAAAATTAAATTATTTGTTTCCAGATTTACCTAGATATTTGCAGCTTCCAGTCTTTATGAATATATTTCTATAACTGACTGCGTGGACAAAGGAGTCTCCCAAATTCACATTATGGGAGATGGGAGCATAACCCATCAAGCTGGTCTGCAGCGGTTTGGTGGGTCACCAGAACCTCGTATTTAAGCTAACAAGATGCATCGCCTAGGTTAGCATGGATGCCTAAGATGAAAAGTAGGGCTCCGTATATCACTCAAGAAGAATAGTCGCAAAATATATTTGATCATCTTTTGTTTACCTTTTTTTATAGTATAGACCGGAAAAGAAGCTAGTGAGTGACCCGATGGTAAGTGATCTCCACCGCCCATAAATGCTCACAATGCTAGAAGAATCATGGACGCGTTGCAGACCTTAACGAAAAGGGGTTGGGAAGGGGTGGGGGGTTTGGGTCTACGGATAACTCACTCACCGTACGAAACGCACCAGTAAGGCGCTCCTTTACGTGGGTTTTCTGTTAGACAGTGGTAACAAAAAGGTCGATTATACAGAAAATTATTATTCTGAACGTGACAAGTTAACCCTTTCATACTCCAAAATCATACGTTACTCGGAATTCATATGGATGTTGATAAATCATAATGGAATTTCCAACAAAATGAAACACATTCAATTTTCCATTCATAACTTTGACGTTTATCTGTAGCCACTTACGTATTCACAGTTCAGTAACTAGTGTGACGTGAATGTGGCCATTGTTGTCAGCATGCGTGGGTTTAAATAGCATATTGCTGTGAACATAAGCATCGTTCTTGTATAAAATGTATAAAGAAATAAATTTCGGTAATGTTATTCTCGTATTCATTTGCAAGCACGAAGATGATATTATCCTTTCTAGAATAATGTTTCCAGCATAATGACTATAGTTTGTTCTGGCAGCTTTCTTGATATCTACAAAAAATAACAATAAGTTATGCGGACACAACTACCCTACGACCCAATGGGTTAATGCTGCAAATGTTCATGGGGCTAAGAAGAGGCCAAAAGGCAGTGCTAATAATAAAAGGATTTTACTTTCCCTGGCACTATCCCGGCTTAATGCCAGGGTCCACCATCTCGTACCGTGGATTTGACGGTATTTGGTCTGACCCCCATAACCCCCAACGGGAACCAAGTTTCGTCATTGCCTCGTCCGTTAATTAACAGATGTACCACGTGCAGGTGAGGTTGGCTTTGGGTTAAGATGTTGGTGGCTAACTTACAAAACGACTAAAACTATTAAATTCTAAAAAGATTCATGAAACATTTCTTAATTACATTAATAAATAAAAGATAACACTATCGCCCTCGGCCAGTTTAATGGTCCTCGTTCCGAACAAAATAAGATTTGAAATGAAGAAAATTTATAAAAGAACCACATAAAATTTTTAATTCCCTTGATGATTAGTGAACCGTCTCAAAGCTGTTTAGAAAATGTTTTTTATAAAATTGTTCTTTAAACTATTTTTAGCCCTTTTATAAATGTGACTGGATAAGAAGTTAATAAGTATACTTGGTTTAAGATGTATTTAATTCCGCTCGATTACATTATCGTTATAATATTTTTATGTACCAATCCTAGTACTTTGATTTCTATAAGTCAGTCATTCGCTTAGTAAATCTTCTAATTTATTTAAGTTGCATGTCAGTAGCAGTGCAGAATGGAAGGTTTTTAAATATTTACAAAGTGTAGGATTTATTAAAATATATATTGTTATTATGATTTTTTTAATTCCATTAATGATTTTTAACTTTCACACGCTAATTTTAATTCTGTAATTTATTTTATTAATTTTAATTATATTGTAAATTGGATATGGGTCTTTGTAACCTGAAATAAATAATTAAAAATTATAGATTTTGCTTTGCTCATTCAATTTGAGATTAGCTTAGGGCCTATGAATATTTCATATTTATGTGACTAAATATTAATTTCAACTCTGATTTTATTACCTAAATAAAGCCAGCAACGATTACGACAAATAAAAAATCTACATATATCTAATTAGCTGTAATAGCTGTGAAGGTCTTCAAAAAACTAGACAGGGTATGCAAATGGCTGACACCAAATGCGATTATTTGGAGCTAGTCCCAGTGGCGTGCGTTTCTCATAGTGAGTATTACACCTTTATCGTATCAGGGGAGATGATCCCTACGAGGTCTATTTTTCTTATAAAGTTTTAAGTGCGTGTAATGTACCGGTTGAAATTTACTGTACTGTCTACAATTCGCCTGATTAGCCATATTTTTGTTTGTATTTAGCGCATTTCTCATTCATGATGAATAATTCTTACGTATCATCCGCTGTATAAAATATCACAAGACAATTATTTTATTACTGCCTCGGTGGTGCAGTTGTAATGCATATGCGGTACGACTGCTGTGCTGAGGTTTTGGGTCCGATAAAGTTATAGTGGGTTTTTCTACTACGAAATGCTCAGTATCAGCCCGGAGTCTGGTACTGGTTTGTCCATAGGCTCGCCCCCCTGTCATATCATGGGACGGATATATGCTCAGCGAAATGTGGGTGTACTAGTTACACCTTTGCCTGCTCCTTCAGGGATTGTAGGCGTGAGGCGTGTATTACTTTATGACGGTAATAAATTTTGCAAAATAAAATTATAAATATACACATAAAGATTAAAAAATCTGAATAATAATTACAATGATCAATGGCTACTTTTTATTTAGCTAATCTACCTATTTATCATCCAAAATCTTAACCATGTTCCACCGTGAGCATAGTTTTGCCATTCTCCGACAGCCAGACAGCCTCCGTGGCGCAGCGGGTGAGTAGCCGGTTGCGAAGCGTGAGGCCGTGGGTTCGATTCCCACACCTTGACAAATGTTTGTCTGATCCACAAAAATATTTGTCTCGGGTCTGGGTGTTGTGAGACCGCAAGTCCCTCGTAGTTCCTGATACCCACGACACAGGTTAACCTAGTGTGGGGTCAGGACTATGTGTGTGACTGTTGGGTGTATTTATTTATTTATTTATTCTTTATATTCCTAAATGAGCTATAAAAACCCCTAATAACACGCTTACTTCTATATAAAAACAGCAATTCGAAACTATTAAATCTCTCGGGAGTGACTTGAAAAGTGTAGAAAGACCTCATTAATATTTTAACTTTCAGCTCGGCACTTAAGAAATATGTGGTTCATTGACTTTCTTGTTACTTTGTTTAAATTAGCAATAATATAATTTGTACAGACCATTTGGTGACCTAAGTTACAGGTATAAGAACTTTTAGTTAAGTTCGTAATTTAAACAGATAGGAAAGAAATTAACTTATACACCCAATGTCTTTCCAGCTGTTCTAGAAGTGCTGTTCCCCCATCTTGCTCCTACTTGTTACATCCTCTGGACAGTATCACTAATTAATATTAACGAAAACATGGTACCTACATCTAGCAATTTGGTTGGACTTAGTACACATCTTTTAATCATTACCCCTTTTTACCACTTAACTTAGACAAACATCCCTCTCTGTTCTATGTCATTCCTTTAAAATGCAAAAGTTCATCATGAAAAATCAAAAATAATTGCCATTTATGTTTCATAAACCATTTTACAGTCTCTGTGGCGTAGTGGGCGAAACGAGAGGCCGCGGGTTCGATTCCCACACCGAGACAAATGTTTGTGTGATCCACGAATATTTATTTCGGGTCTGGGTGTTATGGGACCGCAAGTCTCTCGTAGTTCCTGATGCCTACGATACAGATTAAATCTAGAGTGGGTTCAGGACTATGTGTGTGACTGTTGAGTGTACTTATTTATTGTTATTATTTAAAATTATGAGGCTTTAATAGGTTCCTCGTATGCGAGAGGTAGGTACCACCACTTTGTCTATTTCTGTCGCCAAGCAGCAGTGTTTTCGGTTTGAAGGTTGAAGGTCCTTCAATAAGCCAAGGAAATTACTGGGCGTTATGAACCTTAACACCTTATGCTTCGGAATCATGAGCGTAGTGCGGTATTATGCTGTGCTTTGTAATTCAGGATTTGAGTGGTATTGTTATTATTTATGGGCAGACGTGGCGTTTACAATCAGGCGAACGACCGGCTCGTCTCGTCATTGCATTGTATAAAAAAATACACACGTGAATATCGTATACTACTCGTATGTACATATTAGTTTGTGGCGACGATTGGACTAGCAAAATATTATTAACGTATTTTCAGCTTTGTATTCACAAGAGAATTACCCCTTACTGATTGGATGACGTATTTGTAAAACAAAATACGGTTTAGAAACGTTAGACTTTGTACGTAAAATAACACAAACTACAATTTAGTTGAGACGAACACAAGAGAAACATCGAACATAGAATGAAAACCTTGAAATAAACCATTTTCCTTTGATTGAAAGAAAGCAAATAAATGAAAAGCGTCTCAATCAAATATGGAAATTATTGAGGTAATATTTCTATTGCTATGTATTTCTGTGTTATATAAATATCTTAAAAATATTTAATATTAACAATTCTGCAAACAAACGAGGGAAATGGTGAATGTAATTTGCATACTGAATACTATTTTAATATTACATTTATTTTAGTAGTATCATTTTATTTTATGTACAATTATGTAAATATATACAACGTGTTATAGAAAGGGGCGGGCAAATTTAAGCAATATATAGTGTAGGGTATAAGTATTTTATCTCCCATAGTACCAATTCCGATTGCATTGCTAGTACAATAATTATAGAATTTTCTTTTTTATCGAATGAGTAACATGTCGATATCGACTTTCAACTTTGGACAACACTAAATGATAAACAATGATACTATAGACCTCCTTTCATTTAATTATTTTATAATTAAAAACAACATTAAACAGTTGTCAAATGTCAATATTTATTTGACGCAGTCAGTTCGGCAAGTTCTGATTTTATGAAGTATGATTACGAGTTCAAAAATATGTTGTATTTGACTAAAAATAAGTATTATATATTGGTACTTTGTGTTGGTGTAACTGATAAGAGGATCGTCGACTGTATTAAGCCAAATTCATAGATGGAAGACCCGAGAATGAGTTCTTTAAAATGCTTGTAGAGGATGGTACCTATACTTTCTTCAACACACAGTCTCTTTCAGGTGTTAATTTGTGTTTAAATTACAAGTTATGTACGTATGTCCATAGAATTACGTACATCTTATTCAAGTTTATTAAAAAGTGAGTGTCGTTCATAATAATTAATAGTGATGTTATCAATCTTATCGATCTGAATAAATGAGTTATTAAAATAAACATTTTTTTTTTGGATGTCTTGGTTTTGAAAAGATCCGGTACATAAGTACTAATTGTAAGGTGTATGTAATGACCCTAAAATATGACCACACCTTTCTGTAACACGTTGTATAAGTATTTCACACATGTTACTTAGATAGTTATTGTTCTATGTAACGAATTTAAATATTTATTTTAGATATGTAATAAAGGCGATACGAGTACTAATATTAGCATAGATTATATTAAAGTACCCCTCAGAAGTACCGACAAATTATTTACTACAGGTGAAAACTTTTCAAATCTGAGTGGTAGAGCCACGCTGTAGACAGTTTTGTCTACAGCACGAATGGGCCGGCTCGATACCACTTTCTCACAGAAAACCGGCGTAACGTAGGGGCTGGGTGCTGCGTTTCGTACGGTGAGTGAGTTATATGGAGTCCCATATCTCTTCGTTTATTATGTTTTGTGATGTACATCGACATTAAATTTATTTTATTCCTATCAATCATAGCATAAATAGAAATTGAGAAAAATTATATGGACTGAAGTACATCCATAACGTTTTGTTTTGATTCACGGTTGATGAGTAAAATATCTATGGTATTGCTAATGTTCATAAAATGTTGCGCAAAATATCATTACAACCATAAAATATTAATTTATATAGCTATAGAAGTGTTCTTACCTTTATATTCCGGCAGAAGATTATGGAGCTCATTATTTTGACGATAGTAATTATATGGGATCGTATATTTTTGTAGCCTTCGATGCCTCTTTTCACCGCTTGGCGAGTAATAGAGAGTGACGGCTACGGACAGAATTCTTTCGCTTTGGATACTTCAGACTAATGTACGCCTTGTTTAATTATTACTTTTTGTATGACTGGACACTAGGTCATTAAAGTATTTATATATTACTATTTTGCTCGCGGCTCCGCCCCCGTCAATAGACTTTTCCGAAATAAAACGTAGCCTATAACCGTCTAATTTCTACATCAAAATTCATCAAAATCGGTTCAGTGATTTAGGCGTGAAAGCGTAACAAACAAATAGATATTTTTTTCATAAAAAGTATCCTATGTTACTTCTTATACCTCCAAGAATATGTATACAAAGTTTCATGACGATCGGTTAAGTAGTTTTGGCGTGAAAGCGTAACAAACAAACTTACATTTATAATATTAGTATGATTATATACTAACGCTAGAACAGAAATCGCGAAGATATTGCGCCACGCGTTGCGGTGCAGCACCACAACTGCCTTATTTGAGCCCGTACACTCAGTGGTAAAAGACATGATCCATCCCTGAAGAAATACCGCCCTGTGGTTTTAAAAAAACATCTCGGTAACGTGACAGAATGTATGGAACTGAATGGGGTAGTTGCAAAGGTACATTGTTAGATATTCAGAAGTGAGGATACAATATTTAATGCATTAATTATTTTAGTTTAAATTCAAATTCAAGTGAGCGTAAATTTTAATCGGTATTTTGACATCCATAATAATATCTTTTTATTTTGTTCTTTTCTTATATTGCACAGGCCGGTAAAAGAGCAAGTGAGTCACCTGATGGTAAGTGATCTCCACCATGTACGCCCACAATTATCACGGCCAATACAGTATGTCAAATTTGTACCTACTTCTTAAATAGTATGTGTATTGCGTAATCCGGCACTTACACCCGGTTTCTGATCAAATCAACATATAACCGCATATAACATAACTTTGATTTTGACACCGCTATCAAATCAATTTGAGTTGCTGAAACGTTATTTAGTGAAAAATGTAATAATATCTGATATCATAGCGTTTGACATATAAATTTGAATACTTTATTAACTAACATGAGAGTTAAATCAAAGGTGTTGACCATGCTTCTAGCAACTCAATTTTGTCTTGAGATGACAATTGACTGTTGATTAGTTAAATTAACATTGATCAGCCTTTCCGAAACCTTGCGTTAATATGTTAATTGCATATGCCTACTAGTAAATTAAATCTGATCTAAGAATTCGGTATCAAACTCAAACATAAATCATAAATCACAATACAATTACCGGCCAGACATATTATCAACATTTTAGTTCTCACATTGGAATGCTGGAAAAATACCACATCGATATTTCATTTGAACGGCGGCATTTATTCACCGGCTGTCAAATTCCTTAACAAAAAGCAAAAACTCTTTGACAGAGGGGTTTTTCATTAAAACCATCACAAAAGAAGGATTGCCGGTTGTCTATTTTCATAGGTTTCGAAACAATATTTGTAGTGTCGAACACTTTATGTAGGCAAGGAACAAGGAAAATAAATATTGTGGCTAAAATAGAAAATAATTTTCAATTAATTTATGTGTTGAAAAGGAAGCAACATTTTTATTTATTCATTTTAATTATGAACAAACAAACAAATATTACAACCTGCAAGTAAAATTAAATTACATTTACGATAGTAGACAGTTACATTACATATACATGTATTGGAGTGTAAGTGGGCCACCGACATCTTAGGCCCAGAGCCAACCGCATCTGTACGTGGCATACATTGTGCTGATTAACGGACGAGGCTATGGCGAAACTTGATTCCCACTATGGGTCGGGGGGGTCACCCCATATAATACCATATACCTACCATCAAATTGATGGCATGAGAAGCCGGACTCTGGCATTAAGCCAGGATAATGCCAGGCTGAAAGAAAGATAGTATACAGGTATAAGACATATTATGATGTTTTACTAGGTGGAAGGTTCTTCGTATGCGAGAGACCGTCTGGGTTGGCATCACCACTTTGTCTATTTCGGCCACCAAGAAATAGTGTGTAAGCACTATTGTGGTTCGTTTTGAAAGACATTTATTCAAAGTTATGTCTGATGTTTCTTCTGTTTATGGACAGGCGTGCACTTGCCATCAGGCAAGCGACCTGATCGTCTCGTCATTCAAGCTAATGATAAGAAATTACATGACGATGATTAGTAGACTGTAAGTACTAACCTCTATCGAGGTATTTTTGAGTCAATGCAATTTCGGTTGAACCAGCATCGGTCGGTTTTTATATAACAATTGAATACATATTTAAAGTCTACTTCGGTAACAATAAATCTTGCAGGTAAAAACCAATTAATGGATAAAACTGTAAAAGCTAAGCCAAAGTTAGCTAGATCATAGTGAAAAATCGCTATTGTGTCACATATTTTACAGATCACTATGGAAGGATACTTTTTATACCGGTGTTATTGATCCATATATAAGCTCACGCCCTGTATCCCCTAAGGAGTAGACAGAGGAGAAAGTAGTGCTATATAAATAATAATAAATACACTCAAAAGTTACACACATAGTCCTGACACCACACTAGGTAAACCTGTATCATAGGTATCAGGAACTGCGTGAGACTTGCGGTCCCACAACACCCAGACCCAAGACAAATATTTGTGCATCAGACAAACATTTATCTAGGTGCGAGAATCGAACCCACGGCCTCACACTTCGCAACTGGTTACTTACCCACTGCGCCACGGAGATATCCACAGTTCACCGAACTTATTCCCGTTCCATGATATTATAGCAGCCAATCGCCATACTGGACACAAATTCCTACCTCTTGTGTGATTTTTATTTAATACTTAACACATACTTATAATTGCCCGACCTGGGATTAGAACCACAGTAGGGTGCCACTAGACCAATGAGGCATTTAGTGGTGTTATTTGTTATCGCACCTACCCCCTGGTAGACGTAGGTGTCCGACCTACCCTTGCCTCAACGGATAAAAACTAACAGTATAAAAGATGTCGCATTGAACGAACAGGGAGGAGTGTTTATTTGTAGTTGTGACAGTATAGTAGCTGCGTTTGGTGGGAATTATTGGCATAAGCTAACATATTGATCTAGTTGGTTAATTAAAAGTAGTGTATCATAAGCCCTTTTTGGGTACTTGAAAATAAAAAAATACTATTAGTTCTTCGAGAGTTTTTAATACAATGTTGCGCGGATCCATCGATTTATATTGTTACATATACAACGTGTTATAGAAAGGGGCGGGCAAATTTAAGCAATGTATAGTGTAGGGTATTAGTATTTTATCTCCCATAGTACCAAATCCGATTGCATTGCTTGGACAATAATTATAGAATTTTCTTTTTTATCGAATGAGTAACATGTCGATATCGACTTTCAATTTTGGGCAACACTAAATTATAAACAATTATGCTATAGACCTCCTTTTATTTAATTATTTTATAATTAAAAAAACATTAAAAATTTGTCAAATGTAAATATTTATTTGACGCAGTCAGTTCGGCAATCTCTGATTTTATGAAGTATGATTAAGAGTTCAAAAAATATGTTGTATTTGACTAAAAACAAGTATTATACAGTATAGTGCAACTGATAATAGCTTATAAGACGCTCGTCGACTGTATTAAGCCAAATTCATAGATGGATGACCCGACAATGAAATCTTTAAAATACTTCAGACGATGTACCTATATCGTCTTCAGCAAACAGTCTCTCTCAGGTATTTTGTGTTTAAATTACAAGTTACGTACGTATGTCCGTAGAATTACGTAAATCTTATTCAAGTTTATTAAAAAGTGAGTGTCATTCATTATAAATAATAGTGATGTCATCAATCTTATCGATCTTAATAAACGAGTGATTATAATTAACGTGAAATTTTAGGATGTCTTGGTTTGAAATGATCCGGTACATAGGTACTTACTTTAGGGAGTGTGTAATGACCCTAAAATATGACCACACCTTTCTGTAACACGTTGTATATGAGCTACGCCGAACAACACTCGTGCCACAAGTGGTTGCGGTGTGCAAGCCGTATGTCGCTCAGGCGATCGCGAACGCTCAGTGCGAAAGATCGTCATTAACTAAACTAAACAAATAATAAAAAGCCTATTGGACTTTAAGGACAAACAAATACCCTTATGATGAAATGCAAGTATGATGGCATCTCATTTAATCAGATACTAAACAAATCATTAAGTTAAAGTTATAAACACTATTTAATTAAGATTATTATTTAGAGCATGATATGATAACATAGATTAAAAAAATACGCGATTGACAGATGGGACACCCATTAAAAAGATTTTATGCATACATACATACATACGCACTCATGCCTATAATCCTCATAGGAGTAGGCAGACACCAGTACACCTTATTTCGCCGAGCTTATTTCCATCCCATTATGTGATAGGGGCGAGCCTATCACTATACTAGGCACAATTCCAGGCTACGGCCTGATACAAAGCATTTCATGTTAGCAAATATCACTTTTACCGACTCGGGAATCGAACACCAGACCTCAGTACAGCAGTGGTACCGGATATGCATTGCATTACAAATGCGCCATCGAGGTTGTCAACAGATTTTTACACTATGCGTAAATAAAATCATTAAGTCTATTTCAACAATTTTTGCAAGTATTTTATCTTAGTAATAGTTATCTTTTACTTGCCAAAAGTGTAATTGTGATCTCGGAATTTATTGATGGATTTTCCCCATACAAAAATGTTAATAAAGTCTCATTTAGATGAAGAGTTTTTCGTGCGACAGAGGTGAATATATAATAGTGGGTTCACAGGGTTGGTAGACTTATAACTTCGACATTTCTATGCAGACTTCTTATACAGGTTTCCTCACAATGTTTTCCTTCATTAAAGTAAAGTATAATAATAATTAACAATGAATACACACGTAACTTCCAAAATAAGGAGGTGAGTGCCGTAGGAGCTGGACTTGCGACCTCTGACGACGACCCGCCGTCTGCCCCCCACAACCGGCATTGGGAACCAAGTTTCGCCATTGCCTCGTCTGTTAATCAGCAGAGTATACCACATGCAGGAAAAGTTGACTTTGTGCCTAAAATATTGGTGGCCCACTTACACACAGTACACAAATGCAATCTAAAACACCTTAATTATAACAGAATTATTAGACTGATTTTCCTAAACCGACCGGGATGGTATGAATATTATGAAAAAATCCAATCGACGCAGGGTTAACTTCGTTATAGGGAGAAGCTTGTTCCATCAACTACATTTTTTTTTTTTATTATTAGAGTGAATGACGAGTCGAGCAGGTCGGTCGCCTGATGGTAAGCGCCACGCCTGCTCATAAACAGAAGCAACGCCACACAGAACTTTAAATAAAGCACTGCATGACACTGGACTGCGCTCGTCACCCCGAGACATAAGCTGTTAAGTCTCATAATGCCCAGTAATTACACTGGCTTCAATGTCCTTCACACCGGAACACAACAGTGTTTACACACTGTTGCTTGGCGGCAGAAATAGACAAAGCGGTGGTACCAACCCAGCCGGTCTCTCGCAAACGAGGGACCTACCACCTTGTAAAACATCTTGTTTACAAGGTAACAACCTCAATGTTAGGACCGCGTATCGCAATACGTGCGGAGTGTTGCAATGAGGCGATTTGTTAACACGCATCTAATGGGATATATCATACTAATGGGATATTTTATTAAATTATTTGCGGTATTGCTGGCTGTTTCCGATGAGAGAGGAGGAGTTTTGAAGATTAATATAGTTGATTAAATCTAATAGGTACCTACTATAGGTGAGAAATATTATTTTCAATAAAATGCAAGTCATTTGTATACAGGGAGAATTCGTATAGTCCTAGATAATAATATATAATAATCTTCTTATATATAAAATTCTCGTGTCACAATGTTCGTTCCCATACTCCTCCGAAACGGCTGGACCGATTTGTATGAAATTTTGTGTGCATATCGGATAGGTCTGAGAATCGGCTAACATCTATTTTTCACCCCCCTAAATGTTAAGGGTGGTCCACCCCTAATTAGATTTTTTAATTTTTTAGATAAAATTTTTTGTTTTTATTTTTTTACCCAAAATTTTCAACCCTCTACGATCAACCCCTATTTTTTAATAGCGACATTAGTATTTTTGTCAAGCGCGTTTCTCACCGGGGGCGCCCACTAGGCTACTTTAATCCTGGGAATAGGCATTCACGCGGGCGGAGCCGCGGGCAACAGCTAGTAATCTATATATTAATACGTGAAGAATAAACTTCGGACCACACACATAGTTCTGACCCCACACTAGATTAAACTGCATCGTGGGTATCAGGATCTACGGTGGACTTACGGTTCCACAACACCCACACCCGAAGCAAATACTTGTGGATCACACAAATATTTGTCTTGGTGCGGGAATCAAACCCGCGGCCTCTCATTTCATAGTCGGCTACTCACTCGCTGCGCCACGGAGGCTGTTCTATGTTAGAATGGTCCATATCTTGAGAACAATAATCCGGTATTAACAGGGCTGTTTCATCATTCATCCAGCAATCATTTGTCCAGAGAAGAACTTTGGACACTCATTATGCGCTTTAACCAGAACAAAAAAAGTGGTAATTTTTTATAAACAGCGAATCTAGACTAATTCTAGAAATTTCACAGTTACATCTATCATGTTTTTCACGTTATGGTTAGTGATTTTCACCACCCAGGAACATCAACAAATACCAAATGAGGTGCGTTGTCGACCTCAAAACTGTACGAGACGCAACAGCCAGCTGCCACTTCACATCGGTTTTATGTGAGGCAGTGGTAATAACCCGGTCGAGCCGGCCCATTCAAGCTGTAGGGGGAATTGCCTTTAGTAAAGTGAAAGTGGACATTTATAGGACTGCATCATTATATTCAAAGCCACTTTTGGATGAAAAATACAGTTATTGAGTTTCAGCACTTCGGAGTCTTCATTATACATATGCCCTGCGTGCCCATAGGGTAAAGGCGGAACTGGGAAATAATCATTCATCTATAATTACGAATCGTAATAAGGATACACTTTAATCAATCGTAAATGCTATGTTGAGCTAGCTAGCTACAAAGCAACTGGTTATTTTGACTGGTCACGAAACGCGTATCACGCGAATGAGTCACTGATGGGTTTTCCATTTTTCATGGTGGTCGATACTCGGAAGCCTAAAAGAACACCATAACTAGGCTTAGCATGGAATTATTAGTCACTATTTATTGATCTTCACAGAATGTCAAGGAAGATGTGATTTGCGGGTCCGCTGCCCGAATTGAAAACAGGTTACAAATAAAATCTCTCTTCTCTTCCACCTGCCCTTATCCCACTTGTAGTGGGTTGGCGCAACATGCTTCTAACACATGTTACAGAAAGATTAGGCTTGTAGTTTTTACGATCGGCCGCCTGCCTAACGTTAACCTCTCTGGGGAGAATGTCACAAATAAAATAATTAATAAAATCATTTTAACAAAATATTAAACTGATTCAAAAAACTAAAAATCGATAATTTTATCAGCAGACGGCCTTTCGCATATGAGGGACCTACCACTTACTTAGTAAATGTTAAATAATAATATTGGTGTAGGTTCCGCTTTTATACGAATGCACCAATTTGAATGTGGCTTATTTGAAACCTTTCTTAGCTACTCGTATGTTTGAAGATGTTCAACCGTTTAATAAAAGTTATCTCATTAGAGTCGGGAATCTAACGGTGGTAGTTACTGTAGTTTTATAAAAGTTACGTAAGCAAAATCGTTTTCATTACTTATAAAAAAACCGGCCAAGTCAAGGGGAAATTCTTAGATCAGTGATTGATACTACCGACTTAAAATAATAATTGTTTAGTTTTATTTTTAGCTTTTAAGTTTTTTGAGTCTTCTTTACATACGCACTCACGCCTGTAAGGGGTAGACAATGATGTAACTAGTACACCAACATTTCGCCGACCGTATCTCCGTCCCATAATGTGATATGTGATATGTGTGTGTATGTGTGTGTGTGTGTGTGTGTGTGTGTGTGTGATGTGATGTGATGTGTGTGTGTGCCCATCGACATAAAGGGCACAATTCCAGACAGACTGGTTTTATTTTTTGTAAAAAAAAAACCAACCAACCGGCAAAACCGGAACATAACAGTGCTTACACACTGTTGCTTGGCGTCAGAAATAGACTAAGCGGTGGTTCCAACCCAGCCGGCCTCTCGCATACGAGGGACCTTGTAGAATTAATCATAATGGTCGCGGCAGGATTAAATTTTTACGCATTTTTGACGTTTTTTTACTCGTTGCATTCGAATAGTTTCATTGATTGCATACAGTAATATTTTTGTAAATAATACTTTATTCTCATTATTTGACGCCGTGATCCTCGGGCCACGAGAACCTCCGTGGCGCAGTGGGCGAGTAGCCGGCTGCGAAGCGAGCGGGCGTGGGTTCGATTCCCGCACTGAGACAAATGTTTGTGTGATCCACAAAAGTTTATTTTGGTTCTGGATGTTGTGGGACCGCAAGTCCTTCGTAGTCCCTGATACCCACGATACAGGTTTACCTAGGTCGGGACTATGTGTGTGATTATTGAGTGTATTTACTTATTTATAAATAAGGTGTAAATTCAGTCTTTATAATGCTCATGTGCCACCTTATTTGTTTAGTTAGGTACTAAATGTATAGTTGTGGTTTTTTTTTTAATTTAACTATTTTCAATCTTATCTTATTTCGTCCCTTTACAAATTGACGTTTTATGCAGTCGTGTTTTATCTTATTTCGATGGTCGTGTTACATATCTTTTTAATTCACATTTTTACTCCAACATTGAAGTGATAAGTATTGATGAAGGCGGGAAGATTGGTTTCTCAGTTGAATGGGAAGTGTCTGGAAGAGGTGTCGGCTGCAGGTCGCGGCCCGGATGCCCAGTTTGTGTTGCTACATCAACTTGCGTTTTACAGAAATAGATGTTTTTTTACATTTTGGTATCTGTATAAAACGTGAAACAAAAGGAAAATAGTTATAATAATTCGTAGGGAAATAATTAGCACTTTTAGAACTTAGCAATGACAATATGATAATTAAGCCTAACCTTCTTAAGTTTTAAGAGGATTTGAGTTTTATTAGAGAGCTACTTAAAAAAAGACGATACGAAAATATACTTTTTCGATTGTATTTATATATTTTGGAGCTTTATGTAATGCAAAGCCCGATAATGCATTAGACAGTTAATTTAGGAAATAGCAATGACGACTGACTTTGTGTTTTGTTGTCTTATATTAATTTGATTGTTTATTTGGACGTTATGAACCAAGGCGCTAAGACTCAGGATTCCGGGAATCTTTCGGAAGTGGTGAGCGTTTAGTAGCACGGTGCGGATCGATCGTCCACACTGCGCAACAAGTGAGGCGCTGCCGCGCTGCCTGGACAGAAGCGTTCGGCGTTCCAGCGTTCGGCGCACATTACACCCGATAATTGCACAGCTGCACAAAACGCTGTTGACATTTTACTAAGAGACAAGTCTCTCGAATGTGCGAGGCTGTCTAGGTACGTGCCAACACTTTATCTATTGTTGTCATTAAGCAGTGTTCACTGTTGTGTTTCAGTTTGAAGTATGAATCCAGTGCAAGTACTGGGTATTCTTCTTCCACCTACCATTTTTTTCCCGCAGTGGGGTCGGTGCGAGATTCGACTTGTAGTTTTTACGACCGGCCGCCTGCGTGACGTCAACCCCCCCGAGAATAGTACTGGGTATTATAAGATATAACTTACCTTTAGGCGAGCGAGCTGCTCGCCGTTTCCGTAACATAATGGAGTGAGCCTATCGCCATACCGTGCACAATTCCAGCCTTCGTGCTGATACCTACGCATTACGCCATAGAAACACCCAATATAACTCAGCGGCAGAAATAGACAAAGCGGTAGTACCAACTCAAACGGTCTATCACATACGAGGGACCTACCACCTACTATTTCGTTCGCCAAGTTAGAGCACCACGTAGTACATGCATCATAAGTTTGTAAAGTACTTGAACTCTATTATTAGACGTATAAATATACTTGGAAAGATTCTGCGGTGTTTGAGCATTGGATATGCTTAAACGCTAGACGCTAGCTTCAAATTACTTGCTCTGGTGGTGTTATATTATGTATTATATCTTTACTGAAGTTCTATCGCGGCCAGTGCACCTTGTTATAAGACCTTTTACAATTGGATGGATATTACCCTTTGAAGTGTTAATAAATGTATGTATGATCAGCATCGAATGATAATATTATTATTCTTCTAATATTTATTATTTCTATCTATTATTATAATAATTCTTAAACCGAATGCAATATATAACCTGCCAGTCTCGCACCACTAAATTTTGTAAAGTGACAACGTCCGTAGGTAGTTTATACATACATACGCACTCATGTCTGTAATCCCCGAAGGGGTAGGCAGAGGTGTAACCAGTACACCCACATTTCGCCGAGCATATCTCCGTCCCACGATGTGATAGGGGGCGAGCCTATCGCCATACCGGGCACAAATTCCAGACTCCGGACTGATACTGAGCATTTCCTAATAGAAAAGCCCAATACCACTTTACCCGACCCGGGGATCGAACCCGAGACCTCAGCGTTAGCCTCAATCGTAACGCGTACGCATTACAACTGCACCACCGAGGTAGTTTATATTATAACATAATAATAATTTATATTGTGATAGGCTCGCCCCCGCCCCCTGTCACATCATAGGACGGAAATATGCTCGGTGAAATGTGGGTGTTCTGGTTACACTTTTGCCTACCCCTTTGGGGATTATAGGCGTGAGTGTGTATGTATGTATGTTACGAATAAAGTAACAGCACCTTGTTTGAATAAATTTTATGTATCTGAATGAGGGGATGAGCTGATAGCTCGTCAGATAGTAAGCTACCATGAACGATGTTTCATATTTTATCGGTAAAAATGAAAAAGAGAACGATTTTTTGTGTACATGTTTTTTGTGTAGACCAACAGACCTTCAAATGCAGTGCTGTAGGTATGTATGTTTTTAAGACACTTAATTTTGATTGTGTATTAAAATAGAACAGTAAAAAACATATAGCATTGGTTGAAAGGGCTTGCTGGTGATAAAGAAGCTATAACATTGATATTAATTGCCAAGTGAAAACGCGGTAAGTTCGACAACCGCGCCTTAGCTTTAGTGCCTGAATAATAAAAATGTATGTACCTATTACCTACATATTCTGGTATCTTATTATATCTTATTCTTCTATATTTCAGGAGCCTGAAATATTTTAGATATAAAAAGGTAGCCTAAATTACTTCCTAAAACGTCCTAGATTTACCAATGAAAGTAACGTTAAAATCGTTTCAGCCATTTCGGAGAATAGCCCGGAACGACGGACAGAGGAAAATTTTGAACACCTATTTAAGTTTTGGTAACCTGTAATATCCGGTTGATAGGTGGACTGGCTCGACCAGGTCGTTACTACTGTCCACAGAATACCAACGTAAAGTAGCAGCTTGCTTCTGCCTTATCACTTACCATCAGGTGAGCCACTTGCTCGTTTGCCGGCCTATGCAATAAAAAGAAAAAAAAGAGGTCCTGAAATAGCTGTTATTTAGAAATCAGAGACAGATACTTCAATTAACGTATAACTAACGTGTATGAAGTAACAATAGGTTCGTATAATATGATCACAACCACAATGTTTGTTGTATTATTTGGAACAAAGGATCCTTCACCTCGAAGATCACATGCTGTAAGATGTATCTTAACAACAGTGAACAAATAGCAGTCGAGGTGAACTGATTGTCCCAGATATCAGCAACTTAATCTCTGGAACTACTGAACTGACGACATTTTGAACTAAGGATGAACATAAGTTCTTCAAAAACAACTAAATCCCTATTTAGACCGAGATTTTATCGCACGAGACAGTGTATTAATTTCAAAATAAGAATCTAATGACGCATTCTCGTAAATTATACTTTTCTGTGATAATCTCGAATGCGTCAAACGAGAAAATTTCTTTATCTAAATGGGGCTTTAAGTATTCTTCCAGTATTTTTTATAGTGCGAATTTTTCTCATCGTTAAAAGCTTATTTGATTGTATATAGCGTTATACGTTTGTGTGTTATTCCTAATTAATTATGATTTTATAATCAACACTATTTCCATCTCGACCTTTATCTTCACAATATTATACGCTAACAGTAATTTTTAATTCAATCGTTTCGATATTACAATTTACCCGGTTGTTTTAGGACAGGTACCCTAGGTGTTTTAGTTTTGAGACTGAAATGTTTAAATTACTAAAAATAATAAGAGTCCTGTTCACCTATACAAACAGCGCTTAAGGTATTATTCTTAATCTAAATATAGAGCTCTTTACCTCCATAATTCGAGTGGTATTTTGTGGGAGTGGTGTGGATCTCGTGTTTGTAGTTGATAAAAGTTAATAGAAATTTATTGGACTTTTGTTATAAATAGGTATATTTATCGAACTCTATTAAAGGTGGTAGAGCCACTCTGTATTTTGCTTTTGGTTAACAATGTGAATAGGTAGGCTTACTATCACTGGCTCACAGAAAACCGGCGTGAAAAGGGAGTTTGATGTTAGTTTGGTGAGTGAGATTTCCAAAGGCCAAAATCCTCCCTTTTCCAATCCCTTAATTAACCCTTTCTTTTAAGGTCATAACGCGCATATGATTCTTTAAGTATTGTGACGTTCATGGTCGGTGGAGATGACTTAGCATCAAGTAACCCACCTACTTTGCCAGTTTCTGCAAGTAAGAGGCATTGTCAGATCTTCGGATTTTTGTATGATGAATACTACTTAGTGTAATGGGCAAGTAACCGGGTGTGCAGTGAGAGCCCGCGTGCGACTTGCATTCCCGGATCACGCAAAGAGGGGTAAGTGGACAAAGGTGCAAATATATACATATTACCACG